>OW569405.1:27085321-27830907 GCA_937654795.1 Cistogaster globosa | reverse complement strand
AGAAAAGCCCAAATATTACTGGATACTGCTTGCTTAATTGCCGTGCGCTGATAAAACTAAAAGAAGCAAGCACTACTCAACATTCTGTTGGTTGTGAATCATCTATTTCAATCACTTATAAAAAATATAAAAAAAACAAAAATATATTTTACGCAGCCATTGAAAATGAGAAAAGAACCTAATTAAGATGGCTTTGTCATAACAGCGATCCAGTGACACAGTAGCTTTAAGGTAAAGACAAACAAAGCTGATTATGTCCTGAAGATTTAAAATTTTTCTATAAAAAAATTTAAGGTTCCGGTTTTAGAAAAAAACTTAAAATATGCTTTTACAAAACACTTACGCTGCTATCAACGCCACAACACATTGTTGCAATAAATTTTTCAGCAAACTTTCTCGAAATCAGTCATGCAGACAACAAATACGCTACAGTTCCGACGAGATACACTCTTTTATGTCGATACTTTCCTCTATAAATAAGGCTCATTCAAGTTTCGGTCCATAATTTCCCTGTTTTTAATAAGGAGATAAAATAATCGCCCTCCTGAACTTGTCTATTGCGTCAATTCAGCAATTAAATTCGTTTATTATCGAGACTCCATAAAAAGCCTTTCAAGCAAATTGTCCGCCGTGGCTGTTCAACAACATTTGTTATTTCTTGATACTCAAGGCTCTAATAGGATTTGAACTCATATACAAGATCATCTAGTAAACCAACACTTACCTTAACTAACGCACTCCATGCGGCTGCTTAACAATTTTTTAATTTTATCTTTTTACATATACACACACCACACTTAAATAGTGGCGTAATTTTTAGCTTATTGGGTACTATATACCGAACGGCTACATACAACAACAACATTAGCTTGGTTTTACCTCTCATGTAAAACTTTCCAAATTTTATTTTTTTAAGCTTTATGGAATATGTTAGTCCCAGTAGCAGTTTAACCACAATTTATCAAAAACATATATAACGAAATTTTATTATAATATGATAGAAACACATTAACAACAAGACAACAATGAACGGGGACTTATGAATAAAGCACTTGTAACCTACTTTAACAATGTTTTATTAAATATGATTATGTCCTGTTGCATTGAATTTTAACAAATAAATAAACATGAACAAAGTTTTACTTTATTTTTACCAGTAAAAAGATTGAAAATTAACTTTTAATTTTTAATAATTTTCCGATTCTCAGATTTTAGCTACGAAATATGTTTTAAAAATTTAGTTCTTGATGTAAATAGTAATCAATGTATAATACAAAACTCTTTTTATATGTCAGTCCTTTAGATCCTTGGTTTAAATATAGTTTACTTTTTTTGTAAGAAAAATTTATTTCGTAGAGAAAATAGAGACACAAATGTGCAAGTACCCAATTTTACTGGTATAATGGTACTAAGTCAATTGTCATCATATTGAATTCTTTTAAATGGAGAATTTTTAACACTGGTAACAAAACCCTGCAATTATTATTAAAAAACACATTCTAATTTTCAATTTTAATAAAATTAAAACACGCAGATGAAGTCTTAGGGGGCCTGCCAGTTTTAAATTATTTAGTAATTTATTATGCTTAAAACATAACAATAAACTTATGTTTAAAACTCTTAATTACAAATAAAAGTTTTAAGAAAAATAAAACAATTGTTAATTTTATGTAACGTGTTTTTAACAATTTAATTGTTATCGTTAAAAACTTTTAATTACAAATGAAGGTTTTAACAAAAAGAAAACAATTAATGGTTATCGTTAAATATTCTGCTTTACTTTACCGACAGTAGAAGCAATTTAAAAATAAAATACACCAAAATAATTTACAATAAAAAACATTAAAAATATATTTATTATGCAACTATTTTTTCTGCTCTTTTAAATTTGAAACTAAAGTGTACAAGTGAAAGTGAAAGTACATATTTCTTTCTTTAAAAAAACATGTAACGAACCCGTTATACAAAACTCCCTAACGTACAACTTTTTCCTTTGCAATATTCGTGGTGCATTTTCGTGTGATTTAACATGCAACAATTGTAATCAAAACTAAATTCGAAAAAAGAGACAGTCAACTAAAAAGTTTTCATTAAAAAACTAAAATAAATGGTGCTTATCCGGCTGTGCTAAGACTTCTACCCTCCTTCCCTTAGAGAATAAACTATCCAAAATATTTTTACATAATCAGCAGTTATACAGAGCATATATAGTATTGTGTGGTAAAAGTGGTAGTAGAGTATTGTATCATGAAGACATATGTATGTAACAAAAAATTGTTTAAAACACAACGTATTATTTTTGTTGTTGTTGTAATAAGAAAAATATATATGTACAAAAACTTTAACTTTAAGTAATAATTATTGAAATAATTAAAATATTTAAAATGTAAATGTTTGTATAAGCTTTACTTTTGAAACTATTGCATTTAACCTTTCACTGGCTATATGTTTGGTACGTTTGACTAGCGCTTTCATTTTCAAGCCACGTTTTAATTCGTACTGGAGAGGTAATTTTGCCCCTTACGGATATATTTTTGTTCTACATATGACAACAGTACAATATGAACTGGCGAAATAAATCCAATTGACTTAATACCAAACTAAAAAAACAACAAGAAATATTACAAATCTAATATCGGGTAACTCTTAAGCATTTTTTTTTTTTTTTGGACAATGTTAAACATGTACATTTTGGTCCATTATTTAACCATGAATCGACTTACAAAACTAAGTCAAGATCTACTTATTTAACAGAAAATAATTTCCAGCCACGATGCTCATTTCTGGTTAAATGAATACGTGGACAAAAAAATTGAAGTACTTGGTATAAAAAGCAGCCATAAAAATTATTCAAATTTTTTTCTATAAATAACGGGCGATGATTAAAAATTATTTATGCCTAACTTGGAAGACTTGTGCTCGGCTGACATATGGTTTCAACAAGACGGTGCCACATCCACGCAGCACCATTAAAATATCTTAATATAAAGGTGAGTGCGGTAAACAGTTTATTGTTAGCTTGGGGCCGCACACCGGCATATATTTTGGGAAGGCGGCCACAAATCATTTTTTTGTGGTTACCGATCGTAATGTTTTCTTAATCATTTGAAAGTAAATACCAGTAAACTTCGAGAGGCAAAAATTTAGAATTCTGTTCCAACTATAATACACTAAACAGGATGATCCAAAATAGGCTTTTCGAATATTTTGTTAAAATGAAATTTTTTTTAGTAAATTCTAATTTTCAAATTACTATAACATTTTTGCTTTAAAAGATATTAAATTGATATAAATTTTCTTTAGCTATGCAGTTTGTTAGTTATCAGTGCTATCGTTACTTTTTTTAGAAGTTGTTAAATTTCTTGTTTTGAAAGAGGTCAAAATTCTTCAAAAATCTCGTGCTAAAAAGAGCATAACTCCCTCCCGTTAAACCACGTCAAAAAGAAAATTCTCTGTGTTATAGCCCAAAACCTCCCCTACACACCTATACGCCATTATAAATGCGCCAGGTTACGACCTTGTGCACCAGAGCAATTTTTCTGACCATTTAAAAAAAAAAATTTCTACCGAGTTATTTTTGAATTATTTTTTTTAACACAGAGGTAAAGTCAACAATTTTTCAAATCTCTTTGAAAGATGGCGTTTATAACTTTTGCATAGGTGAGAAAATATAAGCTAATTAGCTTAATTGGATAACACAATTTTGTACACAACAGATATGCGCACACACTGCATGGGGTGATCTGTACCTGGTCATTCTTAGTACCTGTTTATTTTTGCAGAAAAAAGAAAGAAAAAAGAACGAATTCAAGAAAGATATCTTTAAATAGGTCTTATGATCGACCAACCTAAGTAACGAGAAAGAAACCCGAATGATAAAAATTCCGCAAGAAGACTTTCTCCGATCCAAAACCTGCAGCATCTATTACATGTGTAAATTATCAGTTAATAAGAAGATTCAAAATCATATAACAAGTCTTAACATGCAGCAGAAAGATTAATGCAAAAAAATTTCGAGATTACGCTAATAAAACAGCTGCACTTTACAATGAAAAATACTCTTGGAGATATATGTCTTCAATTATTCATAAAGTTTTGTATATTGGGAACAAATCATTTAATATAATTTGCTACCAATAGAAGATCTGTCTGAAGAAACGCAAGAAATAAGGAACAAAGACAAAAGATTTTTTCCAAACATAGCACAAGAAAAATGTGTAGATGTTGTACTAATGAAGACCTTATCACCATTTTGTTGTATAATTCAGATCCATATGTGTCGAAATTCAACAAAAATGGAAAACAACACCACTCGAATTAAAATAGGAGGCTAAACAAATACTAGAAGAGGAAAATCAACGCCATTTAGTACAAATTTTTTCCAAAATTGCTTACTGTATAGTGGCTCTTTGATTTGAAAGTATATGTATTTATGTAAACTAAGTTATATTTATTTTATAAATTGTTATAGAAATATTTAAACATAAAATAAAAACTTAACTAAAATAAAATAATTTTATTTAAACTTTTGTTATTAGAAATGTTTTAACTTTTTAAAAATTAATTTTTTTTTTATTTCAGAAGGATGTTTAAAAAACCAACAGTTACCCTCTTTGCTTAAATCTTAAAAATTTACAGGGGCCAAAATTTGGCATTTCCTGACAAGATTTAGCTTACAGAACAATTAGTAATTATAATTTGTAACAATAAGAATAGGACATACATATGAAAACAAAAAATTTTTAATATTTTAACACTCGTCTTTTATATTCAAATTCAACTAATAATGGTAACGAATAGTAAACCATTCGTAAATATTTTTTGGCGGTTGACTTTTATGATTTTTATCCAAAATTAGAGTTTAAAAGCCCACCTGCCAAACAGAAAAAACCGCATATCAAAATTCCGATCCAATCAAACGTAACGGATTTTTGACCGCGTTCTTTCCAAATGTGCCACTGTGGGCCGGTCAATTGGCAGTTTATTCTGTGCTGTTAGTCGTCATTAGACCGTTTATTTGATGCTATGTTAGGGTTCATGTCTATAAGGACAAGCTTCCAGTGGTTAATGCACTGAAAGCCAATAGTAAACGTTTTATTCATAAGATACAGGTTGATATGTTGGAAAGAGTATGCTCAAAATTATGCTTAGTGTGTAAAAAAAGTAAGGATTAGCTACGGTCAACATATACATGAAATCGTCTTTAAATATTGTAGGTCGTTCATTCAACTTTTATCAAAAGAACGGTATCAGTTATAAAACAATATTTTTACATAACATTTCTATGATATATTTCGGCAAGCCATGGGAGAAAAAACTTTTTAGTTAAAATACACCGAGATTCATTGCGTCCTCTTATGGTCTTCATTGATTTTAAATTAATAAAAAAAATCTAAAAATCGAACGGAACCTTACTGCAGCTTAGTTTGAATTTCTCAAGTTTTTATTAAACACACAAACTATTTTTACTATATCAGTTATGTTAGTGTTATACCCTGCACCACAAAGGGTTTGCTATTTCGTTTGAAATTTCTACAATATTGATTTCCGACTCTATACTTATTATCCCTTTGTATAGAGAAATCGATTTAACGACGTCCGTCTGTTCGTGCGTAAGAAGATATACAAAAGGTTCTAGCAAGTATTTTTACCTTTATAAGAACAATCTCTACATCTTTTAAATGTTTACCCACCATCTCCTTTGTTAACGTTTATGTGCAAGCAAAAAAACTTTAGCTCACAGTTGTTTTTTTTTTTTTTTTTTTTTTTTTTTTTTTGTAAGAACTATAAATTTTTTTTTTATTTTCAAATAAAAATTAACTTCTAAATCACACTTGTGGGAAAAAACACAAAACAAATCGAAAGAAAAGAAATTTCTTGACTTTATTTACTATATCTATTAAGCACAAAACACATATATTTAATTTAAAAATAATTTTCTAATAACAAGATATATCAAATCTTACGTAATTTACCGTCGTGTGTGGTTTTCTACACACATGTAGTTTCCATGCATTTTTAACAATTTTTGATTTTGCCAAGTTTAAATATTTTTTATATAGAACAAATTATAACGCTCTACCAGCCGACTTTTGTATTCACCGATAACACAGCTCTTGTTTCATATGTCGGCAGAAAAAATAACTGCGTCGTAGAGTAAATACAATGCATTATTCGAGTGACCTTGGATCTGATGAAAAAAAAATTGCCAAATATTATTCAATTGTACAATAAAACCGAAGGTACGCTTTATATAAGCCTTAGTTTTCTTCAGCTGTAAACTCCTTATCCCACAAGTGGCGTAGATGCCGTGGACAAAAGAAAAATTAATCGGAGGCCAGTTGCAGTTTTTTCAAAAATCATTTATATTTCGCTTTTTAATGCGTTTGTTATATTCCAAGACATAAGTCAAAATTGGAAAACAGACAAGCCAATTGTGCGTCGAGTTTTTCTGCGTGAGCTTGTAATATCTTTCGCAGAGTCTTACATGGTAATAAGAGAGGGCTTACCAAGAACTTTACCAGCTTCTGAAACTAAGCCAAGCTTTAAAAATCTTTTAAGTTCCCTACAAAATGCAAACAGCTATTTCTCTAATAGTCGAAGGAATACCTCAGTGTCACATTTTTAATAGCGAGAAGTCAAAATACAAAAACTATATTCACTAAACGATGAGCTGTTTTTGCGTTATTAAGCATGATTATTACCGCAATATTTGTGAAAAATATATCAGAGATACTCGTAAAATATTGTAAAATTAAAATACATATATCAATAATACTATGCAAATATTTGCTTTAATTGCAAAAGAACAACATGTACTTGTATCAACATGTACATCACACATCAGGATAATTAACATAAGTTTTTTTAAGAGTTAAGGCTGAAAGAGGAAATTTTTTTACAGTTATTGTAAAACAATTTTTTTTAATACAAAAAATTACTGAAGCGACAGAACGCCAAATGAATGCAAACGGTATTGTGTATAAAAAAATGTTGTGGCTGAGTTTTTAAATAAAAAAAACATTCGTTTGGTGCATTGGAGTTCGTTAATTTTAATTAAAAAAATATTTTCTTTTCATTGCTATCAATCGGTAAAGAAAAAGATAATAAATTAAAAGTTTTCAGATTCAATATTTGCTTTAATTTCAATACTGTAATGTGGCCTGATCTATGTAAATGTAAAGCACTACCTCAACGTACTTTGTGTAAGTTATTCCTAAGCAAAGTGCAACACTTATACATAGTGCAGATGATACTGTCATATATCCAGAGAATGATAGTGTATATGGCCATCAATATCTGAGTATATAATTTCAAACGATGGCTAATAAAATCAAAGATATACATATTTAACATATTACTTCAAATTATTTGGGTTTTTAATTGATAGAAAAAAATATAGAAATAAGGTTTTTAAGATAATTTAAATACCGCTTATACTATTAGTAGTAAATTTGTTAGAACCAAAGCTTAGGATAATCAGTTTACGGAATCACATGGCATAAATTATGATATTAAGAACTACGTAAAAAACCCAACTCACTACCTTAAAAGTTAGGAAAAATACGATAAGACCTGGAAGTAAAACAAAATTTATGTGACTTTGTATATGAAATAAAAGGTCGCACAAAAAAAATATGTTTAGTTGCAGTTCTTGTAGCAATTAAACCTTTTTTAAACGGATGCGATCGTCATGAGTAAAAAATTAACCGCAAAACTTCTTAGTGGAATTAATCATATCTAAATTAAGATTTTAAGTAGGGCAATATACAATTAGTTTCGATTACACTGTAACCATTTTGACAGTCTCTAACTTTTGTTTTTGCAAGGTCTATTTTATTTGGAAATTTTGAATTGTAATTTTCGTGAAAATAAATATTTTGGTAAAATTTTAATCGCTGAATTTAATTACACTTTTTTGCTAATCTAGAGTTATTTTGCAGAATTTTCGGTTTTTCAATTAAATTTCCAATTTTTTGTTGCAAAATTTTTTTTTAATATCTTTGTGAAATTTAGTTGATTGATTGTTATTCCAATTGCTTGGTAACTTCTAGTTTTCTATTTTGAAATTTCAACAAAAGACTACAAATAAGTATGAAAAACGTAAGAAAACTAATGGCGCTGACCTTTTTGTGACCATAAAATTTAATTGCAGCTTTTCCGAAACAAAGTTTCAGAAAATTTTCTGTTGCTCACCTGGAAATAAATTGCGTGGAAATTACAACCGAAATAACAAACTTACATACAATCTTTGCATTTATGGTAAAGAGTATAAAAAGGAGATATTATTTTGTCCCTGTCTGTTTTTTCGAAAATGTATAGATAATATGCTTCTCTAAGCTTATAGTCACCTAAACCATTTTTTATTTTTTTGGTCCTACTGAAATTATGTAAGTTTTAGGCATTTTAAGTAAGGTATTACACGTCCTGTTATTCTCGGATTTATTAACTGATTTGCAAAAATTTTAATTCGGTATATTCTTAATAAAGCTATGGTCGCTTCATCCACTTAAAGTGTAATATAAACTTTTACAGATACTTGACCTTAAAAAAAGTATGTATGTGTTGCATTTATCCCTTAATTTTAGTTGTTAGCAGAGTCTTATATTTTCAAGAATGAATATTTGAAAAAA
This sequence comes from Cistogaster globosa, assembly GCA_937654795.1. NCBI lineage: Eukaryota > Metazoa > Arthropoda > Insecta > Diptera > Tachinidae > Cistogaster > Cistogaster globosa. Next base: position 27,822,274 of record OW569405.1, on the reverse strand, counting down.
AACACCATTATTTCCAATTCTTATTTTATCCGCTCTAACTTTTAGAATTTCATAAAATTTAAATCGTTATTTCTGTTGATATTAATAACTGAAATCCTTTTTATATATTTTTCTTACTCTGCAAATCTTTTGTTAAAAAGAAAAAAATAAGTTTTTGTTAAATTTACCACCTCAGTGATATTATTTCTGTGAAAAAATACTTTTATAAAACTTTATTTAATATCATTTTTCAGCATATGCTTTAAACGAATAATAGAATGGGATAAAATAAAGCTTATGACAGTGTAAAAACATATTAATATTTTTGTTTCTATATGCTTATCTTTTGTCTGCTGTAACGACACGTTTTACGCTGGTTGCTGGGATAGCTGCAGCGGAGTCCAGGGTCGTTGATGTTGTGTCTATCGTCTCACGACGGACGGAGAATAAAACAATTTTTGCTTTAAAAACGTTATAAGACTTAAATTCAAGTTTTATTTTCCTAAAAATAAATGTTACAAAGACGGATTGCTAACGGATGATGGTCGGGTGACGTAGTCGGAGTTGACAGCGCGGTTGATCAGCGTCAGCGTTAAGGACGATGCGCTTCCGTTTGTTGTGGTAGTTGACACGGCAGCGACGTATGCTGGATGCTTAGTGTGGCTGTAGTGGCGGAGGCCAATGGTGGCAGCGTTTGTGTAGGCCAGGCTAAAAAGTAGGCGAAGCTGCCGGCGGCAATCGGCAGCTGACGTCGTAATAGAAGGGCTGCGGTGACAGTAGTCAGCAGCAGCGTCGTGACGAAGGCCGAACACACACACTCTATGAGGCCGTCGGCAACTGGTGGCACTAGTTGTGCTAGGCGGGCTGCGGTGACAATTGTCAGCGGCGTGACGTAGGCCGAACAACAGATAGGCTATGAGGCCGGCGGCAATAGTTGTGCTAGGCGGCTGCGGTGACAACAGTTAGCGGCAGCGTCGATCCGTAGGCTGGACAGCAGACAGGCTGTGAGACCGGTGGCGGCGGCTGTTCTAGACGAACTGCGGTGACAACAGTCAGCGGCAGTGTCAAGACGAAGGCCGGACAACAGGCTATGCAGCCGGTGACAAACGGCGGCAGTGGCTGTGCTAGGCGGGCAGCGGTGACAACAGTCAGCGGCAGCGTCGATACTTTGGCCGGACACTTGGCTGTAGCGTGGTGGTCGCTGTACGCTGGAACACTCAAAGGCAGCGCCGGTAGGTCAACCGGACACCAGGCAGTGGGTGCTGTAGCCGGTTAGTCGACTCTCTGCACCGGAGTTGGTGCGTGCGCGAAGTACTAGACGCTAGTCTCGGGCTGTAGCGAAGTTTAGCGGCAACACCCGGGTTTTATGCCGGACGTGCTCCTAGCAGCGCCTAGTGGTAGTGCTCGACCGCGCAGCCTAACCCTGGGGAATTGTATAATTCCTCGCCAAAGTAAACGACAAGACCGAACCAACGCCGGTAGAAGTGTAACTTCTGTGGCGTTGTTTTACCAACAAGCGTAGCAACTGTCGCACAGCCGCGATGAATGGCAACCACTATGGGATAGCTAGGCAGCGCAAGACTTAACCTGGGGAATTGTATAATTCCTCGCCAAGACTATCTTCGCTAGTCGAGTCACCCACTAATGCAGTCTTACTGAAGATAAGAAATAATTTGGGGAATTGTAAATTCCTCACCAAGCAACTTCTTACCTGCAGGCCAGCTGCTTACAAACTGCCTCTTTTCAACTCAATGTTCGCGTTTTTATACTTGTGCGTGGGCACACACATATTCTTATTCGGTTGTGTTTACTCGGCAAACAAAGCCGAGCGTTGTAGTTTAGTTCGTGACAGTTGTGACATTGTTGATTGTTACAGCTGGCTGTTTATTCTGCAGGTATTCTCTTCAAGAGGGCGTAATGTGTCACGCGACCGTTGATTCAAAATATCATCATAGAAGCATTATAATAATCTAAGTATAATTCATTCCGTAAACACCTAATTCTAAAGTTAACAATAAAAGAAAATATTACATAATAGCAATAATATATACAACAAAAATATTTAGCTGTTGACAAAAACGAAGAGGCGACTTTTGTCGTTACACTGCAGAGTGAAGATTTTATATATTTTAAGCTTTTTTATTCTTCCTAACATTTAGAACGTATCTTAACATTTTCTACTGTTTTGGTTAAAGAAACTTCATCTTCACTTTATCATAAAATATGTTTTAAATTTATATTTTAATATAAAATATTAGATAAGTTTTTTTTCATTTCATATTTTTTCCCCTATTTTCTACACTAACATTTTCATTGCTGTAAAAAACACTCCTTCGCATTGTAAAACTTTCTAATGTAAGATTTATGTAAAATATATTCTTACCTTTAACTCGAATGTCTTAATACCTTTAAATTATTCATAGTGTAAATAAAAATATTTTTATTTAAATAATGTATGAAATTCTTAGAATAAACCAGGGAATAAGATATTAATTGTATACGTAATAATTTTTTTTATGTAACATTATGTTCATATTATTACGAGAACTAAATAATTAAAATACAAGCCGTTTTTTAAAAAGAAATTTGTATAAAAAATATTAAACGCAACTTGCAGCAACAAGCAGTTTCGAAATATGTTTCCATTATGTTATGAATATAAATTGACATAGTTAATTAAACTGCAAACACTATTACATTATGATGGCATGCTAGGCCCAAGATTCAACAACATATAAGGCCCATAACCTTATATTTCTTTAAAATAATATAACTATTTTCAACACTTTTTGTATAAAAAAAAAATGTAAAAATATTTTACAGTACCTGAAGAAATATTAAAATGACTATTTTGTTTTGTTTTGTTTTAATATAATTTATAACACTATCTTAAAAATTATTTGATTTAATTGAAATGTTTTGTTATTAGTGTGTTTCCATTTCAGAACCTCTAATTTATTAAATTATTCTAACTAATATTTTAATACTACGAACACAGTATAAATGTCAATTAAGTATTAAAAATTATTATTTTAACTAACGTTTTTTGAACTAGTATTAAGTGATTTGGATTTGTTTCGTCAGTAATTATTATACTGTTATCATAACTAAAAAACCTTAACGTAATACAAAACGGACTTATAGCTTTATTAATGAAAACGGCGCATTGTAAGTATGAACGATCATCTATGTGCGTATACGCAATACTAAAAAATATTGATCATACGCTCTGATATAAATCATGCTTAATCATACTTAAAATAAATAGAGAGGGCAGTAATGTCAGATAATAACTTAAAAAATCCCTTTTTCGCTACACTTAAATATATATAGAGAAATATTTTGTAAGTTAAAAAGCCTTTCTTCCAGTGTTAGAAAATTTAAAAATTCCCCACACTTTGCTTGAAATAGAAAATCTATCAAAAAAATTTTAAAGAAAATCTCTACAAAACAGGAAAATTCCCTCCATCTGATATCAGTAAAAAAGCATCCAAGATTATTTTTTAGTTAAATCTTGAATGGCTCAGAAGCAGATTTTTCATTTACAGAAATCCCCTAGAAATACTTTAAAATAGGCCTTATTTGCTCACAATGTAATAAATGTCATTTGACATATAAGTTAACTCAATCAAAAATTTCACACCTCAAATCTTTCACACCTTTTCTTTCTTATATTTATGGAGGTAATTGGAGAGTAAAAAGATTTTTTAACAGTTTTGTTTTAAATCTACATTTTTCATTGAAGCAACATCGAAAGAGTTTTAGGTTAACTAAATAAATAATTTATACTCTGTTCAGACATGTGCCTTCATTGCGCAATTAAGGAATTTACGCAACCAAGTCCCTAATTGAACTCAATTTACTACAAATAAATAAATTGAGCAATTAGTGCTTGATTGCCTGACTAAGTCAATTACCTCATGTAACCCTTCTGAAGTCTTTAAATGTATGCAAGTAAATTAAATGAAAACTAAATATATTCGAAGTTAAAACTTAATCGCTTTGGCTGGAAAAGTTTAATGTTTCAAATATAAACAAGCAGAGATTTTTAAGCTAAATTTTCTCTACTCAGGTACAAATAATCGTGAACAAAATGAAAATGTTAGATCTATTTTATAAATTTCCGGCAAAAAATTAACAACGAGAGAGTATAACAAAAGTTTGTAACATTTATGTCCCAAATGGAGAACGCAAATAAATGTTTTGTTGGCAAAAATTGTCAAGTAAATGATTGTAGGGTAAGAAATGATTAATTTGTATGTATTTTTATTGTAAATGTATACATTGCCGCAAATAAAGTTTATGTTGCAAAAACATTAAAAAATCTAAAAAAGGAAAAACTCTTATATATTTAAAGGTTCTCAACAATCCTAACTGGGACTTAGGGGCTTAAGTTATTTATATTTTCTTTAAAAAAAGTAAAAAACCAAAAAGTGACACTGAAAATTATCATTAATATAGTTTTTTTTAGCGAATAACTTTAATTGTGAGCCCCAAGAATAAATTTTATGGATTTAATTTCATTAAAGAGCTTCAAAAGTAGAATGAAGTTCGATGACGATTTCGTGGTATTATTTAACTTGCCCAAAAATCTGTGACACATATTTAGAAAATCCGTCAATAGTTTTTCGTCTGCTTTATTCAACTGCATCCTATAGAAAAAATTCTTTCGTATATGTGAAACTACTTCTATGATATATAAGGCAACTTTACATTTGAATAATGATAGAATGGTGCTAGAAAAATTTATTCAATCTTAATCTTAATTTGTTAATCTTTCCTTTTCATCTTCTTAAATAGAATTCTTGCGATTATGAGCGTTATTTATATGTCTGCACCAGAGACTCTTAAACGTGATGTTTTCCCAAAAGGTGTTTCCATCATTACTCGTTTTTCATCTCTAAAAATTATATAAAAACTCTTTTGCATTCAACGTTATTGATTTCACACGATTTTTCTAAAAACAGTTGGCTTGTGAATATAAACTGGTGCATTGATTTTACTTAAATATGATTTGAGGTGTGGTCATATTATTCAAATATTTGACCAAAAAATCGTAACTACTATTTTAAAAAGGGGTTATTCAACCATTTTGACACGTGTTATTACCAATGTCGTTTTATAACATAATTAATGATATATCTTATCTTTTATTTCTAAATGAGTATTTGAGAAGAACAAAAACGTGCTTGCGTATTCTTAGTCAAGTATTCGACTGGTTTGATCGTACTTTTATACTAGTATTAATGTATATATCTTTACCTTCACCTTTACGAATAATGGCAAAAACCAACGCTTTTGTCTATTGCCACTACTTCCTAAATAATTTAGTAATTGTTAAGCTAATAAACGAGCAAATGAAATAGCTTCGCAGTCTTTTAATTTAAGTTTATTTGATGTTTTGTTTTTCAAATCAAATAAACTATTATGGAGTCACGCTCCCTATACAAATCTTTATGCAATAGCAAAAAACAAAAGCAGATTTTTGAAAACCATAATAAATCCTCACATCCTTTTTTTTTTTTTTTTTTGTTTTGTTTAAGAAAGATTGCTTTGCAGAAGAGTGTTATTAGAAATTACCATAAGGACAGTAAAAATAAATGAATAATGTGTGACAATAAAAAATCGTTATAAGTCACAACTAAATACGTAGTCCTCTTTATTTACTATTTTTTATTATGAAAAGTTTCATTTAATACCTTAACAGTCACCTAGTTTTAGTTTGCATCTTTGTATGTTATTATTATTATTATTTTTTTTTTTCTACAAACTAGAACTGAATGTTTGTTTTACTTTTATTTGTTAAAGCAAAATAGCGAAATAAAAAAATAAAATAAAAAAAAATTGTTATAACAGAAAAAAAAGAATTTAACAAATCCAGAAACCTTGTAACTTAGAGAACTCAAAACATTTTGGTGCTTGTTTATTTCTTCCTTTTGTACTATTTAATTGTAAAGGAATCTTTTTCTTTTATTTAAATTTTTTTTCATGCTTTTTGACTGGAATTTACACCGTTTCTGAGTGGATATTTTGACTCATATCTTAGACAAACACAAGAAATCCTTTGACAGAAATTTAATTAAAAAAAAAAATAAATAAAAATCCTTAAAGATTATTTAAGATGTTTATAAATAACAAAATATGTTATTTAAAAAATACAAATATCTTGGCAACTTGGGTTGAATACAAAGTTATCTGCTGGATCCACTATTATTTCCTGAACTAAAAAACCTAACACAATTTGAAGACAACAGTGTATTGATGCTCTTAGTTGCTTATACAGATGCAAGCGCAGTTTTAACATTTGGATGTTGCCATTTGCAAAATAAAAGAAAAGTGTTTACATGGCTTTGTATATGTATACATAAGGCAATTTTTTTTTGGCATTTGGCAATGAATTGATATAAACTTGAATGCTTGCGTTTGCATGCTTCAGTCTTATTTAAAAGGCTTTTTGGCGGTGTTTTAAGAAAGCAAAAGGATATACAAAAGATTAGTGAAAATGAAGCTCTTCATTTTCTCTAAAACTACCATATACGTAAATCTAGTTCAGTGAAGTATATACAATTAAAAAAACAAATATTAGGGTGACAGAGAATAAAAAGAATTAAGTACTATATTAAATTTTAGATAAAAATTTTATCGGCTCTGAATGGGTTAAGAATTTTCTTCAAATCTAAGCAAATCCTGAAAGATCGCTTCAAAAGCTTTAAAATGATTGCCATATAGATGACTTGAAAAATAGGGTGCAAAGTCGTGATTTTCTATGAAAAGTTCAGAGCGCCAGTTTTTTATTAATTTAAATTAAATTTAATATTATTTACTTATTTTTTTATTAAATTATCTATCGCCCCATATATTTACTTTTTTGATAAGAGTCACTTCATTGTTCCAAATAATATGGAAAAATAAGAGGCAGGCGTAGTATTTTGCCTACTGCCCAGAAGGAAATGTAACGATTCTGCTGACTATCAATAGCAAAATTTTAATACTATAATATTTTTTCATTCAGATTAGAATAACAAATTAATAAATAAAATAATTACATCTTTCTTGTTGCAAACTTAAAGTAACAAATTTTTTCAAAGTATTATTAAAATAAACGTACTATGCCAGCACATCTGCTAATACCATTTTTTCTACCTCCCTCCATGGTATAAAGTCTTCTTTTTATTTTACTTATAGTAGCACAGTTTCTTCATAAAACAACTTTATGTTATCTTCTCTCCAGCTGCTCACCTGTAAACTCTGTTGCATAAGCTGTTGTTGCTTTCACCACAGAATAAAATATCTGTTTGGTTATTGAATTTAATTTTTTGCATCGTATTTGTAGACTGTTAATATTTTTAATGTTTTCTTTTAACAGAAATAAATCATGCAATATTAAATAAACAACAGCTTGACATAATATAGTTAGGAATTGCAGATGGTATCAAATATTGTTAAGTAATTTTTTTTAATAATATTTTAAGTAATATGTTAAAGTATTTAAACAAATGTTTAGGAGAATTAAGATTTCTAGTCAAGAATCTAAATTAAAAAAGAAATATTAGTTGATATAAAGCTTAGACTTCCAATTCCAAGTTTTAATTAAATTATATTGGTTTTTTATTTAATAAAAGGTCACACCATGCCGTGAATTTGCCAAACGAAATGTGCTCCAATTGGATTAATTTAAAATAGGAATTAAATTTAAAAAACTATACGTGTGGAACCTTAAAGTTGTAAAAGTATTGACAAAAATAGTAGGATTTGAAAACTGTTGTAAAAGTGAACACAGTTGCTATCACTTGGATTGCAAATAAAGTTTTAGTTTTCCTTACAAATTGTTATGTAATGGATTTAATATTCAGGCAGCAATTTCTTTTTTTTTTTCAAAGTAATTTCTATTTTTTCAACAATAATTACCTCGGGAAAACAAACCGGTTGATATTCGTTTGAAATGTATTAAATTTAACTACTTCCTTAAAATTTTCCATTAAAAAATTTTTGTTAAGAAAATTATATTTTACACTTATATTTACATTTTTCCATATTTTGATTAAAAAAGATAAGAAAAATAAAACATTTTATTGGAGAGTAAAACAAGCGAAAAAAAGATTTTATTTAGTGCATGATAATTATATTTATTTAATCCGTATATACGCACAATAACTAAGTTGCATTATAGCGTAACTTAAATGAACAAAACGCTTTTCTTTTTACAACCGAGTTAATACTATTCATTTATTCTTTAATCCTTTTACATATCATGAGTCAAAGGGATTTAACTTTACTTTTAAACTTACCTCTTATTTAACCTACAACATTGCATCTTAATATTAATTTAACCAAACGCAGTTACCTCTTTTAAATTAAAATAGAAAATTTATTTTGTGTTCTATCCATATAAAAAATTCCTTTTTAATTTATTTGTGGTTTTATTGAGTCAATTCGACTTGTTTGGTCGATTTTAAATTAATTTTCAAAATTAGGTAGTAGTAGTAGTATCTTAGTAGTAGTATCTTAGTTGTACATTTTTTCCCTAAAAATCAAATATTTAATAATATGCATAACTTGCAATCTTGAAGATGTATTGAATTTTTTATCTTTCTGGGAAGTTAAAAATTAATCTGTGAATTTGACTTTAAATATTTTTATTTAACATTCTTCTTGTTTACAAAAGATGTAACTATTGTCCGAAACGAAAGTCAAGATAAAATAGAGCGCTGGAACTAATAATAATGCAATTAGTTTTGATATTATTAGTAAACTTTTCCAAATTATCAAACTTACTTGAGTAATTTTCAATTAGTTCCTTAAAGAATTTAAAAAAAGTTTTTTTTTTAAACTAAATGGCATAAAATGTAATGAATTTCAAGTAATGAATATTAATTTAATTGACGAAATGTTGTCAATTATAGTTCTACTTAAATTAAACTTTAATAAAAAAGTGGTTACATTGGATTTAATAACGACTTTTAACTACCAGAAAATTCTTTTTTTTATAGTAAAATATTAAGGTTGACCGCCAAAAAAGTAAAAAAAAAATTCAAAGAAAAAATATTTATTTTTCTTTTTTTATTTATCTGTAAATAGCAGTACAAACAGTTTTACTAGTTGTATGTTTTAATTTCTGTCATATCTGAATTTGTGTTTTTATGCATCTACGTGTATATGCATGTTTAAAATGTATAGAAGTCCCCTGAAATTTTATAAACATATTGGTTGAAAATATAGACTGGTTGATCATGAAAAATTTATTTTTAAAAATATTAAAATTTTGTATAAGTAACTCAATAATCAATAACTTTATTTTAACTGTTAATGTTTGAGTGTGCCAATACCTGCATTAAAAATTTAAAGCTGGTTCTTTACGTAACAAACAGAAGTTGCCGATTTTTATGCCGAAATTACTTACAATGTTTCATGTAAGTTACTCAAAGAATTACCTCTCATCTTATTATAAAAAAATTCATTTAATGCCTCTTTATGCCTTAAAAATAAATAGAAAGATTCATATGAGTGTTCGTATTTTGCACATAATCTTCCTTTTTGCTTATTGTGTCTTTTTTATAAATCATGTATTACCTGACATGAACGGTACAAATACAATTTATTTCTACAAACAACAATACGTGTAGTCCTCTTATGTATCGTTAAAGTTGTTTATAGATATTGTTTTCCCACTAGCTCTCTTTTAATTAGCTGTAAAGAAATTGTATTACAGAATGATTTAGTTTTGTCAAATCAGTATACTTTTATTTAATAAGTGGATTAATTGTTGCTAAAATAATTCATTCGCTACCAACCTCGGGAGCTGGAATATTGGCTTGCCAGTAAGTTATAATTAATATCTAATGTAATAAAGTGCATATTCATTTAATACCGAAGTTTCCACGTGGTCATTTATATCCTGTGAATAATTAATTGAATATAAAAAATTTATAATGTTTTTGTTACTGCTACTAAGAATAAAAAAATAATTTAAGCCATAAATATAATTGTCTACGCGTAAAGGAAGTAAAACAAAAAAAAAACAAAATTATGTACACATATCTCGAAAAACTTGTTTTTCTTACAAATAATGTATTAATCTGACATGTGTTTGTTTCATTCATTTTCAGGTCATGTACTTTACATAATATGGAACAAATTTGTGATGATGGTGGTTACAAATGGTGTTAAGCTTCGGCGTTCCTAGTTTTAGGTTGTTTGTATTTGATACCAGAGTTTTTGTTGATTTTCTTAAGATTGAATTAATCGAGTATCTGTGGGGGTTTATTTGTTAGAAAGCAAATGATTGAGACCATACGAACACCAGTTCTATTAATTATTTACGATGGGTCTTTCAGTTAGCTAACAGTCAAGCGAAAAGAATACAAATAACACTGATATAATGAAAAGTCACTTGAAGATTGTAAGTCTTACTGAGTCGGTCATTTTTGCATGTTGATAAATTCTAGTTCACCTTCAGTATCGATAACTGCGATAATATTTGATTTTGATAAAGTTCATAAAAAATTCTATTTTATATAAAAGTCGACTTCGTCTAGCCAAAATAATATTGAAAATTTTAATTAATTAAAAATTAAATAAATATTTTCCATAGATACATAGAAAGCTTAAACAAACTTTCTATTTTGCTCCGTTTAGAATCGTGCAGAAATATTTTTTTGTAAACTTTTTCCTAAATTTCAAAAAATTTTATTTTATCGATAACCTTCAATTTGGAGGGGCATCCAAGTTTCTATAATAGCAAAATTTATCTACTCAAGAAGCACTACAGGCTAGAGTTAATCGTTTATGAGATATCAAATACCCATTTTGTACCACCGATAATAACATATAAATTTTCCAATCAGTTCTCATATGTATATTATGAAAAACGACGGCGGACAAAGATCTGTACAACTAATAAATAGTCAAGCGAGTAGTTAACTTGTAATAAAAGTAATTTGATATTATGTTCTGTCATTTGTATGAGAATAATATTCATGTATTGATTAGATTTAGTTAAATTAAGAACACGTATGCTTGTACGAACTCAGTTGGGTGCCTGTTTACATCAAGCGCTTGATCTTGTTAAAAAAAATTTTCTTTAACAAATTAATTTGGAAAATTTTGAGTAAGTTTGCAACAGCAAGGTGCGTTTTAAATTGAATCAAATGTAGCCTTTAGATTGATGTACCAATTAACGAAAAAGTTGAAACATGAAAGAAAAAAGTAGTCATTTCAGTTCTTTTCATTGTACCCTTCAATACAGGTGCATTTGGAAACTTAGCCATATCGGTTGATTATTAGTGTTTTTTGTTTTGTTGTATTAAAAACAAAAAAAAATGAAAATTAAAAGTTTATTGGAACAACACTAAACCCTCCAAATTTTTCAAATATTATAAGAGAGTTATATTTTGCGAAATATATTTAGCAAGCGGCAAAATAAATGATTAAATAAAATAAAAATAAAAATTAAGTGGGTTTTCAATTGGGTCCTTACATTTAGGATTTTAATATGTCCTTATACCCTCCACAACAAAAAGTTGAACTGGGTATATCTTAGTTTGTCATTTCGTTTGTAATTTTTACAACATCCATTTCCCCATAAAGTATATTTATTAACTTATCCAAAAAAATATATAGGAGGTACTCCCATAGATGTCTAATTTAAGCATATATTGCATACCTGTTCGAGGTAGACATCCGAAATTCAATCAGAGTATTTATCATCAAGACATCAATCAAATGCAAAATAAAATTTTAAATTTAAACTTTGCAATTTTTTGAGGATTTTTTTCCAATTCTCTACTTAAGTTGCAGCGATATGCGTTATTAAAAAACATACTACAAGCAACAGGAACATCTCCTTAGAACAAAAATTTGTAGGTTGTTTCATGAAAAATTGCAGAGTGTAAATGCCGTAGTAAAAAAATTTAGTTATAAAAAATTTAGAAAAAAAAATCATAAATAAACTTTAAAATAATGTTTATACTTTTTACCGTGCAGTGAAGAAAACTTTTCTCCGATGATCAAACGTTTTTTTTTTTTTTTGTTTCATCAAAGAATCTAGAAGGTACGCTAACTTTTACAAAATTTCAACTGTAAAATATGTGCATGTAATGCAATGTTATTTAAAAATTTAACGTTCTTGGCACATAAGGTATCAATCATTTCTAACGAAAATTTAAAAAAAGGCTAATATTTTTTTAATATACTCGTATATTAAAGTTTTAATGTTTGCTGCAAAATTTTTATATTAAATTATTTTTTTGTTTGTGCGATGCGGTGCTGCATCATGGAGATGCATTTGTTTCATATGAAAATTTTCTCATGCTATTATTTTATTTTTAAGCAATATTTTTGATTTTTGAATGCAGGGAAAAAATTAAATCGATATAAAATAAAGGAAAAATTTCTTGAGACTTTATTAGGAATGCAGGTTATTGCTTCAAAAATCACCTGCATTTTTTACAGATAATGGAAATGTAACAGCTTTAAAATGTTCTCAGGCTTCGTGCATTCTACTAACAATAGCTCTGTTATATCAGGTGAAATATGTTAAATTTTTGTTTAATAAAAAAAAACCGCCCAGGAAAACAAAGAAATCAAATGTTAGACAAAAAAATTTATTAAGAGTATAGGGTCCTAAGAATCAGTTGTATATTTTCATTTGATTATGGTTATGTTTAAATGAGTTGGGGAGTAGTAAATAGAACAACAAAGAATTCTGTAGATGGTGTATCAACTTTGACTTATTTACCTAATGTTAGTAGATTATATGTTTGTTCTTTTAGTTCGAACTTTTAAATTTGTATGTTAAGTAGATGATGTTTGATATATACACAACCTTCAACTCCGTTCAGATTAGAAATAAATATGTTACCAGCAACATCGGCAGAAAAATGCGACAAAATTGCTTATTGGTTTGCGTATGGAAACACGTATGTAGGTTAACTCATAATTTTAAAATAAGAAAGATTTATTTTTTTGAAATTATGACTAATTGGTATAAATAAGAACAATTCCTTAAATATATATAAATCTAATAAAAACTATAACCTTTTTTAATTTTAAATCAAACCAAAAATGACAACTGAATTTGAAGTTTTATGTTCGCAATAAATGTTAACGAGAATTGACTGATTATTGCCATATATTGGCGGAAAAAAAAGTATCAACAAAACTGCTGTCTTCATTAGAGATAACATAATTTTTATATTTACCCCAATATATGTTAACATATTTATTGCTTGTCTAGACGGGGCGTTAATAGTTAGATGCAAAGGATGTTGGTGATAGGTGTTGAGCTCTAATAAGTTCTGCAATAAACCTGCTATATTAAAATTTTTCGAACAGATATATTTGGAAATGTTTTGTTTCTAATTTCCAAAAATTTTTCAGAAAGAAAAATAATTTACAAATACAAAAAGACGTGTTGCAAACGCATAGAAAATAACGAAGAAATGCGTTGGCTTGTGTGTGTTTTAGTTTAAACAAATTAATAATAATAATAATAATAGATTGTGACATTTGTTAATAATTTCTCTTTCTTAAAATATTTAAAAATTAAAAAAAAAAAATGTACTTAAGCTGAAATTGGTTCTTGTTCTATAGGAAATATTTATACACATTTTGTTTAACCTTGATATATCTTTCTATAGTAAATGTTTTGAACAAACACAAATAAATGTATGTAAATATATAAATATTTAGAATTATTTAAATATACAATTTATTTATATTTTAGTTTCAGATTCATAAAATTTTGTGTCAGTTGGGAATAAAAGTATTATTAATTCGCCTGCAAATTATGATGAATTTCATGTATAATCCGCTTGAAATCTCAAAATTATATATTTATGAATATGAAACTTGAAACAGATTCCAATTTATAATAAATGTTATTAAACATTTTGATACATCACATAAAAGTATATCCTCCTGGCTTGCCGAAAATATTTTGTAATCTCATCCGTTGTTAGTTATACCATAGAAGACAAAATTTTTGCGTTCGGGCGAAGACCGGCTATGCAGAAAGTCCTTGCTAAGCGAAGCCAGTGGACAAAATCCTTGAGCCCGGCTGAATGCAGACTATGAAGAAATCCTTGGTAAGCGAAGCCGTTGTTATTGCATGTGCGGATATAATGACAATTTCATAAGTGACACTATGTCCATGAATATTATGTGTTTTTTAAAGCGTTTTTTTTCAGTGAATCACAAAGTCCATGGACATTATGTCCTTGGGTACTATGACATGTCGTTGGCATTCATCGTATGAACCCCTTTAATTATCCAAAATCTAGTTTTAACAAATTTATTTTTTGTCACAATGAAAAATACTTGCAAAATAGGCTGGCTTCCAAAACGTCAGTTGCTTTGCATTTGAACAATGTATTGTGTATCATAATTCCGTGGTACTTAATATTTACATTGCATACCATTCCAAAATGTCGCAGACAGGTATTAGAAACGTTGCAACCGAGAAACTAGCTCATCAGTTTCAAAATTTATGCTTTGTTTGCTTTGTTTTTAAATGTACAAGACCTAAATACCGAAGCAAAACTGTATACAAGTTTTGTATTAATAAATTTTGGAAGTCACAATAAAATTCTAAAAACCATAACGTACTCTCGCTTTTTTAAATCGATTTTGTTTGTATAATGTTCACACATTTTCTTTCAACCGAAAAATTTCATTAAAATTGTGGTGACAATAGTAAAACATGTTCACAGTTATTATAGTGTTTTTAAATAATTAAAAAAATTTACTAATAACAGGTATTACATTTGAAACTTGTCTTTTTTCTTTCAGATGACTGCTGCAGGATAAATTAATTAGACCGCAAAGATTATATTCTGCTGATTTCTTATTATACATATCTAGCATATCTCTATTACAAAAATAGAAGGCATAGATAAAAGAACAAACAAGACAAACTTGTGGGTAACCCATATTTTAAAGGTTACGTAAAGTACCCAATATCTCTAAGACTTTGAGACACAATGGTACAATATGAACCAAGTACCCTGGAATACCTGCATAACTATAATCATAATAAAAGGTTTTTGTTATTAAAAGGTAAACACTTTGTTTAACAAAGTTGAAATATTCCTAAAATTAATAATGAAATGTTAATTACCATTTAGTCGGCTTTTAATTCGCTAATTTTTTTTCAACCTTTTTTATAAGGATCCTGATAGCTTATTTAAAAAGCTTTACTATGATATCCGTTTTGAAATTTTTTTAGCACAATGGGCCAGGATAACATTTAATTTCATTTAAACCTACATTTCTACATTTTTTTATTATTATAGTGATAAGTAATATCTGCCATTTGTATAATTAAACGGTTTTTGGAGAAATATAAAAAAGTCGTATAACGACATCAAAACGTTCGTTTGTTATTTAGAAAATCAATCGTATAAACGGGTTCAACGCATACAATTGTTAACCTATAAATATGGCGAAAGTGAATGTAGAGCTCATAATTTCATCAGTACAAAGCCGACCGTTATTATGGCAAGATAGATTACCAAATTTTAAAAATAAAAATATAACTGATAAATTATGGAGTGAAGTTGGTGAAATTTGTGGTTGCACAGGTAAGATATTATTTACTTTATATATTTATTTAATATTATTATAAATAATATAATTATGTTATTTTTTATTTCTAGGAGAGACAGCGAAAGCAAAGTGGAAAAATTTAAGAGATACGTTTAGAAAAATTGTGCAAAAAATCCATCAGTAACATCTGGCTCCAGAGCTCAATCAAACAAAATAAGATGGCAATATTTTGATATGATGTCTTTCATCAAAGACACTGTTGCTGCAGATCCCACCGAAGGAAATTTAAAGGAGCCAGATACTGCAGCACTGAAATAAATGCTATTATTGAGGATCTTCTGAGTGAGGAGGATATCATATTGGTAAACAATATGCCTATCACCAGCAGTACTGAGGAACTAACATTGATTAATAATGATATGCCCAGCACTAGCAATACACCTACTGATTGTTTCACTCCAGTCCCATCAAGAAAAAAAAAAAGAAGAGTGCACCAATGAATGTTGATGCCGAATTTCTTAAATTGGAAAAGGAAAGGATGGAAATACTTAAAAAAGAGGTGGAGAAAAGAGAAGACAATGCCGACCTGCAGTTTTTTAAAAGTTTATTACCCTTTATGGAACAATTTGATAATCTCGAAAAATTAGAAATTAGAGGAGAAATCCAAAATTTAATACTACAAGAATTGAAATCCAAAGAAAATAAATAAACACAAAATTTACCTGGAAAGATTTTATTTTATTTATTTATATATTTATTTAATACATTTTATTTAGTGTCTAAAATCCCAAAAATTCTGTGTTAATTCATTTCTGATACTCAACGCTCTGTTGCTGCTTCTGTTGTAACGGAATTGTTCATCCGTATTTATTTCTGTTGGGTCATTGTTTACTGTTGCAGTTACTTGTATATAATCAAGATCACCGTCCCCATCACATTCTCGTACAAAATTGTGCAATATGCATGCACAGTTTTTGGTTTTGTTTCAATATTTTTTTGTAGAAAACGCCACTTTGACGTTAAAATTCCAAATGCACATTCAATGCATTTTTTTTGCCGTTGAAAGACGTTGATTAAAAAAATCGGTTTGCGGATTCAAATTTCTACGAGGGTAAGGTCTTAACAAATACGTTTTGAGTGGGTACGCTTCATCTCCTATTAAAAAATTCGGCACAACAATATTTGACTCAGGCAGTGGTCGTGGTGAGGGGACATTAAATTTACTTGCTTCAAGCAATTTGAATAATGTGGATCCAGCAAAAGTACCGCCATCACTTTGCTTTCCTCTTCCTCCCACTTCGATTGTAATAAATTTTTTGTCAGCGTCAGCTACACCTTGAAGTACAATAGAAAAATAATGCAAATAATAAAAAAAAATGCGACCCAGAATTCAGCGGACATTTAATTTGACAGTGTTTTCCATCAATGCTACCAAAACAGTTTGGAAACCTCCAACGCCTGTAGTATTCGCTTATCACTTCCGTTGGTATAGGCATGTATTCCTGAACAAGTTCTTCCCATATGATGATGCATGTCTCTGAAATTATATTGCTGACGGTGCTTCTACCCATTCGAAAAGCAAACGCCAAATCTCGAAAGGAATGTCCTGTAGCTAAAAACCTGCAAATAATATATGTACACAATCCAAAGCAAACAAATAAAAAATAAAATTACCTTAAAGTTAAAACAAGCCTTTGCTATGCAGAAATTGCTTTTCTTTGTTTTGTTAATCTGGTGTTAGCTTTTTGCAACAGCAAATCAAAGGATTTCACAGACATAAGGCAGTATTTCCAAAATCTGTCTAGAAATTTGCGTAAATTTGTATATAAATGGTTAAATTCGCCGTAATGTCGCCTTGCTTGATTTATAGGATGAATATCAAATCTTCTTTTTATTCTTAAACGCTTTAAATTCTTGTAAATATGAATACGATTTTCACGTAAAAACATTAAACAAACCTCTCTTGACAATGGCATTTTAACATCTAACCGCTCGGAAATGACGCTCAGTAATAAGCCACTTGCCGCTCAAACTCGCCGCTCACCGCTTTGCCGCTCATTCCGTGGCTTCGGCCTTACCCAGTAGTCATCTGGGCCATACTATTTTCTAATAAATAATATTCAATAAGTTATAAAATTTTTTGCAAAACAATATATCTAATGCATTTTAATAGCAAATCATTTAAATGTAAATCTAAGAAAAATTTTTCTATCTTATGTGTTTATTCCGTTTACATAACTTGTTCTCTTTTCTGATGTAATTTTTATTTTAATATGAAGAAAATGCATCACTGCACAGGGTAAATGTCAAAGCTAATACATTTATCTTGTTTCATAGTGCATCATTTATGTCCAAGTGTTGACTAAAGTCATACATATAACTACAGGGAAAAAATAAAATTTCCTACAAGCATATTTTTTTTGCTAAAAAATATTTATTTTTATTTATTTTGTTGTTATATTTATATATAATTATTTTTAAATTAAAAAAAAATTATTTTAACCGAATAACGAGATAAATTTAGTATGAGCTATTTTCAATAAACCAATATTTAACCCGTTTTGTTTGAAGTTCTAAGACCTAAAATCAAATTGTATACTTAAAAACTTGTCACCATTTAGGATTGATTTTTTTTCTACTTGATTGCTTATATGTGTCTACCTAATAATGTATGCTTTGCTATGTTAAATTGTGTGCTTACGAAAGTCAATTTGTTTTATTGGCAGGAGTTTGATTTTAATGTAAAAACTTTTAAAAGTAAAGAATACTTAATTTAATGAATAAAATATAATTTGAGATTTCTCTTGCGTTCTATGGGCATATTGTACTAAACTAAACTTGTTCAATAATACGTTATATAAAATTGCCTTTTTTCACCAAAGACTTAGCTAAGTTTCATCAAAATAAATTGAGTTGATTTGTTTTAACTGGCTTCAAATAAAAATTTTTTACAGAACTTTTAATATTTAAGAATATCATGGCAGAAAGCCCATGAAAAAAATTATTAATTAACAAGTGCCCGTGTATTAAACAAAAATAAATTATCGCATTGTTTTGTGATATTTTATTTGTTGTTTAAATTTAATTCTTCAAAACCTTGTAACCGTAAAAGAGAGCAGGAAAAAAGTCCGCCGTATATAACGGATAGCGAAAAATAAAATCAGTATTGGTTATTGTTGTTTTTGCTTAAACTTTTATTTTTGTCTTTACTTTATTGTTTGGACAAAATTCTTTAGTATATTTAAAATATTTAATTAATTTAATTTTATGTTCCAGTGACTTAATTTAACAACTGCCGTTTTATCAGTATTAACTTCGGATAAATCAGCAATAATACAAGGATATACAAGAATGGAGAAATTTTTATTTTTACGGATTTTAAAATTTTGTTTAGAAGATAATAGATATTTTCAATATAAGGAAAACATATTTTTGCAACAAAAAGGACTTCCAATGGGATCCCCAGCATCTTCAATTGTGGCGGATATTGTTATGGAGAAGTTATTAGACGTGTGCATTGAAGAACTTAGTATTAAGCCAAGATTAACGACTAAATGTGTAGATGATTTATTCTGTATTATTTCTGAATCTAGAATTAAGAAACTATTTGAAACATTTAATAAATTTAATAGTTGTATACAATTTACGTTAGAAATAGAATGTGATTTTAAACTCCATGATTTAGATACTTTGGTAATTAGAAGAGGTAATAAATTAAAAATGGACTGGTATCAAAAGCCGACAGCTTCCGGAAGAATTATTAATTTCTATTCAAAACATAACAAGAGAATAATTATTAATACGGGCAGGAATTTAATAGAAAAAGTATTTAAGATAAGTGATAAGGAGTTTCACAAAAGAAATAAGGATAGAGTTGTAAAGATTTTAAGCGATAATAATTTTCCAATGCAAGTAATAAACAGATTATCTAAACAATTTATATACGGAAGAGCAAGTAACAAAAGAAATGTGACAACAACAACAACAAAAAAATTTTTTTTTCAATTGAACTAATGTTTTTGTTTTTCAAAAGCATACAATTTGTTTAATAATATTATTTCCTGTTTTCTGAAGATGCCACCCAACGGTGTGGCGAAATATTGAAAGAAAAAAATATAAAATAATAAACAATATTTTTATTTTTATTCAAAAACTGACCTAGTGCTTGTTTCATTATAAAATAAAGTTAAATTTATCTAAATCCTTTTTCGTATATATAGAAATTGCTCAAACCTTAAAACTGCAAAAACGAGTTTATTATTTGAGAACTTTTTACTATCGTTTCGTCATTTTCACACTATCTTGTCGCATGTTTTTTTTTTTTGTGACAATATGTTTTCGTGATATTTTGATGTCTTCAAATATTTTTTAAGTTAAGTTTTTTAGACTCTTGTCCCAAACTGTGTTGATTAAGCAGGAATTGTGTTCAACTTAAGGTACGGTCAGATTAGATAAATATCTTAACGTTACTAATTTATTAAAGAAATATTTTTTAACATTTTAAATATTTAATAAAACTTATAAGATCATACATAATATTGAAGGTAGGATATCACGTGTATTGCTTTTTAAATCATCATTCATAAGGATACGTGTCAGGAAACTTTGAATGGACATTTGTAAAAGCAGTGGTTACACTTTTTTTGTCAAATATTTAATTTATCTGACCGCATCTTAAGAAAGCAAAGAGTTAATAAAAATAAAAATTTTCATAAAAGATACAAAAGCTTTTTTAAATCTATTTTCTTTTCTTCGAATTCTAGATATATAGTAACGAAAATATTGTCGAAGCAAAAGATAAGGAACCATCGATTCATGTCTTCTGAAATTTATTTTTATTTTTATGTATATTTAACGATTTGTAGAAAGACATTTTTTTTTTGCTCTGCACTGTCCTGTGTCAATCGCATTTGTTTGAAACTATACCGTTAGAAACGAAAATATGAGAATATTATCAAGAACTATTTCAGCCAAAGCAAACAAGGAGGTGTAGCTACACTCCAATTGCAAATATAAAATATTTTCGTTTAGTGTTTGCCTAAAATTCTTTTATTTTTAATGAAAATCCCTAAAAAAAAATTTTTTTTAACAAAATTTTGTGTGCTTTAAGGCTTCTCTCATTTTAAAATATAACAATTAAAAACGCATATTTAGCTTTTGTTAACCAAATAATATCCTATGTCTGGGAAAAAAATTGTCAGTAAAATTTTTCTTGGAAAATATTTTTTTTTAGAGTAAATCTACTAAAAAACAACTGATTAGTATTTTTTTTTCAACTTAAGTTGTCGCGACGTGTAATGTTTAAATCTTCGTGACTGCCTAAAAATTAAAATTTCGGACTTAAAAATGCCTAAACGTTTTTCAGTAACATAAGTCTATCTGCACTTTGAATGTGAATAAAGATAAATGGTATGTAAGTACTTAACTGCAAGATTTCCAGCATAATTAAATCAAAATATTATTCTTCGCCAAATGTATTTTCTGATGCTAATTTAGTAGGTCCGCCTTAGTTGCCTTTAGCTTGTCGCATTCTCTATCCAGCTAAGAATAGTATAGACCACGCATCTGCTTTATATATTGCTTACGCGCTGATAAAGATGTTACAAAAAAGTCTAATTCTTTTTACTCGAGTAAGCATCTCCAGCAAATAAATAATTTACCGGGTGACATTTGCCAGAGGTAACTGTTTTGGATACTAAAACAGTTTTTCTTAATACTACAGCAAAAAATTTAGCACTCACCTTTACATTTGCTGGGATAAGTATGAAGTAAGGAATCTATGATAAAGTTATAAAGCAAATTGATTAAAACATTTGCATTTGTATTAAGCTTACTCTGTCTCTAGATAAAACTAATTAGTGATTTTTCATATTTTGGATGAATAAAATAAATCTGTTTAATTTTAAAGGAGGAATACTAATTACAGCTCGCGATTTCTACGAAATAATTATCAAATTGTGGCAATAGCTTCTAAAATTTATCTTAAAAAAAACATTCACCAAAATTGTTTGCCCTTATTAAAGGTTTAATTTGTTTTCAGATTTTTTTATTTATTTTTTAATTTTTAATTTACTTATTTAATAAAATATAATTACACATCTACCTGAGTTGTGTAATCAAAAAATTTTGTACTATTTTTCAGTTATTTATATAAATGCAACAATTTATCAACTTATTAAATTATAAATAGGTGAAAAATTTTTTCCGTGAAAGTTTTATAACATTATTTTCGAAATGCGACGTTACAAGAAATAAATTGATATTTTTAAATAAAACAAGGAGGAATTCCTCCCGGTAAACTTATACTTATTGTTTATTTAAAAGTGAAATATATTCTCTGTTTTAGTAATGTAAAGTATGAAAACTGCAAAATAGCATACTTCCAATATTTTTCACTAAAAAAGTTAAGTAATTTTAACCAAGTTTGTTTTTCGTAGGTGGTAACTATATCTTCACTACAAGAAGCTAAACAAGCAAACAAAAAATTAAAAATGAAATTTTACTATTGAGTAGAATAGAAACGAAGCACCAAATGTTATTTACCCAAGAGGAAAAAAATAAATATTCAAGGAAGCCAAGTGACTTTTTGTGTTTATTATTGTTTCAGCTTAAAAGAAACACAATATTGTGTATTGTGTTTATACCAAGAATTATGAGGGGAATAATTTTTTCCGGATATACAAGGTAACAAAGAAAGATTTAAAAAAGTTTAAAAATTTATTCTGTAGTATTGAAGAGCAAAATACACTTTTGTTGTAAAACTGCAGTTAAATACTTGAAATTATATTAAATTTAAATTTTTTTTAATAGGCTTGTGAAAATGTTAAAAGTCGTGTTAGGATTCAATTCTAATAATTTAATGAAGATCAATTATTTTTACAGAAGAGGTTATAAAATGTATAAGTAACTCCAATAAAAATCAAAATATTAATAATTATTTTCACGAGTTCAGTACAAACTAAAATCACTTTTTTAGTAGATTTAAAAACTAATTGCAATTCAGAATATTCCATACAAAGTATATCATATTTCTCACACAGATGGTGAAATAGAAATTGTTTATCAGACATCTCCGCGCAAAAGCTTTAACTTTTAGTAAGCCTGTATTAACTAATTTACCAGATTTTTTTTTTTTTAAATTAATGTTTTACGGAATTACAGAAAATTCTTAGGCTAGTAAAAAGATATTTTAGGGAACTTCAAAGTGATATCCTTGTCATTTGTATCTGTACTTAAAGATAAAGACAATATTAAGATAAAGTTGGGAACTCTTTTACTTCGGCAATGTGATTTTTTATTTTGGCGGTTATTCGTTTGACATTTTGAATGTTTCAGATTTTAGAAAAATTTTTAGATAAATTTTAATACGTGTAAGATATAGCAACCTGAAAAACTTGCATACATTAACTAATAGAATGCCGGTAGAACAATATACTAACTTTAAAGATTAAAAGTATAAGTTTTTATATATTACATTTCGGCTAGGAATCTAAAGCAAAATATAAAAAAAACATGACCTGATAGAATATCCTTTTTTAATTGTTTTTTTTTTACCAGTCGCAACTGTGTATTCTATATATATTACTTTGAAATTTAGTGTTTGGTCTTTATAATTATACTGTGATGTATATGTGTTTGTAGCGCCAAAATTTTGATGTTATAAACTAAGAATCGGTTATATCGTACGTCAATTGTGTGTTCGATATACTTACACGAACTTCAAATATGTTTTATATATGAAATTTAATAAATTATTTTTGAGAGATACTGCTAAGCATTACGACGACATTGAAGGTCACAAATCACTTTATTAATATTCGGTAAAATTTCATCAATTTAAATTCAAAAATAAAACACTTACCAAGGGGGAAATGTTTAATTTAATAAAAAAAATACTCACTTTTCTGTGTTTTTTTGCTCTAATGTTTGTTTTTTTCTGCAAACAGAAATCAGGAAATATTTCTTGTTTTTATCTAAACAGACACAAATTAAAATATTGCTACAACAGGAAGAAATCTAAGTCAAAAATAATATAAAGAAATAATAAATCATTTTAGAAGAAGAGAAAGATAACACACGAAACGAATGAAAAAGAAAAATAAAAAGTATATTTTTTACACATATTTCAAATGAAATATTTGATAAGGAACTGCAAAAAATTTTTGGGTAAAACTTTCACACAAAGTAAGACAGTTAAAGTACATGAAGTTTTCTATTCTGAATAAAAGTTTTTAACAAAACTATTTATAAAAAAATTTGTGATATTATAATACTTTGCACATTCTCCAAATTATTTTTTTCTTGGAACTCGCTTTTACCTGCTGCATATATTTGACTCCTTCTGGTTCATTCAGCTAAAAGAATAAAGAACAAAAAAAAAACGCTTTGTTTATGTGTTCATCAGTTTAAAAATATGCTGAAGTTACTTAGAGGAAAGATCAATAAATCTGTGTTTTCTAAAAGTGAATGAAAAATTTACCATTATTGCCAAACTTAAACGTATAACGAATAAAATAAATCATTTTTCATAAAAACCAACGAACAAAGCATTGATGTTATTTATAATTTAATGCAGATGATAAAAAGCATTTCTACGTTAAGTTTTAAGCACATGTGCCTTTTTTTTACACGTTTGTTTAACGATTTTTATGTCACATGACGCATTTTATTTGTAATATACTTATCTTCCTTTAAGAAGAAGGGAAAAACGTTCGATTCTTGTTTTTTTTTTAATTTTTATAAAAAATAAATTTCTAGCCCACTTTTTTAGAATATATAAAAAGCAGTTCCACAGGTAAAACATTGTGTTGTGCTTTTTCTGTTTTTCCGTTTAACCAAATCGATCGAATCGTTCTTATGACGAAATATACCCATGTGAATCCTTAAAAAATAAACTAATAATTTTTTCGCCACTTAAAAAATTCTACGTGGCAGTAAAAAACTGAATTTAAATTCCGAATAAGCACATTAAGTCCTTTCTATTCCTTCATTTTTTTAAGATAACAAAAATTTATTATTCATTTTTAAACATCGGAATTTGCTAGAAACACTACTTCATTCATAAAAGCCACTCTATAATTCAATTCAGATGACTTGGAAACGATATGCAATTTAATTTAACAAGTTCATTTGACACGAACTGAAGTTCATTTCTGCCTAATCCAAAGTTAAGTCACTTCGCAACGAATTAAAATCAAAAAAAGATTGATTCATTTCATAACAATGGTTAAGGGTAAAATTCAGAGTACCGAAATGCTCTCTCGCTTCTCGAACATGAGAGAGCAGTGAGACATTTTAGTTTTCTTTGCTTCTTTTTATAAATGTGTAAGAGGCTAAAAAATATTTTGTTTTCTTTTTTTATTCATGAGAGGGATGATTTATTTTTTTTTTCTTTCTGTTCAAAAATGAAAAATGAGAAAATATTTTTTTCACGAGGTGCTCATTTATGAGAATTTAAAATTTTGATAATTTTTCATAAGTGAAAAGATTGCAGAAAAAAATTTTTAATAAGCGCTCACTTCAAAGTATGTACATTTTAAATTGATTTGTTTTTCACGTAACTGCGGGCGTATGCAGTTACAAAATATTTGTCTTTATTTGTTAGTGGAAAATGTATGTTGATAAACAAATTTTACTTTTTAGTTATCATTGTTTACTATTTCGGAATTATTTAGAACTTTAAAAAGTTTAACATTTATGTAATTGTTTGGTCTAAAAAATGAACATACCTATACATTATTATATTTGTATAAAAAATATATGTGTATATAAATATATCGTAAGCTTTATATAATGTCTTTTAGCTATTAATTTTACTATAAATTTTTTGTTGGTCGTTAATTACCGTCAACAAGAAATAATTATTTTTTATGACGTCGAAGTTACACTTTTCTTTAACACTTTTTTTTAGATAATTTTAACAAATTCCTTTTTTTCAAGGTTTATTTATATTAACATAACATTTGAAGACAAAAATATTTTACTTCGGGCATGGAATAAAATTTTCATCTATTGGTTTAATATTTTCATATTGGGAATGATAGCTGATATCTGCTGCTTCCTTAAAAAAAGTATTTTATATATTTAAAGAATTTTCTAATTCTTATAAGATTAACTGTAGCCACATGCTGATATATAAATTAGTTCATTTTGTTTAAGAAAAAAAAAACGCGAAATAAATTTGTGAAGTGGCCAGAAGATGATATATATTAGTTTCCAAATGGCTGTTACGAATGCAAAGGGGATGACTGTGTGTTCGTAAACATTTTTGAAAATGTAAAACCGTGAGGTAGAATTTTATGCACCAATATTGAGCGTAAATACAGTAGTGTAGAACATTGTCTAATAGGGCATATATATATATATATATATATATATATATATATATATATATATATATAGCATAGCGAAGTCGATTGAGCGATCTCCGTCTGTACGTACGTGATATGTTTAATCAGCTTTGCCACGGTACTAAATGAGCTAGAGAAAATCTAAATACATTAATGAATTAGACATATTGCCGAAAATTGTGCTACTGAAAATTAGCTAGAAAGGTCCATGTCCTACGACGCAGTGGACAAAACGACATGGCTACCGTTAATTTTTACCATACCATATGAAACAATAAAGCAACTCCAAATAAAAAAATATAGGCCATAGAGATTTAAAAATTTTTTTACTCCTCTGTAATCACAATATTTTTTTTGTTTTTTGATAGAGGCTACTTCGCTATACTAGATACACGCGTATGGTGAAGGGTATATAAGAGTCGCCATAGCCAAAAACAGCAATATTACTTGTTTAAATCAAAACATCATTCAATTAATCATTGAAGCTTATGTGATACAGATGATGTCAGCATATCTAACAATATATCAAGAATTTATTTAATTTAACATATAGAGTTCAACAAAAATGTCATTTTTTTATTTATTTATTTTTTTTTTTTTTTTGACATGTCAGCAATGTTGGTTGATTATTTGATTTAGCTGTCATTTTCGCGTGTTCTTTCTTAAAATATTTATATATATGTATCTGAACATACATCTTTATAAAGTATATGAACATAAACTCACTTTAAAATAAATTTATATAAAAACAACCACTGACACATTCAGGTCAGAATTAAAACAAACAAACAACAAAGCCTTAAAAAATCTGTGAAAAGCTGTTTAATTACATTTAGTGAAATTTTAACAAGCAATATATATATTTTACTAATAGATAAAATTTTTTAAGCCTTCAAAATACATTTAAATAAAACAAACAAAAAAAATTTATGTAATGCAATCATTTTTATTTTAATTGTACTTATATTTGAATATTGGCTTGTGCATTTGATCGCAGTGGGTCAAATACACTTCCCAATAAAATGATCTGTATTTTGGCGTTTAACTACTTAATAAGTTATTTCTTATTTTTAAAATATTTTGCAAATCTTCTCAAAGAATATGATCTAATGTCATAAAATACAATACGAGTAATATTTATCTCTTCACATATCAACAATACTTAACCTTTTAAATTCAGATATGAAAAAAATAGCACTAAAATCCTGACTGTAACCATTTAAGAAGATTTAAAGAGTTATCTGCTTTATCTTACTTGAAAATGCTAGAAGCCATTAACGATGGCAGATAAATCTTGCAAATGCAAAAAAAAACAAACTTCAAAACCGACATACTAAATTGAAGTTTGATTAATATTGCGGCAGGAAACCTTATAATTTCTAATTTCAGATTTGCTTCTTGTTTTTTATGATTCAACTTCCTGGCTATAACAGTTCCTGGCTATAACACATGAAATTGCTTTATAGGGACAGATTTTAATTTAAATTTTTAGAATTCCTATTAAAGCGGTCTTAGAAATACAGGTTTTATGTTAATTATAACCGTCTGTGTGTAGCCGCAAAATCATATACATCAAGTAACATCAAATTTAACCACCCTTTCATTTATATTTAATTATATAAATACTTCTTATTAAACTAGACAAAAAAAGGACGTTTTGCCCAATTTTCAAGTGCTTGTATATAACGGTTTAAAAAATGGGCTGTATTGTTAAAATTTCATCAGTTAAGGAAACACTCTAATTTCTAAATTCAAATTCAACACTTGTTGTTATAGCAGATTAAGCAGTAGAGGTTTCTTATATGTATATTCTGGTTAAAAAACAATCCACAGGAAAAAAAATTAAAGTGCTTTTCTTTAATAATTAGGTTCTTACGTCTTTTTACTAAAGCATTCAACATTAGCATTTCATATCTTTTAACAAATGAATATAAAAACCATTTTCATTGTCATAACAACTGACACACTATTACACCCTTTAATATGTGAAGCAATATCTTTGTGCGATTAAAAAAATGTAATTAGTTCGGTGTTTCATGAAACCAAATTTTTAGTTTCATATTATTGTTATCCTGCTTCATGTCATTTGCTACAAATGATATAGATGCAGTTTTTATTTAATCCTCTGGCATTAGCTGTGTATGACAAGTATTTGCAGTTTTAATTTATTTATTTTGCAAAAGGATTTTTTTTCACTTGTATATAAACGTTCATTTCGCAGCACTTTTTATAGAATTATTGCCAAGAAAAGGATAAAACCATCAACAGAGCAACACTTTATCTTAATCAACATTATATTTTCGTTTAGTTCATTCTGACAATCAAAATAGCATTCTTGTGCTTTTTTCGTTGACTCAGTCCTTAGTTTACTTCTAGTTTTTATAAATATTTATTTACTCACTTTTCTGCAATTACAATAATGCAAACATTAGTTAAGCAACATAATTTTTTATTTGCAATTTATTGTTTTTTCTACAAATGTTTTTCTTTTATTTATTTTTAACTGCTTTAGTATACGTAGTTTAATTGCAACTTAAACATTTTTTCGTATGTTTCATCATGGCAAGTGCTTTTTGCAGCATGACCCTGAATCAGTTATATTTTATCTGTTTCTCTTGTGTATTCCATGTTCAATAGGAAAAGTTTTTGCTCAGAGTTTTCAAGAAATAGCTTTTGGCAACAGATTCAAACAAATATTAGAAACACGTTAAAAGATTATCTTCATCATGTAGCGCCGAAAACATTCAAATTAGTTGAAGTTATGGCTTCAAACAAATAATTATTAATAAGAGCTCTTTGATAATATAACACAGCTTCTTAATTCAAAATACTCTATGACCTAGAGAGACTCGAACTTCCCTGTGTTTTGTTAAGCTTATATGCAGCTTTTATCAGCGTAGCAATTCACACAATAATGAGCTGTGTCTCCGCCAAAATTTAAACTCAAGATCTTCTTTTTAACACTTTAAGTTCTTTTACTCAACTCAACCATAACCCTGTTTTGATTTGAAAAAATATTTCCTTGTTCTACTATATTTAAGCGCCTTTACCAACTCATTTTCACTTTTTCTACCGTGGCTGCACAATAATTGTTTTCGTTTTCGTGTCGAGATTACTGAAAGTCATAACTGCTGTTTTCCAATTATTCGTATTTTTTAAGCAACTTCTACGTTTTGTCTACTCAACAACGATTATTTTATTTTACACTCTATTTGAAAATAAACTCAGTTTAACAAGAAAAAACTCATCTCTACCAATGCAGCTACCGCGCAGTTGGGGATTTAGAAAAAATGGAAATAATTCTGTAGTTTCTAAACGTCTACTTTGATTATAGTGAAGTAAATGGTCTAGTTTACGTTCTAAATTTGAACATAATACTGCTTAGAGATGCAAATCCGTGATATTTTTAATTACCAAACCTCGGGTATACGAATAATTAAAACTGTTCTCAATTTCTTATTTTTCTATGAATTTCGAAATTGTGGCGATAGGTCTTACCAAACTCTAAAGAAACCTCCACTATGTGCTATCATCTACTGATTGTGTACTGTTCAATATATTTCGTGGTAAAGTTAAGCGAGCTTTGAATTTGATACCAGAAATAGAGCCTTTCGAGATACAGATCTCTAAAACGCCTTTCAGGGTCTTAGACTTCTGCTAAACTGTCAAAACATGGATTCAAGTTAAGGGTATCTTATCGTGAACTGCCCTGTGAAAGAGTTAATTTTGGTAGCAGTAATTTGTCATCTAAAACTGGTAAGTAAAATACGGACCCAAAGTAAGGTTGATTTCCAGCTAAAGGAATCATTTAAGCTTTTATCTTGAAAATCAGTGGTCAAGAAGTAACCCAATAGAGCGAAGCAATAAAAAAATAAAATAGATGTAGATGGCTTGTGTTTTCCATTAGGCCTAGTTTTACTCGCTAACCGACTTAAAAACTGCATGAAACATTTATTATTGACTTTTGTTTTGCTTTTCAGAAATCTAAATGCTTCACCAACGAAATGCAAAATTTTTGATGAAAGAAAGCATAGTTTTAGCAAATCGATTAAAGACTTCCATACATAAATATGTGTTTTAAATAATTTATTAAAAATAACAATTATAATAAAACCTTGCTGTCTTGTAAATTAAAAGCTGGTTTAGGTTTTTGACCACCCACTCATTACTCTAAAAAATCCTTTTATGTGGCTAACCAGAAATATACCTCCATCAAGTCATGCAACAGATTCTTAAAGCTTTTAAAATATATTTAATTTTTAATTATAATTTTTTCATGGTTTAATTTAACGACAAATTCTGTACAGTTTTCATTCCCTGTAGAAATGGTGAATGAATTATTTCCTTTTACCAGTTCATTGACTTTGTTCACAATTGGCCAAGGGCAAAAAATGTTTTACCCTCACAATTCCTGGTTCTTGTGAAATTAGTGTGTGATCTAATAAAAAGTTGTTGATTAAGAACAATATATATATAAATATATATATATATATATATATATATATAT
This sequence comes from Cistogaster globosa, assembly GCA_937654795.1. Taxonomy (NCBI): domain Eukaryota; kingdom Metazoa; phylum Arthropoda; class Insecta; order Diptera; family Tachinidae; genus Cistogaster; species Cistogaster globosa. The sequence goes on along the minus strand of OW569405.1, from coordinate 27,791,896 downwards.
ATATATATATATATATATATAAAATCAGAAAGGCCAATTTTTATCTGTCGAGATCAATTTAAACTAGTCTTGACGAATGTCTGTTAATGAAATTAAAAACATATCATCTATATCCATATGAGCGAAAAAATGAGAGTGGTAAAACAGACATTTTCAATAAAATTCTATGTTTACTTTGAACAAAGGGAATAGGAGGGTGATTGCGAGAGATGCAAAAATTGTATGCATCTTAGATAAATTAGATTTTAAATATAATAAATGAATAAAAATTAACTTTTTTGGCTTAGATTAATTTTTTAATTTATGTTTTAAAAAATTTTAGAAAGAAAAATTATTAACAAATATATTTCGGTCCGAAAAATGCGCCATTACATTCCACTAGCGTCTTAAATTTCTTGTTTTCTTTTTAAAATGTCCACATACATTTCTAAAAAAATTTTCTTTCTAAAATTTTTTAGAAAGTAAATTAAATAATTAACCTAACCCAAAAATAAATAAACATTAATTCATTAATAATATTCCACGGTTTAAATCCCGATTAGAAAATAAATAAAAATTTGATATTAAATATATTAAGATACATCTTTATCTATATGATCCACACTGAGGAAACGCTTTTTCTGAAATCTTCTATATTGTATCTCCAAAATTACAGTTTCGATTATAAAATATAGCCGAGTACAATAAGTTAGCAGTAAATATATAACAAGTGATGATTTTGTTCGGTGAAGCCATTTTCATAATATAATACTGAGTAGCAAGATTTTCCAATAACTAATACTCTGGGAAAGTGTGATAGCAAATGCAATGTAAATGTCAAACAGCATGGGAAAGTTTGTAGTATCCCATAATTCAAGATCACTTTTACAAAGAATTTTTTAACACTATTATATTTCATTTTAAAAGGGTTATATCTTATTTTCCTACTTTTATATTTTATCTTATATGAAGGAATCTAATGTTACGTAAGACTTTTTGAAAACCACAACAATTCTCACTTGTTTTAATTCCTACAAAATCCAGTAACAAATTAAGACATATTAATTCTTAAGAATTTGCAATTATCCAACTTCTTTTTTTATTAAAACTGCACTCATTCACTTATATACGTTAAGTAAAAAACGTGGGTTTAATTTTAATCATATTAAGTCAATAATTGTAAATGTGGACATATAAACTTTAAGCTTTTTTTAATCTACATGCTACAATTTTATATAATAACTATAGATGCTGTGTCAAAACTTAGTCGTATGTTAACAATAGAAAAGTTTTTTTATCACTGTAATCGCACCATATAATTAAATAATTTATATAAGTTTTATACTCGTATACCATCTTTCTGATTTCAAAATTTATTTTATAAAATTTTGTTTAGTTTATCAAATTTTCGTTTTAAATAATTTTATTTCGATTAAGTATGGCTTTTCTGTAAACTCCAGGTTTTAGCGTATGCCGTAAATCTTTAATACAATAAAAATAATGTAATATTCGCGGTTTTCTTACTTTAGTCTTAATGATTCACTTAAATAATCTAAGAAACTCTATTTCTCTATTAATAAAGAGTTTTAAACTCATTATAGAATGAGAGCCAATGGACCACTGGGGCCGGATAATAAACCATGGTTACTATGCCTTATTTGTTTCAAAACGCTAGAAGAGATAACAGATCTCAGAGACCTCCAGCAGGCAATCAGAGCGGATAATAGATAATCGAACCACAAATTAAAAATGAACAGCATTGGATGTCATATGTACAAAGGAGGCTGAAAAGCCCTTTGGGAGGTTAATGCGTTCTTCTTATTTAGGTTGTCTTATGTTTGTGCTTTCTTTACAAGTTATGTCACTTTATTGAAACTTCTATCATTTAAAATTACTTAGTTTCGGAGAAGTCCCCAACCAAAATAAGTCTTTAAAAGTATTTATTTATAGGAAGTAAGAATTATAATCTTTCTTTGAATGAAAAAATCCATTTTTACTATCTTTTTAATACTCAATAACAACAAATTATTTTTTTTTACATCATTTTGTTCAACAATAAATTTCCTTGGCATTTATTTCAAATGTTGGTTTCCAACCAACATGAGTGCAGTTTTAATAAAAAAAAGAAGTTGGATAATTGCAAATTCTTAAGAATTAATATGTCTTAATTTGTTATTGGATTTTGTAGGAATTAAAACAAGTGAGAATTGTTGTGGTTTTCAAAAAGTCTTACGTAACATTAGATTCCTTCATATAAGATAAAATATAAAAGTAGGAAAATAAGATATAACCCTTTTAAAATGAAATATAATAGTGTTAAAAAATTCTTTGTAAAAGTGATCTTGAATGATGGGATACTACAAACTTTCCCATGCTGTTTGACATTTACATTGCATTTGCTATCACACTTTCCCATAGTATTAGTTATTGGAAAATCTTGCTACTCAGTATTATATTATGAAAATGGCTTCACCGAACAAAATCATCACTTGTTATATATTTACTGCTAACTTATTGTACTCGGCTATATTTTATAATCGAAACTGTAATTTTGGAGATACAATATAGAAGATTTCAGAAAAAGCGTTTCCTCAGTGTGGATCATATAGATAAAGATGTATCTTAATATATTTAATATCAAATTTTTATTTATTTTCTAATCGGGATTTAAACCATGGAATATTATTAATGAATTAATGTTTATTTATTTTTGGGTTAGGTTAATTATTTAATTTACTTTCTAAAAAATTTTAGAAAGAAAATTTTTTTAGAAATGTATGTGGACATTTTAAAAAGAAAACAAGAAATTTAAGACGCTAGTGGAATGTAATGCCGCATTTTTCGGACCGAAATACATTTGTTAATAATTTTTCTTTCTAAAATTTTTTAAAACATAAATTAAAAAATTAATCCAAGCCAAAAAAGTTAATTTTTATTCATTTATTATATTTAAAATCTAATTTATCTAAGATGCATACAATTTTTGCATCTCTCGCAATCACCCTCCTATTCCCTTTGTTCAAAGTAAACATAGAATTTTATTGAAAATGCCTGTTTTACCACTCTCATTTTTTCGCTCATATGGATATAGATGATATGTTTTTAATTTCATTAACAGACATTCGTCAAGACTAGTTTAAATTGATCTCGACAGATAAAAATTGGCCTTTCTGGTTTTTGCCCCTCCTGGTCTTTTACAATTCCCTTTTTAGCACGAGAACATATATCTACACGTGTTTCAAGTTTCACTAAATCGGTTGAGTCATTTAGCAGAATTTTCTCCGCAACAAACCGAAAAACGTTATGGTTACTATAACGAAATGTGCTCTTATGAAATCAGGAAACTGGTTCCTAAAAACCGTAAATTCATACGCGCAACGCGCTCTGCATCAAGAGCACATTTCTTTATGGTTGATTGTCCAGTGAATCGCACTACGCATTAGAGAAAAAATTCGTTTTTTTGCCGAATAGTTCGAACGCGGAACAAACTGCCTGAAGAGGTCTTCCCTGCCACTTTCAATGTGCAAAGATTCAAATCAAATGTCGACAAGTACTACTCCCTATATCCCACAACCTAATTTTCTAGTTTTAGCACAATGCAGTTTATAAGTAGGGGTCATCCCATGAGTGCTGGTCCTAATAAAAAAAAACGAATTTTTTATTTTCAACAAATTATCCGTTAAATTTTTAGACTGTTGTAAAAAAATTAATTTTTTAATTGAAAATTTTTCATTAAATTTATTAAAATATTTTTATACCCTCTACTAAAAGTAGAAAAATGATGTATATAAGTTTGTCTTCTCGTTTGTAATTTCTACAATATCAATTCCGACCCTATAAAGTGTGTATAATGTGAAGTCTTGTGCATTGTCCGTCTATACAAAGGCAGACCGTGTTCGTGTTGAAATCAACTTTGCCAAGGCTATAGACAAGCCAGAGAAAATTTAAACATGCCAAGCGATTGGACCTTGTTTTGTTGGAAATCAACAAATCAGAATGTCCTTCGAGGCAGCCTGCCTCTAATTTTCGATAACTTTTTTTCAACTTTCGTTCGTTAGGAAAACAACCCTGAGCAAAACTGACAATTTCAGAACAGAAAATTTTATGGTAGAAACAAATTTATTATGCCGATTTTTATTTAAACTATTCAATGGTAAATTTTGCAGTATGGTACATGTGATTTTACATATATGGTTAAAAGTACATAAGTATCGTCATAGCTGAATATAGCGGTCTTACTCGTTTTTTTATTATTCGTGTAAAGGAAAAAGACTTAAGTCATACATGTTTGTACAAATATGTAACTTTCACTGCGTGTAAAATAAAGTATGCAGAAATAACGCTGTAGCCAAAAAGTCACTTAGACTAAAGTTCAAAAAAACTAAATTTTTAAATATAGGCTATGGGACAAAAAAAGAACTAAAGTAGTTACGATCTTCCTAGTTTCATATATATATTTTTAATTATATTTAATAGAAAAATAATTTTTTATTACACTTATTTATTAAAAGGTTATGAAAAAACAAAAGACTAATATAATTTGAATTTATATTTTTGTAAGCATTAAGCAAAATGAAATAACTTTTCAACGCTACAAATTAAAGCTTAAACTTGGGAAAATTTTTTTAAATCTGAAGGAAGTCAACTATTTAATATTATGTTGCACTATCTTTGGAATTAATTACTTTCCATTTAAATTGTTTTCTTTCCATTTCGCCTGATTCCATATTAAATTTGTCATCAACAATGGTCCATAAATGCTAAAGAGGGCTTTAATCGAAGCTATGAGAAGGCATATTTTAATTATCAAAATGTGCTTGCCACCCTGCTTGCGTGCTGGGACTCATTGCCTTTTTGAAAGGAAATTATTATTATTTATTATTATTATTATTTTATTATTATTATTTTTTTTTTTTATTTAATTTAATTAGTATTTATAATACTTTCAACATAATCGTGTAACAATAATTTTTTAAATTACATTAATACATAATCTGTGAATTATTCTTTACAAATTGGACACATTTTTTATTAAAAATTATATTATTTGTTTCATTCTTTGTTTCTGAAGGAAGCCCGTTATAAAGATTGAGGCCTTCGTAAAAAAGCGATCTCTGCATTGCACTTGTAGATACTCTATCAATTCTAAAATCTTGCACGTTCCGTAGATGATATTACTGAATTTGTCCCACCATATTAAGTTGTTCGCAAAGATATTGTGGTGCATTACCAATCTTCATTTTCCGTATGAATTTTAAGGTATTAATTTCTATTCTCTGTTGTATATTAAGCAATTTTAACGAATTTTTTTAACGAATGTACTGGATTGATGTGTACCGGTTGCATTTTAAAATTGAGCGCATTGCTTTATTTTGAGGTTTTTGAAGTCTTTTTTTTTTTTTGTGTTTTTGTACAACATGCATAGAGTATTGTTGAACAGTACTCAAAGTGTGGTTTAATAATAACATTATATATATTAATAGCGGTAGTTAATGACACTTTTTTTTCTTATTCTTTTAAAATAACCAATTTTTTTGCCGATCTTTTTACAAATGTATTCGATGTGCTCTTTAAATTTTAAGTCTCTGTCTATTTTAAAACCCAAGTATTTTATATTTTCTACTTTTTCTATTTCCTTATTATTAATTTTTATTATAATGTCTCTGTTTAATTAAATTTAAATGTTTTTTTGACCTTTATTCTTTTCTTTATTCTTTTCTTTTTAATAAAGCACTAGGTCAGGTTTAAAATAATAAAAATATTGTTTTTTATTTATTTTTTCAATATTTCGCCACACCGTTGGGTGGCATCTTCAGGAAATAGGAAACAAATTTATTAAAATTCAGTTATTATACAAATTATTAATTCATATGAAAAAATTTGTCAAACGAACTCAAAAAATTTTTTCAAAAAACAAAGACAATTAATTCAAACATGTTATACATAAACATACATATAAAAAATTTTCAATACTCAAAATACATTGAAACTTTTAAAAATTTTCAAAACATTTAAATTATACAAAAAACAATATACATATGTATACAAACACAAAAATTTTATTTGATAAAAATGTTACAAATAATTAAGTTAGTTACATTGTAACGTTTACTATTTTTTATGAACCAAATGTCTATAACAATGTGCAACATTATCAGTATCAGCTTTAAAGTTTATTCTTTTTGTTGTTGGAAGTTTAATTATTTGTAACATCTCTAACATATACCGACGTTTATAATTATTTTCAATATTTAAAACTGATGCATCTTCAAAGTTAGGATGATGATTTAGACTCGCACAATGGGAAGATAATGCAGTTTTTTGAGTATTATTTACGTCTCTATATCTTTGATCAGATTTATGTCCAGCTATTCTAGTTTTAAGTTTATTCTTTGTTGTACCTACATATACTTTATTACAATTTTCACTATCATTACCATTACAAGGTATTTTATATACTACATTAGACAAGTTCCATTTTTGTATTTTATCTTTTGTTTTACTAAATAATCTGTTTAAAGTATTAAAAGTTTTGTAAGCCATTTTATATTTTTCCGAATCGAAAATTTTTGCTTTTTCTATTCTTTCTGCTAATTCTGGTACATAAATTAAAGACTTGTAAACTTTTGTTTCTATCACACTTCTTGTGTTACATGCTCTTCCGTACCTAATTTGTTTAAACAAACTCTTTATTAATTGTATTGGAAAATTATTATCGGTTAGTATCTTTATAACTTTATCTTTATTTATCTTGTGAAATTCCTTATCACTTATCTTAAATACTTTTTCTATCAAATTTTTGCCTGTATTAATAATTATTCTTTTGTTGTGTTTGGAATAAAAATTAATAATTCTTCCGGAGGCTGTCGGCTTTTGATACCAATCCATTTTTAGTTTATTACCTCTCCTTATTACTAACGTATCTAAATAGGGAAGTTTAAAATCGCGTTCTATTTCTATTGTGAATTTTATGCAACTATTAAATTTATTAAATGTTTCCAGCATATTTTCGATTCCAGTTTCCGAAACAATACAAAACAAATCATCTACATATTTAGTCATTAATCTTGGTTTAATACTAAGTTCTTCAATGCAGATGTCTAATAATTTCTCCATAACAATGTCTGCCACAATTGGAGAGGCTGGGGATCCCATTGGAAGTCCTTTTTGTTGCGAATATATGTTATTATTATATTGAAAATATCTATTATCTACTATGCAAAATTTTAAAATCCGTAAAAATAAACATTTCTCCATTCCAGTATATCCCTGTATCACGTTCCATTTTTCTTCTATTATATTCATCGCTAAGTCAACAGGTATACTCGGAAATAATGATACTACATCAAATGAAACTAACTTTTCCTCATTCTGAATACACTGGTTCCTTATCCTTTCCTTAAATTCTATTGAGTTCTTAACATTATATTTAGAATTCTCTGTAATCTTCTTCAATATTATTGTAATATATTTACACAATTCATAAGATGGAGAATTAATAAAAGAACAAATGGGTCTTAAAGGAAAATTCTCTTTATGAATTTTAGGTAATCCATATAACCTAGGAGCTGTAGCAACATTTGTTTTAAGTCTGTCTTTTTTTCCAAAATAGTAATAATTTTTTGCTTAAAAAGTTCTTCTACTAAGACATTATTTATTTTTTGCAATTTTGTTGTTGGATCTTTATTTGTTAACTTATAGTTAGTAACATCCCCTACAATATTGTTAATTCTTAAATCATAATCAGTTTTACTTATAGCTACTGTAGTGTTACCTTTATCTGCTTTCAAAATAAGTATGTCTTTATTTCTTCTTAAAAATTTTTCAGCCTTTTCCACATGCTCCAACATGAATCTATCTCTATTAGTTAGTTTTAATTTATTTAAGTGATTATCAATTATTGAAGTTAATTTAGTCCTAGCTATTTCCTGTTCTTCTTTTGTTTTTAATGTTTGTACAAAATCTTCTCCATCCGCTACCATTTTTAAAACGGGAAAATCTTCTCTCTTAATTGGCAAAGCATGCTTATGCCCTAATGAAAAAATCCACTGAACCTCATCTGGAATATCTAACTTAGTCTTATTGACAAACCACTTATTGTTAAATTCAATACCTAACTCTCTCCTTTGTAACTCTCTTAAACAGTCAAATTTCTTTTTATGAATATTATTTACCTTAATTTTAAAAGCAGCTCCTAATCTGTCCTCAAACTGCAAAAATCTTTCCATTTGTTCTCTTGAAAACAGTTTTCTTAATTCATATTCAATCATCATCAGCTCTCTTTGAAAATACCTCAGTAAACTATGTTTTTCCAAAATTGCACATCTTAAAATTTTGTTTCTTAAATCATCCAAATATTTTTCCATTATGTGTTGAATTTTTCTTTTTCCATCCATCTTGAAAATATTAAGAATATTCTTAGTAGAATTCACAATAAATTTTGGTACAATTCCAGAATTATTAGACATCTGCATTGAAGAACTTAGTATTAAACCAAGATTAATGACTAAATATGTAGATGATTTGTTTTGTATTGTTTCGGAAACTGGAATCGAAAATATGCTGGAAACATTTAATAAATTTAATAGTTGCATAAAATTCACAATAGAAATAGAACGCGATTTTAAACTTCCCTATTTAGATACGTTAGTAATAAGGAGAGGTAATAAACTAAAAATGGATTGGTATCAAAAGCCGACAGCCTCCGGAAGAATTATTAATTTTTATTCCAAACACAACAAAAGAATAATTATTAATACAGGCAAAAATTTGATAGAAAAAGTATTTAAGATAAGTGATAAGGAATTTCACAAGATAAATAAAGATAAAGTTATAAAGATACTAACCGATAATAATTTTCCAATACAATTAATAAAGAGTTTGTTTAAACAAATTAGGTACGGAAGAGCATGTAACACAAGAAGTGTGATAGAAACAAAAGTTTACAAGTCTTTAATTTATGTACCAGAATTAGCAGAAAGAATAGAAAAAGCAAAAATTTTCGATTCGGAAAAATATAAAATGGCTTACAAAACTTTTAATACTTTAAACAGATTATTTAGTAAAACAAAAGATAAAATACAAAAATGGAACTTGTCTAATGTAGTATATAAAATACCTTGTAATGGTAATGATAGTGAAAATTGTAATAAAGTATATGTAGGTACAACAAAGAATAAACTTAAAACTAGAATAGCTGGACATAAATCTGATCAAAGATATAGAGACGTAAATAATACTCAAAAAACTGCATTATCTTCCCATTGTGCGAGTCTAAATCATCATCCTAACTTTGAAGATGCATCAGTTTTAAATATTGAAAATAATTATAAACGTCGGTATATGTTAGAGATGTTACAAATAATTAAACTTCCAACAACAAAAAGAATAAACTTTAAAGCTGATACTGATAATGTTGCACATTGTTATAGACATTTGGTTCATAAAAAATAGTAAACGTTACAATGTAACTAACTTAATTATTTGTAACATTTTTATCAAATAAAATTTTTGTGTTTGTATACATATGTATATTGTTTTTTGTATAATTTAAATGTTTTGAAAATTTTTAAAAGTTTCAATGTATTTTGAGTATTGAAAATTTTTTATATGTATGTTTATGTATAACATGTTTGAATTAATTGTCTTTGTTTTTTGAAAAAATTTTTTGAGTTCGTTTGACAAATTTTTTCATATGAATTAATAATTTGTATAATAACTGAATTTTAATAAATTTGTTTCCTGTTTCCTGAAGATGCCACCCAACGGTGTGGCGAAATATTGAAAAAATAAATAAAAAACAATATTTTTATTATTTTAAACCTGACCTAGTGCTTTATTAAAAAGAAAAGAATAAATAATGTCTCTGTTTGTACCTATAATCATTAATATTGTTTTATTTTCATTTAGTTTCATCTTATTCATTTTTAACCATTTATTAACTCTTTCCAAATCGTGTAACATATTTTCTTGACAATTTTCTTCACTATCTTCAACAGTATACATTAAAGTATCATCAGCGTATAGAACTATTTCGCATTTATTTACCACATTAGGCAAATCGTTAATATATAGGATGAACAACAGTGCTCCCAGTATTGATCCTTGCGGCACTCCAAAATCATTATTTCTTGATCTTGATTTTACTTTATTTACTAATGTTGTTTGTTTTCTATCAGTTAAATAAGCTTCGAACCACTTTAGCTCTTTATTCCTTATGCCGTACATATATAATTTTCTTAACAATATATTTCTATCTATGGTCTCGAACGCTTTTTTAAAATCGAGAAAAATTGCCACTATTTTTTTTTCTTTTCTTAATTTTTTTTCCATTTGTTGACTATGAAATTAACTGCAGTTTCACATGAGAAATTCTTTCTGAATCCTGATTGGTATTTAGTAAGTATTCCATTTTTTTCTATATATTTTTCTAATTGATTTTTTACGACCTTTTCCAATATTTTCTCGTATGTTTTTAACATATTTATTGGACGATATTCTTCACATTTATTTGTTTTATTCACTTTCTCAATTGGAACAACCACTGATTCTTTCCAATTTTCTGGGAAAACTCCTGACTCGAGAGATTTATTAATTATGTTTAACAACGGGTTGCTCATTATGTCCCAGTTATCCAATATCATTCTTGTTGTCACTCTATTGAAGTCAGGTTTGTTATTAACTTCTTTGCATATCTTCTTTAATTCGTAATAATCTATTGCACTGAATACAAAAGTATTGTTTGTCTCATATGTGTTATTTATATATTGTACACTTTCTATACTGTCTCTAATTTCTTTTATACAATCAATAAAATAATCATTGAATTTATTGGCGATTGTATTATAATCCTTATATTCTATTTGTTCAAATATCACATTTTGTATCACAGATCGGTTCTTTTTTAGCACTAAGTTTTTTATTTCTAGCCACATTTGTTTCGGATCTTTGGTATTAGTTATTCTATTACTTATGTATTTGTTCTTTTCGTTATTTATTATTGTTTTATAATTGTTCCTAACATTCTTATACTTGTTCCATGCCTCTATAGTATTTTCGATTTTTGCAATATGATATTTTGTAATTTTTTCATGTTTAAGTGTTCTGCACTGTGTATTAAACCATTTATTTACGATGTTTTGTTTTTTATTATTGTGGTTTCTTGTAAATTTTTTGATTGTGTTTACAATACACATATCAAAATGTACCGCACCATTATTTAAACTGTCATTATAATTACTATTAAAATTAGTTTGTAGTTCTATTCTAAAATCTTCTTTTTTATATTTAAATGTCTCGATTTCGTTATATTGCTCAACTTTTTTATCATTGTTACAATCAATATATATGTTTATTACTTCATGATCTGTTACTTTGTTTATATTGCTGTTTTTAGCTGTTACTTTCTTGCTATTTGTTATCACGTAATCTATTATAGTTTTAGTATTTATAGTTACTCTTGTATATTCTTTTATCAGTTGTTTTATGCCATTGTCATTAAATATACTTTCTAGTTTTTTCTTGTAAAAATTATTAGATGACCAATCAATGTTAATTTCACCAGTAACGATCAGTTCGCAATTAAATTCGCATAATTCTTCAATAAAATGTTCAAACACGGTGCAAAATTCTGCTTCACTATAACTTGGTGATCTATAAACTGCTGCTAATATAAAGTTGATTTCCTCATTTTTAATTATAACTGCACTTAGCCAGTATTTTAAATTATCAACCATTTCTGATATTAATTGCACGTTCCATCTTTTCTTGAAATATATCCCCACACCCCCAGTTCTAGGTGAATCAGACAGTGCTGTTATTAAGTTATAACCTTCAATTGATATTTCATCTTCCTCTACATCTCTAAGTATATTTTTGTACCTTTACTTTGCTTGCAAACTGCTAACATAGTGCTATTCAATAATATATTTATAAATGAACAACCAAAAAACAGGTGTCGATTCTTAATTAAAGAGTAATTTTAAACTCACTCATAGTTATTTAAATTCCTTGAAATCAAACTTTGAACAAACATTAATTTGAAAAATGTTTAAGTGACTGTTGCAAGATGTCGCTGCAGGAAGTGTTTCTACTTTTACTGGACAACTTTAAATCAAATATTTCTCTTACTTGTTTTATTGTGCTTGCATAAAATAAATTTGAAACATATATAAGTTTAAACCCAACATTGTTTTCAACATTAAATATTAAAATTAAGTGTGCATGTTAAATGTGTGAAGTTCTGTAAAATATCTATGAATTTATAGTCATTTAGGACAACATTCTCACTTGCATGTTTACATTATTTAAATATTTCAGTTAATTTCTTGATATTACCTAGATTTTATGGTTTACTGTAAGGGTCTTGTGGCTTCTCTTTTATTGTGGCTTTATGACAACATCTGTCATATTTTATACTTTTTTTCTTAACATCCTGAATGTATGTGAATAAATTTTACATAAATATACTTAAACTGAATGATTTTCGTACTTTATTAAAGATGCAATGAAATATTATTTGCTACATTTTACTTTAAATCTTTATCAGGTTTTGATACGGTAATATTATAAAAACGTAAATCTTTGTCAGAACTAATAAGAAATAATAACTATTAAGAAAATTATTCCAGGAATATTTATAATAATATCTTTATGTGTTGCTAGTATCCCATAAAATTTTTTAAATAGAATACAATGTATTTCGAGGGTTTCTTAAGCCACCTCAGTAGGAAACTTTCATTCAAAATCTAACAAAAGCCAACAACATAATTCTTAGGTATATAAACTTCAAAAACAACACGAGAGGCCCATACAAAAAATGAGAAATTCAAATAAATGTTTTATTTTAATATGTGTATTATACGCCCCACGTTTGCATTAAGGGTCGGCATGCAAGAAATGGAAGAAAATACATAAAATTTTAAAGATTTAGGATTCGTTTTTAAAAATGTTACGAAATAAGTGAAGTGAAAATAAATTTCAGAATTCTTTGTAAAGTGTTATAAAAATTCACCTTTTTGTTTTTTAAAGAAAAAAAAATAATAAAAAGAGCCACAATAACTACATAAAGATATTATTCTGTTAATAGAAAAAGTATTTAAAACAATATATGGAGTGAAAATAAAAAAAAAAAAAACAAATAAATGAAGAACTGAATAAAAACTAAAAACAAATATGCGACGTTTGTGTTTCACTCACACATAAAGAGTTTTTTTTTTGGTAAGCTTGTTACAGTGGACTATTAAAATAAAAAAATAAGGTAATATATAAAAAATTCACAGTTCAATCTTAATATCCAATTTTATTTATAATTGTTTTGGTTTTAATAGTTTATCCCTGAAGCACTCAGTTATTCCTTAACCAATTTTGAATTTGTTGATAGGCTATCCCTACAGATTGCTCCTAATATTTAATGTATGTGGCTAAATCTTTAAAGCGGTGATAGAGGGCTCTAAAAGGCAGACAGGCAGAGAGATATTTTTACAAATATAATAAAAAATGTTTTTATGTAAAAATATTTTTAGCTTGAAGTGTCCAAAACTACCTTGGGCAAAACTAGCATTCAGTCTTTGGTTTGAGGTGCTTGAAAATTGCATTTACACTTACATTAAAAAATCGCTACATCCTAAAAAACAGGTAAGAAAACAGAGAAAACATGAAAAAATACTAAGAACTACAAAATTTAAAAGGCAAAAAAAAAAAAAAAAATACAGAAAGGTGGGTTTCTGCTTCCTTTATCAATGCAGTTTCAGGTCTTATTCTCGTCTATATTTTTGCTCAAAATTTGCTTCATTTGGCTGTTTTTTCATTGATATAATTGGTAATGTTGCTTTTGGTATTTTATATGATAAATGTTATTTCTTGATTGAATTTTATGGAAAGGAAAAAAAAAACAAATTGAATATTGGCATTATATAACAACCGTTAAGAAAATAAATTAAAAATCTGAATACTTATATTTTGTTTGCATGCTTTTGTTATCTCATTCCACCATTAGTCGCTTGATCTGGTCTATATTATACATACAAATTTGGAGGTTTGTACCTCAAATCTAAGGCCAAGCCACAAATTTTTTCGCTTAAACATTTTTGCTTAAATTGAATTTTTATTTTTTTTATTATTGAGCTGCGTCCGTAAAAGAGATTTAAGATAGGACATCGGTGGGGCAAGGTCCTTTAAAGGGTCATATTTATTTATTTTGGTAATCGGAGTTCTCGTAAAGCATTATCAATTTCTTAGAGAGGCATGCTTATCATTTTTTTAAAGAATAGTGAACACAACCACATTACAAAGAATATATTCTTCGACATGATAATACCACAATCTACATTGTTTTAAATTAATATGAATAATATTTTCAGACTTAAAAGCACTAATCTTTAAACTATTTTTGCTCAATCTACTTTATACCTATATTTTTTAAAAAGGTTTTGAGTTAAACTAGGACCACGCTACAGTAATAGAAGCAGATGTTGGGCGAAATCTTACTTCCCGCTGTATTGTTGAAATGTAGTTTGCGTTTTAAAGAGTTGTTGACTTTGTTCCGAACGACTGGTGATTTTTAAAATAAGTTGTGTTATTTATATATTATTTTATCATATTTGTATGTCATATTAAACTACCAAAGTTAAAGGTTCTAAGCAGAAGCTCAAAAGTACAATAATAATGAAAACTTGTTATCTACAGATGAAAAATTGTTTTCATTACAAAAAATAACTATATATGGTACCATATCAGTGATTCTAATAAAAGCGTGATTGCTAAAAACGCAAAAGAAATAGTCTCACAAGGCTGACCATACGAACTTTACGATGCGCAAAAACAATGGAGAAAAAATTATTAAGAGTTTCATGTTTTTTAGGTTTATATCTCGCCATTGCTTGTTGTAAACTATTTTTGTACTTATCTGCAATATAGGCGTCAAAGTGAAATTATATTTAAAGAGATTCGCAATAGTTATGTCATATTACATTAAACATGTTGGACTAACTTTTTAATCAAATCTTCAAAATCCAAAATTTTAAATAAGGATATATTTTATAAGTAAAAAAATCTTTTCCTTATTCGCTAACGTGTGAAATGTGTAAGTTGACTTGGTATAACCTTATATCATCTTATTTTTAAAGAACACATTAATGTATAATAAAAAACTGTACAAAAACTACAAAAAAAATCATTGAATTTTATTACACATGTAATCCTAAAATGCAGGAACGAAAACAGAGAAAAAATGGAAATCACAGTATAATTAAGTATTTAAATTAAATTATGCATGTACACACTTTGACATTTCCGTTCAATTTTTTGTCTTGTTGGTTCCTACTTTTAATTATATTTAAGAAATAATTATAATAACAATACTCGCTTTACTTATCAGTATTCTTATACCTCTAATTTCTGACTCAGAAATTGTAAGCGAATTTTTATTTTGAAACGAAAACATACTTTTTAAGTTTCCAGCTTAAAATAACATTCCATAAGCAAGGAAAAAACAATGTTAAGGTAACCATAATCTAAGAACAATATATTATGGTATTATGTGGGTTTAAGCAAACATAGTTTTGTTACATTTAACAATAAAATAACCTTATCGTCAAGCATAACAATAATATGGTAAAGTATAAATATAATTATGTTTAATATATAATCATATTATAATTAAATGTAAAAATATTGTGATGAAATATTAACTTGGAATGAATGAAACAAAATATTCTAGTGTGATGTAACAAAATTGTATTGGGGTCAGATAAGTGCAAACATTTATTATATTATTTATTAATGATTTGTTACAAGGGTTATTTTAAAAAAAATTAATTAGGTTTTATAACTATTTTTTTGCTTCAATTTTATTCGTTTTTTTTTTTTTTTTATTAATTTTATTTGTATTTGCTTAGATAGTTTATTTATTCAGTTTATTCATACTTTGATTACTAAGACTATATTATATTGCTCTTAATAAGTTATAAAACATTTGTTTTAGAGCAAATTTTTCTTAGGTTAAACCAACCAGGTAGCACTTTTGGTGCAAAGTAACCATATAATAAACAAACTTTTACAAAAAACGTTTATAGTGAATGAAGTGTTGTTGAAAACAACAATTTGTTCACTGTAACTATACTTTGTTACAGGGACCATAAAATTGTTTTTGTGACCATATCACCAAAAAAAATTTTGGCGTAAACAAACCTAAAATAATAAGCGCCAAGAAAATACTTTAATTTCTTGATTTCCCTACAAGTTTTTTATTTAATTCGGAAATGATTGAAAAATACTCATATGTGACACCTTTATCATGTAGATTAGAAACTCTGCAAAAATTATCTTGTGTGACTTTTATTTGTTTTTTTATTCATAATGTTTTATAAATGTGCCTGAAAACTAAGGTTGTTACCAGTAGCATATAAAGACATTATTTACAATGCTAACACAACTCGTTTGTTTCTTGAACAGATAGTATACAGAGTACAAACACTCTTATATCGCACTGTACCTAGACAGCACGTACATACACTTATTTGTTGTTGAAGTGCTTCCGTTTAGAAAAATAAGTGCGACACTATGTTTTCTAAAAAAAAAATATCATAAGCAAAAAACTTATATATAGTTTATTTTAGACTGCAATAATTTTTACAATTATTGTTTTATTTTTCGCATAATTTTAATAAATATTAGTATGTGCATTTGATTTTCTTGCTTTTTTACTCCTATATATCTGACTTTCTCACATTGCTGACTTTGTAAATAATTATTTTCTTCATCAGCAAATTATGTGATTGAAGTATTTTCTCTTTTCTTATATATGAACATTTAAATATTATTTTGCTATTTTTATGGCATTCCATAAGAACTTTGATACTGTGGTCAGAAAATGGTACTTGTGGCCTAGAAATGACACCTCTTAATTAAGTTAATTTGCTAAATTATTTTTTTTTTTTTGTCATTAAAATTAACATAATGAAACTTTTTTTCGAACCTATTGGTTTTTCCATAAGCCACAAATTTGCTTAAGTAACGAAAATGCTTTTCACCACTTTCTTTCTTTTTTTCACTTGTTTTCTTTTAAAATGCATACTCGTATGCTTTTTTTCTTCTCCATTACTATTACTATACAAAAGTTTGTTAAAATAAAGTATTACGTAAAATAAAAATCCCGAATCCTTAGGAAATAAATCGGGAAATCCCTGAAAATTGTTCTATCCTGTTTTTGAAAACAGCGTTCGATACTTAAACATTTATTTATGTGTTAAAGATACAATGTCATTGGATTTTGATCATATTAGCAATTGAAAAATCATATTTAAAATTTGAACCACCGCAAAGAGGGTTTTGCTGCTTGAAAATTCTGTGAAAAATTAATTTCACTCAAGTGAAAAGGGGTACATACTTGTAATAAGCAATAATATAAAGTGGTACCAAAGGAAAACCTTCAGAAAAACACAGGATATATTATTTAATATGGAAGAATTAATATGCAAGAAATATGAACGAGGACATGAGTTTAGTTGTTTAAAAACTAGCCGCAATTGATAACTTGCTATGAAGTAAATAAAAAGAAGTTTAAAAACAAAATCTAAAACCAAAAAGCAAAAATTCAAACAGTTTAGCAAATGTAAATGTTATGGAATGTTATGAAAAAATTTTTCAATATTTTGTCTTGTGGTTTTTTCAAACTCCATATCGTTACCTTTATATAGAAAAGCCCTAATTAACGTTTGCTCTTCTTTACAGAAAAAGAAAAAATTGTTCAAAAGTACAGTTTTGTTATTAGAAATTTATTATTAACGCATTATATGTTTTAGCCCTCTAAGCAATTTAATACTTTTAAAACTTTTTTTAATCTTTTAGTGGTGCATTAGAGAATCATTTATCGAAATATGTGTTAAATTTGAATTAAAAAAAATAACGAGTCAGGGCTTTTCCATATAAAGGTAACGATATATAAAAAATTTATATATTTTTTGATGCAGATTGATATAAGGGTAACAGTGCAAATTAACCAGTTCGCCATCGCAACCACCTCAAAATTGATTTACCTCCATTTAAATATATTTATAAAAATATATTTATGTTTCCTGTTACCTGAAGATACCAACTAACGCTGTTGCGAAATATTAAAAAAAATTAAAATATAAAATAATATTCTTATTTTTAAAAACTGAACTTTTGCCTAGTAAATAAGAGACAAAATTGATTAAAATTAAAGTAAAATTAACCATCAGTTGTTTTATTCTGTAAAACTAAAAATAAATTACTTGGCTTTTGGGCCAAGCAAAGCTAAAGACCACACTTACAATGTCTTCGAAATATTCCTTTAAGCGTGAGCTCGGATGTGGATACAAACGGCAAACTGATCAAAGGAACATTTACTTCAATGTTATAAATTTTAACTAAATGAATAATTTATTTCGTGTGCCTTTTAATTTCATGATCCATAAAAAAATAATTTTTTTTCAGTTCAAATAAAATGTTTAAACGTAAGCTTTTTTTAAATAATTCATTTGATTATAACATTAAAATAGTTGTTATTAAATTTAATTGATAATTATAACAATAGAACTTGAGGATCATTAATTTTGTTCAGTTCTTTGAAATAAAATACAAATAAATTTTGCATGTGTCTATTTTCTTTTCCACTGCTATTTATAGTCTTTCCTTCTGTTCAAAGACAACCGCAACATGCGGGTGCCCTTTTTTAAATTTTACATTAACAGGTGTTTGGTTGCATGAATTCAATATTTTGGCTAGAAATAAAAAATGTACTAAAAAAATACGATACAATAAGTAAGGATTACTCTTGAAAGCATGTGCTGCTTTTTCTGTTTAATTAATTTTATAGTCACTTATACAAAATCACCATAGAAAGTTTTACGTATAATTAGCAAGTCCATGTGATAGTTGAAATTAATATTAATCTGCGCAAAATCAGCCTTCGAAAAATTATCGTTTTATGAATATATGGTTCACTGGATGGCAGTGCGCCCGCAAAAGCTTACTGGATTCTGGTTTAAAGCTGCAACGTAACCGGTCCATGTTTCTTCCAAAACAACGCTGGTCTTTAACAGAATAAATAATTTTGTGGCTAGCACTGCATTGCACTGGGTAAATTTCAAAGGATTATAATTTTTCGATAAAATATCCATTAATTCTTTTTTAGTTCAACTATGTTTGAAAAAAATATGTACATGCCTAAGTTATGACTCAAGTGGAATAGCGTTTAATGCTATACAAACTACACCATAGTGAATATTCCCAGATAGGCTTCTCCATCTGAACTTTCCTGATGTCACAGTTATACACCAAACAAATTAAGTTAAGCGATGCACAGTGGGGCAGAATCAAAATATTTTGGAAATAATTCAGCCATTTGAAAACGGCTAGGCCGATTGAGCAGGAGCATAGTAGAGGAGTACTTGAGCTTAAGTTTTGAAGGTGGTTACCCTCCACTTTCCAGGGATGGCGCTATGCGGTCTCAAAGTTGGACACCTCGCTCCTGAAAATTTTTCTAACGCTTGGCATTTCTTCAATTTTTGTCTGATTTTTAAATATTTTACATGGTCTTAAAGCTCTTGTAAATACCTACAAAACGGTGCTTTAAACTGCATATTTATGTGTAAAAATGATCGAGTTATAAGCATTTTAAAATTAAAATTTTTGATTTTTTCCATACCCTGGTCCAGTTTTTTCGAAATATTGGGTACAATTTGCAGCAAATTTGTTTGAGTTTTTCACCGTAGATAGCAAACAAAATTTAAGATTTTCTGAAAGAAATTTGAGAATAATATCTTTTCTGGCTTAAAAATTATACGATTTTCAATTTAAAAAATCCAAAATTATTGCAGTTTTGTGTATTTTAGCCTAAAATGGGACACTAATCTAATTTTTTAGATAGAAAAAAATTTTCTTAAGGAATATATAAAAATTTTTTATTTTTATTAAAGCTAACTATATGTGTGTACGTTTAAACCAAATTTCGTATAAAACTGATCATTCTTGTAGAAGATGTAAGTCTTTCAACTTGACCTATTTTACATCGAAATTTTGATTTTACCCCATATTTTCTAAAATCCCAAAGCTGGGATCGGAAAAAGAAGAATACTATAAAAAAAGCTATATATACTCCAAATTGTTTCAAAAAGTATTTCGTGAGCCCTAGTCCATATGTGGACTTTATGGGCAAAAGAGTAAAAAATTCCAATTTTGGGATATTTCGTCTTTATTTTGGGAATTATGGGATTTCCTTTAGCAAAATGTTGCAGATTTTTTTACCGTTTGATTTTAGTTAACAAACTACACATGCACAGAAAATTTTATCTGATTTGCTTAATTAATAAAAGTTTTATAGCATATTTAATATTTTTACTTTTCTCAAATTGGACCGTTTTTACCATAATTTTTCGAAATTTTCGGAGCTCAGCAACGAATATTAAAATTTTGTTCCATTTTTTTATTTTTTTTATGCATGTGAATAAAGATGACGCAATTTTCTATTAAATAAAAAAAGATTCACCTCAATATCATTCTTACGTGCAAAACTATGCGTTCTTAAATATGAGTGTTTCAATATGTATCTCACTTTTATACATTTATGTTACGGAAGTAAAAATTTTCATGCCTGTGTAAAAAATTGTGTAAAAAAAACGATTATACCTGAATAAAGGGTTAAAAATAATGGTGCAGGTGTTCGTTTTAGGATGACCTATGACTAATTATGTCTTACCTAAGTGCCTTTTTTGATTTTTAGCTAGCTGCTTTGCTTTTTTAGGTACCCAACTGTTCGATGACCTGAACACGCATATAAATATTTGCATAAATACAATAGATATCATATTTAAAAAAAAACATCATGCCGATCACATTGAAGTTTGAGACATTGTGTTCTTTTTTGTGGACTGATGCTACAAAAGGACTTGATAGAATTAAGGCCATGAAAAAATTTATTAAGGCTACATACAACTGCAGAGTTGATGTCATTGGTACTGCAAAACTGGAAAAATTTTTAAAATTATTTGATCAAAAAATGAAATCAGTTCGCGGAAACAAAAATAAGTTTAAAGTAAAGTATCTTACTTGGATGGATACTGTTGCGAAATTCTCAACCTACATCGCATTATGTGGAGCTCCCTGCAAATCTTATGATGACTTATGTTCGAAGTCTAAGAAAAAAAGGTTAACCGAAAAACTTTATTCAGTTTCAAGAGATGAAGTTTGCGATACGTTCAAAGAATTGCTAAAAAAAAGAAAATCAGCCTTCCGAGGCAGTGCACATCGCCAATATTCTTCCCAGCGCATCTCCAAAATGGTTGAAACGAATTGTTAACAGCATACCTACTCCGACATCGCAGTCAAATTTTACGGAGGAAGAAGCTATTGCTCTGATGTTGGAAATGAAAATAAGCCGAAATAAGTACCAAATTTTGAGAAAAGCTTTACTTGAGAAAGGACATGCAATATTACCATCATATAAGTCTATTCAAGAAAAAAAGAAAGCGATTATGCCATCTCCAATAACAGTTGATGAAACGAAAGCTTCTATTGGACTATCTTCTTTGCTAGAAAATACGGCGTCACGGATTATTTCAGATTTTTCTACTGACCAACTAGAAAAGGTTAAAAACTGCGATGTAGTACTAATGTGTAAGTGGGGATGTGATGAAATATCAGCCCTTCCTGAGTACAAACAAAAACATACAATAGATTTTAAGAGCATATTCATGGCATCCTTAGTACCACTAAGAATTCGTTCATACTCACTGGTTGCATCTTCATCAGTACGTGCAAACACTTTTGAAGATATATGGAAAAACACAACCCCAGGATCCAAAAATTTTTGTAGGCCTATTTGTTTTGAGTATGTAAAGGAATCAAATACTACGACAAAAAAATTAGTCGAGCATATCAAAGACGAAATAAGATCATTGGAACCAATATCAATAAAAATAAAAGAATACTGTGTTAACATATCCTTTCAACTTAGTTTAACAATGATTGATGGAAAAGTTAGTAACGCTATAACTAACACAACTTCTTATTGGAAATGTTTCATGTGTGATCAGAAGAAGTCAGAATTCTCAGATAAAAAAAACAACGTAGTCAACGAAGAAGTTCTATCTTTCGGAATATCCCCCCTTCATGCTTGAATAAGATTTTTGGAGCATTTTCTGCATATTGCATACGACTTAAAATACAGAAGTACGACAGAAAATTTAATAACAAAAAAAAAAAAAAAAAAAAAAAAAAACAATGATGAACTAAAAGCTCTAAGAGCTTCTGAGAAAAGTAGAATCCAAGAAGAGTTTAGAGTACAAACGGGGTTAATAATTGATAAGCCTCTTCGTAGTGGAGGAAACACTAACGACGGAAAAACTGCAAGAAAATTTTTTGGGGATTTTGAAACTACTTCAAACATAACTGGAATTGACAAAGAGTTGCTTAGAATGGTTAATGTAGTTTTAATGGCAATTAATAGCAAAACTCAAATTATATCTTTTCGCTTTGGAGAATATACAGCAAAAATATCTCAGCTACTCGTTTCCCTATATCCGTGGAGGGATATGACGCCCACAGTACATAAAATATTATGTCATGGTAAAACAATTATAGAATCGAATATTCTTCCTCTTGGGGAATTAACAGAAGAAGCTCAAGAAGCAAGAAACTGCGATTTCAAGTACATTCAAACATTCAGTTCTCGAAAATGTTCTAGGCAGTCACAAAACGAAGACATTTTCTATAGCCTATTGTTATCTTCTAATCCTGTACTCTCATCAATGAGAAAACGTTAGATTAATTATGAGGCTTCTTCACCTTCTAACAAAACAGAATTAAGGGATTTACTTTATCTTTTAGACATGCATAATGATATGACAGATTATTTTATAGAAAATAAATAATAATTTTAAGGAAATAAAAAATACTTTTAACGACTTTTCGTAAATAAAAATTAACAGAAAATTTTATTTTTTATCTGATGTTTTTTTATAATGATTATTAATTTAAGATATGCCTCTTGGTTATCCTCTATTCAGGTATAATTGTTTTTTTACACAATTTTTTACACAGGAATGAAAATTTTTACTTCCTAACATAAATGTATAAAAGTGAGATACATATTGAAACACTCATATTTAAGAACGCATAGTTTTGCACGTAAGAATGATATTGAGGTGAATCTTTTTTTATTTAACAGGAAATTGCGTCATCTTTATTCACATGCATAAAAAAAATAAAAAATGGAACAAAATTTTAATATTCGTTGCTGAGCTCCGAAAATTTCGAAAAATTATGGTAAAAACGGTCCAATTTGAGAAAAGTAAAAATATTAAATATGCTTAAAACTTTTATTAATTAAGCAAATCAGATAAAATTTTCTGTGCATATGTAGTTTGTTAACTAAAATCAAACGGTAAAAAAATCTGCAACATTTTGCTAAAGGAAATCCCATAATTCCCAAAATAAAGACGAAATATCCCAAAATTGGAATTTTTTACTCTTTTGCCCATAAAGTCCACATATGGACTAGGGCTCACGAAATACTTTTTGAAACAATTTTGAGTATATATAGCTTTTTTATAGTATTCTTCTTTTTCCGATCCCAGCTTTGGGATTTTAGAAAATATGGGGTAAAGTCAAAATTTCGATGTTAAATAGGTCAAGTTGAAAGACTTACATCTTCTACAAGAATGATCAGTTTTATACGAAATTTGGTTTAAACGTACACACATATAGTTAGCTTTAATAAAAATAAAAAATTTTTATATATTCCTTAAGAAAATTTTTTTCTATCTAAAAAATTAGATTAGTGTCCCATTTTAGGCTAAAATACACAAAACTGCAATAATTTTGGATTTTTTAAATTGAAAATCGTATAATTTTTAAGCCAGAAAAGATATTACTCTAAAATTTCTTTCAGAAAATCTTAAATTTTGTTTGCTATCTACGGTGAAAAACTCAAACAAATTTGCTGCAAATTGTACCCAATATTTCGAAAAAACTGGACCAGGGTATGGAAAAAATCAAAAATTTTAATTTTAAAATGCTTATAACTCGATCATTTTTACACATAAATATGCAGTTTAAAGCACCGTTTTGTAGGTATTTACAAGAGCTTTAAGACCATGTAAAATATTTAAAAATCAGACAAAAATTGAAGAAATGCCAAGCGTTAGAAAAATTTTCAGGGGCGAGGTGTCCAACTTTGAGACCACATAGCGCCATCCCTGGAAAGTGGAGGGTAACCACCTTCAAAACTTAAGCTCAAGTACTCCTCTACTATGCTCGTGCCAAATTTTGAATCAATCGGCCTAGCCGTTTTCAAATGGCTGAATTATTTCCAAAATATTTTGATTCTGCCCCACTGTGCGATGTCCTTAAGATCGATATAAAGTAAAAATTCACTTCAATTTTAACTAAATTTGGTAGACAATATTAAATCATTTTCCGTTTATACATTGCTTTAAAAAATCGTTCCGCTCTTATTGGAAAACCTGAAAAATGGCTTTTGCTATTATTTTTTTTTATTGTAGGAATGTTTTTTTTTACATTTTAGAAAAATGTGGTCCTAGTAAACGGCAGAAAATATTTCGACAATTTTTCACAGTATAATGGTTTTTTTATACAAAATACAAAAGATTCATCAACAGACACGCACACATGGAAATAGCAATATATTTTACATTTTGAAAAAAATAATTTTGCTTGTTATATGAAAATAACAGATTGATATCCATGGAATTGGGTAATTTTATAAAGCATATTTGCAAAAACGTTAAATAAACTTACAAATAGTGTTTTTTTTTTTTTTTTGCAAATACTAATTTATGTTTTCTTTTTTAATTTAGTTCAATTTTTGCAACTCCAGCTTAACAAATTAATTTAAACTGCTTTAATCAAATTAAAGTCAATATTATTGATATACTTCATTGTATCAACGAATATCATTATATATGCTAATTGGAAAGATTTTGCTTTCAAAATAACAAAGTTTATTAAGAAAACAAAAAAAAATATATATTAACATATTATTTATTGTTAATTACACTGTAATACTTTTTGACTTGAAAAAAAAAAATGAAATACGATGAATCCTTTTCGAGCTATTAGGGGGTAGTGCCTGAGTGCAAAAGTTCATTTGGAAGTTTCAGATTTGCTCCAGCTTTTTAAAAATCGGTATTTATCCATTCTCTATGGATAATGTTAAGTCTGCACTATTTAAAAAATTTTATTCGACTGTATTAGTTTTTTTCCTCTCTTAACTTCCTTTTATGGAATGTTTAGACTTTTTTTTTTAAATTTCACGTAATTTAAATCATTAATGTCGGTCAAAAATAACGATTTTTTACCATATTTTTAGGTTTTTTAGCCATGTTATAAAAAATTTTCTACCATATATCTTCAAAATCAATATATAACAAATATTTTATTTTATTTTATTATTTGTTGAATGTTGAATGATCCAGACACAGGGAACGCCCCTTAATAGCTCGAAAAGGATTCACCGAATTTCATACTTTCGACTCACATTGTAAATTTCTGTTTTAAATAATTAAAGCCTTTACTTCCAGAAAATTTTTATTATTTATTATATTTTTATATTTATAATTAGTTATTTAATCTTTAGTTTTGAACGTAGTGTTATTGCGTGAAATTATGACATGGTAACTTCTTTAATAAGACCAGTTATATTATTATCAAATGTAACAACACTATGTTTCTTACAACCATATATAACAATCATAATATGTTGCTTTTAGATATTTGCATGGCTGGTTTTTATTACAATTAATTAGAAAATTCAGTATTTTGTATTATTTTACGTCCGGTCACAATTCTATAAAAAAGAATTTTTGTGCGATTGAAAAGAAAATCAAAGCATATCAAAACCCTAATTCATTCTTATGCGGCAGTATCAGTTTGGAAGTTGTAATCTTAATGACCGCGTAGCTTAAATAATTTGAGTTTTTCCATAATTTTACAGTAGAGAAGCTTGTTAATTGCGTAAATTTTTGAAATGGCACTGTTCGGTAAAGGAAAAGTCTTGAGAGCAAATACAGCTAGATCTGCACAGAAAGGGTTTTGTGTGCAATCAAAATTCCTTTATAAACAAAAAACCTTAAGATATACAGATGAATGAATGATAAGTTCATTTAATTGAAAGGAAAAACAGCAATTAATAAACAAACATTTATTACAAAACAATAAAAAAAAAAAAAATAAAAAATAATTAAAGGGATTAAAATATGAAGAATTATCTCTTTTATTAGATTTCTTTTATTCAAAGTTAATAATTTGGTGCGTATCCTTACTTTGGGGAAAATTAAACCAAAGATAAAAAACGTTAATAATTTAAATTGAAGTTTATGAAAATCTGTTTATTCTTCAATGACTCTAAATATAGGTGCTTGCTAATTGCTGTTGTTGTTTCACGCGCTTTCCTTAAACTTTCTTAGGCTTTTTTTATATTCTTTGTTTTAGTTCTGAATTATAGTGTTTCAATCGAAAGGATTTCAAGTAATTTTATTACAATTTTGCATTTTGAGAAAGATTATAACTTCAATAAAATTTGTAAAAAAAAACATGATATGTAAATTATCGTTCAAATGAAGTTTTAAATATTTGCTAAAAAAAATAATACAAACACTTTGGCTTTGATTATAAAAAAAACAGTTGCTATTCATTAATTTCAAATCCGCTATTTTTCTGTTTTATTTGCAATCGAGTAAAGTATAAACCAAAATTATTAACATTTTTCTTTTCATTGTCGATTTTCTAAAACTTTTGAAAATTGCAATTTGTCACTTCCTTTACAATCTCACACATCAATTGAACACAAAGCCATGCATACATGGATGCTAACACAAGTTTAATCCATTACAAAGGAAATGGAAAAAATTGTTCGACAAAATGAATATTTGTGAATTAGAATTCTCAAAATCACCGAGACAGGTAATTTCAACAGAGTTTAAAAGCCTTCTAAAGGAAAATAAATTTGAGCTTTAATTAAATAGAATTTCGTATTAATATGTTTAAATGAGCGACAAGAGTTTTAAAGCCACCTTCAGGTTTTTTAATATTTTCAGCAAATATTTTTGTTTAAAAATACTGGAGTGCACTTTAAAGATATTATGTTAAACATAAATATAAACATTTCTTAAGTGGCTATTAGACGGCAAACACGAATTTTACCCTATGTGTAAGTTTTACGTTTGTGTAGAGTTTGATGGCATGTCATCAAACCGTGATCACATGCAAAGTTTAACCGTCTAATAGCCGAATTAATTTAGGCTTAGGTGAAATGTGATTTTTCAGAAAACGGTACACTATCATAAAATGGATTGCTAAGACCCACTTGTGATTTGACAAATTCTGACAGAACAAAAAGAAAACATGGTTGTAAAAACCAAAAATTGTACAATCTTATTAATTTTTCATAACTACACTGCATTAACTTCTTATGAAAATAATGCACACTCCTTTATTACCGCTTAAATACATTGCGAACAATAAAATTAGCTTAAATCTCACATATAAATGCAGGGACAACTTGTTTTCATCATTTGTTTTTATATTTATTTATTTATTTAATATTCTTTTGCTAATTTAACAGAAATGGAAATTTTAAATTACACTTATTCTGTCCAAACAGTGCAGTTCACACGAACTGTTTTTTTTTTATATTCTCATAATAACTTTACTTTAGTATATTATAAGCTTTACGACATTTGTATACCCTTTGCCATAAGAAGAAAAAAGTTATATCCAAGTTTGTCATTCCAATTTTAGTTTCTACAACATCTAATTCCGATCACACAAAGTGTATATATGCCGAGTTCTTATGCATAGCGAAGTTGATTGAGCGGTGCCCGTCTGTCCTTACGTGTTCGCGTTGAAATCAACTTTGACGAGATAGTAGATAAGCTAGAGAAAATCTAAACATACCTTTATATCATTTATAGTTTCGCTATTGAAAATCGGCATGATTGGTCTTATTTCTTCTAATTAATTGTATTTGTGTCAGCAGAGCTTAGTTTTTTCCTAACCGATCTTGAAACTTTTTACTTGATTGGAAAGGTTATGATTACAGATTATTAGAGTTGTGAAAACAGTTCATAGTATTCCTTGTAAAACATACATGTTCTTCATATATAATATGTACAATAAAAGGCACCACTTTAACATTAAAAAAATGTACTTCCAATAGCAAGAAATAATGCAATAATAAGTAAAAAAAATTAAAGGATGATTCAGACGATATAAATTCTCCTATATGGCGGTGGAGATTAACGAAGATCCTCTATTGGAAATTAATGGGAGCCCGTATCGTTGATATAATTTGATGTATTTTGCCAAGCTGTTGAAAAGTTTTAGGCAGACGATTGAATGTTACAAGAAGCTGTAGTTTTAAGTCTCCTAATCCAACAAACAGAAAATTTTTTTTTGAAATTACGTGCCCCAGTATTAAATGTAATGTGATGTTTGTTGCAAAACTTTTAAACTGTTATAGACAGATAGCTAAAATGTTTTTTGTAGTCCTTTTTATTTGCAAGAACTATTCTATATCTTCTTTTTAATTTTTCTTTGTATTCTTTGTCTCTACTTGTTTGTACTAAGTAGTAAAGACAACCAACTGCAGGAATAAAAACGAAAGCTGAAAACTTGTTTTCGACGCTTTTCTAAAACGGAAAAATTTAATGGCGGGAACAAATTTCTTTTGAAGATTCGGCATACTCGACCTTTGCACTTTTTACTGAAATACAATAGGAAAAGCATTGAAATCGTTTATTCAACAAACGTACAATGTTTCAAAGAATTTTTTAATAGTTTTCTTTTAATATTCTGTACAACTATTATTAAAGCATTTATTTGCATGTTAAATATTTGCAATAATACCAAAATAATTTTCATCGTAAATGGCTTAATACGTCCCTTTAAAAACAAGTCAAAATCAAAAATGCTTACTGCAAAATTATGCAAATTTCTCTTTGGCATTTTAAGGCTGCAGTATACTTAGGAGGAAAATTTTGAAAGGCATTTAAATCTTTGGCGCTTTTATATCATTTGTGTTTTCCATCATGAAATTAAAAATAGCTCTTATGATACAGACTCTTTTTTTAATTAAGAATATTTTTAGACCGACTCTAATACAATTTTCTGTAGAAAGAACTTTGTGTGGTCGACGCCATTATTTCTTCAGGCCAACTTTATTTTTGCCATACATCCAGGACGGCACCATATTCTTGCATATTTTTAATGGGTGTGTTAAATGTTAATAAAGTTATGCCGTTATAAATTTCTTAGCACTCTGTTACCTTGTATTCGTACAAGTAAAATTAACTATTATTTGTTCGCCCATACATATACCAATACACAAACTGCACTAATAATTCATTTTTAAATTTTCCTAGCGTTAACTGCTATGTAAATTTAGGACCCTAACACTTAAGCAGTCCTCAATACATCACTTAAAAAACCACTGTAAATTTATGTGTGTATAAGAGGTTGTCATGTGGAAGTAATGTTAGAATGTTTATATCGGTCTCAGTTTTTTAACAGAGAACTAGAATGTTAAAAAAGAAAGATTAAGATATTTTACTTTATTAAATCTTTTATACACTAAACCACAAATATATCATACATTTTTTATGCTTTAAGTTTTGGCAGCTAACTTGGCCAGCGTATCAGACGGGTACAACTTTAGTTTCCTTCTTAAGTCGATTTTAAATATATCATCTACAGCTACAACTTTATTACCACGGCAAATCACATTTTTTTCAGCTTAATTGAAAATTCAAAAAAAAAAAAAATTAATATTTTAAAGTGCCTCTCCGGAAAAAGACTAAAAAATTTACATTTTGAGTTTCTGCAAATGATTAAAACAGTTTAACTGAATTAAGTGAAAATGTTTTTTTATTAAGTAAAAACCCTTAATAGTTTGTTCGTTGATAATACAATATTTAAAACTAACTTTAACTATAAGGTTTTCTATTAAATCATAAAATTATTTTTATTAAGTTTAGTTTTGGCGAAAATGTTGAAAATTTTGGTTTGAAGTTGATTCTTTAACAACACTTACTTTATTTATATGAGCAGTATCTTGTTAAAAAATCAATGGAACCAATCTAAAATAATACTCACTTTAAGGAAATATAGAATGTATATCACATGTCATATGCTTTCAAGCATAAGTAACCGATTTTCTTTGTCCACAGAAAGAAACTAGTTTAATGAAATTTTTCAGATCTTATTTTTTCAGTTGAGATTAAAGTCAAAAACATCCAATTTAGTTACCGTGCAGTGAGCCAATAGAAGTATCTTAGTAAGCACTTAAAAACGTGTTGACTTTTTATATATATATTTCTTCCCTATTTTTCACCAATGTAAGATTGGTATTTTTTTCCAGTTTGTAAACAATTTAAAAATATAGAAAAGTTTTAATCATATGTACAGAAGGAAAGTATTCTTATATTGTCTTTTCCTAAATACTCTTTTATTAAACCTTAGCGTTATTTTTGTTATTTTTATACTTAAGATTAAATTCCTTTTTAGATGGTAGTAAAATTTTAGCTGCCCCCAAACAAATTAAGATGGTAGAAAATATAAAAGTGTTTAAGTGACTATTAAATTTCGATTTAAATAATCGCACCAAGAGTTACTTTAGTATGTTTTATGTAGTTTTTTAGTGCCATGAATCTTTTTCATACTGTAAGTGATTTGACAGCAATAATAACGTCTTTACTGCTACTGACGCCCAAATCATATGTTTTTTATAAAATAGTCGAATTTAAATTTGTTTAGATTAAAATTTGTTTTTAAAGTATATTATTAGTATATAATTGAAATTTCTCGCCTACGATTTTTATAGTAAATACAGCATAAAAGGTAATTCATTTTTGTGAATTTTAAAAACAATTTTGTTAACTTCTAATTTTACATTATTCATTTTTTCAGACAACTAGCAAATGTTAAAGCTATAAATATCTTAAAAAACTTTTTTTGTTTAATTGCTGAATATATCTTAACACACACAATAAGTAGTATTTTCTCTAGAGACAATTTAAAACTAATAAAGAAAAATAAATTCTAAGTCTAGTTAAACCAGATGTAGCTTTGAACCCTTTTTCGATGTATTCAGACTGTTATGTGTACTTCAGTGTTATCTCTGATGCAAGAAACGGCCGTCTTTCTCATAAAGTTGAATAGGAATTCAATTAATTTTAGAAGGGCTTCTCAAATATAAAAAAGATAAAGTCAAATTTTTTTAGTTATTAAGAAAATTTGTATGTGTTCTTTTGATTAAATCATTTTAAATAAACAAATAATGCATCCTTGTGTAATATCGTTATTTTGAATTTTTTTTCTCAGGAAAAAATTTCTGAACATTTCTAGTCGAATTTAAATAAAAATGCAAATTTTGTCACCAAAAATGCTGAATGCGAAAATAATTGTAAATTAAAGAAAATGCAATATTATATTTTGTCAGTTATTTGCTTACCCACTTATATATGTTCGTATGTATGTATTATATTTCCTGTGTGTTGTTTTGCTCAAAGCTATTCAATTAAAATAATTTAGGTAAATCATAAAATAGATATTATAATAGGCGATTCAGCTATAAAGCCGGCATATATTTGTGAACAAAATAATAAACAGAAAAGTTAGCTTTCATTGAAGGTACCTCAGCACTGTCAGAAAGCTAAAAATAATGTTTTCAAACATTTTAATTTTTAAGATTGGAGTCCACTTTTAATTTTTTTCGAATCAGGATTCGAACTGTGAATATAATAATAAGTGGCTTAAAAATTGATTTTGTTGGCTTGGGTTCATTTTTTATTTTAATTTTATCTTACAAAGTCTTTTTGAAATTAAAACAAAAAATGAACCCAAGCCGAAAAACACCATTTTAAGTTAAAGTAGTTTTTTGTAATTATATGATTCCTGTACACGTATGTAGCATTTTGAATAATTGCCACTAAAGAACTTGTAAAGAAAATGTATAATATAATAGAAAATACCTTATTAATGTTTGAGTTTTAACAAATAATAATTTTATCATTTCTTGAAAACTACGTTTCATAAATAAATAAAAGGAGAATTGGATTGCTCAGGAAAGGCATATCTATATTTTTAATTTACCACTGCCAGTGAATTAAAAATTATCACTGATTAATTTTTAAAGGTAATTTTTGTATAAAGACATCAGATTTGTTAAAAACGATAAAAAACAAGTAATATTGCTATGTAGGGTTATGCCTACATAGCACTTTAAAGAAGTAACTCCATCCAAAAAAGGAAATATTGGGGTGACAAAGAATTTAAAAATAAAAAAACTATATATACATACATAAAAATGCACTTAATGAGTTTTTTTTTTAATTTTTATATTTTCTTAAAGATTTTTCGAGTTTTAAAATGATACCCACATTGATATTTTAAAAAATTTCAGAGGGCCCTAACTCGGAATATATGGGCGAACGACAACTTTTTCCCTACATTTTATTTTCTTATGTTTTATTTTTTATCGCCCCATATATTTGTTTTTTTATTTACTGCAGTTACTTTATTGTTCAAAATGATATAGAAAAATTAAAGGTTATTGTTGTGTTTTGCCAGCTGCGACGAAGGACATGGTCCGATCTTGCTGATTTCTAATAGCACCTCTTTCGTCACTTTGTCTGTTCGATTGGCGTATCTAAATGTTTTAACCTAATCTAGTGCCTCGGCAAACAAATTTCAACCATAACAGGGACGGGGAGAAGGACATCGCTATGCATAAGAATTTAGGATATATATACTTTATAGGGTAGGAAATGGATACTGTTGAAACTACAAACGGAACTACAAAACTAGTTATACCCTTTTTCCACTTTTTGTGGTAAATGGTATAATAAGTAATCAGTATCGTTATAAAAAGTACAGTTACAGTTCTACTCAACAGCGCCTTTCAAAAAACTATACTTAAGAACATTTGAAAATAATTTGTACGAAGATTTTTTTGTTTTTGTTTTTTGTTATTATATTTAACACACGAAGTCTTTATTAAACAAAATTTAATAATGTTAACCAAATAAAATGTTCACGTATTTAAACATAAAAAAGAATTCCTTTTGGATTTAGCAGGTTATATAATACTGCTAAAAAAGCTATCAAGAACGGTGAAAGAGTTAATGAAAAAAATTATAATAGATTTAAAGTATAATAAATACATCAACATATCGTTATAGAAATAAGTTCACATAAAGCTTTTATATTTAATTGCAAAAGGAGAAATTATTTAAATTTGGCCTAATAAATTTTGCCGAGAGTTTACAAGAAGTATCATAAATATATCGCATTTTGCATTGATATCAAGGTTTTCTTCAAGGAATTCCATTATTTTAACAAAATACCCTCTTGTTAACAAAACAACAAAATATAAGAACAAAACACAGCCCTTGCTGTCCACTGTGCAGTAAGCAGTCATAAGCCAGATTCTGAAAACGTGAGAATATTATAGGAAGAAAGAAATTATAGTACGAGATTCACATTGAAAATGTTACATATTATTATTATATCTATAGAAAAACGACTCAATTATAAAACAAAAGTCGAAAAGTGCGCCCAAATATATCGGCATATAATAAAAACACAGACCACAAAAAAAAGTAATTAATCGTTAACGGAAACATAACAACAAACAAAATAAAGCGAAAAGGTTGAGGGTATTTAAAACTGATCTTAATTTCAATGTATATATTTTATGTTTTAGTCATATTTATATTATTTATTAAAAAAAATTATTGTTGTAGAATATTTCCTTGGGCATGGTTAGCGAAGTTAACCGAAATATTGAAGTAAATAATTAAAATAGAAAGAAAAATATTTTTATTTTAAGAGGACCTTATAGCTGTACGAAATTGTTTTTTTTTTACATAAAACAATATTTAAAATTTCAGTTCTGAATTCACTCTTTATTCATTGCATTCATATTAAAATCTGCAATTTTAGGTTGAAGTCAAATTAAACTGAATAATGATTAGACAAGTAAAAAGTGGACTCTTTTTTTATTTCAAAAGCAGATAATATTAACATAAGACTTTAGCTTTTATTTAGAACTTCGCTAATTAACACTAAAAATTTTTTCAGATATTTGTTTAACATGAAATCTTTCGTAGTTTCTTTAAGTTAACATTGTCAAAGAAAAAAAGCTAAACATGTTCATTGAAAGAAAGACGGTTAATTTTTAGAAAATTTTCAGAACAGATCAATTTATTAAGTTTTTGATAAGTTATATGTTAAGTTCATATTTATAATAATTTTCAAACTTTTAGTAAGCATACCAGTAAAAACAAGAAGCTTATAGTTTAGTCTAATTTACGTTATTATTAGTCCAATCTTATAAATTATATAGTTGACGGAATTAATGATATATGCAACACATAAAACAAATTTTACTGCAGTGATGCTGAAATCAATACAATTATTTCTCCTTAAATGATCCTTATTATATCCATAAATTCTATTTTTTTTATACAACTACTTAATTTTTTTTTTTAAGAAAACGCTTTAAACACTCTGTTCTCTTAAGCTAGTTCAGGATTAATTCTCTTTTAAAGCTCTTTGTATTTAATGACAAAATATACTCTACTGTTTACCGTGCATTAATTTATATAGAGTTAAAGATGTGTTTTAACTTTAGAATAAACTTTATCATTAAATTGAACTATACGGTAATTAGCGAAATATCCGAAAATTTTAACATTGCGGCTGTTTTAAATAACAAAATAATTAAGAGACTTAATAGCATAAATAAAGAGAGAAAGGTCTTATAAAAAGTTCATAATCGGTATTCAAAATATTTAAAAGTATTTAAATGATTAGATTCTTATTGTTAAAAAAGCAAATATTTAAAAAAGTTTAATAAAAAACTAAAAAAAAAAAAAAAACACAGAAAAGGCAGTAAAATTTTAACAAAAGTAAAGTAGTTTCA
Organism: Cistogaster globosa; assembly: GCA_937654795.1. Classification (NCBI taxonomy): domain Eukaryota; kingdom Metazoa; phylum Arthropoda; class Insecta; order Diptera; family Tachinidae; genus Cistogaster; species Cistogaster globosa. Next base: position 27,756,954 of record OW569405.1, on the reverse strand, counting down.
AAACTAGTACCCAAAAACTCATTTAAAAAACTGATAACACCCACCATATACATTTACGTATGTATTTGTAACGCACATTATGCATATCTCAGTAATTTGTTGTTATATACCATAATATTGTGGTTTTACGGCATATATTTTAGGCTACACGCTTTTATAACTCTAAATATTTAATTCTATTTTACCATATATGTAATAAATATTAAGTAAATATACAGGCATGTCACACATTCCGACCGGAATGGTTTTAATTCCGTATTAACAACTCCGATCGATTTTGCTTCACCTTCTTAAGATTCCGGTCGATTTTGTTTATTTCTGAAAAGTATTTAATCTCCACTATTCAATTTAAGTATGAGAATACTTTGCAAATCGAACTTAACAACAAGACTAATCTAAGTAGGACATATAATATGAATATATTTAAGATACGCAAATAACAAAATTTCACGGAAATTAAATTCCACTTTGAAATTTGAAAGTGGTTTCATTCCGAAAAAAAAAATTCGTTTTCTGAAGAGCCAATTTACGGAATTGAAAGCACACTCGATCGGAATTGTGTTCTGTGACATGCCTGATATTTATGTTTTATTGTTAAAAATTTCGTATCACTTTTCTGCAGATTTTGTTTTATTGACGCATAGCCATAAACACTAGACGCTGCTACGTATACGTAATGCAAATAAAATGGCAGTCATCCATTCAAAAATATCATACGCACTACACAAGAAAAAAAAGTAAATTTTACTTAAATGAAACATAACTATAACACAAAATATACATAAAATAATCAATAAATTTTTTATCGAAAAGCATAAATTACGTTTTGTTATAATTTAGTTTTTATTTTTTTAATTTTGTTAGTTTTAAAAACCCTTTTTGGAAAGAAAATTTAATTTACATATGTATGGGGACGTTTATAATAAATACAAGAAAAATTAGACACCAGCAGAATGTAATGCTGCATCCTCTGGACCGCTACATCCTTCATCAGCATTTTTCGTATCTTTTCACATTAGGTTGTGAACATTGTAAAGACCATCTATTTAACCAAATAATTTTGTAAATAAAATGAAGAGGAGAATAAATATAAACATTAATTTCGTTGGATAATGTCGACACACACACTAAAGTATTTCTTCACTGTTCTCCTTGCAACTTGTCAAGTGCATTTGTTTTTTTATCTCATTTTTTTTTTTTTTTTTTTTTTTTTTTTTTTTTTTTTGTCATCATCAAATTATATCGAAGAAAAATTGTTTAAATTACAAAATTTACTTAGACTTAAGCAAAAAAAAATATATATATATATATATTTTAGTAATTTTAAACAATAATAATGTGTACGTAGAGATTTAGTGAATATGTGCAATTTGAGGATATTAAAAGTTATAGTTATTTTTTTGGCATAAATGTTATTGTAAATTAAAAGATATATTTTAAATGTTCCTTTAAAATTTCAAATCTTGTACCTTAAAATTTATAATCCGTTTTATTTGTAATTTCTATTACATTTGTTTTCGACCCCAATATGATCCTTATACATCAGTGCTATTGATATTTAGCAACATATTTCCGCAAGTAGTATTTTCTAAAATTTTTCAGATAATTTGTCCTTTGGTGGTTAATGTAATTTTTAGCTTTTGTAAATATCCTTAAGCCATTTAAATTTGACTAAAAGTTTAGCTTCGGCAAAACTAGAGTTTGCAACAAAAGATTGAAAATTTCATTATAAGCCAAAAATTAAGCAGAAAAAATACCAAACAAGTTAAAATTTAAAGTTTCAATATATCACCAAAATATTTACTTTTCACTGTAATTTCACCAAGTATATTATTTTTTCCAAAAATATTTTACTTGCACACAAATATTTAAAATCTTACTAAAACTAAAAATACACAAAATTTAACTGAAAAAAAGAGTATTTAAAAATAACCCAAATTTCCAAAATAAAAGAAAAACACACACGCATTATGTAAAAACAAAATATATATCATCATCAAAACATTTCTTTGCGTAAAATATCTGCTTTCTGAGCCTTGTTTTGTGCTTATAGTTCAATAGATGCTTTACTAAGGATAATGAAAGAGCAGGCCCAAAGGCAACAAATTACCAACAACAAAATACTATATTTTAAGAAAATGAATACAACTTTGATTTGGTAAAAGTGACAGCCCAATATAGCACCATTATTTCTTTTAACCAATTTTTCTATCCAAAGCTTAAGAAAAATATTTAATGGCAGTTTTTGTTTAGTGATTTTACTTGCATAGCAATTTGCTTTTGTTAACTGCAGCTTTTGCGTTCACCATCATTAAATATTTCACGATCCTACACACTCCTCCTCATATTATTTTAAATCATTTTTTTCTTATAAAATGTCTTATTCGCTTTAGCTCTTTTTGTTCAAGATTTTTGCATTTCCTAACTATTCAGTTTTTTGCTTAATACGTTTAAAGTAGAAATCATTTGGGCAAACTCAGCAGACACAGTTTCGAAAATGTTGCTATTGAATATCTGCAAGAATGGCAGCGGGCAAAGCACCACGCCTTACATAGGTTACAGAGTATCCGAAGTTCATTCTTTATGTTTTCTTCAACCATAATATTTATGCCACTTTTTCAATACAAGTTGTATAGGAAGTGGGCGTAAAAATGGACCGGTAATTTTGAAATTTCATACAAATGATTCTGAGTTTTTAAAAATGTCTTAGGTTAAAATTTAATTCTCACGAATAATTTGATTTTTATATATTTTTTTAATTCAAATAAAAAAACGCATACGTGCCCAGTTTCATTGCCTCTTGACATTTTCTTCTAATTTAGCCACTCGTTTTATAAACAACAACCAATGTGCTCCTACCTCTTAATTTAACATATATATGAAGCGATGGAGAATTAAAGAGTAAGAATAACATTAAGTTAAAAAATTTGTGGTCGCCTATATTTTCCGAGTTATGGCCCTAAAAACTTTTAATAGAAAAGTACGATTGTAGATCATATTTTTAAGATATCAATATGAGTACTAATTCAAAGCTTTTGAAGATATCTTTCAGGAAATTAGAAAATTTTTTTTAAATGTGTAACCCTTTACGAACCGAATTTTTATATTAAATGACATATAGTAGCTGTTTTTTGTTATCTCTTAATTCTCTTTCACCCCAATATTTGTTTGTTTTTTTTTTTGCTTTTTTTCCGTCACATATATGGTGAAGGGCATATTAGATTCGACATAGCCGAATATAGCGGTCTTACTTGTTTTATTTAGTTTTTTATAGGTCATTATTTTTAGAATAATTAATGCAATCGACATAAATTGGTAAGCTTAAATTTTTGATAATTCCTAATATAAAACATACATATAAACAAAGCATACGATATATTAATAATACAAACAAAATTGTGATAATTATATTAAAATTTTTATGACTTGAGAAAAAAAGCTCTGCACCTTTTTAAGGTTACATCTGACTTTAGACTGAAATTTTATTTTATATCAATTATATATTTAAGTGAGAAATAAACACAAACTTTTTAAGCAATAAATTTTATCAATTATATATTTAATTAAAAGGGAGGAAAACAATTTTTAATAAAATGGATAACTGAATCAATTGAAAATTTGAGTAAAAGCCTATCAGAAAAGAGAATAGAACTTAAAAAGGTGCAACTTTTGCTTGTGTAAAATATTTTATATACTACAACCTTAGTTTATATGTTAAGCTCTACCTAAAAATTATCTTATTTAGTTAAGTTAACATAGTTGACTGGACTTTTATACCAGAATGGTAGGTCCCTTAAAGCGGATTAAGCGAACCTGCGAGCGTAAACTTTGTAACAATTTTAAGCAATTTGTCAATGTTTCTTGCATGTTCTGAATTCCACACGAATTTTCATTTTCATGTTTCTCAAGGCATTTTCCTAAAAAAAAAATAATTTCCAGAAAGAAATTTCGTTTTGGAATCAGAACATGCCTAAATGTATCTGAAGTATGACTGTTTTATTAAGGTTGATCGCTGAAAGAGATTTTAGGTAACAAGCAATTAAAAATCTTAATAAAAACTTACTTAAAATTGTTAAGCTCTGGGTATTCCAAAGATTCATTATTTACAAGCAATGATCCGCCGTTTTTTTGATTTTTTAGCTTATTAATCCTATTTTTGTTCTGCTAAATATTAATCAAACAACTACAGGAGGCATTCTCTGTCCATTTGCCTTTGCTTTAAAGTCTCAAAAAAAAATCTTAGTGTTTTTTTGTCGTGGATTGTATTGAGATTTCTATGAAAAAATGATGACAAAAAAATAAAAGAATACCATCATTACTTTTCTGACATGCAATCAACAAATATTATTTGCTGCTTAAAAGGAATAAGCCTGGTTTAACACGTTTACGTCAATTGAAAATAAAGGCATACTAAAAGGTAAAATGAGGTACTTGCAAATAATTAATAATATTAACAAAAAAAAAACAAAGAAAAAATATTGACGTTAGTAACACCACTGAAGTGAAACAGATATGGATATGAAATCTAAAGATAATTCTAGTGTAGGATAAAAATGGAGTACAGGATACAATTTTTGCGAATACTTTACCTGCCATTTCTGCGTACCAAACAAGAAATCAGTGACGTTTTAAGCTGTCTAGCTATATCTTTTAGAAAGTGTTACCTTTCTAAATTATTTAAAACTAATGTTTATGTTGAGAAAAGCTTAAGGCATGTTTTTCCAAAGTATTCAATACGTTTAATATTTTAGCTCTCTGTTTGTGCCTAAAACTGATACAATTTACGTTTTAGAACTAATCCCTTGCACTAGTCACCGGTTAAAGATTATAAGTTGAAAAAAAAAAATATTGTGGCCTTGTTTTGTTTGTCTTAAATTCTAAGAATTGTAACATGTACATTTATCTTAAATTATCCTTTGCTCTGAATGTTTAATTTTCTAAGTAAGTTCTGGATCGAAAGAGAGTTGAAAAAAATTTTGTTCGAAAAACCTTATTCTTTAATGTTAAAAAATATTTATTTTTACATAATTCGAATTTTACCAATTTGAGAATTTTTATGTAAATTTTAACCAAATCATATCTTAAGTTGCAGTCAAAAAGATTCCACACCACAAGTTGCTTACTATTGTTACAACATAAAAAAAATTAGGTAGAACTTCTTATAGTTCCAATATGCTGATACTTGTTCTAAAATATTACATTTTCGCTGACTTTGTCCTTCTTTAAAAAAATACAAATCTCGTTTATTCAATTCAATTCAAATTTTGAATTTATATCAAGAATCTATGTTATAATAAAATAAAGGGTTATCGAAATGACCATAATCATGTGCTTTTTCTGCCTTATGATAAAGAAAAATGTAAAATCTTGCACCTGAAACATAAATGTTGATTGAACTTATCACCAAAACAGAAGCCAGCAAAAAGTAAAACCTAAGAGCAAAAGGATAGTTATAATATATTGCAAAGAATTGCTGTGTCAGAGAAATTTCACGAAAGATTGAATGGCTTAAACGTGACACATTTTTAAATTGAAGTAACGATGAGTAAAAATACAAGAGATAATAAACAAATGTTTATAAATACCTTTAACCTTAAGCAGCCAGAGATAACCATAAATTGTTATTCTTGTTGTTAAACAATGTGTAGAATTAAGTGTTATATTCAGTAAGTATGTACTTAAAAACAACAACATTTTATCTGAACAAATTTTTATATATTGCCACTTTTTTTCATGCCAGATATAAAAATACAATTTTATACCCTTCACAGGTTTAAAGGGTTTATATGTATACATAAGTCATTCCATTTGGATTTTTACAATATTCATTTCCAAGCTCGTATATACTCTTATATATTCTCTTGAGTTGCTTTAGTGATGGCTGCCTGTCCGTCTGTAATCGGGTTTCAAATCAGTTTTGCAACACATCTGAATGAGCTACAGAAATTTTATGACCACCATTTTCATAGACAAAGTTTCGCAAGACGTACTATTAAAATTTAGCACCATCAGCCAAATATGGTGGCGATATGTACAACAAAGGCGAGCACCTCTATTTTCCATTCGTTTTTCATATTCAATTGTGCCCTTTATGGGTAAATGCCGTGTTATGCGTTATTGTCTTAAAATTCGAAATTTTAGAAGAAAAAAACTATAAATCAACAAGCAGTACGAATATACATAACCCGAAATGTTACGTTTTTACCAACTGTTCACCAACTTTTCACTAAAAATTATATAATTTGCTAAAAAGTTTTTCTGCAAAAAAAAAATCGAAAATTCATTTAAAATCGAAAATTAGGCAAAAAAAAAATGTAGATTAACAAAGACTTTTATTATCCCTAAACATTTACAATTTCACAAAACTGTTCATTTTTAGGAAAAGTTCACCAAAAAGATTAATTTTTCCAAAAAATTTAATTTGCAATAAAAAATTTAAATTTCACAAACAAAAAAATAAAATAAAACACATTAACACTACCGAGTCATTTATTATTTCGTAGTTGCACAAGTAAAGCTGGCAACCAAGTATCTGATATATTGAGGACATTCCTTTAAGTGAAAGTTCGGCTTACTAAGAATTTTGTTTTCTCACTAAAATTTCAATAAATTCTTTTAAAAAGGAGAGTACAGAGCAGACTTTTAGATGGCAAATAGACGAGTCAAGCTTGCCCAAAATATCTTTATTATAACAAAGATATACATATTCTGGCAAAAAAACTACATTTTAAGAAAATATGTAAAAAATTCTTTTCAAAAGGAATATAAGATCTGTCAGGGCAGAATATTGCACTTATAATTGTTTTATTTAGCCTTACATAAAAAAAATGTTCAAAGTTAACATGGTTTTTAATAACGATATTGTAAATAATGGAATTTAACACATAATTTTACTAAAACTTTAAATAGAAAAAACCTGAACACATTTCTAGATTTTTCAAATATTATTGGAACTACATATTTGCTCAAAATTGCATTTTTGAAATTTTAGTTTAATAAAACAACAAAGATTATTTAATTTCTAGGGGATTGGGATGTGCTTTCAGTTTATACAGTTACGCTAATCCATATGAAGTCTTAAATGTCTAAAATCTTAGTTTTCTTTTCTTCAACTCAGTCCAATAGCTCAAGTGAATGCTCAAGGCTGCACATTGTATTTTGTTCTGCTAAACCAATTATTTTTTGCGTTTCTTTTTGCTCATAAGTATTAATTTAACAATCTCAAACTTTGCCCAAAGCACTATTTAAACGAGACTACATAATGATGTTGTTACATCGAAATATCTGGCCAATTGTACCAAACAGCCAACGACAATAGCCTTTACCAAAAGGTTTGGCAACAGTATCGTAAAAAGTACCCTGGTAGTGTGATATTTATTCTTAAACATTTTTTTTGACATTTTTTGCTATATTTTCTATGAAATCGTATTATTCAAAGTCCAACGAGTAGGCACCAAGAAATAGGCCACTTAATTATTCTTTGTACTTTCTGTCAATTTATGATTTTGTTCGAACTGGTATTCTTTTGTATGCAAAAGTGTGTGTGCAATTGAAAATTTCTTGTTGATCAAAAACGTACAAAAAGAGAAACGTAGTCAAAACAAATTTTGAGTGTGTGAGTAGCAAAACACAAATATATGACAAATATACAAACTTGACTTCACTAATGAAAATTACATGTAGCACTAGAAAAGGGACATCAATTTCGTATGCAATCGTTTGTAGATAAGTGCCGTTTGGATTTTTCTTGCCAATTATCTCTAGCAATAACTTTTTTTGGGAGCTTTTTTTAAATGAATTTTTATTGCATTCGATTTATTCAAACTGAAAATATTTGTAAAATAAACTTAATTCACAGATATGCAGAGTAAATTAATTTTATGTCCTTATATTTGCTCTTATGTTAAATGTCGTTAAAATCTTTCTAACTGTAGCAATAAATGAATTTGTAATTTGTGGTATTAATTTTTTCTAAATCTTACTTGATGTTTATTTTCTACAATTTTATTTGTTCATTTACTCTACTTTATTTAAATAAGGTTATCGAGAATGTATACTCATTTAGATTTACTGAATAATAAACTCATAGTTTTATAAATGCAAAATCATTTATTTCTCTGACTGTAATTTTATTTTTTATTGCTGGTTATTCCAAAAAGAGCAAGAAATGGCAATGACAGTGTTGCAGAAGTTTGCCATCATAATAAAAAAGTTTTTCCTTTAATTGTTTGCCAAGTCATGATTTATAAATAAATTTAAATTTACAAATGCACAAGGTGGGTAGTGTGGCCTTCGTTTGACCAAATTAATATTGATAAGTTAAAATTAACGATAAGTTTAGTTAAATAGATGATGTTGTAATGTACACAACCGAAGGTAAATAGATGCAAAGAATGCTGTTGAAGGATTTAGCGAACCATAAAATACTGCATTACATTCTGCTAGTTTCTAGTTTCTAGTTTTTTTATGTTTTCTTTGAGAAATATCCGAAAACATTTGTAAATAATTAACCTTTCTAAAAATTTTTAGAAATTAAATAAGAAATTTAACCTTTAGCCGAAGAAGTAAATTTTAATTTTAATTGATAAAAGGATTTTTACAAATACCATCAAAATGTCTCATAAGGCTGTCAGTGTGTCTATGAAGATATCTGGTAAGTTTTTTTGTTGTTCTTCCTTTTCGCCATTAAAACTTTTTAACAATAAATAGGTACTTCAACGGTAATTCCGTAAAATTTTTCGAATGTACAGACATCATGTAAATATGTAATCGCACCCGTAATGTATTGAAATTTGTAATTGACAAACCCAAGGTTTGGTTTGCAAAATAGGGCAGTAGGGATCTAAAGAGAAGCGAGATAAAAAAACGAACAGTAACAAAAATGCATAAATTTGTTTTCTAATTTTTAAAGCACAAGGTTAGTTTTCACAATAAAAATATTTTTAATTATGTTTAAGACAAAAAAATGGTAAGAAATCGCTTTAGTATTAAAAAACATGGAAAAAACAGCTAAAGTCCTGAAAACTGATGCTAATAATATATCAAATCTGAAAACAACTTGCTTTAAAAAATGGCCAGTCTTTACATAAATATAAAAATTAGAACCTTAGTATTGAAAAAAAACTCTACTTTCACACAAACAAATTGCAATTAAGACCAAATGGTAATTTTTAACAATAATGAAGCATGCTGTTCCAAAAAAGCATTAAAAAATTTAAATAAAATTGCTCAAATATATGTGAGGGTTAGTAAAGGGAACAACGAAAACCAAATTTTGGGTTGGTTATGATTGATTATGTGTTATTCCTTGTATTTTGGTTTGTTAAAATAGTAGGTAAAATTGATAATGACTACAATTAATTACAATTAATTTAAGCAAAGAATGTTGATGACAGTTTAGTGGTTTAGAAAATAATTCTAGTGTCTAATTTTTATTTAAAAACCAGTACCAAAATTTGTAATATTAACTTATTTTTTTAATTTTTTAAATTAAAGTATAAATGAACTTGTGAATTTAACCAATTAATGTTCTAAATAAGAATACAAGAAATACTCATAATCAAATTATATTATTTTGGTTTTACGTGGTCAGAAAAGCCCATAACTTCCTTCGTTTAACTCTTCATAAATAGACAAGAACGAATACATAAGGTGCGATTTATGAAAAAAAAAATAACAAACTTTTGGTTGTGTGTGGACTTTGGAGTTGAGCGAAATGACCATAGGAACTAAATTAACAATCAATTTCAGTGATTTCTTTTCAAAGCAAAGAAAACTCTTTACCATATATGAAAATTGACATATTGGCGTATTTAAGTTTTCTCTAGAGCTTTAAGTGTCTTGGCAAAGTTGATTTCAACAGATACACGGACGAACAGACGGACATCGCACAATCGACTTCGCTATGCTTAAGGACTCAGAATAAGTGTATGTACTTTATGGCGTCGGATAATAATATTGCAGAAATTATAAGCGGAATGACAAATTTAGGTTTACCTTTTTTCCACTTTTTGTGGTAAAGGGTATAATAAAATTTTATTAATTAGTTCGCTGTAAAAAGATATATGTAGTATCGAATGTTTTTTTCTTGCAATAAATTTTGTTAAATAAAGCTACCTATACACCAAATATTTTTTACATCTAACATGTCTGACATGCTGTTAAAACATTGCTTCTGTAAAATACATGTTAAAAGTCATCTGACAAAATTTTGTTTAGAACGTGTTCTATTTTGATCTGAAAAACCAACTGGCATCTGGGGTTTTATAATTCTGAAAAGCATTGCCAAAAACCTATGCCGTATGAAAAAAATCAATGGCGGTTGACCATTGGCGGTAGCATAAGCCGGCTAAAGGTAATATATTATATGACCTAAGTCTGAAATTGCTTTTAACTATTTGATAACAATAATGTTAATTCTGTGTCATTATTCAATGCAAACTGATCTTCTTCATATTTAGAGAAAAATAACTAAAATTAAGAAGTCTTTAGTACTTCCTAACGTACACTAAAATTTTTAAGATGGCAACAAGCCATTTGAAACCAATCGACTAGATATCTGTTGTGAAAAAATTAAACTAATTGAAAAGGAAATTCAATTCTTCGTCCTTTATTATTTGTTGTTTATTGAAATAATAATACAAAATTTAATTGTTTTAGTTTTTGAATCCATTATTCAAATAATCACTTTTAACAAAAACAATTTTAATTTAATTTGCGAACAGATCAGCTGTTGTAAACAAATAATAAGTATGTTAGACGTAAATGTTCATTTAGGATTGTGACCAAATAATAAAAGTCTTCTACAAAATACTAATACACACATACATAATTACATATAGCCCACACAGTCAAAAAGTGAGACGTAAAAAATATGTTGTTTATAGTTAGCTTAAGTGATCTTTCATATTAGTTACAAAATAAATACTGTCATATATATTTTGTTATCATGATTGATATTAGTATATATTAATAACATAATTTATATTTTTATCCCCACTTATTTTTTACATACTATGGATTTCAATAAGTTATTCAAGATTAACGACGACGAAGAACATACTATTTATAAATAAATAAAACATTTGTTTTGCTACGCTTTTGGATTACATATCTTTTTTGGTTGTTTTGTGAAACACAATTGATTACATAAAATATATTATCTTATAAATAGATTGAAGTAAGAGATCTGCATATAGTAATTTACTTTTTAATGCAGTCAGAAATAAATATAAGCAACATAATATGTGCATTATATAAGATACATCATTTGATATATGAGTTTTCACTTTTATTTTATTTTAAGGAACACAATTTACATTGATATGTCAGAAACTGTGAGATAAAACAATGTTAACATATTCATTAAAAATTGACTTTGAAGATAAGATAAATTTCTTTCTATGTGCAAAATCGTTTTGTACACCATCTTCAGAGTAAATCGGACTGTTATTAGATAATAATTCACTAAAAAATGCCGTCAAGTTGATAAGCTGAGGTGTTCATTCTTTAGAATTATTCATTTATTACGAAATAAAACATTTAGAGACAGCGTATGTGTGATACAACAACATGTTCCTTTAAATATCTTAGGATTGCTTTGAATAAAATTGCCATAAAAAAAAACATCGAGAAATAATCCTTATCTTGTACTGAGAATGTGTAATGAATAACACGTTTATTGCATACATATATTTTTACATGAATCAAAGTATAAATAATAAAGAATATTTAGACTTCATTTAATAAAGGCTTCAAGTAAAAATTTCTATTAAACTCCTCTGGTAAAAGTTGACGTTCCTTGAAATATCTACTCACAGACTACCCAAAAGCTTTGTAATATCTTTAATTTTTTTTATTGTCTTTCATTTCTAGCAAAATGGCAGCCAGCCTACATTATGACATGACATTCATCCTCCTTCCTTCAGTGCTTGTACATTTTACTCTGTGTAATTTTACAATCTCACCCAACAATAACATTATAATCAGTAATACTAAAAATTTATTAGCATAAATGAATTGATTGTTTTATTAATCATTTTCATTTTAGATGTTCACAAAAACGACTATTGTTTTTCTCAGATTTAAATTTTATCTTTGTAATGTTTCGACATTAATTTCACATTTTAGAATTTATCTGTTTAATTTAAACTTCATTATTAGTATTCTGATATTTGTATAATTGTGTTGCACTGAAATAAATAATTAACAAAATTATTTTATGTACATATATCTTTTAAATATTCCATGCTACGAGTATAGGTTTTACTGCCAACTGCATACTAAAAAAAATTATAAATATAAAGATAATATTTTGATTGTATAATTAGTTTGTTCCAAAATATCTGCAAAATAATATTTGCGAAAGTACATACGCTAGGAGTATAAATCAAAAAACACAAATATACCTGCTAGTTAACATAAAAAACTGCGTTAGAAAATCGCTATTTATTGTAATTATTGTTCTTTACTCCCTAACTATATGGCATTACGAAACTGGTTTTCTGTTTTAACAAAATAATTATTTCGTTACATCAAATACATATGAGTTTTTCTTCATCATTTTGTACAAAAACAAAAAACAATAATAATAACTACACATATAGCAAAACTAAGACAAATGACTGAAAAGTACATTTTAAATTGATATAAAAAAGTATATAATGCCTTATTAGTAAACACAAAAACTGTATCATGTGATTGTTGAGGACTTTTGTGATTAAATTGCTCATTAGTCGGTAATGGAGTTGACAAGTATGTGAATGCTTACGCCTGCATTTGTTTACATGTAAAAGCGCGCTAATACCACATTATTTGTATTCAAAATAAGCTTGCACTTAATATTGTTACTTGCTTAAATTGTACAATTGTAGTAATGATTATACGTACACTATTTTTCTTCTTTTGTAAACAAGTAGAAAATGTGTATCAATTCGGCCTTTGACAATAAATAATAGTCAACGTCAAACTAAGTTTTGAACGTATTGCTTAAAAGTTTAAAGCTATAATTTGTTTGCATGTTTATTAATTCATACAAAAAAAAAAAACAACTTAAAAAAGACAAATATAAAATCGTGTCTCTCTAATTTGTAAAATCAAATATTATACGTGTTGTTATATCGGACTTAGCAATACAGGTTCTTTGTAATTTTCAGTTTACGGTTCAAGGGTTTGACCCATACACCAAATTACATAAACTATTGTAACACTCTTTAATTTATGACTTTAAATATTTATACTTCTTGTTATACCAGATAAAATAAACGTCATTCGGTTTAACTTCGAAGCGTTTGTCTATAACGGTTCAAAAGATAGAGCCATTTGGTTAAATTTCTAAATTCAAATTATATTCTTGTTTTATACCGGACTTAGAGGTTCCTTGTTAATTTTAGCTGTCTTTCTGTAACGCTTCAAAAGTTTATTCAAACAAATCAATTTACACCAATTTTGAGAACACCCTTGAATTTCAAAGTTCAAGTTGTATACTTGCGACTTAGTGATACAGGTTCCTTGTAAATTTCAATTAAATTAATATATTTAGGTATTTTAACTTTTTGTTATAACGGTAATTCTAATCAACATTCTATTTACTTTTCAAGATTTGTCTATAACGGTTCAAAAGATAGGTCCAAACATGTTATTTTACGTAACTCATGGGGATACCATTTAGTTTATAGATTTATTTTTGTATTGCTTCCTGCTGTTGGGACCTACATTAATGCGCAGTTTTTTAATTTTGATAAAGTACCCTTTGCGGTTCATAATACACGTAAAAAATATGTATTTTTAATCAGGATACCCTTTATTGTTTTAAATTATAAACTTACTTTAATCGTGCTTGAATCCTTAAAATATAAATATTTCATGAGAATATCAAATTAAATTAACATAAAAAAGATTACGAATAATACATTATCATATTAAATTATTAACTTTTTTTTACAAAGGGACCAATCTGTTAGCATAACCTTTTATATAAAATAATAAATAAAATTATATAAAATAAAATTTTTTAAATCGGCTTAGAACTTACCCAAATCTGCGGGTGCAAACAAATAAATACATTCAGACAAATTGATAATCTGCTTCTTTTTTGAAGTCGGTTAAAAGGAACCGGTAAAGCTGACATAGTAACAGTGATAGCAGAGAGGTTTGTGGTAGTTCTTGTTTTTTTTTTTTAATAGTTTTGAATATATCTAAGTGTTCCTTGAAATTAAATATTTAAAATTGACGCTTACACTAACAATAAATGTTCAGTATTCATGAAAGGGTGTTTGAGCTGGTTAAAACTATTGATTTTTAAACTATTTACAATCAGAGATATACATTTGGTTTTTACTAAATTTATTTATTTTTGTTCTTGCTTGCAAAGGTATTAACAACTTGAGGATTTCTTAAAAGCTAACATAAAAACCAGTGCCGAATGATAAATTAAAAAAGTAACTTTATTATTCTAAGGTCATGGCGACACGCATTTCTTTCTTTTAAATGTGTTTCACCATTTTTATAATAACACACAATTAGAGATTTTAAACAAAACTAATTTTAAAATAATAAAGTTGTCACGAGCTTCAAATAAGCCTCTTTGGGCTTCATATTTGATATATTTATATTCAAAATAAAAAACAAAAATTTTATTATAAAAAAAATAAATAAATAAATTAAGATTTAACTTCTAAAAGAGCAAATCAACGGCAACTTTTTCTGAAAGTTTTTAAAAATAATTTAATCGTACAAACTACGAGCGCAAATAAATGAAAAAAAAATTTAAAAAAAAATTAAAAAAAAAAAATAATCTTGGATTTATATGTCTTCAATGGTTCATAAAATTTTGTATATTGAAGAACAAATCTTAAACATAATTTGCTATCAATAGGAGATCTGTCTGAAGAAGCGCAATAAAAAAGGAACAAAGACTATAGATTTTCTCGCGAACATAACAAATGAAAAATGTATACATGTTTGTAATAATGAAGACCTTATCACCATTTTGTTGTGTACTTCAAATCTACATACTCGTATGTCCAACATTCGACAAAACTGGGAAACTACTTTAGTCGAATTAGAAGAGGAGGATAAACAACTATTAGAAGATGAAAATCAATGCTATTTAGAAGATATATTTACTAAAATTGCTTAATAAAACTTTAACTAAAATCGGATTTTTTCATTAAAACTTCTTGTTATTAAGAAAGTGTTAACTTTTTGAGAATTTGAAAATTTTTTATTTCAAAGGGATGTTTAAAAAAAGGTCCAACCCTTATTGCTTTTAAGCGTTTCCTGACAAGATTTTGTTTACAAAACTATTAATAATTTTAATACGTAAATTTTTTTTTTTAATGTTTTAACACTTGACTGTTATACTCAACTTCAATTAATAATGATAACGAATATTAAACCATTCGTAACTGTTTTTGTCGGTCGACTTCTATGCTTTTTATCAAGAATTAAAGTTTAAAATCCCACCTACCAAAAAAAAAAAAAAAAACGCATATTAAAATTCCGATCCAATCAAAAGTTACGGATTTTTTACCGCCTTCTCGCCAAATGTACCACTTTGTCATTAGGTTATCCTTGATATTATTCATACCGAAAATGTTGAAAGTGTTCAGGGCTGAAAAATATCTTACTATCAAAACTAAGGGATACAAACCATAGTAGTGGTCAGCAAAAAATTTAAAAAAAGGTAATCAAGTGTGGAATAAAGCAATTTTAGCAGAAATACTTCTTAAATTAATTACCAACCTAATGATTTTACCCAGCCCTGAGACGTTTATAGCCAATTACTTAAAATTGTTTACGTTGATAATTGCAGAAAATAACTAGTATAACTACTGCTTTTATTTGCGAACTTATGTTTTGTGAGCGAATAGCAGAAATTGGCAACCACATCAGTAAGCCATTATAGGCAAAATTTTTAAGTTATGTCTAATTTTTTGTTAGGTGAGCATGCAATATGTATCGAAACCGCAGCTACATCTTGCAGTTGGTATGATATAATCACTTTAAATATTGATATGTCTTTATATCAATAAATCTTGCTTGTCCTGTTTTAAATTTAATATGCAAAATAGCGGTGAACTAAAAATGAAGGATAAAACAAAATAATATTATTTGCACTTTTCACAGACTTGAAGTGCTTTATGATGGGAAGAGAATAAATTTATTACCCACTAATACCCAAGTACAAAACTTTCCGTTTAGACTTGTTTTTTAGCATTAACTAATATATTTCTGGCAGGCCAACTGAGGGGAATAAGTCATCACATGTTCTTGTTTATTTTTAACACTTTCACACATTATATAAGTTTTTTCAAACACTTTATTTTAATCAAGAAATCTTAAAGTGTTTATCTTTAAATTTAATGAATATTCTTTTTAAATTAAAAGTTTGTTGATAAATATTTTTATAATACAAAACAAATTATCTTCATAATCAATAAAGTGGTTTCTCCTATTTTTATTAAATTTTGGTTAAAAAAAGTAAGAGTGCTTTGCAGAATATATTATATTTACATAAAATATAATTTTTCCCGGAGTGTGTATAGTTTTGATATTCTAAAGATATTTTTGTGCATATTCGGTTTTGAATGAAATTTAAAATATTTTATACAATAAAATACAATACAATACAATACAATACAATACAATACAATACAATACAATACAATACAATACAATACAATACAATACAATACAATACAATACAATACAATACAATACAATACAATACAATACAACACAATACAATACAATACAATACAATACAATACAATACAATACAATACAATACAATACAATACAATACAATACAATACAATACAATACAATACAATACAATACAATACAATACAATACAATACAGTACAATACAATACAATACAATACAATACAATACAATACAATACAATACAAAACAATACAATACAATACAATACAATACAATACAATACAATACAATACAATACAATACAATACAATACAATACAATAAACTATAATACAATACATTATAATACAATACAATACAATACTCATGCTTATAACTAGATACTTTTGTATTGAAAGTTGAGAAAGTTAAATGATGTTTAAACAGTCAATCTCAGTAAATTTAAGGGTTTACAGCCTTGTGATGTTATTAAGTCTCCTTCTTGATTAACGTTTTAGCATTTTGGCAATTACTTTTATTTTTTAATTATATTATTTTAATAAATCTGACTACTATTTGATTTATTTCTTACGCTGGCACTAAATGACGTTTAGTATACCGGAAAAAAAGACCGCTACGGTATATATATTAGAATAATAAATCTTAATATATCTTACAAAGAATTACGGCTCTCAAACAAAAACAGCTGAGTAGTTAACGTGCTTATCATCAATTGCTATTGGAAACCTTCCAGCGGTGTCTCGCTAGTCCCTTCATAGAAAAGTTAAGACATCCAACTCGCAATGTAAACAAATAATTAGGAGCTATAAACACATCCAAAGCTGTTGCCTATGATGTCGGTAAACATCTTTCCCAATTAACATCCTTCATACTTGAAAGTAATTAATTATAAAGGCTAGTTCATTTCATCATTCATCATTAATATTAAAAACCGGCTTATGTTTTTTATTGTTTTCACAATTGGTAATAGTTTCTTTTTAAATGCTTTTATTAATAATATGTTAAAAAAGCATTGTTATATACAAATACTTAAATGGTTTCACAGGATTACTATTACTAGAAGTCATTCCGGTTCTTTGTACACTAAGTAAATATCTCAAAGTATTTACATAAGTTTATTATTAAAAAAGCCATCTTATTACAAACATTTGGTGAAATGTATATTTTTTAACATTCTTGGAAAAAAAACGATACAATATGGAGTACATTCTTATGTGTTCTTGTTACAAAAAACAAGATCTATTTTGGGTTTAAGTGGGTTTTTATTTTATTGCAATTTCTAGACTCATGCACAGTTTTTTAAGCTTTAATTTGAATTTCATAAAAAAGAAAATTTTTTATTAATTATAATTAACACTTTAAGAACTTCATTATAATTTCATTTCCGTTAGTAAATACAATAATGATTTGCAAGAAAGTCGTTAGCATTTAATGCTAACTAAATTATTTGGCATTGAAATTACTTCAATTAAGGCCAATGAAATTTATATGGCAATGAAAATCCCAATTATGATATTCAACGTTCTTAAGAAAGGAGTATAAAACTAATTCAGTTGTCCATTCAGTTTTCCAATTTTCCAGATGATTTCTTTGTCAAGCTTTCAATCAGATATGGACTTTGCAAGCGACAGTCACAGCTACTATTTATTTTCTCTTCGGAATAGGTTTTGTGATGAAAAATACAAGGTAATTGATAAATCAGGAACTTATAGAAATATCCTTCGATCGATCATATGTTTTCAGAATGCTTTGGATTTAATTAAAGAATACTAACCAAATATTATGTTGAAGTCTCAAAAAATAATTTAACTTTATATTTAAATCTATTGATATCACCGAATTATATTCGATTCGTGTCTATATTAAAGAAAGGTTAGCTGTATTACACTATTTAAACGGTACTAAATTTCAATAAGGGACTAATGATAGGTGGTACTTCGTTTTTCTAACCACAAACCACACATTATGTGAAACATTAAAAAGGAATGTGAAATTTTACCAAACTTTAAAAAAGTTTAAATGTAAACAAACATTTTCTTATTTAATTGCAAACAAAATAACCAATTCAATTATTTCTGTTTAAGCATATTATAGCGAGTTTTATTTATTTCCTTTTTGTGCACACAAGCGATTAATTCTCAATTAATTGAACGAGGTATGGTCTAATATATTATGATATATGCATGCATAGAACAGTCGGATAGAAATAAAATATAATCGGTATCAATCACCCATTTCTATTTGTCAAAACTAAGAAAAAAAAATATCAGAAGGCGACAGAAGAAGAGAGTTGGGACATAAGTTATTAGTTGATTTTTCTGGAAGTTTTGAGGCTGCCTAAGAGGGTACCGAAGAAAAGTACCTGCGTTATTTCAATTTTAGTACGACCTGAAATTTTTATTTGTTATTTTTACACTGTTTAGTTACTGCATCGTTTTATTTAAAAAAATTTAGTTTATTATCTTTTTATTTTTTATTTGTTGCTTTTTTATTATCGCTAGCTTCCTAGAGAAATTGTAATATTTTAAAGACTTAGCAAAATATATTTGCTAAATTAGATAATATTCGACTTAAAATTGAAATCTGTCATAATTTCACATTTTGAAACTTCAATTTTAACACTTAAGTTCTAAAATCTCAACGCCAGAAATAAAAATCTCTTTTAAAGTCTTAGGCGTTCTCAAACAAATTACATGATTCTATAGCCAAATGTGAATTTTATCAAGATTCTTAGAAAAATTCGGAATAAGGTTTCTCTAAACTTAAATTATTCACTTTTTAATTCTAGTTGACACAAAATTGGATTGGTAATTGTTTCCCATTAAGAATTTTTTTGCACTGTATCCCAAATAACTCAGCCATCTTTAAAATGCTTATTTAATTTTAGAATATTTTATTTTTAGCCCACATTGCATAGGTAATTTTTACTATTTATGTACTTTATGGTTTTAATTTGTAAAAAAAATGAGTTTTTTCGTATGTTATTAAAATAAAGGCAGGTTAATAGAAAAGCACAAAAACAAATCTATAATTTAAGTCCGACTTACAAAAAAATATATCAATGCAGTTTTAGAAGGTGTGAACCTAATTGTTAAAAATGTATAAATATAAAAAATATTTAGCAAATTTTGTAAGTTAGATTTTATTAAATTTCGTATCTATGATTTGGTTAAATAAAAAATTTAAGTTCTAAATATCAAGTTAAAATCTTAATCCGGATAGATATTTATTTATTGTTCCTGATTCTTTCAAATGAATATGTATATGAATTACTGCAGGCTATTTTGCTTTTATAGCTCATTACATTCTTTAAATGCTTGCCTACTACGATTCAAAAAGAAGTCAATGTATGGGGCTCATGTCTTTATATCAAATACTTTCAATTTCATGTGTTATTTTTGTTATTGCGCAGCAAAAAATTTAAAAAAAGATAATCGAGTGCGGAAAAAAGTATTATTGCGGAAATATTTCCCAATCAGATTACCAACCTAAAGATTTTACAAGGCATAAGATTTTTATATTCAATTACTGAAAATGTATACAATGATTATTGCAGGAAATAATAACAATTATTAATACGTATTTTGAGGTATTCTCCTTAAGTTAAAAGAACTAGTTCAAATTCTACTTCCTTTATTTGCGCACTGATGTAATGTGTTTAGTAAGCGAGTAACAAAATTCGGCAATCACAAAATAAGTCATTATATGGCAAGTACTTTTTAAGATAATGTCTAATTTTTTGCTAGGTAGATCAGTTTTTGGTTTTTTAAATACTCCAACCGTTTTTAATTATAATTGTTATAACAACTTTTTATAATAGAAAAAAAAGAGAAATAATAACGCAATAAATCATGCCTCTGTGGAAGTTTTTATTTAATAACCTACACGCTAAACCAAGAATATAGTTGTAATATGTACACAATCACAATATTATATTTTGTGTAATGTTTAGTTGTATATTTGAGCAAATTTTAGTTGTTTCTAACAATACTTTATCAATTATAAAAATTAAAAAATAATTTAATATATTTAACCATAACATATTCTTATTAACAAAAGTATGATTATAAGCAAGGAAATAATGTTTACGTTTAAAAATATTTTGTTGCAGGACTTGGCGATATTCTTTTTTTTTTATCAGTTTTGTGATTTGTTTGTTAGCTATCGATTTATGTAAAAACGCTTAAAATTAAAATGTTTATTTATTGTTTGAACAAACAAAAAAAAATTAATAAAAAAATAAATAAAAATACAAAATAAATAAACTGAGTATAACTTAGTCTTTTATTTAAGAAAATTTTTAACTTACGAGACCGTATTAGGACTTAATTGTATTACATGCCATTTTTTTATTTTTGAATTTTGCTAAAATATGTTTACATTTTAAGCAATATTTTAAGCTTAAGTGTTTAAACTTTATCATGATATTTTTAAGCAAGACAACAATATGGTTCCAATACCAACAATATTATTATTATTAAATATAACAATACCGTTTTTTGCCCACGACCATAAATTTAAGGTAAAATACTTTAAAACTCCCTAATCAAAATCAAAAATTATATACCTTTGCTCGTTTTTAAAATAAAATATTTGCTCGGTTTACCTTAAAAAATTGAATATATGTTTTAATAAAACCTATCACAAAAAAAGACATAAATCTCCAAAAAAAAAATTAAATTACGTTGGTTTAAGAATAGCAAGTTTTTAAAAACAATAAATGGCAAAAAAGAGTTGAAAAAGATTGTACAGGAATAAGCGGAGTTCAGTACGAATTTATTTGTTTGTACACAACTGAACATTACTGGTAAAAATAATGTGTAACAAAATTCTTTGGTAATAATTTTAAGGCAATAAATAAGAATGTCTGTTATTACGTTTTCATGTTCTTTTCCAAACATTTGCTTTTGTGTTTTATTACAAGAGTGCTTGTTTCGAAATTGTGTCAGTTTTCCTCAACATATGCCCAATTTCGAATTCACGCCATTACTATAGGAAGCAGCAGGAGAGTATGTGTGCTGGCAGCAGAGCTGGCAATATTATAGCGTTAATTGATTTTATTTGGATTATTTTTTATATTAATCTGCTTTAGTTGTGCTTGATTCCGTCAGATAAAAATATTTTATAGTATTTAGTGAATTATTCATTATCTGAAACTACAAAACGAAATGTGTTACTGGTAACTGTGTTTTTGTATAAACGTTGTTTTTTTTTTAGTTTGTATTGTCTATTTGCCTTGTTGGCCTAGGATATAAGACTCTTGAATTTTCTATAAAAACTTGGGTAGAATCCATTGATGAGCGGTAGCGAAGCGCCCATATAGGTATTATTTTCCCGGAGGAATATATTTCATTTTGTAGTTTTACATAAAAAATATAATATGAGATAATAATAAAACAGTTATACATATATGAATGAAACAATAACGACTTACATAGATTATTTTAAAAAATTACTTCTTTTGCTCTTAAACCATATTTTTGTTAATATTTTACAAAATTATAAACTAAAATAATATTATTTCATTTTAAATTAAGTTCATTGTTGTCATACCTTTCGGTGAATACCGTCGTCACTGGCTGTTTATTTGGTACGATTGGCAAGCGCTTTCGATGTAAAGACATCATTTTCAAACCGCGTTTTGACTAGTGCTTAGATAGTGTAAGGTGTTAGTGGTAGGTTCCGGTAGTTTTGTCCGTTAGGATGGTGTATATTTAAATGATATTATGCAGATAGATTGTCTGATATCTGTCATCTTTATTAAAGATATATAATTTTAATATATTTAATTTCATTGTGGTTAAGAGTTTTAGCAGAAATTTTTTTTAAAAAAACCTTTATTTTTATACCCACTATCAGATCATAGGCTAGAAAAAAACATTTCTATATACTTCATTATTGTTTAACCTTACTGTAACAACACTGATGGTAAACTCTTGATTTCAGTTTTTATTTTTTTTTTTATTCAAATAGGCAGTTAAAAGTAATTAAAACTTTTTTAAGCGAAACTTTTTTTAATGATTTCATTTTGGAGGTGAGCATTTGTTTTTTTTTTTTTGTATACTTTGTACAAAAAATATTAATAAATAAAGTTAATAAAAGCAAAATCAACACATATTTTCGGTAATATGACAAATTTATTAAAGTTCCTGTATAGTCTTGCAAAATAATATACCCAGTAAGCGTTTGTAAGATTGTTTTAACAAAAAACACCAATGTGAGACTTTTGAGACTACCCAAGATATTTTTTAATTTTGTTATGTGCCATGTTTGATTAAAATAAATTAGAAATGTTCGCATAGCATGATTCCAAGCAGACTTGCATACGATTAGAATTATGTCTTAAAAATGACTAGGAAAATTTCGTGTTTGACTCAAATTGCGATTTAAAGGGATTAAAAAATGAGTCAAAAGCACGAGTCATAAAGGAATCGTACAGAAGATTCAAGAGTAGAGTATCATTTTCTCTCGAAAAAATAATAATTTTCGATTCCAAAACGAGCGCATTAACGTTAATTATAACCGTTCAGAAGTGTCAAAGAAAACTCAACTATAATCAATAATTTTTATAGGCTAATTGTGGAGAAGAAGCGACGAAGGAGGCTATTGTTTCATTTTGAATATGCATTTATACCATTAAACATAAAAAACATTTTTATTTTTTAGTTGCCGCAGGGGTTGAACCCTGGCCAACCAGGTTTGTAGTCAACGTGCTTACCACCTTGACTATTGCAGCCAAGATTTTTTAGAGTATTACGATCAATAAAATATACATTTTTTATCTCTTGTACTGATATTCGAAAATAATTTTAAATTGCAAAAATTGGGTGATTTTTATTCGACTATCATGTTTAGAATACTAGCCTATCCACTAAAGAAGTATTTCAAAATTAAATGTTTTTAAACGGTTTAATATTTATTGCTTTTTAAACAAATAAAAATTCAATGTTATAGAGTAGATCATTGGGTATGAAAATAACAATTGACAACACCTACATATTAAGAAAATTTTATGTTGTTGTCAATGTGTGCGTATTGAAACAAAAGTGATTAAGTTACTTCCAGCAGTGGTGTATGTAAAAAATTATATGTCAGTTAACTTACAAAGGCTTAGCAACCTCAGTGGCTGCTTGCTGTAGAATTGAGATCACCAAGTTCATTAGTTCGAATTCTCCATCGAACATGGCTGTATGTAGAGGAAAGAGAATAAGTTTAGTAGTATAAGGAAAATAGAAAATTAAAAGCATCAGTACAAGCCTCTAGAAAAGAAGAAAACTATAACTGTGTGAAGACATGGCAAATTATTTAGTGAAGCCATCTATTTAATATTATAGAGAAGTAAATAATTGTGAAGGCGCCCTTTATAATAAAAAGAAGGACCACTGTTTCTAAGTGCAGTTGCGTAACAACAAAACAACCGTTGATGTAAGGGGGATGACTAGCGTGGATTTACAGTGAAAGTGGGTCTTTAGATGGGTTGGTTTATTAAGCTAATTAAGAAATTGAGGAGTAAAGCGTGAATGGCTGCATTTAGAGAAACACATATTAGGTAAGCAATAGAAAAAATTAGAATTTATATATAGCCAGTCCTCAGAAAACAATTGATAATCTATCATGTTGGATGCTCATGCATCCAATGTCAAAGCTTTTAAGTATAGCTGTCCACCCATGTTTATTTAGAATTATAATAACTAGACACAAATGAAAGCTATAATAATTATGCCAACCTTGTTATATTAACAGGATCATCTAAATAGACAAACTTGTTTGAGAACATCTGTTTTTGCTCTTATTTATAATAAAAAGCCTTCGATCTGGCAGATTAATAGTTTATCATGTTTTTAAGAAGAATCCTTTATTCTAATGGAATTTGTTCCCACGGAAGCTGTTTTATGTCTGTTGGATCTTATATTTATCACTTTCTGCATTTCTGGCAATACAAGTGTATTCCCAAAAACTTTCTTGTTATTTGTCATTTGTCATTTTACATTTTAAATTTTTTAGCTTACAGAATCATTTAATCTTATCTTAGTATTATTTCACTGAGAGTTATATCGTGAAATCCTTTTATTTTATAAAAGAATTCCGAGTGTTAGGTCGTACAGATACGGAATGGATATATAATATATTGTTGTTTTTATTTTATTTTTCAACATCTTTTAACTTTATAAAAGAGCCGAAAAAAAGTTAGCCGTATACAGTGGATAAAGAAAAAAAATCAATTTCGATTATTGTTGTTTTTGCTTAAACTTTGATTTTTGTCTTTATTTTATTGTTTAGACAAAAATCTTTAGTTTATTTAAAATGTAAGTCAGAAGTTTGCTGAAGAGCTATGCGAGCGGTAGCGAAATGGCCATCGAAACGTGCTTTCACCTTTAACAGTCAATATCGGTAATTTTAGTAATTCGGTCGGAATAATCAGCACTATTTTAAAAGTTAATAATTATCACATTTTTGGCTTGAAAAGCCAATATATATTATATTATTATTATATTTTTCAAACTATTCACGTATTTTCAATACAAATAAATAATTTTATTTAAATGATTTTCGAGATGAGCTTCATCACCAAGTTTCATCACAACTTTTTTCTCTAGCAATCGAAAAAAATATCTCACCTTTTAAATCTATATGTAGATTCTTGTAAATTTTTAAGTTTCGCGTTTGATGCAACAAAGCAGATATTATTTGTTAAACTTTATGTTCTTCGCAGAATTTCACCATCTGTCTACGAAATATGAGGTGTGACCCACAACGGAATACATAAGGACGCTATTGTGTATTATAAAGATAAATTATAGGATTTTCATTATCAACTAAAAATAAAGACTTTGGCTTCATACACAAAGTGTAAAAAAGTAACCATATTGTTTTTGTCATGATGTTTGTCCGCTTGTCTACCTTTCCGTCTGTCTCAGAACACGTTATAGATAGCCTCTTTAATGACAAATACTTACAAGGGTGTTCCGAAAATGTTCTTAAATATTGTTACTTTTTTAAATTCCGATAGCCAAACCACTTTCAGTGACCGTGTTAGTTCTTCAGTTGTATTAAAGAAACGTTTGGAATTACTGCAAGGCCCTTATAACTATACACTAAAAGACATCATTTTATAAATTAAAAGGTTATTCAATAAGAATATTGATGTAATGAATATGACCTTATCTCTTAAATTGTTTAAATTGACATTTTTACCGATGATCTACTGCTATTTCTTCTATAAGAATAAGTATATTTAATAAAACAAAGGGCATTCCGATTGTACCGTGATTTTCGAATTTAAATTAATGCAGGGTATTATTCCTAAGTGTTTATAAAATCTGGTATAAAAAAAATTAAATTTAAAAGGAGTAGTAATAGTAATCCATTTTCACAGGGTCTTATTTTAAATTTTCCCAAAAAATATTTTGCTTTATCCACTGTAACAAGTTTTAAACTTGAATTAAAAAATTAACTGGAGACCTTAGTATGGTACGGGCTCTTTCGCGTATAAGTCAAACTTACACTTGAAGGACTTAATTTATCCATTTTAATCGCACGTGTTGGTTTGTTTTTAATCTTGAATTTTATGTATTGATTATTTGTTTAAATCATCCCACAATGTCATCAACAAAAAATCGATTTTAGATATTTTCAAGACAAACTTTTAGTAGCCACATATTGCAGTACTTTAAATTGAAACAATGTATTTAGGGACATGCGCCACAGCTATTTCCCGAATGGGGCCTGGCGAACAGGGTTCAGTTTAACGCTTATAAAACCCAGTGCTGTGTGCTTTCGCACAGGCGTACTGCTGAACCTGCAACGTCATCTTTAATTATGGGTGATAAATATATTTAAGGAATCAGAAGCTCTCGATGTTCTTGGCATGAAAATGCAGTGCGATTTTCTTTGGAACAATCACATTTTTCATGTTGCAAAAGTAGCATTCAAATGCCTAGGTTTTCTGAAACGGTGTAAGAAATACTTTACTCCATCTGATCTCCTTACTATCTATGTCATCTTTATGAAAACGAAAAGGGAATACAACTCTCATGTATGGGCCGGTGCTTCAAAGTCTGTTTTGAGTTACTCGACCGCGTACAGGAGAGAGCGAAGAAATTCATCGGTGACAGTACTGTATCCAGCTCTATTAACTTACTGGAGCAACGACGCAATGTGGGGTGCGTTTCACTGTTTTATCGTTACTACAAAGGAATGTGCTCTTATGAAATCAGGGAACTTGTTCCTGAAAACCATAATTTCATACGCGCAACGCGATCTGCATCAAGAGCGCATTCCCTTGTGGTCGATTGAAACAACAATTTTTTAAGATACTCTAGGAGAATGAACTAAAAATATGACGAACTGTTTAGGCAGTTGATTTTTTGTGCAATAATGAAGAGAAGTAAAAAAAATATATATTATGTAGAATTTAAATTAATTATATAATGGACCTTAAGGTCCCATAGCTAAAATTACTACACTAAATATAAATTTTTTTTAACACAAGAAATCAAAGGTTGTGACCTAAAGGGTCATAAGAGTAATTGATTTCAACCTCAAAAGGACAACAAAGAAAAGAATAACAAAAAAAATTTATACGGCCATTAAATAGCACAAAATCTCCATTATTTTGTTTAACCTTAATGTTACAAAAGATTTTAGAAAATTGATTTCTACTAACAAAAAAAAAAAATTATGCAACATTTAGGTATACTCAAATGGTTTCCAACGGTTTCTAAGTCCTTACGGCTTGGCATAAATATTTTCGCAGTTGTAAACATAGATTGAACGCATAAGGAGTTGGAAGAAATAACACAATTTTTTAACATTTTTTTCTTTTATTTGTGTAAAGGCAATTGAATAAAAAGATTAAGGCAGTTTAAAATGGTCAAAATAAAAACTTAAATGGAGAATGAATCTAATATGAATGTAAATTACACTTTATTTATTTTTTTGCGGAAAGTATAGAAAGGGGTGTTTTCAAGTGTTTACCTAAAATCAATTTTTCTTTAATACACATTTTTAAGTGTAATTGGTTATAGAAAAAAAAAAAAAATATGTTTTTTATTTTTTATTTGAATAGAACTTGTCTCAAAATCTTTAGCAGGCACTGACATTTGAAAATTGTTTTCCTTTTTAATATTTCTGGTTTATGGATTTTTTTTACGAAATAACCAAAGGCTGTTATAAAAAAGCAGTAAAATTTATTATTGCTGAAAAAGGTCATTGCTATGGCCAAATCTTATGATTTCTGGGAACTTTAAACTGAATTTTAGAAAAGCTAAAGTTACCGAAATGAACATTTTATTTGCGGAGATAAGTAAACAAAAGTATCAAAATTTTTATTGTAGGTGTAAGAAGTAAACAAAAAATTAATTCATTTTCTTATTTTTCTAAACGCTTCAGCAAAAGCACTTTGGTAATTTAATAAAATACTTGGAATTTTATTTGTGCCCGCATTGTTCAGTAATATCTGAACCGATTTCACTTCTTTTAATCGAAAATTAGTGCTTGGAGATTGGTTTTATGTGTCTATTTAACCGTAGT
Organism: Cistogaster globosa; assembly: GCA_937654795.1. Taxonomy (NCBI): domain Eukaryota; kingdom Metazoa; phylum Arthropoda; class Insecta; order Diptera; family Tachinidae; genus Cistogaster; species Cistogaster globosa. The sequence continues at coordinate 27,728,754 of OW569405.1, read as the reverse complement.
GCACGCCCAATACTACACACTAACAAAAAGTTATAAAAATAAACTGAAATATAGGGTATCTCTAAAGATGACGTTATATTATTTTCAATTTTTGTTATATCCTTGGTTTTTATGCCGTTATAGTCAAATACTTGAAAATCCCACAGTATGTTAAGTACACATAAAAAAATATGAAATTGGAAATTACAGGTAGTCCCAATATCTACTATTATAAGATGTACAGCCGTATCTTTTGAAAATTTATAGATACATAGAGCATGTATTGCTTACTAAGCTATGGCAACAATATAAAAAATAAAAATAAACATAAATATTATTAATTTTAGGGTATCCTCATAAACCGTTATAAATAAAAACATAAAAATTACACAGAGTATAAGTACATACTCTATATCGAATATCCTAGTACGTATACGTATACAAGTTGATGCATTTTGATGTTCATGGGCTTAGTTTAGAACCATTATTGATAAAAAATTTAAATTTAAACAAAGTGTGTATTACAATATTTCTTTCATACTTTCTAAGAATTTAATTTAATATCTTATTACATTACATACGAAAGGTTATTAAGATAAAGTTCAGCCAGTTAGTATAACCAATGTATCTTCACAATATGAATTTTCGTAGAATAAAATAAATTTAAAAGCCTGTTAAACTTACACATACTTTTTTATTTATGAATTTTTTTATATTATTATTCCCCACATAGTTATGTTAATTTTTACATTAAAAATATATTAATATTAATATAAAGGTATCCTCATACTTAAACTAAAGCAAACAAAAACATACAAATATCGAATTATTAAAACTCATAACATATTTTTTATGAAAATAAGCCTTATCATCCCTATTATTTATTTTCAAAATATTGAAGTGAGAAAATATAATAGCACAAACAAAAAGAAGTCTTAAAAATATACACTGAGAAGGCAAATAAAAAATCGAATAAAACATAATTCCCTAAAGTAAAAAACCTTGTTTGAATGTACGAAGATAATCAAAGATGTAAAACATATGTTAGAGTATTAATTCTTTTATTAGTGATTTGATGTCAATGACAGCAGGAAAATATGTTAAACATTCAACACGTTTTAAATATTTAAGGTCTTTTAAAAATATTATTTTACATATTAAACATTTGCATATTTTTTAAGTAAAATAAAAACACCCAGTTGAAAAGGAAGAAAAGTATAGGAAAAGCATTGTAAGCTCCTAATAATAAAGAAAGATAATATAATTCTAAAAGGCAATGAATAATTTAGGCAAAGGAAATGGAAGGCAAGAAGTAATGTTTATAGTAAAATTCCAATGACACAGCTAATGTCATAATGTGACTGTACCTTATTATTTGCTTATAATTTATAATGTCGTTGTGCTACACATACTGCAAAGAGGTAAAGAATAAGCAATTGAGCGATAAAAACCTGGAAAACATAAAACAATTGAAACTGCTTATTTTAAATTGAATGGTAGCCGATTACAAGATATCATCTAATTTGGGTACTTAAAAATCTCGGAAGAACTGGAGAGTACATTTATCCCTGAATTTGGTATTTTCAATTAAAAAATAAAATTATAAATAAATAAACCAATTGTCTTTTTACATTAAATTAAATTATAAATATTCAAAATAAGTTTTAAAAATGCGTCTGTAATGATCACCAAAGGGCGTTAGTACGTTTTTCTGCGCAAAATATGACACTCTCGACGAAAATAATCATATGTGATTATAGTATGAAGTCCTTGTGGGCTTGCTATATAAAAACATAAAAGTAATATCATATTGTAAATAATTTGGGACAAAACTACCGAGCAAATATTGTAGAATTAGTGAACACTTATCTTAGTGCTCGTATGATGTAAATGCGAAATGTTAATAATGTCGCAGAAAATTTTGAAGCGTGCCGACAAAAAATAGACGAACAGGTGTGGGGAATAAACTGCCAGGTTACACCACTCTTAATAATTTTGAGAATGTGGGTAATTGTTAAATTAAAACTAGAAAAATCTGTTTCAATAGTAGAATCCTCAACTTGTTTTCATGAATTGGACACAATATGGCCAGGACCATAAAACATGGGATTAAACAGGTACCAACAAGCACTACTACGCAAACTTACAGACACTCTATTTCGAGATTCAAATAGTGGTTGTAATTCATATAGTTGGCATGCCAACTTTTCTTTCCGAGCTGTTGATGAATAAGTTCCACCTGTACGTCTACACTAAATTTTGCTGTTGACATATTTCCAAATTTCCTATTCTACAAACAATATCATACGCCGAGTGTAGGATGTATCAGTGCGGATAAAGGCGTTTATTCAAAAATTCCTCCTCCTACGGCTTATTAGAAAAAAAAAGTACGTTTTGTTTTGCATAATATTAAAAATATTGATAACTTAAAATTTTTCTCATTATTATTATTTTTAAAATTCATTTAAATAAAAGATTTTACTACAGGTTTAATATTTTTATAAAACTACTTATGACATAATTTTCCTTTGAAATTAATAACATTAGTAATATTATTAATAATTTTATTTTATTTGAATTATTGATTATTAGTGGTAATTATTTGTGAAAAAGCTAGTTGTTTTGTTCTTGATATATCTTATGAAAGGTTTAACTGTCAAGCCAACTATCATAATGCTTTCTCTTTTCGATATTTATTATTAGTGTACTCAGGCGAATTACTACAAGTAGATTGACGTTCGACCATCAATACAATTTTATCCATATTTACTTTGAAAATCAGTCATCAATTCAATTTATCAATTTATTTCAAAATTGTGTTTAATGATGAGAACTCATTTGCGTTTAACGAGTTTGTTAATTAACAAAATAAAAACAAAGTAAATCCACAACAGACCCTACACTCTGTATATCTCGCAGAAAATGATCAAACAAACGATGTCTTGAATGTTAATATAACTCGTGTTATTCGTGACACAAAGTGCTGGCCAATGTTGAACGTACAAAAACTCGCCGTCAAGAAAAAACGGTGCAAGTATTAATTAATATCAAATACTATTATTTGAATAAACATTTTTTTTTTCAAATGTAATCTTTTGTATTGTTTTCATTTATTTATTTTTTTTTTCTATAGAACTTAAAGTTCTATAAATTTAATTAAACTTGTTCGCTTATAATTTTTTCAACAAATTGATAAAATAGATAAAAAATTACATTACCTACAATTTTTTTTTTTTTTTGGAAAGTCTTTATTATTTTCTTAATTTTATTTTGTTTCATTTTGTTTTTATTTTTTATATTTTATCGAACTTATACTGTTAACAGCAGAATTATATTTATTATATTCAACTTCAAAGTGGTTGTATTGCAGCACTGTTGCAGATTTTGCCTGTCGGTAAAGCAACGTTTTTATTTAAACAGTCGACACCGATATCACTAGCATACACACAAGTATCTCTGATGGTCAGTATGAAATTACAAACCCTTTGAGCATTTTGCAGTGCATTTTATGTAGAAGTCACTTCTTCCTTATTTCTTCAGAGTAACAACTCATGTTTAAAAAACAAATTACATATTTGTCGAATTAATATTTTCTAAGTAGTTCTTTCTGGTGAAAACGTAAAAAAAAATCTTTAGCGACGAGACACACTTTTACCACAGTGAAATTGTTATTAAGCCAAATTGTCGCATTTGGGTAAATTAGCATGTATTAGGAGTGACTCTTTGGTGTGGTTTATGGGCCGAACCTGTCTAAAAATTAGATCAGCAAAGCAGTTGCCGTGAATAGTTTTCGCTATTGTGAGATGATGGCTGACTTCTTGCGGCCAGAATTTTCAATCAACAGCAAAGTCTACATTATCTATGGGAAAAGAGTTTGTGCTTAAACGATATACTTTTAAAATAAGTTAAAAAAAAATACAGTAATTTTTCAAATTGGGTTTTTTGCAAAGTTGAGACCTTACAAAGGGTTGAAAAATCAACCACAACAACAAAGCAAAAAATCTAACAAAAGATGTAAGTTTAACAAAGTTGTTTTTAATGTAAATTAGATTTTAATGAAATTATCTGGTTTCTTTCAGGAGTCGCCGCTGCATAATGGGTTGTGCCGAAGGAAAGAAGCTGCACCAGTTCCCGAAAAATTCGGCCAAGTAAGTTTGTATATAAGTTTCATTAGTGACATGCTTGCGGCAGGTTTTGTTCATAAGAGGAACTGTGTTCCTTTTCAATGTACAAAATATTATTTAATTTAGTTTGATTCCTAGATAATTGGAATTGTATGTTTGATGAGATTTTATCTTACCAAACATATACATATTACAGTGTTTCTCCCAATTAGAAAAATTTAAGGGATTTTAAAAAAAAGTGCGTGTGTTAATAAGTGTTTTAAACAGATAAGAAAACAAGTGCAAAATGACTAAAAAAGATTTAACAAAATAGTAAAAGTATAAATTTAATTGAAAATACAGAAAGAATATTAATTGTCGTACAAGAATATGAAAGCTCCAATATAATTCAATAAGCAGAATTAGTGCAATCAATCAATCAATTTTTGGAATACCAGCTGCAACAGTGGATATGGATTATTTTTAACCTGTGAAAGTTTTTCAATAAAAAATATATTTTACTCAATGACAGGAACTCTGCAATACCTTCCTACAACAGTGGATAAGGATTATTTTAAAATTGTTTGCAATACCTGCTATAACAGTGGATAAGAATAATTTTTAAATTTTTTGTTGGATGTTTTTTTATTTTTTTAAATGTGTAATTTATATTGTAGTTAATTTTTGGTGTAAGTTGTTTATTTTAATTACAATATATTTTGAATTGATTTTAACAAGAATTTTGTTTGGATTAAAGGTGGTATTGGGTTTAGTAGATAGAAGTAGATTCAAAAAATTTTTTTATTTATTTTCATTTATAATTTTTATACATCTTTATGTTTCATATGCGTTTTTCATTTTGTATGCGTTTTTCTTTTATTATTAATAAATATTTTTGTATATATGTACTTTTTAGACAAATTATTTTACCTTTTTTATATTTTTTTTTTATTCTGTAACATACCATAATTTTTGCTTACTAAGTGTTTTTTGTTTTAGACGTTCCGAGTGGCTTAGAATATTAGGTGTTCAAACTTCGGTTAAAAATATATTTGCATGCAGTCGGCATTTTTCAAAAAACCACATTTTTGGGAGCAGAACTTCAAAATTTGCTGTCCCAAAAAACGAAAAAAATGAAAGTGCTGAACTAAATGCATATCGCGAAAGTTGTAATGAAATACCTAAGCCAAACTACTTTAAATCAGCTCAAGTTCCAATCTTTGAAGATGAGCAGTTAGTTAGTGAGACTTTAAATATTGCAGACAACGAGAGTGAGGATCAGATAATGGACTTAGGTTACTTAGATAATATAGAAAATGACATAAACTGTGACAATATTAATACAAAAAAAGCAATTATTCTAAATTGAAATCTGTACAAGCCGCACTTGACCATTATCGGACACGTTATTTGGCAGAAAAACATATAAAAAATAAATTGAAAGCAGACAATATTAGGTTATCAAATCAGTTAGAGAAATGTAAGAAAAAAATAGAAATATTGGAATTTGAGCTGAAAAAGAAGACTGACTTGTCTTCAAAAGTATCAAAAACATTATCGGTGTGCGTAGAAAATAGTTTAGTGAATCATTCTCGGGAAGGTAAACAACGCCGGTATAAAATTGGCCTCAAATTAATTTCCTTAGCAGTTTATTTTCTCTCTCCTCTCGTTTACCGCTACTTGATCAAAATATTTGATTGGCCTGATGTCAGAACTTTACAGCGTTTTCTAGAGGATTGGCCAAAGGAGCCGGGCAATTTTAACGGAAGTTTTGAAGCCTTCGAAGTACGCGCGCGTGAGTTCAGTGAGGAAGAGAAATATGTAAGCGTATCATGTGATGAAATGTCTGTAAAAAGCTTTCTTAAATATGATAGGTACAAGGACAAAATTATAGGGTTACAGGATTTTGGAGACGAGAATCGCTCACGTAATATAGCGACTACCGCATTGGTTTTCATGGCAAGTGGCATAGGTGGAAATAGTTGGTCGCAGCCGCTGTCCTATTTCTTTGTTCAGGGAAGCTGCAAAAGTTTTATATTGAAAAAATATGTTTATGAGGCAATAACCAGACGGCAAGCAATAGGCTTAATACCTTGCCATTTCGTTTGCGATCAAGGTGCCAATTTCGTAGGTTTTTCCAAGGCTGTTGGAGTAAGTCAAGAAAAGCCATATTTTGAGGTAAATAGTGAAAGAGTTTATTTCATGTATGATATATATATATGATATATATATGATATATATATATATATATATATATATATATATATATATATATATATATATATATATATATATATATATGTATTCCGCATAGTTTGGGGACAGTAAAAATATTTACTTTTTTTGCTGAAATTCGAAAAACTGTGAAAAATTATACACACAAATAACAAAATTTTTGTTTAATTCTTAAAGAGTTAGGTTTAAAATCATTTTATGTGCATTCCGCATAGTTTGAGGACACTATTCTGCCTTCCGCATATTTTGAGGACATGTCCCCAATGTAAACAGTATACATATGAAAATTTTTGTTGCCAGATTGCTTGTATATATTGCCTTTTTTGATGCCGCCGTCAAATTTTTATTAACTAGCTTTGAATGAATTTTCAGTAGTGCTAATTGAATTTTATATAAACGTTATAATGAAGTAGGCCGTCAGGGCTTATGTTACATAATTAAATCTCGCAACTTGTGAATTAAATAATATGAATTTATGATATTTAAAATTAATATAGATTTTTTCTTAAATTCTTGCCAGTAATAATAAATAATATTATAATGAAAAATTAAACAACATATGCAGCGAATATGCAGAAAACAAAATTTTTTATGTTAAGGTAATAAATATGAAAACCTAATAAATATCTGCGAATTTTTCGACTTGTATATTTATTTCTATCGATTGCACGTGGAGCGAACTGGCACTATAAGTAGATTTTAAGTAATGTTACTTAAGGCCTCATTACTCTTATGTAAATATTGCTGCATAAAAGTAAACGTTCCATATGTTTATCAATAGTGAAGTTGATAAGCAAAACATTTTAAACAATTTGTACCGATAATTAAAACAACTCTTCTTATTACTGCTGTTATATATTGCAATGTAAGAAACTCAATTTAATTTTTTTTGTCTATGTATTCTATACAGAAACAGGGCTTTACACTTTTAATTATAAATACCAAAAATTATATAATAATAGTTAAAAAATATATTATTTCAAAAATAATCGATTATATACACATAATAAACATGTAAAAAATAATAAGATTCTTATTTAAATAAATAAATTAAGCGTTATTTGTATTTACAAATTAAAGATATAAAACATGCTATACTATTATGCATTTAATAGTTTCTACTTGATATTAAAAGTAAAAGTATTTTATAAACACATACGTATAATACTCATTGTATTAAAGATAATTCTGATATATAATCTTTAGGAAATTACAGCTTAAAGAGAATGTTTAATATTCCTTTGAGCTCTCAATGCAAATTTTAATAATATTGTATTGTTGCTACTGATTTTTACAACATTTACAGTTTTTGATTTACCTACTTCAGCTTAAATTTTCTAAGTATTTCAGAGGTTCATTCCGAATTTTTAGATACACTAATATTTTTGAGATTATGATCCATTTTGTTAAACTACAAGTAATGATTAATGCCTAATTAAAACTTCTTTTATATGTAATTAAAAATTTCAAATAATGTAATCGTAATTGAAAATATTTAATAGCACATTACCATTAATTTTAATTGTAGTTGAATCCCTCATGACAGATACTTATTATAAATGTATGTATTAATATATATGTATATATTTATATATTATTGTTATATATCATTATTATTCATAAATAATTATTGTTCAGATAGGGCTTTATGGGTTATTAATTGCATAAAGAACATTAGAAGAAATATAGTTTTTATGGTAAACTATATGAGCAGTAGCGAAATGGCCATAAGATATGCTTTCTCCGCAGTAATACATCTCATTTTGTAGTTTTAAATAATATTTCATGGGAATATCAGACAATATTTCTATTTGATAGAATCAAGCACGATTAAAGTAAATCAAGCTCAAAAGATTCCGAATAATATATTTTCATATTGAAATATTAATTTATCTACAAAGTTAATAATTATTATAACTAATATATACACACACTACTAAAAACTGTACTCTACTAAACTAGCATTTATTTGTAATCCTTACTTTAAATTTATATGTTATGTTTGATATTTATTTTTTATTATGTTTAATACAACTTTCTTAAAGTGTACTCGATGCATCCTTCGAATTAAAAAAACATCAATTTAAATATCAGTTATTAAGGTATTTACTACAACTAATAATACAATATAATGATAGTTAAATAAATAAAAAAAAAAACTAACAGTTATAATATTATAGCAGTAATAATTATAATTGCAGTAATACTTATAAATAACAATATAAATTTACGGGTTTCCTTAAGAGTTAAAAATACATATATCATATTTAATAATTAATCATAAACTAATATCAAGCAAAATACGCTAAAAATTCTACATTTTAAAATTTGTTGACAACACTGCGTAAAAAGAGACAACAAATCTATATCAACTGATATCAAAAGCTTTACGTAGGAGAAAACAAACTCTGAGACACAGCAAACTTTTTTAACAGAGTTGTACAAAAAGGGTATTTTTGTTGTTCATATAAAAAATGTAAACAAAATTAAAAAAGTAAGAGTTTTTAGAATTGGTCATAATTCGTCAATTTTTAATGTATTGTAAAATGAAAATTTATAATAAAAAGATCTTAGCTTGCAGAATCTAATTTTCAGGTTGCCATTTTCGCCATTTTAAAATAAATAAAATAAAAAAAGTTGCCTACTGGGTGAAAAATGCAATTTTACGGACCTCCAAAAATTTTATATATAATATGGTATAATCGAGTATTTGATTATGGAATGGGGCAATAGCTGGTAGCTAAAGCGAATTCGTTAACTTTCGCCCACTTGCAAACTACATATAAAAACAGCACATAGGTTTTTTAAGGCGAATCTATAAAGTGCAGTCATCGGCGAATTGGTACAACAAAGCAAATTTTTGTAAGAGGCCGCGTCAAAAACAGTTGGTTGAAGCGAATAAAATTTTTATTTGCTTTGAAAGTATACAAAGGCGAAATGTTCGCTCGAAATAATTTTGGAGTTATTGGCAAAAAGTGCATATGTATTACTGCAACCATTAAAGTGGCAACCGTTAAATTTAATTCTAACAGCTTAGGACAATTTAAGTTCAATTGTTTATTCTAAGAAACACTAACAAATTGCTGTTAAAAATCACATTGAACAATGCAAATTTTTTTAATACTTTGCTCTAGAGCATCTTGTACATATTTTCTAATTGTTTTATTAATAATTTAATTGTTTAATAACTTTTTTGAGAAAATAATTTTTAACATGTTTTATTCGTACTATTGTCCTTTATAATTCCGGGTAGTGGGATATGTTTGCGCGAAACCATTTAGGAGCAAATACCAAAATACTAGTTTAATATATTTTGACGATTTTTTTAAATATTTTAAAGTTTGCTGTTTAATAACTTTTTTTCAGAAAAAATTTATACCACGTTATGTATGTGTTTTTATCTCCTATATATTCTGGTTACCGAGATAAAGATCTTATCTTACAGAATCTAATTTTCAGGTTGCCATTTTCGCCATTTAAAATATACAACATATAGTCATTAATTGTGATGGTTTTTTAGTTATAAAAACAAAACTAAAGGCCGTGCATCATAGCGACCAAGGCAAATCGATCAAAATAGAGGCTAAATATACGAATCGACCGTGGTATAGCTCGTTTCTTAAAAGACTGTACGAAAAAAGTTATAAGCCAGCAAGCTTTCAATTGTAAAAAAATCGCTTAAAAATAAAATTTTAATTTTTCGCTTAAATCTCGAAAACTATTTCACGTGCAGATATACCGCTATATACGGAAGGGGATAAAAAATCAAATCGATCGTGGTATAGCTTGTTTTCTGAAACACTGACGGAAAAAAGGTATTAAGTGGCAAACTTTTTAAATTTTAAAAAATCGCTTAAAAATATAAGTTTAGTTTTTCGATTATATCTCGGAAACTATTCCACGTGCACATATATTACTATATGCGATCGAAAGAGGATAAAAATACGAATCGATCGGAATGTAGTTTGTTTCTTAAAAGACTACGAAAAAAATTATTAAGCGGAAATCGAAATAAAATATGCGCATATCTGTTTACCTAAACATAGATAATAATACATAAAAAAAAATGATACACATATTTGATATATAGAGTTTGACATTTCAGGTTTTGGCGAAAATTATTGAATTCGCAATTGCGACCACCTAGTATTGATTCGCCTTGCTACATATTAAAAACTATATACAGATTTTCCAAGGCGAATTTATAAGGTGTATCATCGGCGAATTGATACAACAAAACAACTTTTTTGTACGAGGTCGTGTCAAAAACAATTGGTTGAAGCGAATAAAATTTTTGTTTGCTTTGAAAATATACAAAGCTATAGCTAGAATTAATCTTTACATGCCGTTCTGTGACGAATCAGTTGATCAGTTTTTGCTTAATGGAAAATATGTATTTGATGTTTGTTATTACTTTGACGTTCTGTTCTGTTCCGTTTGAATCAGTAGAAGATTGAATTCAACGTAATGTTACTTGGAAGTTGTTTGGTAGTGTGAGTAAAAAATTGTAGACAACCCATTTTTGTAGTTTATTTTTTGTTATGTTATGTTGTCTTTGTTTATTATAAACAGCTGATAAAAAACTAATTACAATAATTAAAAAAGCAGAACGCACGGAACAAAACAGCAACAGGAAGTAAAGACTAATGAAGCCTTAACAGTCAAAGAATTCAAAACAAGAATAACTATATTTAAAAAACCATAACAATAATAAATGCCGTTTATCAATATATAAATTTTTTTCTTATAAATAATAAATAGTGTTTCAGTAAATAAACAACATTACAAAAAATTGTGGAATAACCTTAATCATGGAACAAGAAGTTACATTTTTGCCAAAAAATATTCCAAAAAAATTGTTTTTTAGGTTTTGTATTTATATGTATATACAAACATACACACACTCAATATCAAATGATTATAACAACTTAAAAATACAAGTAAATTTATTTTTACATAAAAACACCTTGCACTTCTTACCATCGTTTTCAATCTTTTTTTTAAATTTCGGACAACAGTTAATGATATAGCACAATTTTTTTGCAATGACTTGATAGGCCATTAACTATTTAAAATACTCTTCTTGCCCATTTTTCACTAATGTTTAATAGAAGATAATTTAATTTCTGCTAATATTTAAAGCTATTAAACTAAATTAAATGCAAATACTTGTTTAAATAAAAAAATAAACTTGAAAACTTTTGCCTTAAGCTCTGATATTGTCTTTGCTATTTTTGGAATCTTAAAATCCATTTCCGATGCAAGTAAAATTTAGCTCTCTAGAGGAAGATATGTCCTACTAAAACTTAAATTTAATCGGTTTCATTAATTTTATTTGTTATGTATGAACATACAAGAAACGCAATTTAAACAGAATGAAACAAAAAACAAAAGTTTAAAGTTATTTCGAACAGTACTTCATGCTGATCAATAAACATTTATTTTACTAGGTAGTGTCGTCCGCCCAGCTGGTTTGTAGTTGGAGATGTCAAACGTTGTTTACATTTTCCTACTTTTGCTTACGAATTTCAAAAATTACTTACAACAAGCATATGTAAAACAAAGAGAGCGTTTGTTTTTTGACCAATTCTCTTTTATTTTCTTTTTCTATTTTTGACATTTCCATTCACAAAGCAACAATAAAATGCCATGTTCTTTTTACAAATGTTGTATTTCTTGTAGAGCCGCTATTACCTTGTAAAATAAATGTACTTTGATGCTGATGATACCACCTGGTTATCAATTCGCCTTGAGATTTTTTATATATTAAGCTTGGCAGTAAGGCTACCTGCAAAAAGCAGTGAATTCGCTATCACTACCACCTTATCATAGATTCGCCTTGAATTATATCTTCAGACGATTTTTCGTAACCTTCGAAAGTTACCTGTTTCATATTTTTTTTCAGAAAGTTTTTTGCAGGAATTAACTTATGACATGTTTAATTCGTATCTTCTATCCATTCTGGGTAGTAAGACATGTGCGTGCGAAAAGGTTTTGGAGTAAGAAGTGAAAAAATGGTTTTTAATAATTTGAAAAATTTTTTAAATTTTTGAAAGCTTGCTGCTCTAGATATGTACTGTTTCGCTCGTGTAGACACCAGCTACACAGCGACAGGGAAAAAGCTAATAGGGCAACATTTAACTACCTTATGAATACAACTCTGCGAACACACCTAAAATGGAAAATGGCGAAGTTGACGTGCGACTAGCAATACTCATTTCCGGTCCTTTTGATTAAAACCAGGCGGCAGTAAAGTTAAAGTGCGGACAAAAAAAAAAAAAGTAAATTTTTTTAATTTAAATTTTAAAAGAATTAAAAAAAAAGTGGTGAACGAGAGGAGATACCAGACAACTGCGAGGAAGATGGAAATGCTGTAAGTAAAGTTTAAGTGTGTTTAGTGTGAGGAAGTGTTGGTATCAGGGTTAATGAAAAGTGCATAATTTACAGAGGCAAATTCTTTGGGTTGAGAAAACAGTAATTAATACAAAAGTGGCTTTAATTCAAAAACCACAGAAAAGGAAGTTCGGGGTGTGTGGAAGTGAACGGAAGACTAACATAGAAAAAAAACTAAGATAGCGTGGAAGTGTAAGAAAATATTTAAAGTAAAAATTGTAAAGCGTGTTGCGGCCGCGGTTGGGGGTAGCGAAAGTGGAGGCGCGATTGAGGGGACCCCACTGCTGTGTCCGTTAGTTTTTGGCGGTTCCAGGCTACAACCAGGTGGTGCGGCGGCAGCTATTAAAGTAGCAAAAATACGGCCATACATAGGTGCGTGAGATTAACAACAGCAGCTACTTTAGCAACACGTACATCCGCGAAACGTTTTTATATGTATCTATAGTTCCACAAGAAACCGTCACACATACACCGCCTTTAGATGTCCACGCCATCAGTTAGGCTAGGTGTACACACAAAAGTCAGAAAACCCGAAACAACAATTTCTAATACCCCGCTTTCTCATCATGGTCAAATTGCCGTTACAAATTCAACAACGACAACAAAAGCAACAACCACTCACGCCACATTACGGCAGCAAAAGTGAAAAGGTAGCAACTACAAGTAAGCAGCTTCAGCCCGGCAACAACAACACCTACCGCCATTGAAGCTCAACAACAACCACACTTACTGCCAGTGAAGGTTAAACCGTTACGTCGCATTTAAATTAGCGGTTTCATCAACAACAACAACACTTACTGCCATTGAAGCAGCTATAGCTCAACAACAACAACACCTACCGCCATTGAAGCTCAACAACAACCACACTTACTGCCAGTGAAGTTAAAACCGTTACGTCGCATTTAAATTAGCGGTTTCATCAACAACAACAACACTTACTGCCATTGAAGCAGCTTCAGCTCAACAACAACAACACTTACTACCATTGAAGCAGCTTCAGCTCAACAACAACAACACCTACTGCCATTGAAGGTAAACCGTTACATCGCCATTTAAGTTAGCGGTTTAGCAGCTGCAGTTATGTTTGGCATCAGTTAACACCAAAAATTGTTTTTACATCAACATTTTAAATTCATCGGTTACCTCATCAGCTTCAGCAATAGCAACAACGTCAACAACTTACCTACCGAAGCAGCTACAATAACAACAACTCATCCGCTCGGAGAACGACGCCATTTTGGATCCAACAACGACCTCACAAATCAGAAGATAAGTAATCGTAGTTAGTATTAAAATATGTTTAACCATAATATTGTAGTGCGCGTTAATATTAATTCGAGAAAAATGTGAAGGCGCGCTAGTGTAACATAGTTTAAACTCTAAAAATAAATAGTTTAACATAGCGTTAGATTAGATTTTCTTTTGATCGTTTTTAAGTTTCTTTTGAGAGTTTTCTTTGCCTTATAAAACAGAAAACTCTACACATACATTTGACCAAGTGTGTTTTGGGCACACAACCCCGTTAGCAAGCATCGCGCTTAGCTCGATTTGGAGCAAACAATAGCCCGGTTTTAATAGTGGAAAATTTTTACCTCCAAATTCTTTTAACGACTTTGGTAATACAATTTGATATCATTCCGTGTTTAGAATTTAAAAATTTTTTTCCAAATTTTAACAGTGTGACTCAAATCTTAAATTTAAAGTATTCTGCTTTTAAAATACAAAATCCTGTCAAAACTACAACAGTTTACAAAACTCGTTTGATTCACGTTTCCATTCGGTATTTTTAAGTTTCTTTTGGCTGTTTTCTTTGCCTTGAAAAACAGAAAACTTCCACTCTCATTTGACCACGTGTGTTTTGGGCACACAATATTTGTTAGCAAGCATTGCGCTTAGCTCGATTTGGAGCAAACAATAGACCAAGTTTCCGTAAATAGTAGAAGTTTCCGGAATTCAAGAAAATCCTCTCCAAAATACTAAAATTGCCTAGGCAAATATCCGTTCAGATAAAGCCCGAAATTGAAATTGTTTCGAGTTATCCATCCTAGAAACTTAAAAATAGTTCATTGGAATTGGTAAGAGAAATTTCCTGAAATTTGCTCAAATTATTCCTGAAAATTTAGATTACTTACCTAAAATCCAATTTTCAAATATTACTTACCTAAAACCAATTTATCAAATGATACTTACCTGAAACAAAGTTTTAAATAATTACTTACCTAAATTCAAATTTTCAAATGATACTTACCTGAAACAAAGATTCAAATAATTACTTACCTAAATTCAAACTATCAAATGATACTTACCTGAAACAAAGTTTTAAATAATTACTTACCTAAATTCAAATTTCCAAATGATACTTACCTGAAACAAAGTTTCAAATAATTACTTACCTAAATTCAAATTATCAAATGATACTTACCTGAAACAAAGATTCAAATAATTACTTACCTAAATTCAAATTTTTCTAAAATTATACCTAACTGATTGTACTTGCCAGAAAGTGAAATCTTTAATTTTTTTCTTACCGGCATCAAGAATTTGGCATATCAAAAACTATATTCCCAAGATTACTCTCCTGAAGATAAATTCCCAATAGTTCACTTATCTTGTGGGGTTCTCCAATTTTCATTGTCGAAGCTTATGTTTATAGATTGTTGGTAATCGGAAGTAAAACACTAGCGAGAGATTCTCGGCCGATCCGATCTTCACTCAATGAGAATTGATAATCCTAACGCTCAAAAACTCCTTAACCTCAAAAGAATTAAACCACCAAAATTTTAAGAATCTAAACAAAGTTCACTTACGTCAAGATTTGAACTTAAATAAATCAAAGCTTGAATCCTGCGATACAAGTTTTGATTTTTCACCATTGCAAACGTTGGAAATTTATTTGGTCGAGAGAATTAACGTTGAATTTCAGGAAACTAAGTTTAGAAGTTTAATTTTGGGAATAGAATGGTAACTGAAGTCAAATTTTGAACTACTGAAAACAAAATACAATCATTGTACGGAAAAAAATTACGGATTTTACAGAATTTTAAATTAAATACAAAACTCGTGTTGTCATTAAAATCAAAGCAAAGAAAAAAAAAAAAACAATAATAAAAGCTTATTCATTTGGATTTAGAAGTTTGTTTACCCATAAGTTCATAGCAACATTGAGCATTGGAGTCTCTAAAAAGTTTTTAAATTTACTAGAAATATAGCAGCCTCGGTAAGGCTAATAAAAATGTAAAACAACTTAGAATAAGAAAAACATGAATTGAAACCAGTGTAAACCAAAAAAACTAAAATAAAATAAATAGTATTAGTCTCAATAACCTAAAAGAAACAATGAATACAATATTAAGTATTGATATAAGCACTCCAAAGATCAGCTTATTTGGAGCAGGGTCAGTTGTAAACGTCTGAAAAGTTGTAGATAATGTGTAAAGTTTACCGAGTCTCACTCCAGTTAAGCCGACCTTAGAGAAGCTAGAACATAAGCAAAATTTTAAGTTATAATTAAAGACAGAAAATAAAACATATATTCTAAGCCTTTGTACAATAATATCTATATATATAGCATAGTGTGAACTGAACTGAAATCCAAATATAATCATCCTATTTATATATTTTTGTTTAACTGATAATGATTTTCAATTGAACAGATTAAATTTAATGAGGTAAGTGAAGAGGGGTGATGTGTGTTTTAGGGGTATTTCCGAATCACTCACGCAGAAAATACCGCGGTAGGGGAGGGAATCGTGAGGGCCATTCCAGCTAGGCCCAGGTGACTACTTGAGCTATCAACACTGGCACAACCTCATTTGCACTTCGGATATCTACTCTGCAACGGACCACCGCCCATGCCCGCGAGCCTTAGCCGTGCCCAAAATTAACAAGTTGCCAGTGTGCAGAGTAGGTTGAAGGGTGAGTTTATTGGAAAGAGTGAGAGGTGACATGGTTTTCGTTCTCGTCTCAGCAGTCGTTTCATTTTCCATTTGTTCGGTTGCATCTTTACGGGAGTTTTCTCTCTTTTTATTTGATATAATAAACTTTCATATATTTCTATTATTTGGAATAGGAATATATGAACAAATAGTACAAAATGGCGCCCAACGTGGGGCACGGAAACACAATCATTGATTCGAAATAGGTAGATTTCGAGTTATTGAACATCGTGAAGCATGCTCGGTTTAGGCCAAGCATATTTTACTGACAGTATTGAAACAGTTTCTGCGGAGAAGCAGCGTTGAGAAGGAAAGTTTTCGGTATAATGTAAAGTAATAAAAGTAGTCTAGTTCAAAGTTCGGTAAGTCACAGAAAGATACGGATAAGGTTTCGTCTGTTTGCGACTGGCTTTGAGCAGATGAGCTGTTCTAACAACTCAGTGTAAGTCTTAGTGACTTAGCGAGTAAGTACACTAATTGCGACATTGAAGGGTTGGAACAGTGCAGCATACAATGGTTCAGTGAGTCCAGTCAGAGTTCGGCGAACACTGCTGTTGCCACTGGTCAAGGGATGCGAAATATAGAAGGCACTCTGAGTAACTAACGTTTTGGCGAAACTTTTCAATTTTGGCTCATGTAGTAGACAAGTAGTCACATCGTAGTATCATCACCACTTTTCACACCTCTTATTTTTGATTTTATTGCTTTTGTTTTTTTATTATTAACTATACTTGATCCACAGATTTTATCTGGTAAAGTAATTACGTAATAATTATTCATATTATATGGTCTGGTGTAAAACCATACCACAACAATTTCTACAGTTTCAGGTTATTTATTTAAATTTTGTTTCAGACGGAGAAAACTTTTGAAGGTTTTGGTAAGGCAACAGTTTTTTTTGATTCCGTTAAAATTTTTCTAGAACCTACGTTGTCGCTTTAATCGTGAACGCGGGTATCATAGGGTCGAGAGAATTCGTCTTGATAGGTTCTGTTTTAGAGCATAGGTTGTTAGGTAAAACAGTTTGATTCGGAGATGTTCGGGACAAGGTCTAAGAGCAGGATGGAAGGAGAAGTTCCAGTAACTACCGCAACAACAGCAGTAACCACAATAACAACTACAATTACAACGGCAACAACAGATACCACAACAACCACAGCCAGCAGTACAGGAGCAGTGCCGAAGCAAGCTTATGCAAACACAGAAGCATTACCCAGGAATATAAGTCCGGAGGCGACCTTAGTAGGCGCACAAGTCCAAGATGACCTGGAGGTTAGTGGAAGCAGTGTTTCGGGCAACAGTACTGTGGTAACACCACCATATAGTAGTATTAGTGCACGCGGAGTGATGGATGCTTTTAGGCAGGCAAATGTTCCTTTGAGAAGACAGAAAACCCAAAGACCACCATCGGGGAGTTCCAGAGCTGTAACTCAGGAGGACTTAAGGAATTTTGAGGACCGGATTTTAAACTTGATGCCACGAATGTTACAAGAAAGTTTAAGTGGGCGATCACAACATCAAGAGAACAATACCGCTCGTGCGGAGTTGCGCTATAACCTTCCGGATTTATCTCAACCACCACCCCTACGTCCAAACGAGAACTTTAACACACTTCAGTTGCAGAGATGGCCAAACACAACGAACCAGAATTTTAACGCAAGAGGCAATGGATACGACAGATCGGGCTTTAACGATAACGCATTCAACGAAAATAATCAACCAGATTTAGCATTCCGTCCAGGAGTTAGGTATCTAACCCAAGCTACGGAAGCTCGACGTAATTTGCCACACCAACCAGCCCAGAGGATAGACAAGTGGGGAATTATGTTTGATGGTACTAATAAAACAACAAGCATAGAAGATTTTGTGTTTAGAGTCGAGACGCTACAAGCGGATTATGGATGTGATTGGAGAGAAGTACTGCGTTCATTTCACCATCTGCTAAGTGGACCAGCTCGTGATTGGTTTTGGGATCACCGGAGATTTAACGACGTAACCCGATGGAAGGATCTCAAGGCAGCGCTAATTAGTCAGTTTCACCAATATGATAGCGACTTCGACATACAGAGGAAAATTTTAGGTCGAAGGCAACAGGGTATGGAATCGTTTGATGATTTTTACAATGCCGTGATTAAGTTGAGGAACCAATTGAGAAGTCCTATAGGCGAAAGAGATTTGGTTAGCATCATGCGTAGCAACCTCAGAGCTCCCATGGCTCAACTTTTGTTCTCAGTTTCGGTGGGTAGTTTAGCACAATTTGTCAGAGAATGTCGGAGAGCAGAAAACTTGTTAAATTCACACCGGCAGTTTAGTGGAAGAATTCCTCCAAGGACGATCAACGAATTAGAATATCTTTCAGCAGAGACAGATGAGGTACCCGAAGTGGACGAGTATGCAACAAATGAGAATTTAATTTGCTGGAACTGCAAAGCTAAAGGACACACATTTTTCTACTGTCCAGAGGAGAAGCGGTTATTGTTTTGTTATAAGTGTGGGTTAGAAAACACGGTAACGCCACGCTGTCCAACATGTCAGGGAAACCGGAAACCGGACGCGTCTCGGAAGGGGATAGAGGCGCGCTCCATGAACACAAATCCCAGAAGTCATCAATAAACATAGAAGCCAACCAAGG
Organism: Cistogaster globosa; assembly: GCA_937654795.1. NCBI lineage: Eukaryota > Metazoa > Arthropoda > Insecta > Diptera > Tachinidae > Cistogaster > Cistogaster globosa. The sequence continues at coordinate 27,709,477 of OW569405.1, read as the reverse complement.
GGACAACACCGACATGGGCACTTCAGAAGTACTATTACAGGAAAAACAATTGGAGATACAACCGCCTAAAGAGTTTTTGAGGATTGATAAAACCAGCAAAGAGCAACGCATAGAGCTTCAACAGATACCACTCAGTATCCGAGAGCGAAAATATAAGGAAGCACGAGAGAGGATATTTGGTGCGTCGGAGAAAATAGTGAAAGCACGAGAACGCTATGAAAAAAGGAAACAAACCAGGTTTGAAATTTCGGAGGCTAGGATATACGAGGGACCAGACACCAGGATTTATACGACAATAGAAGTTAACGGACATCCGATACAAGGCTTACTTGATAGTGGAGCATCTGTCACCTGTTTAGGGAAAGATTGTTTAGAGTTTGTGGAAAAAGCACGAATTATAGTACACCCATTTCATTCCGACATAAGGACGGCTGACGGTCGACTCAATCCGATAATTGGACGCATACGCGCCAATATTACCTTTAATAAAAGTTCTAAACAAGTCGATTTTTTTCTCGTTCCGTCGCTCAAGTTGCCTTTATTTCTCGGGATAGATTTCATGAAAAGTTTTAACCTGCTCAGGTTTGAGATTAACTCATTGTCCACACAAGGTGTAATGGCGGATGAATCAGGGGACAACGCATTTCCAAGAATGCATATCCTCGAAGCAAGTCAACAACAACGTTTGCAAGAAGTGATCGAATTGTTTCCACGCTACGCGCGCAAAGGATTAGGCAAGACAACTCTAGAGATACACCAGATAGACACCGGAGACTCAGTACCGGTTAAAGAAAAGCATTACCCAGTGTCGCCTGCGGTACAGAAACTGATGTATGAGGAACTGGATAGGATGCTGTCTTTGGGAGTCATCGAGCCGAGCGAAAGCCCATGGAACAACAGGGTCACATTTGTACAGAAAGGGGAGAAGGTTCGGATTTGTCTCGACGCACGTAGGCTAAATGAACTGACCGTTAAAGATGCCTATCCACTCCCTCACATCGAAGGACTTTTAAGCCGTTTGGGTGATACTCATTACATTTCCAGCATAGATCTAAAAGACGCGTTCTGGCAGATACCACTGGCAGAACAGAGCCGAGAGAAAACTGCCTTTACTGTGCCTGGAAGACCCTTGTACCAATTTACGGTCATGCCTTTTGGGTTGTGCAATGCGGCCCAAAGGTTATGCCGTTTAATGGACAAGGTAATTCCAGCACGCTTAAGGGAAAAGGTTTTTGTCTATTTGGATGATCTGCTGGTGGTATCTCCAGAATTCGAGGAACATCTTAGCACGCTGAGAGAAGTGGCGAAATGCATAGAGAATGCAGGCCTTACCATCAATGTCAGTAAATCGAAGTTCGTGTGCAAAGAATTGAAATATTTAGGTTATATTGTTGGGGAAGGAAAGTTGAAGCCGGATCCTGAAAAAATACAAGCCATAAAACATCTCAAATATCCAACGACACCGAAGCAGGTTAGGAGTTTTATGGGAACTACAGGGTGGTACCGTCGATTTATATCTGATTATGCGACCATTACAGCACCTATTTGTGAGACCCTAAAGAAGAGTAAGAAATTTCAATTCACGGAAGAAGCGAAGGAAGCATTTGATCAACTGAAAGAAAGATTAACAGCAAGTCCAGTTTTAACGCACCCTGACTTCAACAAAATATTTTTCATACAGTGTGATGCATCAAACGTGGGCATAGGCGCGGTACTATTTCAAGAAGATGAAGAAGGAGGAGAACACCCAATTTCCTATTTCTCGAAAAAGTTGTCAACGGCCCAAAAGAATTATTCCGTAACGGAAAAAGAATGTCTAGCAGTAGTGGCAGCGGTCAAACGTTTTCGTCCATACATAGAATTGATGGAATTTATAATCATCACCGATCATTCCAGTTTAAAGTGGCTAATGTCTCAGCGGGATTTAGGAGGAAGATTGGCCAGGTGGAGTCTACAGTTGCAAACATACAACTTTAAGATAAAGCACCGTAAAGGATCGCAAAACATTGTACCGGATACGCTGTCCAGATATGACATGGATGCCGTGGAGTTAAGCACACACCAAATGATCGATTTATCATCACCCGAGTTTCAAACAGGGGAATACCAAGAGTTAATAAAAACCGTAAATGAAAATCAGGAAAGTTTACCCGATATCAAGGTAGTAGATGGTAGAGTATACAAGCGAACACATTGCGAGGACAACGGAACAGCACGAGAAGAACACACCTGGAAGCTATGGGTACCAACTGGTCTCACTAGTGGCATCATGGCGCTAGCCCATAGTCCACCAGCAGCATCGCACGGAGGAGTCGGAAAGACGATACGGCGACTACGTGAATTTTTCTACTGGCCACATATGAACGTGCAAATTCGAGATTTTGTCAGCAATTGCGACACGTGCAAAGAATGCAAACCGGCAAATAAAGTTTTAAAACCACCTATGGGGCAGGAACCAGATGCAAGTAGACCGTTTCAACGAATTTACATCGACTTTTTAGGACCTTATATACGATCAAAGAAGGGGAATAGCTACATTTTTATCGTATTAGATTATTTCTCGAAATATGTATGTCTTAAAGCTATGTCGAAGGCCAACACGAAAAGTGTGGTGAATTTCTTAATACAGGAAATATTTTACAAATTTGGATGTCCGGAGACGTTAGTGTCCGATAACGGTCAACAGTTTACAAGTAAAGAGTTTGCGGAGATGCTAGAGACGTTTGGAATTCAACATATGAGAACAGCTAACTACGCGCCACAGGCGAATGCGTCAGAACGCGTCAACCAATCGGTATTGGCAGCGATTAGGTCATATCTGCAAGATAACCACAGCGAATGGGACGTACACTTATGCGAAATTGAAGTAGCGCTAAGATCAGCAGTGCACACAGCAACGGGTGTAACTCCGTATTTTTGTCTATTTGGTACCAACATGGTTACTCATGCATCAGCCTATAAACTGATCAGAAAATTAGACTTGTTGGAGGACGCGGAAAATAGGATAGAAAACCGTAGTGAATTCCTGGAGCTAATTAGAGACAACGTTAAGAAAAGGCTACACAAGAGTTATGAAGCAAACGCCAAACGATATAACGTAAGATGCAGAGAAACAAGATTTAAAGTCGGACAAGAAGTGTTCCGCCGGAATTTCCCACTGTCAGACTTTACTAAGCAACTTTCAGCCAAATTGTGTAAAAGGTTTATCAAAGGAAGAGTCGCTCGTTGTGTCGGTAAAAATTTATACGAAATAGAGAACTTACAAGGGAAAAGTCAAGGCGTGTTTCATGCGAAGGATTTAAAGGCCTAGATAACCGAAAGGACAGGGAGTACAAATGATTGGAACTTTATCATATTAGCAAATTGTGTTTGCTAATATGATAAAGAAACCACCACCACCAAAGGAGGTGTGTACTGTTTCGCTCGTGTAGACACCAGCTACACAGCGACAGGGAAAAAGCTAATAGGGCAACATTTAACTACCTTATGAATACAACTCTGCGAACACACCTAAAATGGAAAATGGCGAAGTTGACGTGCGACTAGCAATACTCATTTCCGGTCCTTTTGATTAAAACCAGGCGGCAGTAAAGTTAAAGTGCGGACAAAAAAAAAAAGTAAATTTTTTTAATTTAAATTTTAAAAGAATTAAAAAAAAAGTGGTGAACGAGAGGAGATACCAGACAACTGCGAGGAAGATGGAAATGCTGTAAGTAAAGTTTAAGTGTGTTTAGTGTGAGGAAGTGTTGGTATCAGGGTTAATGAAAAGTGCATAATTTACAGAGGCAAATTCTTTGGGTTGAGAAAACAGTAATTAATACAAAAGTGGCTTTAATTCAAAAACCACAGAAAAGGAAGTTCGGGGTGTGTGGAAGTGAACGGAAGACTAACATAGAAAAAAAACTAAGATAGCGTGGAAGTGTAAGAAAATATTTAAAGTAAAAATTGTAAAGCGTGTTGCGGCCGCGGTTGGGGGTAGCGAAAGTGGAGGCGCGATTGAGGGGACCCCACTGCTGTGTCCGTTAGTTTTTGGCGGTTCCAGGCTACAACCAGGTGGTGCGGCGGCAGCTATTAAAGTAGCAAAAATACGGCCATACATAGGTGCGTGAGATTAACAACAGCAGCTACTTTAGCAACACGTACATCCGCGAAACGTTTTTATATGTATCTATAGTTCCACAAGAAACCGTCTCACATACACCGCCTTTAGATGTCCACGCCATCAGTTAGGCTAGGTGTACACACAAAAGTCAGAAAACCCGAAACAACAATTTCTAATACCCCGCTTTCTCATCATGGTCAAATTGCCGTTACAAATTCAACAACGACAACAAAAGCAACAACCACTCACGCCACATTACGGCAGCAAAAGTGAAAAGGTAGCAACTACAAGTAAGCAGCTTCAGCCCGGCAACAACAACACCTACCGCCATTGAAGCTCAACAACAACCACACTTACTGCCAGTGAAGGTAAAACCGTTACGTCGCATTTAAATTAGCGGTTTCATCAACAACAACAACACTTACTGCCATTGAAGCAGCTTCAGCTCAACAACAACAACACCTACCGCCATTGAAGCTCAACAACAACCACACTTACTGCCAGTGAAGGTAAAACCGTTACGTCGCATTTAAATTAGCGGTTTCATCAACAACAACAACACTTACTGCCATTGAAGCAGCTTCAGCTCAACAACAACAACACTTACTGCCATTGAAGCAGCTTCAGCTCAACAACAACAACACCTACTGCCATTGAAGGTAAACCGTTACATCGCCATTTAAGTTAGCGGTTTAGCAGCTGCAGTTATGTTTGGCATCAGTTAACACCAAAAATTGTTTTTACATCAACATTTTAAATTCATCGGTTACCTCATCAGCTTCAGCAATAGCAACAACGTCAACAACTTACCTACCGAAGCAGCTACAATAACAACAACTCATCCGCTCGGAGAACGACGCCATTTTGGATCCAACAACGACCTCACAAATCAGAAGATAAGTAATCGTAGTTAGTATTAAAATATGTTTAACCATAATATTGTAGTGCGCGTTAATATTAATTCGAGAAAAATGTGAAGGCGCGCTAGTGTAACATAGTTTAAACTCTAAAAATAAATAGTTTAACATAGCGTTAGATTAGATTTTCTTTTGATCGTTTTTAAGTTTCTTTTGAGGGTTTTCTTTGCCTTATAAAACAGAAAACTCTACACATACATTTGACCAAGTGTGTTTTGGGCACACAACCCCGTTAGCAAGCATCGCGCTTAGCTCGATTTGGAGCAAACAATAGCCCGGTTTTAATAGTGGAAAATTTTTACCTCCAAATTCTTTTAACGACTTTGGTAATACAATTTGATATCATTCCGTGTTTAGAATTTAAAAATTTTTTTCCAAATTTTAACAGTGTGACTCAAATCTTAAATTTAAAGTATTCTGCTTTTAAAATACAAAATCCTGTCAAAACTACAACAGTTTACAAAACTCGTTTGATTCACGTTTCCATTCGGTATTTTTAAGTTTCTTTTGGCTGTTTTCTTTGCCTTGAAAAACAGAAAACTTCCACTCTCATTTGACCACGTGTGTTTTGGGCACACAATATTTGTTAGCAAGCATTGCGCTTAGCTCGATTTGGAGCAAACAATAGACCAAGTTTCCGTAAATAGTAGAAGTTTCCGGAATTCAAGAAAATCCTCTCCAAAATACTAAAATTGCCTAGGCAAATATCCGTTCAGATAAAGCCCGAAATTGAAATTGTTTCGAGTTATCCATCCTAGAAACTTAAAAATAGTTCATTGGAATTGGTAAGAGAAATTTCCTGAAATTTGCTCAAATTATTCCTGAAAATTTAGATTACTTACCTAAAATCCAATTTTCAAATATTACTTACCTAAAACCAATTTATCAAATGATACTTACCTGAAACAAAGTTTTAAATAATTACTTACCTAAATTCAAATTTTCAAATGATACTTACCTGAAACAAAGATTCAAATAATTACTTACCTAAATTCAAACTATCAAATGATACTTACCTGAAACAAAGTTTTAAATAATTACTTACCTAAATTCAAATTTCCAAATGATACTTACCTGAAACAAAGTTTCAAATAATTACTTACCTAAATTCAAATTATCAAATGATACTTACCTGAAACAAAGATTCAAATAATTACTTACCTAAATTCAAATTTTTCTAAAATTATACCTAACTGATTGTACTTGCCAGAAAGTGAAATCTTTAATTTTTTTCTTACCGGCATCAAGAATTTGGCATATCAAAAACTATATTCCCAAGATTACTCTCCTGAAGATAAATTCCCAATAGTTCACTTATCTTGTGGGGTTCTCCAATTTTCATTGTCGAAGCTTATGTTTATAGATTGTTGGTAATCGGAAGTAAAACACTAGCGAGAGATTCTCGGCCGATCCGATCTTCACTCAATGAGAATTGATAATCCTAACGCTCAAAAACTCCTTAACCTCAAAAGAATTAAACCACCAAAATTTTAAGAATCTAAACAAAGTTCACTTACGTCAAGATTTGAACTTAAATAAATCAAAGCTTGAATCCTGCGATACAAGTTTTGATTTTTCACCATTGCAAACGTTGGAAATTTATTTGGTCGAGAGAATTAACGTTGAATTTCAGGAAACTAAGTTTAGAAGTTTAATTTTGGGAATAGAATGGTAACTGAAGTCAAATTTTTAACTACTGAAAACAAAATACAATCATTGTACGGAAAAAAATTACGGATTTTACAGAATTTTAAATTAAATACAAAACTCGTGTTGTCATTAAAATCAAAGCAAAGAAAAAAAAAACAATAATAAAAGCTTATTCATTTGGATTTAGAAGTTTGTTTACCCATAAGTTCATAGCAACATTGAGCATTGGAGTCTCTAAAAAGTTTTTAAATTTACTAGAAATATAGCAGCCTCGGTAAGGCTAATAAAAATGTAAAACAACTTGGAATAAGAAAAACATGAATTGAAACCAGTGTAAACCAACAAAACTAAAATAAAATAAATAGTATTAGTCTCAATAACCTAAAAGAAACAATGAATACAATATTAAGTATTGATATAAGCACTCCAAAGATCAGCTTATTTGGAGCAGGGTCAGTTGTAAACGTCTGAAAAGTTGTAGATAATGTGTAAAGTTTACCGAGTCTCACTCCAGTTAAGCCGACCTTAGAGAAGCTAGAACATAAGCAAAATTTTAAGTTATAATTAAAGACAGAAAATAAAACATATATTTTAAGCCTTTGTACAATAATATCTATATATATAGCATAGTGTGAACTGAACTGAAATCCAAATATAATCATCCTATTTATATATTTTTGTTTAACCGATAATGATTTTCAATTGAACAGATTAAATTTAATGCGGTAAGTGAAGAGGGGTGATGTGTGTTTTAGGGGTATTTCCGAATCACTCACGCAGAAAATACCGCGGTAGGGGAGGGAATCGTGAGGGCCATTCCAGCTAGGCCCAGGTGACTACTTGAGCTATCAACACTGGCACAACCTCATTTGCACTTCGGATATCTACTCTGCAACGGACCACCGCCCATGCCCGCGAGCCTTAGCCGTGCCCAAAATTAACAAGTTGCCAGTGTGCAGAGTAGGTTGAAGGGTGAGTTTATTGGAAAGAGTGAGAATTGACATGGTTTTCGTTCTCGTCTCAGCAGTCGTTTCATTTTCCATTTGTTCGGTTGCATCTTTACGGGAGTTTTCTCTCTTTTTATTTGATATAATAAACTTTCATATATTTCTATTATTTGGAATAGGAATATATGAACAAATAGTACAGATAAATTTGTATAAAACAAGTTATATCACGTTTGATTCCTACTTTTGTCCTCTATAGATTCCGGGCAGTTGAATATGTGCGCTCGAAATAGTTTTGGAGTTATTAGCAAAAAGTGCTTATGTATTACTACAATCATTGAAGTGTCAACCTTTAAATTTGTTTCTAACAGCTTAGGACAATTTAAGTTCAATTGTTTATTCTAAGAAACATTAACAAATTGCTGTTAAAAATCACATCGAATAATGCACATTTTTTCTAATATATTACTTTTATAGAGCATCTTGTACATAGTTTCTTATTGTTTAAAGTTTGCTGTTTAATAACTTTTTCAGAAAATGATTTATACCATGTTCTATTCGTATTATTGTTCCTTATTAATTCCGGGTAGTGGGATATGTTTTCGCGAAACTGTTTTGTAGACTTGTGTAGTTCACAAGCGAACTAGTTTATTTAAACGATTCCATCGATTGAACTAAGTAAACTAGTTCATACTTTTAAGCAAACCTAGTTCATTTTTTAACTATACTTTGTATTTGAACTACCAGACAAGATTAACTAGAGTGCATGTCTTTTTTTTTCTTGTTGACTATTTCCGAGATGAAATTAGTGCTGCCACGCATTTAATTTAACATTCGTTATGGCAATGCTACAGTATTGTTGCCATCATAGCTTAAAAAGAACATTTGAACTAAAGAAAGCGTTTAAACGAGAAGTTGAAAGTTGAACTAAGATTTTGAACTAAAGAGAGCCTTTGAACTAAATTTTGAACTATTTCATTTTCAAACTTTGAACTAAAAAGAGCGATCACTAAGTCCCGATTTACACTATTCAACTTTTTGAGGCATTTTTTTCTTTATTCTCTATTTAGTTTGCAGCAATATGCATTATTTAAAAATAAACATAAGCTACAGTAACATCCATTCAAAACTCAAGCAATACCATATTGCTTACTCCTCTTGCTTCACCAACAAAATAGTCTACTATTCGGGAGCAAATAACAAAATATTAGTTTAATATATTTTGAGGATTTTTTCAAATTTTTTAAAGTTTGCTGTTTAACAACTTTTTTCAGAAAAAAATTATACCACGTTATATATGTTTTTCATCTCCTATTGATATTGGTTACCGAGATATATGCGCCCGAAACCGTTTTTGGGTAATAAAAATATTCGACGATTTTCCATTATTTTCGGAATTTAGTTGTTTAATACCTTTTTTCAGAAAATAATGTGTACTATGTTTTATTCATATTATTGTATTCCGGTTAGTAGGATATGTGCGTGCGAAATCGTCTTCGAGTAATGAACAAAATACTAGCTTTCTAATAATATTTTAATATATTCCGACGATATTCGAAATTTCAGATTCAAAAAATAGCTATTATAATAACAGTTATTATGGTATTTCCTACAATAATACAAATAATATTACAACATAATGATAGTAAAAAATAATAAAAATAATTAAAATATTATAGCAGTAATAATTATAATCACAGTAATACTTAAAAAACAATATAAATTTACGAATGTCCTTAAGAGGTTAGCATACATTTATCAAATTTATTAATTTAATCAAAAATTAACATTAAGCAAAAAACGCTACAAATTCTACATTTTAAAATTTTTTGAGAACACTGCCTAAAAAGAGATAACAAATCCAAGGCGAATTAATTCGCCTTGTAACAAATCTATAACAGCTCATACATACAAACTCTGAGAAACGTTAAACTTTTTTAACAGAGTTGTAAAAAATGGAGTATTTTTGTTGTTTATAACAAAATGTAAACAAATTTTGACAAAAAATTAAAGTTTTTAGAAGCGGTCATAAATCGTCAATTTTTAATGTATTGCAAAATAAAAAATTTAAATAAAAAGCTCTTAGCTTGCAGAATCTGATTTTCAGGTTGTCACTTTCGCCATTTTAAAAATGAAGGATCTACACCTAATACATATGGTGATTAGTTGTGATGGTTTTTTAGTTACAAAAACCAAACAAAAAGCCGTGCATTATAGCGAAAAAGGCTAATCGATAGAGGCTAAAGATACGAATCGATCGTGGTATAGCACGGTTCTTGAAAGACTGAACGAAAAAAATAATAAGTCAGCAAACTTTTCAATTGTAAAAAATAGCTTAAAAATATAAGTTTACTTTTTCGCTTATATATCGGAAACTATTGCGCGTGCTCATATACTGCTATATACGATCGATAGAGAATTAAAATTCGAATCGATCGTGGTATAGCTTGTTTGCTAAAAGACTGTACGAAACTTTTAAACTTAAAAAATCGCTACATATATAAGTTTAGTTTTTCGCTTATATCTCGGAAACTGTTCCGCGCGCACATATACCGCTATATAGGATCGAAAGAGGATAAAAATACAAATCGATCGTGATACAGTTTGTTTTGTGAAAGACTGTTCGAAAGAATTATTAAGCGGCAAACTTTTAAAATATAAATAATCGCTAAAATATATAAGTTTAGTTTTTCGCTTATATCTCGGAAACTATTCCGCGTGAATAATAACGCTATACACGATTGAAAGATGATAAAATAAGAATCGGTCGTGGTGTAGCTTGTTTCTTAAAAGAGCGTACGAAAAAAGTTATTAAGTGGCAAACTTTTAAAATTTTAAAAAGTCGCTCAAAAACATTTACACTATTGAGTAATTTTTTATATTATATTTGTACAAGTGAAGCTAAAACCAAATATCCGATATCGTCAGTATATTCCTTAATGCTAACGTTTAGCCTACCAAAAGCCTTGAATTTCGCGCTTATATATATTAAAAGATTCTTTGATGAAGGAGAGTGCAGAGCAGATGCCAAGGTTATACATAAGCAACTGAACTTCACGCTAAATATTTTCTATGCGCAATGTTGAAGATTACCAAAAAATTGGAATTTCACTAAACGATTAAAGTTTTACGAAAAAAGTACTTTCACGAAAATTTTACCAAAAATTTTAATTTTTGCAAAAAAATGCTACTTTCAATAAAAAATTTGAAATACCATTTAAAACTTAAAATGAACAAAAAAATAACTAAACACTATCAACAGTATAAAAGTTTTTAATAAAAACCCATATTAGCAAAAAAAAAAAAAACAAAAACTATTGAGTCATTTTAAAATTTTAAATTTTGCAAAAAATTCTTTTTGCAAGGAACAAATCAAGTTTACAGGCGCCGCTCCAAAATAAAAAAAGTTGCCAAATGGTTGCAAAATGCAATTTTAATGCAAGCCACACATGTTGCGACCTGTTGTACAACTTTTGGTAGTAATCAAGGTGTTTTTTCTACAAGTTATACAACTTGCGTATAATCGCGCAGCACAACTTCATTTTATATAGAAGCCGTTACAGTAAAGATGTTTTCCGATATTATTGCGTATGCTGTAATCGATGAAGTCTTTGATCAAGAAAAAATAATGCTAACAAAGGTTTAGAAAGAACCGAAAGTGGTCAAAGTAGTGGTTAATAGAAAAGAAAACATATTCTAAGAACAAACTTTTGAAAACCTTAAAAGAAAGTGAACCAAAGGATTACAAGAATTATATGCGTATGACAGAAGACATATTCATTTTATTGTAACTTTTATTGCCAATGCTTTTATTTTTATAATATTCATTTCTGCAGTTCCACAACTCAGGCATATATTTGTAAAATACATACTATAAATGCCCACATTTCACCAGAATCCTCGATATTTATCCATATATTGAGTTTCTTTAAATGTATAGAATACTTTTACGCTGTGTTTTGATATGTTGCCACAACGAAAATGACATGTTTACTAACGCTGCGTCCAAGTTATACAACTTGCAAAAAAATCAAAACTTTTTGATCTTTCGTACAACCAACATCCAACTTCATACAACTATACCACAAACATTGCAATCTGTTGTACAACTTGAGGAGGTCGCAGCGTGTATGGCTTACATGAAAAAAATGTAAAATTAAAAAAATTTGCGCGAACCCTTGGTTTCGGAGTTACGGACCTCCAAAGTTTTTATATATAATATGGTATATATTGAGTATTTGAATATGGAATGGGGCAATATGGGTATCATTGTAAAGGCTACTTTAAAGCCTATTTAATTAGACAGGAAAAAAGAAAAAAATCTGGTAATGTTATACACTTTTTTTCATATAAACAACTTTAATCAAAATCATTAAGTTCAACAGGAATATTTTACAAAAAAAGTTATCTAGAGAGTGTAAGATTATTATTTTAAGCAAAAAATTTTATGCAATAATTTTCGTAGCAACACCAAGTTTCGTAGTTACCTATAGCTCCAAATATATTAAAATCACGGCGAGAAGAAACAAATGTTATCACTTCTCCAATAATACCCATATTGTCCCATTCCACCATAAAATACATTATGCATGAAAAACTTAGAGCTCCGTAACTCGGATACGAAGGTTTTTCCTATATTTTGCTTAAAATTCATTTTACATCCCTTATATACATATTTTTTTTTCATGAAGTATTCCGAATAACTTAATTTATTTAGTAAAGCTACGTTAATAAAGGACAAAATTGTTTTTTTTTTTTTTTAAACAGCTTTTGTTTATTTATTTCAATGTTTCCTGCTTCATTAAATAAGCTCCTAAATTCCCTTTCCAATGATACCCATATTGTCCCATTCCGCAATTAAATTCTCGATATATACCATATTACATATAAAAATTTCGAAGATCCGTAACTCCGAAATTAAGGGTTGGCGCTAATTTCTTCACTTAATATTTTTTGCTTAGAATTACATTTTGCACCAAGTAGGCAACTTTTTATTTTGGAGCAGTGCCCGTAAACTTCATTTGTTTCCTGCAAATAAAATTTTTTGCATAAACTAAAATTTTTTGCAAAAATTTAAATTTTTGGTGAAAAATGAATCATTAGTGTAAATGTGTTATTTTATTGCAAATATGTGGTTTTTTAGAAAACTTTTTAAATGGAATTTGAAATTTTGTATTGCAAGTACAATTTTCGCTTTTTAATAATATTTTTCAGAAAATAATTTATACCATGTTTTATTCATATTATTGTCCTCCGGGTAGTGGGATATGTGCGCGTGAAACCATCTTGGGTTAATGAACAAAATACTAGTTTCCTAAAAATATTTTTATATATTTCAATGATTTTTCGTTGTTTTTCAACAATTGCTGTTTAATAACTTCTTTTAGAAATTTTTTCAGAGAGTACGAGGTCTGATATAGAAACCGTCATTTTCATATTTCGTGATTTCGATTTATTTTTCTGTTATGTTAGTACACATGTCTGTTATATATGTATGTTGGAAACATCAGCCATTTTGGAGTATCAGTTTATTTTTGACAGATAAAGAGGTTAGTCGTTTTTTGGTGTGCACTTCAATTTTTTCGTTCTTGGGTCTTTTGAATGCTTCCATTAGCCATATACCTATAATTCGTCACTAGTTATGACCTTTTTAAGGAAATATTAATATAATGTTAATAAACAAATAACCGTGAAAATTATTATTAAATAATGTGCATTTTTGTCACAATTTGTTTTTATGGAGCACGTTGTACGCATACACTCAAAAAAAGTATGCTCCATGCAACTCTTAAATAAGTTTGCCAAAACAAAGAAGCAGTTTGCTTAAAAGTTTGTTTTCTTCTAGTCGATTAGTAATTTTAATTTTAACAGGTTTGTCCGCAACGCAATGTCACGTCTACGAAATTGTACCTATTTATGCACAAACTAGGTAAGGAAAATGAAACGCAACGTGTAGGCTTACGTAGGAGTAACGAGACCTTTAAAGCCCGTGCAGGCTGCCACGAAATGAAGTAATTTCAAACTGAAATTACGAACGAAATCTGAAGTATTTATATTGGGTTATTTGACACTTAAGTTACCTTCAGAAACAGCTGTTCGTCTTTATATTAGTATTATTTTATTCTTTTGCATTTATATTTTTTGCAAAATGGAAAGAAAAACAGCTTTTTATTAATCAAATTGGAATCTATAAACAATAAAATATGAAAAAATAAATTAACAATATTTAAGTTCTTGCAGTTTTTATAATCCTCCATTAATGTTATTATACATACATGTTTGTATATATTAATGTATGTACATACGTGTATTCTTGTAAATAAGTTCATGGTTACACACAAAGTAGTGTTTTACACAAAAACAGCGTTGTCTATCCTAATTTCAAGTTAATTTCGCTGAAATTTCGTGGCAGCCTAAACGATTTTTTCTAATTTACCAAATTTTGTCAAGTATGCAAAAACTTTTTGAAGAACAATATACATTTATAATATAATAATGATTTATACATCTGCCCTTTACTGATTGCTAAAAATTCGATATGTGCTTGCGAAATAAATAAGAACAGTGAGCAAAAAAATTTGTTGCACGATTTCTCTTTAAATAGTCTTTCAAAAAATGACTCGTACTTCTCTTGATTCGATTTCTTTCTAAAAATTTTGAAGCAATATTAAAAAAATAATTCTTAACATATTAACGATTTTCCAGAAGTTTTAACTGGATTTAACGGGTTCCACATACAAGTAGTTGCTTGCAAGTAGTGTATACGAATTATTAAGGAAAATTAACAAAATTGTTGAAAAAACATACAAATTTTTTAATGACATAAAAAAAAAAAAATCCGAGATTAATTAATTTAAATAAATGAAATAGTCACCAGACCTGTCAAGGCCACCTGTTATTAATTTGCCTTGAATTGTTTTGAGTTTTTAAGCAAATTTGCTTCAAACAAATTCGCCAACCAATATACCACGTTAGAAACGCTAATTTAAAAAGTATGTTAAATAAAGAAAAAAGTAATATAAGAATAATAATAATAAGGTATTTATGAAGTTATTCAAAAGACATCGGATATACTAAAATTATTTATTTTTTTGGTTGACACTCCATGAAAAAACTATTTTATCAAAATCTATATTTTTTTATTATCTAACCTTACTAACCTTTTGTTTTGCCAGCTTAACATTGAACTTTAGGTCTTTAAATTTGCATTGGATTTTGTAAGAAGGAAATCAAATGAGAATTGTCGTGATTGTCAAGATATAATTTTAATGTAGCATTACATAGTTTATTACACAATCACACTTAAAGTCAGATAAAAGTTATAAGTAGAATAACAACCGTGATAAAACGAAAATTCATAGCGGTTAAAAAAATTTCTAAAAATAAATTTGACAAATTTCTCCCCGTGCTATTTGACATTTACATATGCGTTTATGCTATTTAAGATTTATATTTGCTTTTAGATTTTCTCATTGCACTTAAGTATTTGACAAATCTTATTGATCAGTATTGTAGTATAAAGAGGTCTTCAGTGATTACAGCATTAATTTTTTTATTCTCCAAAATTCAAATTTCTAAAAAAATCTATTTTTAATAATTTACAGCAGAATTCTGTATTTATAGTAACCAACTAAAGTAACAACACGTAATCAAGTATAAAAAATTTTGCAAATTTTTTCAAAAATTAATATTTTTTTAGACGAATGATTTTTCTATGAACAATTCTGGCACCACTGGTTCTATTCATTAAATATTTGGCCTGGCAACACAAAATTAGTTATTTAAATCTGCAACCGTATTTTGTAATTCTCTTAGCTAATTTTCTATCTCGATCGCTAAAATGCTTAAAATAAATTTGGGCGAATATATTGGCGATGTCGCTAAATTTGTATTCTTTAACTCTAATCTCTTAGCTAAAATTTACTATTTTCGCCGTAGCTAATTTGTTAAAATAAGCCTATTCTTTTCCTTCTATTTTCAATAATGCTGCTAGAAAGAGATAAACTTATGAAGCTTGTTTTTGACATTTAATATTATTGTTACCTAACTTTATTTCGCGCCAAAAATGTATATATATATATATTGTAAAACGTTAAATATTTAAAATAATTTTGAATATATTAATCAAAATTTATTTTATTTTGTTATATATTTGTTCGGATAATAATATAGTTCATTATTTACGCATATTATTTTTTCAAGAAATCGCCAATGTTAATATTGTATAAAAGCATCAAAATCTGGCAAACTATAAATGGCTTGTTTATTTTTTGTAAAATAAGTTGTGTTTTTGAAAATATTTTAGTGGCCATATTGTTATTGTTTTTTAAATAAATGATTACAATCGTGGCGAAATAATTTACCAGGTGGCAGCATAGGCGAATTCAGTATTTTTTGCTGGCGTACACCACTGTCAAACTCCATATATAAAAAATTTGTGTACATTTTTTATATATGGAGTTTGACAGTCGTGTATACCAGCAAAAAATACTGAATTCGCCTGCGCTGCCACCTGGTAATTTATTCGCCTTGATTACAATATAAAAGAAAAAAATTTATTAAACAATATGAATGGCTTTTACCGGCGAAATGTAACATACTCAATGAAAGAGGAGTGATATAGGATAAGATAAACGATGATACATATGAAATTGAAGATGATGTTAAAAATACTGATATTGAAGCTGAAGATGAAGCTGACATTTTAATAGGGTTCGACGGAAATGGTTTCCAAGATAAATTTGCTGGTTCAACAACATTTTTCTAATTTTTTTAATAAATTTTTTTTATTTCTCTTACTGAGCTGAAAGTAAATTATTTATAATTAAAAGTATAAATATATTATAGAAAAGTAGAATTAGAACTTTTATAAATTAAAAAATGTTCTAAATGTAAAATTTACTTATTATTTTTTAAAACGCTAAGGCCAACGAGTAAACACAAAAAGCATAAAGGTAAAAACAAAACAATTTAATTACGAGAAATGAACATTTCAATGAATTACTTAAGGCTAGATGAGAAAAAGAAATATATTATAGCATTAATTGTTATTATTTTGCTTACTTCCTCTATGGTAAACTCTCAACAAAATTTAAATTAATTTTTAGCAGCACCAATACTTATTGCTAAAAATTAAGCATTTAGGAGAGAAATAACAGCTAAAACGCTAAAAATACGGCGAATTTAATTATTAAGCGATAGCTAATTTTAGCAATGCTCGTTACAGAATTGCATTTGTAGCTAAAAATCGATTTTAGATATTTTTAGCAATGGAGATTAAGCTTAAGCCAATTACAGAATACGGCCACTGATGCATGGTTAAATCCAGCCGAATCAATTATAAGGTGGTAGCGGTGGCGAATTCATTGATTTTCGCCGGTAGTTTAACTGTCAAATTCCATATATAAAAAATCTGCATACAATTATTTTTATATATAGTTTGAAATTCGGGCTTACGGCGAAAACTAATAAATTTGCCATCGCTACCACCTTATAATTTATTCGCCTTGGGTAAAATAATCGTTTGGTATTAGTTGCCCGGCCGGTTTTTTTTTTTTATAAATTCGCCTTGACGTTTAATTTGTAAGTTCTGTCAAAAGTTGATTATAAAAAGAAATAAATTCAGATTTGTGTTTTATTATTGAAAAAACAACCTAAAAACAGCGAAATCATTTTCTTAAATTGCTTGCATAAATAATCAATTATAAGCTGGTAGCTATGGCGAATTTCTTAATTTTCGCCGTTAGCCCAATTTCAAACTACATATAAAAAACTGTATATAGATTTTTTATATATGGAGTTTGGCAGTTAGGCTACCTGCAACAATTAGTAAAATCGCCATCACTACCATCTTAAAATAGATTCGCCTTGAATTATATCTTCAGACAATTTTTCGTAACCTTCGAATGTTATCTTTTTAATAACTTTTTTTTAGAAAGTTTTTTGCAGGAATTAACTAAGTACACGTTTAATTCGTCCTCTATCGAATATGGGTAGTGGATATGTGCGCTTGAAAACGTAACAATGAACGAAATACTAGTTTGATATATTTTGACGATTTTTAAAGTTTTTTTCAGATATAAACTTATAACACGTTTGAGTGGTATACATATATTATTTTCGAAAATACTTACGTTCAGAAGTCATAACTTGCAAAAATTTGAGGAATGGTTTAAACTGATACAAATATTTTGGTATTGCTTGCTTGCTTACTGTTCGTGGTACCATTTATCGACTTGCACAAATCAATAGGACAAAATTATCTTACAATCCCGCTTATGGGCGTTGTCTTACCAGTTATCAATGGTAGGTACACAGTATTATCAGAGATCTGTTTACATTTTACAATAGTTTGTTCGCTAAGCCCACATCGTTTCTTACTTCCAAACATTGTGTTTTTTTTTCGTTAGCAAAAGCTTGTTACTGTATATTTTCTGAATGCAAATATTTCAGGAAAAATATTATACCAAGTGAAAAAAATGAAAAACTAAACGATTTTCAATAGTCTAGTGATCAGGACAGGTGCACGCGGAATAGTTTTCAACACATAAGCGAAAAACTAAACTTATAAATTTGAGCTATTTTTCACGTTTAGAAAAGTTTTCATACAGTCTTTTAAGAAACAAGCTATACCACGATTGATTGATTCGTGATTTAATCCTCTATCAATCGTATATAGCGGAATACGTGCACGTGACACAGTTTAAGAGATATTAGAGAAAAACTAAACTTATAAGTTTAAATTTGTCTTAATAGAAGCATAGAGAAATAATAATTTGCTTTAAAAGAACCTAAAAATATGCTAAAATTTCAAGTCCCGTTTTATTTATTATACATAAATAAAATTGAATAATTAACGTATTTAATGAATGATGAAATTTATTTAAATTTTACTTCAAAGCAGTATAATGTAAACAAAAATAATATTTTAAATAAAGTTGCAAAAGTATTGCACGCAAAAGGCAAAAATTTAGCAATAGCAAACACGAAGATAAAAATGCACTTATATCTAGATTTAGATTTTAGATACATAATCATATCTACATTTATATTTTATATACATAAAACCGTTAATATTTATAAATTTCTGAGTAATATTTCGACGATTTTTTTTAAATTTTCCAAAGCTTGTTACCTTTTAGCTTTTCCAGAAAGTTTCTCAGAGAAACCTGGAAGCCCGTGTTGTTTCTGTTTTTTGTCCTTTGTTGCATGCAGGTGGTGCGAAAAGTGCGCGTGTAATCATTTTGAAGCTTTTATTAAAAAATTTAATTCAAAATGCATTCTCAATACTTCATCCTACATATTCCATTTGCTGCAGTCCAGCAAGTTTAAAATAGTAGTTTTTTGCAGGTCTCTTGAAAATTTCAAGTTTTTTAGAGATTGATTTCTTCTCAAATGTCAGATTTTTTATATATGTATGTACATAACTCAACATTTAATCTACCGGACCTGCTCTACCTCCTAGCTGATAGTTTTTTTTTTGATATCAACACCAAGGTGTATTTTAGTAGGTAGTGTCGTCCGCCCATCTAGGTTGTAGTTGGAAATGTTTGTTTACGAGTTTTAAAAATAACAACAACAAAAATTTGCATTTAGAGCAATTATCTTTTATTTCTCTTTGTGTTTTTGACATTTCTAACGAACAAAGCAAAAATAAAAAGCCAGGTTTTTATTAGACCAAAGCGAATAAAAAAGTAAGTTGCAGCGTATGCGAATTCCTTCTTTTCGCCAGTAACATTACTGCTAAACTCCATATATAAAACATATAATACAGATTTTTATATATGGAGTTTGACAATAAGTTTACCAGCAAAAAATAATGAATTCGGCTATGGTACCAGTAATTGCGAAATAATACTAGATAGTCGCGATAGCGAATTAATTAATTTTCATCGTAGACGCTAAACGTCAAACATCATATAAAAAAATTACAGATTTTTTATGTATGCAGTTTGACATTTAGGGATACGCCTTGGTACCAACTTGTATTTTAATATTGCTGTTGCTACAGTTAGTCTAATACAAGGCGAATAAATTACCAGGCAATAACGTAGGCGAAAAGTACCCTAATACACAAGAGAAAGTAAATTAACGCAACAAATTCGAAATTAAATATGTGAAATGAATTTTTAAATAAATTTAAAACACTTTTTACCATTGTTGAACGTTTAAAATTTAAAGCTTTAAAATTTAAATAAATTTTGACGTTTTCAGTAACAATTAAACCGCTAATATTTTTTGTTGTCTCAAAACGTCAAAATTTATTAAAATTTTTAAAGTAGTAAAGATTAATTTCACTAATAATATTTCAAATTTGATGCTATTGAAAATTGCTTTTCGTATTTTAGTTTCTTCTTTTTTAATCCCACAGCCCAACAAGCATTAATACTTTATTATATTTATATTACTGTATAATATATTATTATAATTAACATCTAAACTGTGCTAAACAATGTTTAAAAATCGTACATACACTTATATAAATAAAAGCATATATGTTTTTAGAAGAACGTTCAAAAATAATAATATGAATATTAATCTCAACCAAATATTCCGTTTTTTTGCAACTCCGAGTAAGAAACTATATATGTAATGTTTTTTTTTTGCCTTACACACGTGTTAATCAATGCAAAGCACATCGATGCCAACCATAAAAAAGTGAACGCCGTTCAAATAAGCTTGTAGTTTTTCGAGAAGTGTGGCATCACCCTGACCTATACAGAAAGTTTAAAATCGATATTTAATGAACTTATTGACCATATATCAGTAAAATATGTTGAAACTATGGCTATATATATGCAGTGGAATCAATAAATTGTAATATTAAACATTATAAAAAAAATGTCCCCAAACTAACATGTCCCCGAACTATGCGGTAGACATACAGAACTTTGAGGACTGTCCTCAAAGTATGCAAATGTCCCTAAAGTATGCTATAGACTGAAGAACTGTCCTTGAAGTATGCGCGATACATATATATATATATATATATATATATATATATATATATATATATATATATATATATATATATATATATATATATATATATATATATATATATATATATGCTATATATATATAAACAAGAACTAATTTAAGTACTTCTACTTGCTCTCACCATAAATAAATGCAGGAACATATTTTTTTCTAGGTGTTTTTCTTCAATTGGCCATGCACATTTGATGTCGGCACCATGTGGAATATTAAAAGTAACATTTTTTTGATATTCATCTCGAAGCTCAATGATTTTGTCCGAATGAAAGAAATAGCTGTCATCGTAATCAATACGATCCCAAACACTATCCATGGCACCTAAACATGGTGGAACGTCTGAATCACGTAAAACTTCATTTGCCAAGTCGTACGTAATTGAGCCTCCAGAATGACGAGCATAAGTTTTTATATTCTAAGCAAAATAAAACTCTTTTAAAGTATTTTAGCTTCTTAATTTGACCAATAATGTTCCTTTACATTGATCAGCTCCCACAGTCTATATGAAGCATCTTCAGCTAAACGCGCACAAACATCGCCCGACAATTCAACGTACAAAAAATTTTACGGGCTTAAGATATGAACTACTAAAAATCCATTAAAATGTAAAAAGATATTAATTAAAGGATGAATGATTCGAAAAAGAACCATCCAAATGTTAAATAAGCAACCATTTTTTTTAATTTTTAATTCATGTTTTATTTGGTGAAACTCCTGTGACTCCAAATTAATCCAGTTCTCTTAAGGAAATTAAATGTGATAAATAAAATATCTGCTTAAATTGAAAATCAGTTAAAAAAAACATTTATAATCCCCCTACAACATGTCTGGGACAGAAATAGTTTTGTTGACCAGTGTTAAATGTTATAGTCATACAAGTTCTTAACGCATACAGCAATGCCAGAAGAAAAAAACCATAAGCAGCACAATACTAGTTGTTAAATAATTCACTTCAATTTCATTAAAAAAGAGTAAAAAAATAACTGTGTAACTTTGTAATTGAGAGCGTGCAATATTATAAATATTTCATTTTGAAATTATGCACTCATAATGTGTTTAAATCACGTACATCTGCGTTAGTGTGTTAATTAAATTTAACGTGAGAAAAAATAGAAAAGAATGAAAATCATAGTCAAAAGTGTTAACACCTTTAATATTTTTTAAACAATAAATTAATTTGGTAACTTTTATGAAACCTATTCGTTATTAAAATAATTTAAACAGATGGAAGTGAAAGCCATAAAACGAAAATTTTTAGGAGTCCAGGGCTATGATAATTCGACATTTATTTGCATAAGCCTTATATGTACATTATACATTTGTACATATATAAAACATTAAAAATCATGAAATATGCATATTTATTTTAATTAATTGAGTATATTAAATGTAGTGTTTTTTTTACCATCTTTACACAGAGTTCAAAGATTCAATTTAGCGCTAACTAAATTTGTATGAAAAAATTATTTTAATTAAAATATAACTTTTTGTTGACGCTATTTTATTCTGTTTTTATATCATTAAAAAAAGGTTTTGTTTTAAATAATGTACTTGATGTAATGCATTTTATGCCCTTCACTACAGGTGAAAAAAATGTATAAAATAGTTTATCATTTCGTTTGTAATATCAAAAGGAGTAGATGACGTTGAGAAGATTTTATATGCCAATCGTAAGACATAGTTTAAAAAATAATGCTATTGAAAATCAGCCTGCCTATATGTTGAAATCATTTGAAATGATTAAGTAACTCCAACTAAAAACACAAATATATGGGCGATAGAGAATCAAAAATTTAGAAAAAAATACCAAGTTATGGGCCTCTGACATTTTTAAAGAAGAACACATATGTGCACCATATTTTTTAAGATATCAATATGGGTATCATTTAAAAGCTTTCGAAGAGATGTTTCAGCAAATACCAAAAAAAAAAAAGATAATCAATTAAGAGAAAATAAAATTTTTGTCTAAAATTTTATATAGTACTTATTTTTTTCTTATTTTTAAATTCTTTGTCATCCCTATATTTGTTTTGATTTTGCTTTTGATTGGAAAATAAATTTCGAGAGATTAAACTTTAAACAATCATTAGTTTTGTTTATTAAATTAATTCAATACAGAATATAAGTGTGAAAAAGTTAAGCATTGTGCGGTGCCTTAAACTCAATCCATGAGGAACAGTTGGTATTGGTTTTTATATATATATATATCAATATATTTTTTAAATTTAATTTTAGATTTTTTCTTTTTTAAATTAAGAAGATAAATGATTTTTATAGTAACAATTAAATTGTATAATTGCATAATATAGAAATATTTAGCAATCAAAGCTTAGGAATGATTTGTGTTTTAATTTCGCATGTGGCATTTTCGCTTCCACATGAGCTTTGCAAGTTAAATATCTATTAACAATTTAAAAAAATAGGGTAAAATATGGTAATTTTGTTAATTATTGCAATTTTATCTTCGCAATTAGAATTTGTATTAGCTCATCTTGCTTATGTTTATGCAAGTTGGCAACTTCGATATAAACAAGAGTTATAGGACACATCCCAAGATACCAACTAGAGTAAATCTAGTTTCTTATTAATTTTAAGTTGCATGCTCTGCAAAAGGGATCTATATTAAGTACATGTAAGTCTACAACAAATACAATATATAAAAAACAGCAGGCAATTTATTTGTTTAAAAATCATTATATGTGTCAAAAATAGGGAAAACATAAACAAACAATAATAATAATTGCTAAATAATGCAGGTGACGAAATTTACATATCGTTTCCTTAATTCAGAAAAGCTCTAATTAATGTTTGCCCTTCCTTACAGGAAAAGGAAAAAACTTAATAAAACGTACAGTTTTGTTGTTAGGAATTTTTTATTATCGCATTGTATTTTTGTATTCTCCAAGCAATTAAATGCTGTTACACCCTTTTTAATCTGTTGGTATTGCATTTGAGAATCATTTATAGAAAAATGTATAAAACTTGAATTAAAAAAAATGAGTTAGAAACTTTTTATATCAAGGTTACGATATGCACATTTGTACTATATAACGGGAGATTACCAAGTTTAAAAAAAATAAAATTATTTTATTAATCAATTTTTGAAACACATGATTTAACAACTGTTGGTGCGTTTGCGAATGAACAAGACATTCTGTTTCTTGTGATCGTTGAAAAATTTCAAATAATTGAAAAAAGCTTTTAATTTTACTAAGGTAGGTTGTGTTGCCAACAATGTGTCATAAAGATTATTTATATTCATTGTTCGAATGTTATTGGCTTCGAATAACTCAAATTTCTTTGCAAAGAAATGAAAAAGCTTTCGTTTAATATCTTGTATAGTAGAATTATCACAAAACGAGATATTTGAAAAATTTTAAATGTTACAAGAAAAATATTTATAAAACAGTGTATTTTTTGAAAGTGTTATGATTTTAAACTTCCCATTTCCTAGGAATTCAATAAAATTTTCGCGGGAAATTGTGAACAACTTCTCTCAATCCCTAGTCAAAATACAGCTGACTACATGTTTCTATAGCTTTATTAAAAAATCTAACATTTGTAGTTTTATTTTTATAAATATGCTTTCGTTAACATATTTGGCAAAGTTTTCTTTGTTTTCTTAAGAATATTACAGTACATAGTTTTGTTTTCACAAAGATTACTGTTTAAGTATTTTTTAATTGCTTTCTGTTTTACTCCTTTTTCAAAGTATTAAAGTTTTAACTCTGCCCTGTTTTTCTACTTCAAACAAAATATAACCACAAAATAATTGAGTTGTAGAAAATCGTGAAATAAAAGTGTTACAAATTGAAAAATTGCATTTTTATTAAGGTTTGAAATTTTGTTTGTTAAGACTTGAAACAACAAAAGAAGATGGTAAGACCCAAACAATGAATTATAAAAAATAATGGTGAATTTAAGCATTAAAAAAATGTTACTTGGTATGGCCATCTACTACATCAACGTTTTAACCCTGCTGTTAGGTGGAGAAGAAAAATCCAAATTTTAGGTATGAGACCATTTTGGTCTATACCATTCTTTAGACACAACAAATGCACTTAAACTTGTTTTTGGACTATTTATGTACATTAATTTATAAACAAAAAGTTTTTAATTTAACTTACCCTTCCGTTCTTATATAAAAAATATTAATATGAAATTGATTATTTCGAATATTTTTTAATTATGCTTGGTTAATTTAAATATACATAAATATTTATAATAAAAACAAAAGTAACAATGACATATTGTAAAAATAATTTTATTGGTAAGGCTGATTTAAAATTCTGTGATTCCCTCAATTATTTTTGCTTTACAGAAATGCCGTTTTATTGCATAGTATTGAGTTTGCATTATTTCTGTGATTCCACAAATCTATCTCGTCAAGGTACTAATATTAGTTTTACTTTAGTTGGCGTTGAGTTTTAAAACTGTTTGCTTTGTTAAAAAAATTGAAAATCGGTAAAATTTAAATTACGACGATAGGGCTCAAATTTTAAATTAAAGTATCCCTGATATATTAATTGCCAGTGTTTTGGATAAAAATTTTGAATGTGAAAGTATTGCAAAGGTGTTTGAATCATAAGGTGAAGATGTTTCATAAGCCAATGATATTGATTTATTTTATATTGCAAAAAATAAATTACACTGTTAGATTGGAGCCTCAGCAGAGAATATCATATCCGTACAGCCCGGGCCAACACGATTTGCAAATATAGAGCAATAATATATTATCTTCTTTTTTGTTATTTTTCCCCCAGTTTTGGCAAAATAAAAGTTGAAAATACCAACAAATATGGGAGAGTCGAATTTGATAATAGGTGGAAAGACTAAGAGAAATCTAATTTGAACACATACATTGCCATATTTACTTTTGCGAGCGTTTATAGCAGAAAAAACGATGACTTATATGGTTTATTTGATGCACGTTTTAGTCGCCTTATCTTCCAGGCAGTTATGACTTAGAATTATTTTCATATGATTTCGAGCTCGCTTCGCTTCGATGATACAATGGCCCGCCGGCAGAGACAATGTAGTGATAAATTCGCTCCTGTTCGTGATATATGGAATCGCTGGGAAGTTCTTCTTCCAATGCTTTACAACTGTCATGAAAATGTTATTACTGACGAACAGTTGGTGGTCTTTTGACGAAGCTGCTCTTTTAGGCAATACATGCCCTCAAAGCCTGCTAAATATGGTCGAAAATTTTGGATGGCTGTGAACTCTAAAACAGGATATGTGTGGAAAATATAACCCTACCTCTGAAAACCGAAAATGAACAGGAGGAAAAAATCAGACAGAGCGCGTCGTATTGAATTTTACTGAAGGCATAAAAGGTCAAAACATTACTGCTGATAATTTTTTTTCCTCTTACGAATTGGCAAAAAAAAACTTCTAGAAAGAAAGCTGACATATGTGGAAACCAATTGAAAAAATAAAACATTTATCCCTCCGAAATTGGTAATTTGCAAAAAAGTTCCTTTATGTACTTTAACATTTGCTCTCAATGAAACTGAAACTTCGGTATCCTACATCGGGCATACAAATGAAAGTACTATTTTGATAAGTACTATGCACAAAACATCGGATATTGATTATAATGATCAAAAGAAAAAACTTGCAATTGTTTCTTATTATAACTCAACAAAAGATTTGACAAAACTTTTTTGTTAGTGTAACCTCTGACTATTATTCTTTTATCCTAGGAGGCATAGATACTGTCGATTATATGATTGCCTACTACAATAGTAAACGAAAAACAAATCGATGTTCAAATTTTTTCTTTTCCAATATGATTGACACATCCGCACTGAATGCATATAAATTATTTTTTGAAATCGATGTTTCATGGGCATAAGTTGATGTAAATCGGAGGAGACCAGAATTTTTACGGCGGCTGAGTCTATCTTTGGCTGAAAAGTACATGATGGTACGTACTTTCTGACTGAAATAAGAACATCTGCGGTGTTACAAAATTTTCATCAACTAGAAATCGTGGGACATGTAGCTGATGCAAAACTAAATGGGATAAGAATTGCATCATATGCAGCAAATTCATATGCTAAATAGAGCGGAAATTAATTTGCTTGCCATGCACTGGTAATTTTGACTGAATAACCTACTTTTCTATAAAATTTTTGAATGCAATAAAAGGAAAAATTATTTTGAAATCAAATGGTCCCCAACTAAATTCGATGTTTACACTTACTGTTGTAGAAGACTTAAGCAATTTTTAGACGTTTTGTTTATAACGCGTTAAAACGCTAGGCTTATAACAGTCAATTTAAGTTACCTATAGGGAAAACGTTAAATTTTAGATTTAGTACCAATTTGTGCTATTGGGAGCTATAGTGCTATGCAGTTTCTTTTTTAATTTTAATAGAGACAATAATACGTGTAAAACTCATTGATGCTTTATGGAGATACCTTTTAAATAGTGAAAGATAAAAAACGGTTTAGAAATGACTGAGTTGTCAGACAGAAGTATAAAAAAGCAACATTCTGTCGAATCAACAATGAGAGCCAGGCATTTGTACAAAATTTCAACCAGCTATAGTTTTCCGACAATGAAACATACAAACAAGCAATACATTTTCTGCTTTGCACATATAAACGTACTTTAGATGCTTTAATGTAAAGTTGTTATGTCCTGCTTTCAATAAAAAATCAGAAAAAGTAGTAAGAATTTTTTACGATAAACGACCAGCTGTTAAACCATTAAAATTTTCTTTTCCAAGTTAGTTGGAAAATTTACTCATTAACAAAAACAGCTATAAAAATTATTGCAAGAGTAAAAGTTATTATTCTCTTTTTTTTAATGTCACTAACACCTGAAACTAAAGGAATTTTATGGTTTTGTTTGCTCAATGAAAATCGGAATTCTATTATTTTTATTTTAACTGGGTTTTATATCCTTAGTAAAGTGTTAATTAAACATGTGTTTTAAATGAAAAGAAGAAAATATTTCTTCCTTACCGTTTGGATATCTTTGCATCAATCTGCTTAGTAATCCTTAATTAGAGATACCATGTACTCACAGAATTTTATTCGCTGATATTTTAATCAACAAGATTTTTCCAAATATTTTCTCAGAACTAATAAACGTTTTTTAAATCCTTATTGAGTTAAATTCTACAGTTTCCAAAGTCGGATTACTTTATTATTATTTGCTATTGCGCCTAAAATTTTTTAATATAATTTTAACCATAAAGTGCACTTTTAAAATCATTGAAAAGAAGGACATTTTTATGGAATTTTTATATCGTGTTCCTAACTGTCGTTAAAATTTACATTATTCTAAAATAATTTTTACTAAATCATATACATACTGATATAGCAGAAACAGCGCTATTAAGCATACATTTTCGGTGAGTATTTTTCAAAAATGTAGCTAAATTTTCCTGAAGCTATGTTGAATATTTTTTTTCCTTACACGTTTGGTCGTGGCGCTGTTTTTTTTCTCACTTGAAATTTCGCATGATAAAAAAAATGTTATCAAATCCCAGACTGAGAGATCACATGGGTAATAAGACATTCTCAATTCAAAAAATTTATTTATTCACATGTGCTGCACTTATCCTAATTAAATATCTTGCAGCTTGGTCTTGGAAAATGTGAAATTTTTTATCTTTTCTGGTCCCAAATTTTGCAAGAAGAATTCTAATTTTTTTTTAGTTTGTTCTTAACTTAGAGATTTTGTCACAGCGTAGTATGAAATTTGCGTTACTTGAGTAAAGACGATTATGTACGTGCGCTATACAATTTAAAAACATACTCAGATATTTTAGAATCTTTGTTCGAAATGCATTTTACTGAAACTTGAAGTTTAGATAATGGAATCGTGTTTATGAGTGCTCGATTCGAGTTATCTTACACGTAAACTGACTAAAGATACTAGCGCAACCACTTTTACTGAAAAACGAACCTCTAACGAATTTTAATTTTATGAGAAGCCATTTTATTGAATTAAAAGAAAACAACAAAATGCCTTTCCCTAACCAATAATAAATATGTTTTCATTTTGCTCAGTTAGGCTCAATCGTGGATAATTTTCTTTTTTTTTTTAATTACATGTCTGATTTCTTAATTCGCTGATTTTTATGAAAAGCAAAGCCAGCACCAATAAATAGTAGTTGCTAAAAATTTTTAAGTCTGTCTTTTCTTGTAAATTTTTGAACACTTTTAATATTTGAGCGTATGCCACGATGCATTTTATTGTAATTCTTTTTCTTTATTGTATTTCCTATAATGACTACCATATCATTATCGTGGTTTTTGCCTTGTGAAGCATAGAAATTATGTAAATGATGTTTAGTCATTAAAATATTAATATGAGCTAAAAATAAGTGTTTATATCTTAAATCATTTTAGTAACTAAACGAAATACAAAAATAATAATTTTATCATTGCTGCCATCTAATTGTGTTTATTTTTTTATCATTTCATGGACAAAAGCTTAGCAGAACTGAAAAGTTTGAGTTGTTCTTTTGCAAATTATTGTGTTGTAGCGCTATAAGATATAAAGAATTCGTATATCAGTGTCCCTTATATAAAGAAATTCACTTTTTATTTTAGAAATAGAATAAACTTTTCTTTATTTGTTAATAGAAATTTTAGGGTTGTAAAGATAACTTAGAACGATGTTGCTTAGTAATTAATTAGAAAGTGACATTGCTTTATGGTTACTGTTTCAAAAAAGCTTCGTTCTTTTTAGGTAAACATGTACTAAGACAAATGGGCATTTGGAAATATGGAATTCATTGTTTTACCAGATGAGCCACTTTATACTTTTGTACGATATATTTATGGTAAATATAATTATCCAAAAGTATAAAACGGTTAAGTATAAGTTAACAGCCTGCTAACATATTACACTTAATTCTCAATTGGAGATTTGTAAGTATCTAACAATTAAATATTTTTATATTCTGGCAACGCCAGAGAAGTAGGAATTCATGTAAAATAGAGTGATCAATGAAAGAGTCAGCCGCATTTTGACAAGAAAACACGTTATTTCATTTTTTTTAAGACAAGATTTTTAGTTAAACCACGTGAAACGTTGTGTGATATTCCACAAAATCCTGTACTCAGTTAAAAGTCACCCAACGTAATCGTTTAACCTTATTCTTAAAGAACTACATACTAATATATTTGCTTGGCCTAAAATCATTTTCGAAAATTCGATTTACTTCCTAGGTGTTTTTAGAATAATTTAAAAGTAAACTTTACTACGAATAATAGTAATTACAAAAAGTATCTACTAATACAATTAGAACATTTCGTTTGTAAAAGATAAAATAAAAAACGTAAAATATAAGATATAAACAGAATAAGGTATCAATTAAAATTTTACGTAAATAACATGTGAAATATTGCAGAAACAATAAGTGCATTTCTATACGACAGAAAAAAAAAACAAAAAACTGAAAGTCATTCCTCATTCGTTTAAACAAAAAAGAAAGAACATAATTTGAAACAAGATCAATATTTTTTCAATTTGAGAAAACATATTTTACAAATTACAAACTCAAAGAAGAAATTATTAAAAATAAATTCATATTGACGACAAGCTGAAGACGGGAGATAACTGAAGACACTTTCATCACGTTTTACAATGCAAGAGACCCATTCAAAATGGGATAAGTTTTTTATTATTATTATTAGTTAATTAAATTTAGTTTTTACGCTATCATTCACATTCTTATCATTGAGAAAACTGAGAATATTTACATCACGTAAGGGAGCTTCAATTAACAAATTAACTTCTGTATTATTAATTCTTCATTAAAACTATTTTTTTACACTATCATTTATATTCTTGTCATTGATACAACAAAATTTATATCGCGTGAGATAGCATATCAAAACGGGCTTTTGTTTGTATAATTTGTATTTCTTAATTAATATTATTCTTTAGGCTTTCATTCATATTCTCGTCATTGATACAATAAAATATACATCGCGTAAGAGATCATATCATAACGGGATTATATTTGTATAATTGGTATTTCTAAATTTATTGTTAAAAAATTCTGGCATTCTATAATTTTTTATATCGATTTTTTCTACACACATACAAATGAGAGCATTTATGAAAGCGAACATTTTTCCGGTAGTGAATATGCGAATGATGCAATAGGTGATTTGAATTTCTTAGCATAAAATCGCTCTTGCCATATATTGTGAAAAAATCAATTAATAGTTAAGAGCTTAACATTTTAGTTGACATAGGTACGACATTAGAATATTTAATTTTCCTAAAGGTGTGAAATCAGATAAAACCCCTTTGATATTAAATAAATGGATCTACTACTAAACCTGCTTAATCAAAAAACAATTTTTTTTATATTACCGTCCCCTAATTCATTTGACGGAATAATAGGGTACGATTTAAAAAAAAATTGAAGCCTTAATTGATACCAAAAATGAATACTTTTTTACAAATTTGGAAAAGAATCAATTAAACATTTTTCGTGCAACCCTGTTAACTCAAAAGAAATTGATAAAAATAGCATTCCATAAAATCTTCTAAATGAATTTGATATCCAAAAATTCAAAAAAATTCAAAATTATTGAAATGCTAGCTAACACGCATGCCGAAGCTACAATAAATTTAACCAAACAAAAGCCAATATATTCTCGTAGCTATCCTTATCCCATTTCTGCATCAGAATTCATTAATAAATAACTAAAAAACCTTCCTAAGGACGGCATTAAAAGGAAATCTTTCTAGCCATATAATATGACTATTCATGTGGTTAACAAAAAAGGAGTTTATTGCCATGGCAGACAAAACTTGCGAATGGTGATTGACTTCCGTAAAATAAATGATTTTACAGTCCCGGATAAATATCTAATGCCGGATATAACCGTTATTATATCAAATTTAGTTATCTCGAACACTTGACTTAAAATCCGGATTTCATCAAACTATCTTGGCCGAAAAAGACAGACATAAAACAGCGTTCAGCGTGAATAACAGCTAATATGAATTCTGTCGCTTACCCTTTGGTCTTAAAATGCACCCTGTATTTGACGACATATTACGCAATGAAATAGGGAAAACTTGTTTTGTTTATATGGACGTTGTCATTAAATTTTCACTAGATGCAAAAACCCATATTCACGATATCGATAAAGTACTTAAAAATTGGCAAACACAGCAATGCGAATCTCAACAACAAAATCAAGATTTTTTAACCTTAGGTTAAGTTTCTTGGATTCGTTATTTCACAAAACAGAATCAAAACATGCAATAAGAAAGTAAACGACATTCTTAATTTCCAAGTGCCAAAAACGCTTAGAGCATTGAGGTCCTTCGTTGGTTTAGCAGGCTTCTATAGCAGATTTGTCAAAAATTATGCTGACATCGTTAAACCACTTACTTCGTATCTTCGAGGTAACAATAGCAATGTTAGTTTGAAAACATCGAAACGCGTCAAAATTCATTTGTCTCAAGAGGCAGTCGATGTCTTTGATAAAATAGAACTTTTTTTAGCATCAGACGATGTGCTTCTTCAGCACCCTTCGAGCCCTTCGCGCTAACGACTGATGCTAGCTCTAATGCCATAGGTGCAGACCTCTCTTTCCGCTACCGGACAAAACTATGCTACAAACGAGTGCAAGCTGCTGTCCATTGTGTGGTCATTACAGGAATTACGAAATTATTTGTATGTTGTAAAAAATATTCATATATTTACCGACCATATACCGCTTACTTCTGCTACTTTTGATAAAAATCGGAATCTTAAAATTAAAAGATGGCAAGCACTTATTGCCAACTTTTTTCCACTTTTCTTTTATAAGCCTGGAAAAGAAAATATTGGGTTTTACGCATTGTCTCGTCGGTATATGAAAAATTTTAGTCAGACAGACTCCGAAACAGTACACAGCGAAATATTTTTTTCTGAAACGATAAAATCAATTTTTGGTTAACTTTGCAAATCTGTGTCAATCAGCAAGTTGTTAATGAAATACAATGCGTTTTAAGCACTTTAGCAGAAATACAAGACGATATACTTAATCACTTTCAACTAATAAGATTCATGTATGCACAGAATTTGTAATAGACTTAACGATTAAAGATGGTCAGTTAGAAAGGGTAAACCTAGAACATAATCGCGCTCATAGATCCTTGCAAGAAAATTATAAACAAATAACTTCAGAATATTTTTTTCCCTAAAATAAAGCAAATGCTTCAGCTAATTATCAGAAATTGCACAGTTTGCTGGGAAAATAAATACAACAGAAAACCTCAAACACCGTTAATTGGTGTAAATTGCATTTTCTCACTAGATAAATTTTTTAAGTTTGCACTGGCCAAGTCCAGTAATGCAACACTTTGATGCAGATTTTTTAAAAACTATTTAGCAAAAAAATTATAGCTGCACAGTCAAAAATTGTAAGTAAATTAGAAATTGCAAAGCGATCATTCAACGAAGGCGATGTAGTATTTGCACGGAGAAACAAGAGATTAGGCAATAAATTTCAGAAAGTTTATTCAGAGAAAAATTGTCGAATAGGATTTAGAAACAGAAGTTTTGATAGATGGTAAGAGAATTCATAAAAATAATATAAGGTAAAATTAACTACATACAACTTTTCTAATCATTTCGATTTTAATTGCAAGTAAAAACCTGGTAATTCCTAAATACATAAAAATTTGACTTTATAAAAATAGAAAGTATCAATGTAAATCTTATAACTTATTGCAATTATTAATCTTTTTATTATTGTAAAAAATTTTGTATCTCACTTTTGAAAAAAAGTTATTAAAAATGTTTACCGAAACGAGTCGTTACGCCTTAAGGAAGGGGAGAAGTTAAAATCCTGTTAACACACTACACTAATTTCCCAATTGAGAATTTGTAGGTATCTAAAATATAAATATTTTTATATTCTGGTAACGCCAATTAGAAGTAAAAATTCATGGAAAATAGCATGATCAATAAACGAGTCAGTCACATTTTGACAAGAAAACCCGTTGTTTCATTTTTTCGAGACCAGATTTTTGGTCAAACCACGTGAAATGTATGATATTCCAGAAAATCGTTTACTCGGTTAAAATTCACCAACGTATACTAATTTATATTTAAGGGTAAGAATATTAAAAGGTAAAAATAATAAAATATAAGTATATTAATGGAATAATAATAATTGAAATCCAATATTGGATTCATTTGGTGTCATGAAAACGTCTAGGTTTTGCCTTTTTTGAACGACCATAAAACTAATAATCGTATCAGCTGTTTTGCGTACTTGCTAATTAGTTTATCTTTCTAATGTAAAATTTTTTAGTAAATTGTGGTACTTCCAAAAAATTTGTTAGGTAAATAATAAACTAAGATGTATAAAAAAAGCATAAAATGTCTGGAAGAAGTCAACACTGGGAAGGTGACTAGAAAAATTTTAAGGGACTGCAGCAGTTCACTTGAAGTTCTAGAGACTGCGTTAGTAAATCTGTATGTCGTAACATACATATATAAAGGCACCTTGCAGTTTCGAAGCATATTATAGGTTAAATATAGAGGCTTTTCTTGATGTACTTAACACCATTGAGGGCAACTTTCACAATCCAAGATTCCACCATTGCTCAAGTTAGCCGCTGCGCTACGGTTTTTAGCTGAAGGGTCCTGTCAGCAATCTGCTGAAAAAGACTCCAGTACAAGTTTGGCAAGAAGTACCATTTCGACAAATTTAGGTGAAGTCACTAGGACTCTCCAGCGTTGCATTTGTCCACAATGGATGAAGATTGAAATGGACAACAACGAGAAATGCAAATCAAGAGATTATTTATTCAGTAATTAGAGAATCCCTTCAATAATTGGTTGCATTGATGGGACTTATGTACATATGTGAAGATAATTAAAGCTAAAATTGACGAGCGTTTATACTTCAATCGAAGAGAGTACTTCAGTATGAACGCTATGATTGTAAGTAAATTTAATATAATTTAAATATATTCAAATTCAGATTGGTGATGGCGATATGAAAATGCGGGTGTCGGATGCACGATAACCCGGCTTCAGCCATGATATTTTCATTTGGAATAAATGCAGCGCAAGACGGTATTTTCTTCTACAGTACGAGCCAGGCGTGCTTTTTTCCACCCATTAACATCTTTTTGGGGAGGACCAGCATTATTTGGTGATTCAGTCAACTGTTGCCAAAGTGAATCAACAGTTGGTTTATCTCGCTTGGTTAAGCAATTAGCCAAATCTGGATACTTTTCATAAGCTCGATGATAGCAGATTCTTGCGTTTTTTTTATATTTACCCCTTTTTTCAATAAAGTATTAAATTGTACAAATTTTTTCCAAAAAATAATATAATAACTTACATATTTTTATAAAAAAAACCAAGATTAAAAAATCATTAAAAACACGCAAAATAATTCTGTCAGCAATTAGCTACTTGTTTTGTTTCCAATACAAAAACCAATAACATCGGTTTCTGTGACGCCTAAAACAGACAATATTTTCAATTAGAACATAAAACCAAGAAAATTGGATTCTATGACAGCCCCGCATATATAGTTATTTATAAATATTATGCTATATAATAGTTAGAATAATTCATGCTCTGCTTAATTAAATGTGCAAACATGAGTTTAGACAACCTTCTTTATGCAATAACGGATGTTATTTTTAAATTAAAATATGGGGCTCCTTAATTTTAGGAAGCAGATTGGAAGCTAGTTCTAATTCACAAAAAATTTATTACAAATAAGTAGGGTCTTAAGAAACAATCTTATTGAATCCAACAGAGAACTTTGTACTTTGTTCAATAGACAAAAAAAAATAATAATAAAGCGCTGCGAATATTAATAAGATATAAAAACGTCTTATATAGCCATCATTAGGCACTATTTAAATATGTCTGAGATATTTCAGTTCTCTTTCTTATGTTTATACTTGGAGGCGTTAAATTAAAATTTTTAAAACTTAAAATTATGCAAAAAAAAACGAATTTATATGGTTTCACATAATACATTGTATGCAATTTAGTTTTGTATATAAACCTTTCGAGCGAGTCATCCAGTAATAAGTGAAAATAATTTTTGATAAGATTTTCTCTTAAATAATTATTGCTTGTATCAAGAACATTTGATATTTTAATAAAAGATTTTAAAATTATAAAGTTATTTTTTATGATTTAAATTAGTGTTGGAGCATTCAAATACAATTTGTGATAAGACGATTTTTATTTATTTATTTATACGTTTTTCATTATGCCTTTATTCTCTATTTCCGAAAAATTTAAAGAAAGCAAAGTTTTAGAAACACACAAGCTAAATAACAATACCAATTTTTGCTAATTTCACTGATTTTTCTTAGTTTGGAGATCAATAACGGGTATACAAATTTTTTTTCCTTCGATAGCTCTTATTGTTTTGCTAAATAACTATAAAGTGCCTCACCTTCAGATAGTTGACAAAAAGCTCCTCTTATATGCTCCTTATATAAGCTTTATACAGGCGATACACAATGAACAAATATTCATACTCAAAGTAGTATTGATGAAATTTAGAAAATATTGCAAAATAAGTAAAACAAATCTGTAGTTTCTAAACAAACAAAAATTGATGACAAAGCAAAATTTATTTCAAGGTTTGCGGTTTGTTGTGATAAATTTATAATCTTTTGTCTTTTGCCGTCAATCAGGTTTCAAAGACGAGTTACCGGTGTGAAATTTTAAAGTAATTTCATCATAATTTTTTTTTTATTCAAATTCACTACACTTAGAGTCTTTAACGTCATTTGCTTATGACTTTTAAGTTATTAAAATCATTATGATTTTCCATTTACTTCTTTTCTTTATTAACAAACTTTCTACCATCAACTAATTCAAAAACAATAATAGGAAAACAAAAATATAAATTTAAGGGTGGGTTTAAACTGAATCTATTCAAGTACAGAAATGTGATAAATATAACAAAAATGTTAATTCTTTTTTTACTTTAACCTTATTGCTCACTAGTCTTTGATGGATTATATTTTTTACATTAGGAAATACTTTAATCTGAAAGGGTAAATTGATTTCTTTTCATTTTGTGTAAATAAGGATTACAAAACAATAAAAAAATGTTAAGGTTAAAACCATTAAGATGATTAAAGGTTGGCTTAAGTATTTTGTTCTTGTGCTTTGTTTTGTTTTGCATCATTTATAAAATACTGGTTTTTAATTACTAACAAACAAGTCGTGTCTCTTAAATTTGCTTTAGGATTTTTTATTTTAGAATAACAAAGCAATAATTTTTGACTTGGTAGATATAAATAAAATTAAGAAGAGTTTTAAAGCGATATCTATAATTTGGCATTAATGTTTTATTTGGCTTAGTTAGACATTGCGCTGTTTTGCCATTATATAAATTTTCCTGTTGTTCAATTTTGTAGTTGCTTCTTCCATTAAACGCAGTAAAATTTGCTGTACAAAATTTAGTTTTTTTTTATACATGAAATTTGGAGGCTTCTTTGTATTTTCTATCTTTATTGTCTTAATAATATATTACTTTTTGGGTCTACGTATTATTTTATTTTTAAGTTAAAAAAAAGAAAAATAGTTTTCAAATTTCTGTGTTACTTATTTAAGAAAACTAGAAAAATTAGACACTAGCAAAATTTAATGCAGCATTTTTTTTTTTTTGGATTTCTGTTACTTATCAGCATTCTTTCCTTAACTTTTGCTGGGTACGTTGTCAACAGTATCTTTTTAGGAGACTAATTTTATTAAGTACAAAACGAGGAGTATTTGTAATAAATATTAATTATTAATATTAATTTATTTAGACAAAGCTATTTGCTTTATTTTTTATTTTTATTTTTTTTTTTTTTTTGTTAATCGTCACATAAAATTGTTTAGGTTTAGGACCGAGTACAATTTTATGGATTCATAATTTTTCCTTAATTCCCTGATTTTTCCATTTTTCTTTTAAAAATTTACTCGAAAATTTGTGGATTACTGTTTCTCTTAATGAATTTAGAGTTTAAAAATACATGAACTCAAGCTAAATTGGAATTACTTATTTCGTTATAAAGATAATGTTTCGTATAATATTCGTATTTTTTTAGAAAGCAAAACTACCTAACGTTGAAGTATTTTTTCTATTAATTCATACAAAACCGAATAAAGTGAGACAGAATAACTAGTTCTACAAAAACAAATCAAGTAGACTAATAGAGTAATTTGTATGTATGTGTGGTATATTGACTAATGTTTAATAAATTGTACTTAATGATGTATTCTTGTTGTGTTTGTCAACTAAGGAAACAAAATTTAAAAAATGTTAGTGACATTAATTTTTTGATCTTTTCAGTAACATATCTGGCCATATTTTTATTTACTAGTACGAAACACAAAACATGTTTGATTATATGTACGTATGTGGTAAACTTAATGAAGAATAGAAAAAAGTTAAATAGTATTCAACAATGCGTAGTTTTAAAAGGCAGAACTGTGAAATTATGGATTCTATTGTATATATTTTTTATTATTCTTATCATTTTTCTTTGTCGGAAAACGTGAAATTCTGCGAAAACTTTAAATAAATTGCAAAAGAGTTTTAAATTTAGTTAAAAAATTTTTTCACAATATTGATTTCAATTCTTTTACTTTTGGTTTTTTTTACTAAGTCAGTTTTCGTACACTCTATTAAGCAAGAAACAGGAAATTCGCCTTGCTTACACTTTTTTGAGTGTGGCCTGGTATACAATGTTTTTTATTGAGAATATTTTTAAAGAATGTATATCTTTTAACACAAAAATTGTTTTCCATTATTCAACCACAATTTCCTGGACAAAGTATTGTAAGAGTTCACCAAAAATATCTGAAGTTTTGCCTGATACAAGTCTTATAATATAAAGTTTTTTCCATAGATGCGCTCAATATATTCTTTTTATAGAAGATGTTACGTTTTATTTCTTTAAATTGAAAAATAAAATTGCGTTACAAGGAAATCAGGAATAAGTTTCTTTGATGTAATTGTGTTTACTAAGCTCTATATGCATTTTTTAAGACTGACTCAAAAATATTTTGAATCTAACTTTTAATTTCATTCTAAGTAGTTAAATTATAAAAAATCATAAAGTGCAAAGTGGTCATGCTGAAAATGAAAAACAAAAAATTTAACTTAAAAAAATAAAAGTCAATTAAAAAATAGCTACAATTAATGATAAATAAAAGAAAAAAATGTTGTTCTATTTACAATTGTAAGGTTACTGCAATATAATAAATAAAGAAAAATAAACGCGAACAATTCTTGGGATGAAGTCAACATGATAATGCTTTTTAAATGCCACAAAGGATTATAAAAATATTAGGTTGATTTAGACAAATTGTGTGTTCTATCTAGTTTCCTGGAATGTCTTCTTTGCTTGATAATTATTGTTTTCGAATCTCTTAGTTGGGCGTAAATTTATATGTAGAAATATTAATGTCGTTTGAAACACAACCTAAAAGCTTTGTAATGTAGTTGATGCCAAAAGAGTATTTAGGCCTTAACTATTTTAAAAAAATCTTTTATAAACATTAAACTGAAACTAGAATATATAATACTATATCAGAAAGAGAGTAAAATTTAAAAGTTATAAAATAATGTTTCTGTTTCGTTATTCTACATGTACTTCAATTTCTTTTGCAGCTTTTTTTGCTAGAATTTTAAAAGTTTAGCTAAAGGTTTTTAAAAATTTTAACCAGCAATATTGAGCAAAATGTAAAAAATTATTGACAACCATACTTGTAAATCGAGAAGTCAAGAGAAAAATTAAACTTTGAATAAAAAATCTAAGTTTTGCACTCATTAACAAAAATGTTAAGTAAAAAATACTTAAAAATATATAAGAATATTTTTTGGTAGGCTAAGTGTATGTATTTTCTTGGAAGTTTCGTTTTCTCTTTAATTTTTTAGGATATTCATGTAGAACACTAAATGAGGAATATATCATAAGGTTTGTTTTTATCTCTTTTACTCACATATTTCATCTATGTCTTTTTTTCACATAGTTTCACATTCTTTTAGTTTATTTATAAATATTTCCGATCATGGTAAAAGTAGATATACAGAGCTATTACAATTTGAAATTTGGAAAATTTCAAAATAAAAGGCATGAGAACTATTACTGTCAATACTTAATATTTAAACAGAGCAAAGCCAAAATTCTGAAGAAGCAATTAAATTACTTTTGGCTCGAGGTAAGTAAGTTTTCTCTTTTGTTTTTTAATTATTTAAAAGATTATGCTCTTAGACTCTTACCATTTCAAGAACATAATAATAGTTTTAAAAACTAAAGAGTGTCGCCACATAACAAACAATTTTTTCAAGTATTATGAAACGTAAGGGGCAGTAGTTTAAAATTTTAACCATAAACAAACGCCTTTTTTCGAAGCTGTAAGTTTTACTTACCTCTGTTAAGAAATATGGCGCACAATCATATCATTACATGAAAAGTTCATCGGCCCATAAATCGAAAAATATGGGGAAGGCCAAATTTTTTACTTGGTATTGTTTTTTTTTTCTTATTAGTTATTTCTTGATCGTCGTAAGAACTACTTTACTAAACTAGAGTTGTTGATCAATTAACGAACACGAACGGACAAATAGACATCGCTTAATCGACTACTCTATGCATGAAAATATATATACTTTATCATCAGATTGGAAGTGAATATTGTTGAAATTAAAAACTTAGATATTCTATTTTTCCACCTGTGTTAGGAGTAAAAATATATAAAAGGTAACCTTATTGCGCTGATCTTGATCACAAGATAAACTAAGGGAGTATATATCGTAGAAATAATGGGTTATGGACAAATGATTGAAGGCCGTAAATACTGTTAATTGGGAAAAATTAAAATTATTTTTAGTATTTTTTTAAAATTAAAATTTTGCTTAAAATATATAAGAAAAAAATATTTAAGTTTATTGATTTCATGAAGTTTCGAAAGACAGTTCCCCCACAATTACAAATAAATAAACTGCCAATGTTCACGTTTACCTCGTACTAATATGCACCAAGATTTCCTAAACTCTTAGAGTTAAATGGGAAGAGGGATGGGATGGTGGAGGATAAGAAATGCACAGTTTCGAAAATTAAAATGGTCGTTTTTGGCTGTAATTTGTATTTTTTTCAAGTGTTCTTTTCTTGACGTGCCACCTAAGACTTTTTAATAAAGAAGTTGACAACAAAAAAATGATAAAAGAAACCATAGGGTAGATTCCTTGCTTCTTTAATGAACTACTACATATAATATATCATTTTTTAAGCACAGTATAGTGGCCGTTGATTTTTCTCCTTATAGTGATGGAAAAATATTTAATAATAATAAATACAAAATTTTTGAATGTAATAAATATAGAATGGCATACAAAGCAAACTGTAAATAGAAAAGAAAATTTAGTAAAACTAAAGATAAAATACCGAATCTAGAATTATAAAATTTAGTGTATAAAATTCCTTGTGGAAATTTGTAATAATATATAAATATATATATATAGGAACAACGAAAAATAAACTAAAAACTAGAATTGCTGATCATAAATCCGATCAGAGAGTCCAATCCAGAAAAATATACCTATAAGAGACAAAAATGGTTTATGGTGCAGAACAGATCGGAGTAAAGCTGAAGCATATGCATAAAATTTATCGAAAATATTTCAGCCACATGAAATAAATGATTGTATTCCTACAAAAGAATTCTACGAATTTCTTGATAATCCATGTCCAGTAGATTGGCGAATAAAACACATTTCACCAAATAAAGTACGGAAAGAGATTGCTAAGATTAATTGTAAGAAATCAGCAGGATACGACTGTGTTGATGGAAAAGTAGTCCAAGCCTTTCCTAAAAAAGCTGCTATTCTTCTTACACTTATATTTAATTCAATTTTGAACTAAACCATTTTTCTTCGAAATAGAAATGTGCGGAAGTGTAATGGTCCCTAAGCCTGGAAAGCCACTAAAATTTTATATCCGCGAAAGGTATTACTTTGTTAAGGTCAACACAGATATTTCCGGAATTTACAGTGTCAAGGCTGGAGTCCCTCAGGGTAGTGTTTTAGGCCCAATTTTATATAACATTTTTACATCGGATATGATTTTAATAAATAATGTACTGGTTGCAACCTACGCTGATGATACAGCAGTATTATCTGTTGACACAGACTCGGACGTTGCATCACTGTATCTTCAAAGAGAGTATGATGAAATAGAAATTTGGTTAAATAAATGGAAGATAAAAGAAAAATCTTTACACGTAACGTTTACTTTGCATCGTGGAAACTGTCACGTAAATCAATTAACAACAGTGATATTCCGCAATCTGACACATTCAAATATTCGATAATAAGGAAATTTTATACAAAGTGGTGGTAAAACCATTGTGGACATATGCTGTACAGTTGTGGGGAACGCCCAGCAATTCTAACATTGCAATTCTACAGAGGTTTCAGCCGAAAACATAGATGTTCTTAGTTAACGCTCCACGGTTTGTATCAAATAAAATAATTCATGAAGACTTATCAATTTCGATGGTTAAAAAAGTTAGAAAATATAGCGAAAATTACTTGGAGAGGCTGAGTAACCATTGTAACCCATGGGAAAAAATGCTACTAGTTAATATAAACGAAGTAAGAAGACTGAAAAGGAACCACATTTTTCTGTGTACGTATATGTAAATAAAACTTTATGATTTTGTATCTATTTATCAATTCAATATAGTTCTTATTGGACTTCAACAATGAATGTTGTTTTCTTGTTTCTTGTTTTATAAAATTTACTTAATATCCTTGGATATATTGTAAATGAAATGCATAAAAAAATTAATTGAATATATCTTTGCTTTATCGCGTGATCTCAAAGTTATCTAATTTTTTATGAAGTTTTTAAACGCATTACTCAATATTTAGTTTTTCTCAATAAAAGCCATTATTGAGCTCAATATTCCATAAAAAATCTCAATAATTTATAGCGCAATAAGTACGAAATTGTTTTAATATTGAGTAGAAGTTAAAATACAATACTGTTCAGAAGATGTGTGTGAAGCAACATTTCGATATCTAAACCTTAGGCACAACAGGCTGTTATTTTATTTAATCATTTTTATGTTGTTTTAGTTAAAGCCTTTGGCTGTTTTTCGTAGCTATAACTATTATTTTCACCATTAAAACTGCTTTCATACGACATGATTTTTTACGTATTACTTGTCAACTTCTACCCTAGAAGACATATATGCCGTGTACTTATTGCAAAATTGCTTGTATAAAAGTTAGATGACAAGGTTACTTTTAAGCTGGCAAAGTACCTGCCATCATCTGTTTTCAATAGATTAAGGGTTTTGTTGTAATTATATATGTACGTTTGAATATAAATATTATAAGTCCTCTGTAAATTAACGATTCTGAAGGATATGTGTACGTATTTTGTCATATGAACGTATTTTCAAACTGACAAGTCTTATGTTAAAACATATCGTCTGAAAGCAGCTTAACAAAGTGGGGCGTGTGTAACTAGAATGGCTTTCTGAGCGTTAATTAAACAGAATATCCTAAGATCGTAGTAAGGCCTTGAGTATAAAGGAAACGAATTCTGTGGGTATCTTTGTGTTGATTTGCAAAAGTATGCGTATGTTTATCTGCACAACAAATGGAATGGTTAAGGTGTTCTTTTATTAGAACAACAGCTGAAATGTTTAAGCATCCAAATCTTTGCTAGGAAGGAAGATGACAACAGCTTGTAAAAGTCGTGGCTTAAATCAAATAAAAATAATAATCATAAGTTCGAATCTTACCGAAGCTATATGGAATTGTGCTCTGGATGACAGCATGAATAAAAAACGAATGTTTGCTAAATATCACATTGACTATTTTAAGTCTCACCCAAGTCACAGACTATCAATTTATTGAAGGGTGTTTTTCAAACAAGAGATCTTGCCATAGTGAACTATTAAGAAATAGAATAAATCGAATAAATAGCAACAAAATAAAGGTAAACAGAAACCCCTTACAGTAATTCTCATCATTGTTTAGAACATATATCTTAAACTA
The DNA here is from genome assembly GCA_937654795.1 of Cistogaster globosa. Classification (NCBI taxonomy): domain Eukaryota; kingdom Metazoa; phylum Arthropoda; class Insecta; order Diptera; family Tachinidae; genus Cistogaster; species Cistogaster globosa. The sequence continues at coordinate 27,665,828 of OW569405.1, read as the reverse complement.
GAATAGTTTGATAAGCAAAAAGAAATCTCATTCTCATTCATCATCTCATTTTGTAAAGCAACAACTAACTGCCTTTTATTGATTTGTGAAAATAACTTAAAAAAATGCACAAGTCATTACTTAGAGCTTGACTGTAGCCAAACCAGTCATTGTGGTCTGGATTTTATATGCTAAAATTTCCATAAATATGTACAGATACAACTTTTTCATATTTACTTTTTCTGTATATTTTTCACCATTTTTTTTTCTTGCAATTAAATTGAATTTAATGGCATTTTTAGTTTAGTGAAGTATAAATTGAAGAGCAGCTAAAAAAGGCAACATTTAAAATTGCTTTTTTTTTAAATCAAAAATAGAATTCACTATGTTGGTTTTTGCTAGAAGTATTCTAAAATGCTTTTTTATTTAAAAACTATAAAACTATAAAAAAATCAAATACTTTTTCGTTGTCCTTCGGGGCAAAATAGCTTAACCTTTTAACATATGAAATTTTGAATATTATTCTGTTTAATTTATATTTGCTTTCGTTTTGGCCAATTTATTCAAACAAACAATTAGTAAAAATCGCATTTGAATAACAGGAGACGCATTATTTATAACAGCTGATGATTTTTCTCATCCATGGGTTAGTGTAAAATATTATTTTATATTGTAGATTTCTTATTTTTGCATACGGAACTTCTATACAAACTGTAGCGATTATTTTAAATGTTTTTGTTTTGCGCTGCATATGTATTTGCACAAACTTAAACTACACATACAGAAATGTACACACTTTGTAGTGGTTGCGATATATGAATGCTTCAATTGCCAAATCGCCTAAGTGAATTAAAACTTAGTTGAAAATGGTTACAAAACTTAACTTTAAATTGTCAACTAACAGGATTTGTTTTTTTTTCTCGTTTTCTTATATCAGTTTCCCGCCGTGAAAATTCAATATATTGTCAACTTATTTTCAAAGTAAGAACTTAGTTGCCCAATCTGCGCGCTTATTATAAATATAATTTAGCCGTATTTAGGCCCCAACTAGAAGTATTTGCAAAAAATTTGTTAGGCTAGGTTTTTAGCAGACAACACTCCGTCGTATCCGTCGTCGTAGAGTTCTTAATAAATCAGCCTTTCACGTACCAACATAATAATCATTTTACGCAAAAATCTCGAATTCGTTAACTTTTTGCTTCTCAGTTTTAACACAAAAACTTAAATTGGGCAGAGAGTTGCCGTTTGATGTGGATTTTAGTGGCTATTTCTGCAAATGTTATTTGCCACATAGCCATGGTTACCTACATTTTACAGCCTAAAGTTGACAATGAGATACATTGTTTGAAACAACCGCCTAATCAGCAACGTTTAGCGGGATTTTCATCATTGCCTTCACAGCGATGGCAGTGTTGAATCGAAAAAAGAAGATTTGCTCCTTTAATGGTTAAATGTTACTGAAACTGATTTCAATAATACTGTTAAAAGAACTCTAGAACAAATGCTTAAAAACACATTTTACTAAATTAAAATTTTAAGATAAACTTAAATTAAATTAAAAAGTTTCCCTTCAGATTATTTTCATACTAGAAATTTCGCGAAAGCAAATTATCGAAGATCAGGAAATGATACAGAAAGACTTTTAAATGTCTTTAAACACTGTAGGTCTCGTGATAAAGGAAAAGTTTTGCATCCCCTTTTTTTCCTTTGTTTGTTAACCGATTTTGTTTATTCTTTTACATGTTTTTAGACATTGTCAAGCTTTCGCCCACCGTCTTTATATCATATTAATCGGTTCGGTATTTAAAAAATTTAAAACGACTTAAACTGCTACTACAACACATGCAAAATAAACACATATATGTTCAAAACAGAAGTGTGTATATAAAATAAAGAAGAAAAAGAAGTGTTTACAATAAATTTGGTCGAGTTTTGTCTAAAGGCGAACTCCAGTTATAGTAAAAGTGCTTTTTCATGTTATTCTCGTGCATTAAATCTTTTTCGAATTGTATTTTATAGGTTTTTGAAATTAATTTATATTTGGGAGGTAATCAGTTTAAATTACACTATTTCTTTGCGGAAAAACAAAGAATTTTTAATTTTTTTAACATTCTAGACTATGGCTTTTATTGCATTGCTATAAGTGTAAAACCTATAAAAATATTTGCATAGTTAACTTTGACATACATTTTTTTTAAATGTTGTTTTGTGTTTAAAAATTTGTAATAAAATTAAATATTGCAGTCATGATTTTCCATGTAGGATGATAATTACTATAAAATAATTCTTTGAAAGGGCTTCAAACACCTAGATCAAGACTAGATCTAGATCTTTAAATAAATGTTTTGTCTTCCTTTTTTTACCGCATTTAAATGGAAGCCCTTATAATAAATCTTATGGTTGATCACTCTGAAAATGAAGTTTCTACATAATTATTATGATTTTCTCTTCATCGAAATGTGGTTCATTGTTTTCGCCAAAATAATTGCTTCTGTGGCATTAAATATTCATGAGTTTTCATCCATCATTCATATGTAGTACAATCAGTTAAGTATGAATGACAAGTTATTTTCTGCCGAACAACAACGATTATTATTATACAAATCACAACTGATATGAGAGATTTAAAAGGAATGACCAATGTTAGTTGACATACAGAACATTATTCATGTCTTGACAGTAAACTCAAAAACTGTGTATTATGCGCATATCCAATATTTTTGTGAATAAATTGCATATTTGTTGGTAATGAAGTAGACGATTTTGTGTAAACAACAAAACTCAGGTAAATTTAATTCATGCAAAAGTACAATTATTACACCAATATTGTTCGTTATATATTATAAGTATTATAAGCTCAATTTTCTGATGATAAACAACATCTTAATTAACAAATACCACTGAAGGCTATTGTAGTAAATGGTCTCGAACGTAAAATTTAGTTTCCTATATACAGAAATCATGAATAATGCATCACATGATTTAAAAATTGAAAGTTTAAATTTACATGCACATTAAAAGAGAATTAAACCAGCATTAAGTCTTGGAATAAAAAGCATTGGCCTAGCGATGCATACGCTTAAAGGAATTTGATCTATATATTGGGATCAAATTCCCTTAAGCATTTCAAAATCTTTATGAAAATACATTTTGACATAAAAATTAAACGATAAAAAGCCTTAATGCATTCTTCAATATTTGTTGACTGAACTTTCTTTGAAAAATTTTACAGAGGGTTGCCAATATCATTTTTAACAAACAGCATTAAAGGAGGAATACTGAAGCCAATCCCTTCATTTCAATATATATTTTTTTTAATTTATTTTTTGTTCCTTAATAATGAGGCAGAAATACAACTTCCTTTTTCCGTGTCGTTTAACCAGGTTTACTCGAGAAAAGTGCGAGTTGGCTGTCGCCTAATAATTTTTCGTTCCAACAAAATTACCTATACTTTTGCTTAAGAGTGGGATCCCCTCACGGTACTAACTTTACTGCCTGTATTCTTCATTCTAATTCGATACAGTGCCTAAAATGTGCATAAAATGTCCAATACCATATCAGCCTCTTCCAAACACAGCTTAAAGGCTTCTTAAGCGTTATTAGAGCCTGCGTTCATGTATTTGTTTTGCGCATTCTTTTCATTTTTCGAACAAAACAATATGTAACAGATATGTAGTGAATGAATAGAATATAAGCAATAAGCAGTTATTGATCATTGGGTGCCCCAACTTCTGGATATACTAACCCATTTCATTGGAGTTTAGCTCCTTTGTCAGTTAGCTCTTTTCAGGAGCAGTTTCGATACCCATTTATCTTTTGTTACTACCGGTACGCTGAGTATTATCTTTGCTTCATTATTGATACTTTTCCCGCTAAAGCAGACTTTTCTAACCCTGATTTCACTCATTTTTCCTTCGTTAATTTAACCCAAAAAGATTAAGCTCTCCAACTTTCAGAGATATCATTTTGCATCTCCTTAAGTGTGAAGTCTTCTAACTTTTCTAGAACTTTGATGGTCACGAAAATAATATCGAAAGCAATGTTAAGACAAGCGAATATTTTGAAAACACATTACTTAATATACTTTTAAGAAAAATCGTATTTCAGACTATATTTAAATAAATTTTTAACATTTACTATTTGATAAACAATGTATTAATTACTTACTGCGCGTCCTAACAACGTGAAAACATACTTAATAACTATGTTTACAAAAATATTGTTTTTATATGAGTTATGAATTTTTCTAATATATAAAAAGAATATATTATATTGAAATTAATTTGTAAAATCTATTAAAAATTGTTAATTAAAATTAGTTAATGTATTATAAAGCAAAATTTAAATGGATTGTTAACACTCTTTTGTACCTTCCAATTATTGAATTCCAGTACTGTATGTATTTAGGTTTGCCCTACAGGAATCTGAGGTTTCTTATATGGCAAACTAAGTATCGATTAATGAGGTAATTTTCTTCCGTTGAGCGATTTGGATATTATCCATTAATTTAATTTAATTAAATTTCTTGTAAAAATTATACCTATTCGTATTTCAATAGAAGGAAATGGTGAGAATTATCAATAAACCCACATTGTTAAAAGAAAATTAATACAGGTAATTAGTTTTCTATTTTCCTATTAAGCCCCAACGCTTTATTGTAATTAATTTTGAGTAATTATAGTTACGTCTCAATTAAAGATTTAGGTCAATATAAAAAGAAGAGATTTATTATTATTTGATCACAAATTGACCCCCGTACGTGTACAATTAGTACACTGCGAAATGTAATTGTATCCGCAGTGCTGTCGTCTTACAAATGAATTTTTCTTGATTTCTTCTGAATAAATCAAGGTAAAATTAGTTTATAAATAGCTTTAAAACTTTAAGGATTTAAAAGCTAAAATTGATAAAGATATCGCAAATGTTAAGCCATATTATTTAAAATTTCCGTAAAAACACCACAAATGTTAACAGCTCGAGAGGTGGGTCATTTAGCCAGTATAATTTTTTGACGTAATGTCATTTTGCATAACAAACGCTCTTTTTTTCAATATTAACCAAATGTCATTATGACATGACATTGCTTCTGCTCCTGATTTTATTAAGACTCACTGTTTTCCTGTTCAAATATATGTTGTTGCGGTCTAAGGTGGTTGTATGTAATTTAAGCCTGTTTGTCAGTTTCATCTTTTGATCTCCAAGGGGACTGCTTTAATCAGTCGTGCAATATTATTTTGACGGCTTTTAATAATAGCAAAATTTGAAATAGACACAGTACATAGTCTTTTAACTCAGTGAATATCCATGAATATTTGGGTAATGTGAATTTTTTTGTTTTGTTGCTTTATTTTTTTTTTCTATTCGCTTTTTGTTTTTCTTATTTTTTCTCTTAACCATTTACTGTCCATTCCTTCACCCACAGTTACAAATAAAATCAATAACGATGCAAATATTTGTATGCATCCTGACCATAATAAGAAAACTGTGTCGTCAGAAAATATCGTTTCTAAGACGAGATGTCAGTTATATAGGCATAATTATAATATCAGTCCTAATATAAAAGGTTTGCAAAATCGATATTTTGAGTCGAAGTTCAGAAATTTCCTATTTTAGCTTATTACTAATTTGACAATTTTCTAATAGCTTAATTTTTTTGTAGTTAATAGACGTTGCTACAAAATGCTTAAGAGACGATGTTGAAAAGCATGGAATGATAATTTTTTCAAAGCCATTTTCTAATTTATATGTTCATGCTATGTTCTTTCCGGATCCAAGTGCATAATTCGAAATTCTTCTTTTCTAACTCCAAAACGGGTTTAACATTTAGAGAAAATATTAATCTCTTCCATTTTAATTTCGTAGCCTTAAAAATAAAATTAAAAAAAAACACACAAATTTCCCTGGGACATGGGGCAGCTCTTAAGGCGGGACTAATTTAACAATGGTTAGCAAAACAAAAATATTTTTGGCAAAAATAGGTTTTGCACATATTTGTCTTAAATTTCTGTAACGAAGCCTTATTTACAACAAATTTTTTTTTATTACAAACATGAAAATGCTTATATAGAAATTTTTTATTAACAACCTAAAACTTCTAAATTTTTGGAGAATTTGTAAATTTTTTGTTGTTATTGTTTATTTTTTACAAATTTCACAGTAGCACTAAATTCTTGTATGTTTGTCTTTCCTGTTACAAATTACAAATCGCCAAAGTATTAAAGTTTTACTTGTGCCGGTTTAGTTTTTTTCCAACAAAAAGTAACCACACATAAATTTAGGTTATCACGAACTCCTTTTTCAAAAAAAAGTAAAAAGTTGAAGGAAGTAGTAAAACAAAAGTTTTATGCTATTCCGTAAAAAAAATTGTGAAAAACTTGTTGCGTTTTTGTGACATTAAAATATTACTGCGGGTATTACTTTAATACGATTGATGAATTAATGCTTAATAGCAAAAAGTTTAAAATACTGAAATGAAACATTGGAACCGAGTTCAGTCCATTCATTCTTTTTGGTGCATAAAAAAACATATAGTATGAAAAACGCAGACCAAAACGAATGCATATCTTACTTTCAATACATATATTAATATTAAAATGAATAACTGATTATCTATCTGGGGGTTTGGGTTTAGTAAAACAACACAACGATAGAAATATGTATCAAGAGATATTTAAAGTATGATTAAATTATTATTTTTTTATTTTTTCTTTTGCTTTTATCAAAATAAATTAATAAATACGAAATAAAATGTCGTTTAGCTTTATTTCGCTAACTTAAATAAAAACCAAGAAACTTAAGGGTGTTGGGGGTATTAGTTCTTTCTGATATATACAATTTTATGAAAAATATTCAAATACTTCTTATAATTTTCAAAAAAAAAAAAAAAATTGACCACAAAAGAGATTTTAGCCGTTTTAATTTTCAATTTTTAAAAGTTTGGCAACGTACATAAAGTTATATCAACTTCTGGTTGAATTTTATATGTATTATAGCGGACCTAGCAATACAGGTTCTTTGTAAATTTGAACCATCTATCTACTGAGGCACCCTTTAATTTATAATTTGGAATATTTATATTTTTTTATGTCTTTATAACCGTCATAGCAATCGGCATTCTGTCCATAATGTAAAGCATTTGTATACAACGGCTTATAATATAGGCCTACATAGGCCAATTACCGTTACTACGGGGACACCCTTTAATTTCTAGATTTATTTTTAAATAACATTTTGCTATAGTGAACAGTTTTTTCACGTTAAACACACGCATATTGTATAAAGACACCTATTAGTTTTTAAAATTATTAACTGTTTTTAAAACGGGACGAATCTGTAGGCATTAACTTTCAAATAAAGAAAAATTTTAAAATCGGTTAAAAAATGACTGAGTTCTGCGAGCACAAACATAAAAAATCAACTTTCAGACGAATGATAACGTCCTCCTTTTTTTTAAGTCGGTTAAATATTTAGCGGCATATATAATACATTGAATCTTAAAAACTGTAAAAAAATAAAAAGAACAAGGAACGTAGAATTGCACGAATATTTTTTATCAAACTAAAATCCCCTGGACCATATTGTTATTGAGCACAAAAAAAAATTATTTTTAAAGTTAATGAATTAGATAGTTACGAAAATGGAATAAAAAACAGCAATTTTTGAAATTTTTGTCTGTAGATCTGTGTTCGAATCACGTGAAAACTGCTAGGTACTAAAATAGTTTTCAGTTTTATAGATGGAAAATTTTTAACAATTTTTTATGATCTCTTCAATTAATATTTACAAACAAATTTTTATAAATTTAAATTTTAAGAAAATTATAAATAGCACGCAAACGAAGTCGGGGCACTGCTTGTTAAAATACTACAATTATCAACACATTTTTTTTAAATTTAAGATAAGTTACTACAGTGCAGATTCACATTATGCACCACAAGCTGCAATAAAGTTATTAATTCGTTTTTAAAAATTGTATATATTTATTTTTTAGACATTTATCTCCAGTTAAAAAATCAAAGATTGGGGTAATAAACAGTTAAAAAATAAGAAAAAATTAACTGCTTTATATATTTTTACATGAAAATGTCATCGGCTCTTAATGGGTCAAGCATTTTAAAAAAACTTAAGCATTTTCTAAAAGATCTCTTCAAAAGCTTTCAAATTATACTAATATCGATATCTTAAAAACATGGTGAGCAATCACACTTTTCTAGATTAATAAATCTTTACAATGGACATTCAAATCTTCTATAAAAGTGTTTAAATGAGGGACTCATTAAACTTGTATGCCTATAACTGTACGTGTTAGTAGAGCTTAATATGCATCTGTGTTTGTAGTTTTGTTTATCGAAATTTAATTATAAATATAGCTTTAATGACCTGCAGCCATTAATATGAATGTACTTTATTAAAAAACATAAAATCTCACGTAAATTTTATCATACAGTATATTAGTTTTTTGGTTCTAATACTAACTACATGCAAATGAGTTGATTCCTGTATGTACGTGTGCATAAGTAAACTCTGTTAGATAAGCATGTGATGTGATATTTTAGATAAAAATTTCCAAATTCGTAGTTAAACTATTTGGTTTTGAAACACTCACAATTAAGTCAGAAGCAAAAAAAAGTAAGTGTTAGGCTTTTGCTGGATTGTTTTGACTTTATTTTTGATGCTTTAAAAATATTGGATAGCGTAGCTGATGTAATAATCGAGATAGACGTTCAAAGTTTTAGTTATATATTAGAGTATAAAAAAAACAATAAAAATAGCCTAAGGTTAAAATTATTTTAATTCAATTATAATAATAAAATATTATTATTTTATTAAGCCCGTTACACTACCGTACCATCTACATGAAAGCTGATCGAGATCCATTATTTTTTATAATTATTTATATTGAAACAATAAAGGCCAAACAAATACAATAAATTAGCCAGCTCCTGTCGCCTACTGGACGCTCATCGAGTACTATTGCTTCCTCCAGTTATATATTATATTTATCAAATCAAATGAAAGCATAAAAACCAGAAAGTAGAAGTTAAATTCAGTAACGAAAGAATTATGCATGGATTTGTAATTCATTCGTTATTGAGCTTCTATATGTTATTTTCCCTCAATGCGGTAGCTGACCATTGGCCATATTCCATCCCTGTGGTCTGTTGAATGCCTCCTCTAATGATATTTTATACATATCAAGGCAAAAGAAAGCTTAACAGCCAACATAAGAACTATCGTTTCTAGAGACCTACTGGCCCCTTAAAAGTTCCATCGCACAATTTAAAGCACAATTGGCACTTCGAACGTTCTGTTAGCCTTCCCTTACGATCATCGCTGCTTTTTGAGGTTTATTAGCAACCACTATAGTTTTTAACATCAACTCTACTGGGTGCGTTACACAGGGATCTTTCATATCCATTGATCCATGTGGTTCTGTTATTTGAAAATACACAACCACGGATGGGACTTGTAATTAGTTATATTCCTTCATTTAAAAACGGTGCCCAGAAAAAATCGGTGTAATATTGCGTTGAATATTTACTTTTGCTAAAGGTCCCGATGGTGTTGTTTTTTTTGTGATTTTTTTATGTTCGTTTCATTTTAATTTATAGATGATATTAATAGCTAGTGTCAGATATTGGAATCTTAAAAATGCATTTAATTCTTAATTTAATAAAATAAAAAAAAATATAATAATTACAATAACTTAGGCCAGACTATGTTTATTTTACCTTCGTTTAGTTTTAGTTAATTCCTTTTATTTGGCTTTTTACTTCATCTAAAAAGTAACTTCAAGCTAAACATAAGATCCCAAGTTTCCTTTACAAGGCTTCAATACATAATTTTTTTTTTAGTACACACTTGTTGCTTAAAGCAAATAATTTCAAACACTAGCAAATTTTTTCATTAAAAAACCACTCGCTTTGTTTCTTTACGGAACAGCTAACAAAAAAATTTCCGGAGGCCGATTACGTTGCGAAATTGCAAAAAGGAAAATAAACAGTACAAAAGCAATTTTGCGAATTTTCGCACATTAAAGTCAAACCACAAAGTGCGGTTGGGCTGCAGTAAAGCTGAATTTGATGGTGCTTTTTAGTCGTTCTCTTACTTTAACTTTTGTTAACATGCAGCCATTAGAATTGTGTGCATGTGCATCTATTTTAAGACCGCAGGAAATTTCTCGTTTTGTTAAAAAGGATTCTAAGAATGTAAAACGAGATGGGCGCGAGGTATACAAAAAAATTGAAATTCTAAATTAAATGGCAGTGAATGCGCATTGTCAGGTATCGCAAAATTAGTCTTTAAAAATCACTTCTTTAATGCCAATTTTTTTGCGTGTAATAAATATTTGTAGTTGAAAAAGCTTTAATAGTTTTTTGATCACGAAATTTTATCTTGTTTAAAATATTTTTTTTTTATTTCTTTTACTTTTACACATCATTGATATTACTTCAAATTTATGGCAAAAAGCTTTTTGCTAAAAATGATGTCAGTCATTTGTACTAATTTAGTAGACTTGATGAACCGCAAATTTGTTGCCTTGTATTGATCGCTTTGATGTAAATGTAAAAAGATGTCACACACTTTGCTCTTGTACATATGATAAACTTCATACCATGACTTATTACATGATTAATGATTTATCGCCTGTTTGTGATGATACTGCGTAAGTGGAAATAAATATGAAAATATGTTCATATGTTAAAAATTAGAAAATTGTATAATAACTTTGTAGAGAAATCAGAAGTTATTTAAAGAAAAATTTAAAATAATTTTTTTTCTTGTCTCTGCTTTAATTTGTTGTCATGCAAACCCATACGACATTATGCAGACATTATGCAAGAAACCAAATTTAAGAAGTGAAAAAACTTAAGTACGTAGCGCGACAGCCTGCAGATAGACATATTTTAGATAGTTTTCCAGTTGCTTATTTCACATTTGCCATTTTGGGAGACTACCAACATCACGGAAGTTGAGTTAATTGCAAACGTTTGTTGCTTAACGAAAAAAATGTGTATTGATTTTTTTCTGTATAAAGCTATGTTTACAGCTACCTTTATTTATTTTTAGAAAAATTTTATTTTAAATTTTAATTACAAAAAACTTTGTTCGAAATTAAAAATATTAATTTCTTTGTTTTTTTTTTTTTTTGTAAAAAGAATATCAAAATACTTCTAGGGTAAAGGTAGTCACAATTCTAAAAAGCACCATAAAATTTGCGATTGCATATTGCATAAATAGATACGAGCGAAAACCTTTTTGCCAGTCATAAAATGTTTTGGTTTTTAATAATTATGATTATATTATAAATGTTTGTTTAAACAAATTGCAAGTAGTTATTCTATATGAAAAACATCCTATGAGACCTACAATGTAAAAGATTTTAATACGTGGCATTATGCTGTTATCCCATAAGGTAGAGGTTTTGAGGAAACAAAAGAAGAACAACAACGGAACTGATCATTATTATTATTATTATTTTTTTTTTTTGTTTTAATCATGATAGTAATATAAAACAGAAATTATTTTCAATAAAGTTTATTATTACAATTTTAAATCAGTAACTATAATGAACTAATAATCTTAATTAATTAATTAATTAATTATCTTAAAATAAAATAAATAAATAATAAATTTAAAAAATCTATTTTTATTAATTTTAATAATTTTAGAGTGTCCTTGCTCCAAGTTTATGTTTTGAATTTTCAGTGCCCTCAAAAGTTGCATTGCATTTGCTAAACAAAAGTACGGGAGACTTCAGTGGTAGGATTAGTTTTTCTACGGAGAACTGTTTTCTCTTTGATGCGTTTTCCAAGCTATAACATCATATGACCATCAGGCATATTTTTCTAAACTCTAACTGGCATAGGTAAGTTCAAAAAAATTTAAATAATAAACAAAAAACAACAACGATTTATCAAATGAAAATTTTTTTCTTGGAGTGTTCTAGATAAACGAATACTTTTTTCCCGTGTTACAGACTTTATTATTTCTGGCAATAATTAAATGCCGATAATTATTAATTATTGCTGCCGCTTGTTCAGAGTTGATTTAAAGCGTCAACTAAACAAAACAATTTAATACAAAAGGTGTATAAATAAAATTAATAGACAATTACTTTATCTATCTCTTTTATCACTGAAGTTAAATGCGAAAACTCATATCATAATCTCATTTTGTACCACTCTTTTAAATTAAGGTTAATTTTAAATATTCTGTGTTTGTTTTATGCGCGAAACATTGTGCCTGTGTACAACCTTTAAGTAGAAAGAAAACAGTAATAAAAGCAACACAAAATTGAAATTAATAAAACGACAGACCTTATAAGTAATAAACCGCATTAAGAAGGAGAAACGAAACTGTATTTAAAAGGCATGACGAAAACCAACACAGAAAATAAAAGCAAGAGAAATTTAATATTTAAAAAAATAAAATTAAGAAGCGTTATTTTTTTAAATCATAATAAAAGGGAATTTAGAGTGTCGCTTACTAGTAAAAACTCTTAGGTTAAAGTAATATCTTGATATTGGAATATTTTCATTACGAAAATAAGTTACAGAAGCAGTTAAAACTTAAATTTTATTTAAGAAATATTATATCCAAATCAATATAATAGGTAAAATAACACATTCATTATTACTATATCATTTGTTGTGATACGTGTCAGGAAAGATTAAATAAACATTTGTTAAGATAGTAGCTGTTTTATCAAATATTTCACTAATCTGACAACAATCTAGACTAGTAATTCAGAAACGAATTCAAAAAATCTTAAAATCTGTGATTTTCATTTTAATTGAGATAAATACTTGGGATTTTTTCATTACATTTGAAATTTCATTTTTTGAAATAACTACAATGAAAAAAATGTAGTTACCATATAGTGCCGCAGATATTTTCAATTACAATTGTTTTTAGTAGTGATAATAAAATTATTTGTTTTTATGAACAAACGTTAGTGATCGCAGTAGTTTTATAACTAATAAATAAATATATATTAACACTTTGTTAGATGGATCTGTATTTTAATTACACAACAATACAAAACTATTGTAGTTCTATAAAAATCACCAATAAAAATTAATGATTAAATGCTTATGAAATTGTCAATGTATGCTAATTTTAAAAACTATTCTACTTTAACAAATTCTTCTTCTTCTACTTTCATTAAGAGCACTTAATTGTGAATCAATTTGATCTTGAACAAAAAGTGGGAAGAATTTATATAACATTTTTAAGATTTTTTTTTCGTATATGCGTTAGCAAGCATTTTTTTATACGCTTCTATAATATTCATTTCTGATCTATGAAAATATATATATTCCTGATCCTTATACATGGGGGTGTATATTTAGCGAGGTCCGTCTTTTCGTTTCAGATATCATTCAGATATGCTATCAGCCCAATTATAAATTTGTTTTTATTGGCTGCGGAAAGTGAAGAAAACTGGGGTAAAATAGCAAGAAAAAAAAACAAAATAGCTCCCTTCAAATTACGTTGATACTACTTTTTTGTTCTCATGGATTTCATATTTGGAGGAATCTTTTCTCGAGAAAATTAATATCCGTGAGAAAGAAATTCCGTGATAATATTAATAATTGGGCTGTATGATTTGCTTTGTTGTATAAAAAACCGGAAATTTGGGAAAAAAAAAACTCTAGACTACCGGAATTTCACTTAGTAGTCAAAAATTCACCAAAATTTCACTGCAAAAATCAATCGAAAAACTTTATTTTCATTCAAACCATACAACGCACAAAAATTTAATACTATCAGTAATTTTAAATTTCTTTTACTTAAGTTTCGACAAAACATATATTTCTGTGCTTACAAGCATGACAACTTAAATCGTTTTAAAAAAGTTTTAAGCATCAGTTTTAGGATTAACATTTTTGCGTTAAATTAGAGGATGTTGATATTAGCTGTTTAAATATTCAAGTAAGAAATAATCAATTTTTAGCTTCAATGATATTATTTTAAGTAGACTAAGGACTTGAATGTTGGAAGTAAAATTTTAGCAATAACCAAACTCTATTGGCTTCAACTGTTATTACTTGTGAACACAAATTTTCGCCTTAAAATTATCAAACATGTTTATTGAAAATAGATTTTTTGAGGCTCAGATTCGTCCCTTCGCTACAAAAGTATGGACTTAAATTATTTTATTTCATTAATTTTTTAAATTTATATGTACTAAAAAAGCCTCTTTTGAGTCACTTTTATACCGTTCAGTTTTTACATTGTAATAGTACAAGAGAAGCTATTTTTTGCTTTATTATTTTCAACACCAAAATTTCTAAAAAAAAAACTCCAGATAACTTGATAATCGAAATAGCGTTAAATGAACGATATTTCACCAAATTATTACCATAATTTCGGAAAAAATAAACTTTACTCAAAAATTGTTTCTGCAGCAAAAAATTAAAATACTAAAATTAAAAACCAAATATTTTGAAAAAAAAACCTCTTGATTACCAAAAAAACGTTACAAATTTCATATAAAAAAAATATATAAGATTCTTCAATATAATAAAAACCAAAACTACAAAAAAACAAAACTAAATAAAATGAAATAACTAAGGAATCTCAAATAAGTATTAAAATTTAAAATAACTTTAGCCAGCAAATGTGCTAATTTTGTTCAGTTTGCTTTCTGTTTGGTACCTTGGCGGCTACTATCCAACTGAGTTGACTAAGTCGGTAACGGGCATATCAGACTCTTACTTGTGTTAGGTATACCGAGAACGCACACGTCAGTTTTTCTTGCAGCAATTCTAAATTTTGTGCAGTAGAAAGGAGTGCAGAATCATTTATGATCTTGTCTTCTCACTCACAAAATTCAAAATTTCTGCAAGAAAAATTGACGTGTTTGAATTCGGTATTATTTGTTCTATTCTTTAAAGTTCTTATGTGTAGTAAAACTAAATTTATGTTATTTCAGTATGTAGACACATGTAAGTTTCAATTTTGTGGTAACAATAAGATTTATATCATTTTTATGTATCAGTATATTCTTTGAAGTTATTTTCTCCTTTTTTACACTTTTTTACACCACATTTGGTTGTCGAAAAGCCACAAAAATATTGCACGAAAAAACTTTATTAATCGGCTGATAAAACAAACCAACACTTCTGTTGCATGTCAAAATTTTTATTCTTTCATTTGAATAAAAACCAAATTTGCCAAAAATCACAACGTGCATGTTAGTTAAGCCAATGGTCAACATGTAATCAGAAAGTGTTTTACAAATTTATTACTTTAAAGAAAGAGAAAGAAAAGAAAATTAAATTATTTCATTGTAAAAAAAATAAGGGTGTTATGTTATGGATTGAATTTTGAGCAGATTTTTTAAACTTGCTTTGTGTACTTTCGCTGCATACGTTTTATTGTTGTGTATTATTTGAAATTAAGCGAAATGTACAAATTCAAGTGCCATGAAAAATTTCATAGTACAGGGACGCGATGAAAGTCGCTGAAACTCTTAAACAGAATTGAAAAAAATGGCATGAAATAATCGCACTTGTAAATCTGGACTAATTTTCTTAAATTTAAATTTAAAAAAATGTGTTTTTAAACATTTGATGTCGAGTTCTGTAAACAGTGTTACAAATTTTCTATCTACTCGTATAAAAATAAAATGTACTGACAACTGTTCAAGTATTATTATGCTGGTAAAATGACATTTTTTATGAAAAAAAAATATTCTCTATTTGAACCATGGTTCTAAGCGACCACCCCACAAAATTTTATTCTAATCTATTAAACAGTTTTTACGTGATGCGAACACAGACAGACGCGCCGACAGACAGACAAAATTCCATAATAGGTGTTTTGTATTCCATATCGATTACTATCTACGTTTACATCAAAATATTCAAAAAATATTTCATGTACAGAAATGACCCCGGTACTGTTTTATTATTTGTATGGATACTGATTTATTAGGACGAAAGTTGAAAGCTAAACTTAATATGCCAAAGCTTACTTTGTTAGAAAAAAAGAAAGAATTTTAATAAAAAGTAAAGTGCATAATAAGGAATAGATTTTGTTCCTTTTTAGAGAAGTAATTTTCTGCTATCTTTTGAAAGAGACTTACCACGGATACTGGCTAATGAAGCAAGGTTTGCATGACTATGGATATTATTAAGGCGACTGCTATTGCAAAATTTTATGACTCTACTTGTCACAGTTACAAAGTTTCATGATGATTAATTTTTATTTTATACAGGGTGCTTCACGCCCACTCAAATCATTCGAAAATTTAAACCCTATTTTTTACTTACCAAATGCTTACAGCTAATTAAGTAACACACAGCTGAACACATTATGCCATGGAAATTTACAAAAAAAAAATCGGTTAAGGCATTGCTGAAACATCAATCACTAACACAATTGAACGTATTTGTATACATATATCCAGAACTAAGTTTATTTTTTCAGAGTTTCCTACAACATATTGTTTTCTTTGTGTCATATAGGCATATACATAATCCAAACTTTTTTTGCTTTAAGAAATATAGACCACGCGAAATGGTTTCTAACTATGACAATATAAAATTTTTTTGTATTGAAGGAAATTCAAATGCTAAACACAATATTTTTCAAAGTTTTTAACAAAAAGATGAAACTTTTCAATGTTGTAAAAACAACAGATTAATTTTATTATTAAATTGACTGCAATGGTAGCGTAAATAATATAGGCCTTGTTTTCCGAGGAATTATCTAAAGAGCCACATTTTAAAAAAGCCATCACCCCAACCACATTTATCAGGATACTAAAAAACACTAAACCAGTATAAAGCTTCGGTTTTTCTTTGGATGTTCTGCGCAAAGTTATTATTAAGTGGAATTTTAAAAAAAAATTTTCAATTTGTGGTATAGTTTTATCCAAAACCATTTCTTTAAACAATAAATATAAATACTTAAATAATTTTCCAAACTAGAAATATAATTAGTAAATACGATTTGTATTCCCAATTATAAGAATAAATTATCTTACATTTTTTATATGCCACTCTCTTTAGATTCTGAAACTAAAGCTTAATTATTCAAAAAATTTACGACATTTAGTGGAACCTAATAGCAATTTTATGTTAACTGGTAACAATTTCATAAATAATATTTTAGCATTTTATTATTTAACCGGTCAAAATATTTTTTTCTTAATTTTTAATATTCATAAATTTCGAATGCACGATTTTTATTGTCAATCCAGAATTCTTTTCCCCTACAATTTTACTTCTTAAAATTTCTATGAATTATTTAAGGCTTAAAAAACAAAAACACCTAAAAAGGTAAAAAAGTAATAGTATCCCATCAAAAAATTAAAAATTACCTTAAAAAGTACTTGCCATATAATGACTTACTTTTGTGACTGCCAAATTTTGCTACTGACATTACATTAGTTCGCAAACAAAGCAAGAAGAAATTTAACTAGTTCTTTAAATTTAAAAAGGAATACTTTAAGATTCGTACTAATGATTATTATTATTTTCTGTAATAATCATTGTAATTAGTTTTCAATAATTGATTATTAATCTAGTTGAGAAATACTTACTGCCAAAAATGCTTAATTTTACACCCGATTACTTTTTCTAAAATTTTTTGCTCGGATTTTACACCTGAATTGCAAGTAGTGGCGTTAATCATGACTTGTTTTCGTAAGTAAGCTATTCACAAATAAAAAATTAATTCCTCGTTTATGCGGCAAAATTCTCTATTTATAATATTTTTGTTTGCGAATCAGTCATGGGTATAAACGTAGTATTTTTCACATTAAAAAGTAAATAGATACACTGTTCATAACCTTATAACTAGTTCCTTCAATAGCATTGATTGCAATTTTAACATTTATTCAAACTTTTTACCAACTATTTCTTCAGGTTTTCCTTTCGAATATTTTCTCATTTGAAAGAAAAAACCCAAGGTGAATACACGTAAGTAGAATAATACTAGTACTTCTCACAAATGTTGGTTGATTTATTGCCAGCAATTTGTTGCCTTTTTTCACATACATTTAAGTTTAGAAATTGTGTCGTTTGCCTTACACAGCAGTTTTTATAATTTAAGGTTCGTTTTCAATAAAAAAATTATATATGTCAAATACAAGTTGTTGGAAGTGGTTACAATTCGTAATATATCTAGAAGTTTGATTGATTTTATGTCGTAAATGGTAAACAAAACACTTTTCATATAAGATCTAGTTTTAATAGCTCCATAAGACAAATTAATGATTGTTGTTGGCAGACATATGTCTACCTATCTGACACTATAGAAACTACAAAATTAAACAATAAGCAATAAAAAAAATATTTCTTCAAAATGCTTTGTTATTAACCGCTGAAGTGTTATATGAAGTTAATTTGAGCGTAGTTTTGTTGCGATTTTGATAGAGCTCTGAAGCGTATGCTACTGGTTGTTCATTTTGTAGAAGATCTGCACCTACGCTTGATTTACTGGCACCCATCTGAAGTTTAACGTCAAGGTTTGGATCGTAATACAGAAGTAAGAGAGTAAATGAAAGCGCATTATTTAGCTTATTAAACGACAATTCGTGTTGTGGCGACCAGTACCATTAAACATCTTTTTTTAAAAGATCATTATAGGGAGAAGTTATATCCAAAAAATTGAAAACAAATTTACAGAGGTGCGTAGCCATGCCTAATATTCGTTGAAGCTGAGTACGATTTTCCGGTTTTTAAGATTGTTAATTGCTGCAATTTTATCTGGATTAGTGGGACGTTAAAATATGTTCTAAAAATTTTACTTTATTTACATTAAAAACACATTTATTTTTATTAAGTTTCAAACCTGAATCTACTAACATTTTAAGAACTTTTTCTTTTTATTTTTCATGTTGTTCCTTTGTTTCTGCATGAATTAAAATATCATTCATCGATACTTCAGTATTAGGCGAGTTCTCTAATAATTGAGACATTAATTGATAGACCTCCGGTGCTGACGCTAGACCAAATGGTAAACGCTTAAAAATTGCAGAAAATTAATTTTCGCGTCTTCTTTTAAGAGCGAAACACATGGATATTTTGGGTTTGTTTTTACATAAGAGCAATCGCTATATAATGTTAGCGACCTGTATTATTTGATTGGTAGGGGCCATTTATGATTACCTCTATTTCAAAACCGTTAAAAATAAAGAATCAAATAATCATACTACATTCACTATTTAATAGTCTGTAATAGTCATGGCTAACCTAGTTAAAGAGTCTTTTAGGTAAGATTATTTAGATCCTAGCCAGAGTCATAGAATGGAATTTGTAATTAAAACAAGAACAAAATTACAAGGCATTTGTTTTCAATTTATTATAAATATGAAATATTTTTATCGTGCCCTTGAAAGCCGGTTTATTATTTTTAACAAGTAAAAAACAAAACACAAATATCAAAATTTGAAAAATAAAAAAAGTGATTTTTAAGATAACCACATTAGATGGCAGAATAATTTTGGAAAAAAAGTATCGAATTCATCAAACTCAGAAATATTTCCAAGTTTGAAATGTTATTATTTGGTTTTATACAATTAGGTCTTCATGTTCAAGCAGTGATATAAATGTGAATTAAAACAGGTTATAGTGCTTTATTTGGCGATGCCGGATATTATGTACCCTTCACCATATGTGTAAATCTAGTTCAGTGGAGTAACTCAAATCTGAAAAAAAATATTTGGATGACAGAAAATTAAAAAATAAAAATAAAATTAAGCACTACATATAATCTAACATTAAAATGTCGCCGGTTCTTAATGGGTAAAGCCTTTTTCCTTGGAAAAGTTAATTTCAACCCAAACAAGGACGGACATCATTTAGTCGACTTTGCTATGCAAAAAAAGATCTCAGAATCTATGTTCTTGATGGATCGGAAAAGGATATTGTAGAAATTACAAATGGAATGACAAACTTAGATATACTCATTTTATGGCAAATAAATTGAAAAACTTCTAAAAGATTTAAAGGTGGCATTTATGGGACACATATATAAAAACATCTTGGCTGTAACCTTGTTTTAAAATTATATGTTTTAAATGTCGAAATTTCTTCGTTTTGATTCATTTTGGTTAAACTCACTTGCCGTTTTTTATTATCCTAAACGGAAAAGAAATATTTGTTATAAATTTTATTAGTTTTGGTTAAATTTTACACATGAATACTCTTTTTTCACATTATTTAACTTTACAAAAATATAATTTTAGTTATTTTTCTTGTTATTATTATTATTTTTTTTTATTATAATTTTATCTTTAAATAGGTACACATGTAATATCCTAATACAAAAGCTTCATCGAAAACATACGTTTGTTCTACATATTTGAATTTAAATTGAGTTTATGCATGTGTTTCATTTCGGTTTAAATAAGTTGTTTTATTTTACCATTTTTTTAAATAAAAGTAAGCAAAACAGTTTAAATTTTATAAACAAAATCTCCAGCATTATAAAAATCAACAAGAACACGCGGGTACAACCGACTCTTATTTATTTAAAAAGTTTTAACAACATTTTTTTCTAAACTCTGCAAATGTTTTTAATAATGTTATAAAAATTTTATTTGATTCCGTCTTGTGCATAATAACTTGGTTTTTCTCAGGGTTTTTAAGAGCTTAGTAACTGCTTGTTAACAAAAAGGTAATTGCTCAATTTGCATGTACATATATGGGAGCAATTAAAAGTTTTGAATTTTAAAAATAATAATAAATGAATGTTTAAAATTTCAATAATTTTCTTATATTGTTTGAGTTAGTTTAAAAAAATCAATATGCTCTAAGTAAAAAAATTTTAATAATTATAATTTTCCAATTGTTAATTTTCGACTTATTGCCGTAATAAACTGTTAATATCACTGAACTTAACAAACGTGGTAGTTTTTGGTTGGTTATGGTAACTGGTAATGTAACGTTTAGTCTTAAGATGGGAATTTAAAAAAAATTTTGAATAACTCCACGTGCGTTACAAAAAATATATCGCCAGGAGCTCGTTAAATAAGGATTAAAATTCGCCATCTGTGTTACACCTGCAGAGCAAAAAATCTTTTTTGTTGTTTCTTTATGTAATACATTCATGTACCGGAGTTATGTTAGCAACGGCCACTTATTTATAATTGAGCGATGGATGTTTAAAAGATTGTCTAGATTAAATAAAACTGTCTTTTATTGAATTTTTCAGTGGCTTTTATTAAAAAAAACCACTGCTAGACGAAAATTTAATTTTTTCATAGTTCTTTCTATAATTAATTCTTATGAATATGATTAACAATTTGTTTCGCTTTCCTGCATATTGAAAGAATAATGTCGTTAGCCAATGTCAATATGTTAATAGAATTGTTTGGAGTCATTTTCGAACTAAAAAATATTTATAAAATGTGTTCGAAGGTAGAAAATGTGTTTTTTGTATGTATATATATATATATATATATATATATATATATATATATATATATATATATATGTATATATATATATATATTGTAAGTCCTTATTCACAGCGATGTCCGACTGTCCGTCCTTGGAAGTGTTGTAATCAACTTTTTCGAGGCACATGAGCTAGGAAAAATTCAAAGATGCAAATCGATCGGTTAATTTTCTTCGAGGTGGCGGAAAAATACCATGTGTGCCTTTAATTTTTTCATTCCGTTTGGAATAATTAAAAAACTCTAATCAAAGAGACAGATATATAAGGCGATAGAGATATATTTTTTATTTGATATTTTAAAATACCTACGGATTTTAGGATATAAAATACTTATAAAACTGTCAAGCTTTTACTTGGGTGGCGTACGAAAATACCAACACATTTTTAAAGTTACTATAAAGTATAGCTTCCACTTTTTCGGCACGAGAAAAGTGTGAGCGCAACTTTAAAGCTATGTATAAAGGCTCTCTATAAATTTTCGCAAGAAATATTTTGTTCTATGCAGAGTATAAAAAATTAATTGTGAACCGTGGACTCTCAGACGATATATACACGACTAAAGTAAGCGATTGAGATGAAGCTATTCTGCAACTTTTAAACAGCAGTTTTTAGTAGTGGGAAAAATGTTCGCAGGCAGAAAAGTAAGACGTACAAGATTTTTCTATAGTTCATACTATATTCGTCTGCATTTCGCTAAATATAAATTTTTTATTAAGTATTAACGTAGTTGCAATATAGCAAATGCAACAATACTACAACAAGCAAATAACTACAAGAAGAGATACATAATTGAGATGTTACATATTATTAATACTCCGGAGGACAGAAGAATGAATTATAAGAGAGATACAGAAAATTGCGCGCATATGTACAGACAATCTATAACAAAATATAAAAAAAAAATCTTTAGTTGGCATAATACTCCCACTATAGAAGATTTACAGCTTCACTCAAAAGAGCTTCACTCAAGATTTTATAATAAATTTAAAATTAAAAACAAATTAATATATACACAAAAATTGTTTCTGTGTAAAAGATAAAAATGTTGTTTTGTGTGTTTTTAAGTTTGTTTATTGTTTGTATATTTTTGTGTTCCTGAAGAAGAACACCGAAGGTTGTTCAAAATATTGAAGAATATAAATGTGTTTTAATAAAACAAAAAAGATTTTTATTTTTATTTGAATAAATATACTGACCTAGAGCCCAAAAAAGACTAAGTGAACAAAAAATTAATTTTTTAAGGTCAAATAAAATATAAAATTAAACAGTTGCTTAGGTATTTAAAATAAAAAAAGTTAATCGTTTTCATATCTCTGTTGCTTGTTAAAATTAAAATAAAAATATGTTCACAAAAGCTTCTGCATTATGAAAAAAAGTATTTTTCCCAATTTGAATAAATTTTATCTTACAATAAGTTTTTTCTTGAAAAGCTTAACTTTAGTGTGAAACATTAGAATAAAAGTTTCTCACAAAATTTATTCTAAGTCAAGTTTTTAAGTTTGTTTCTAGATGTTTGTGTTACTAAACTATCTATAGAGTTAGTAACTTAGCACCTTACAAAATTTTAACAAACATGAAAAATTTTCGTAAATTCTTTTTTAAGGGTCTGCAATAATACGACTTGCCTACAAAGCGCGCAAAAATATTATCGTGAACAAGTGTGATTGCTTTCTTTAATCTGTTCTAGGAATTAGGAAGAATATATTTTTATAGGTTTTTTTAGATTTGAGTACATATCGCTTGAAATATAAATTATGCAGAACGTATGGTCAGAATAGTCAAATGTTAGTTCTTTTCAAGTACTTATGCAGAAAATTAAGATCCTACTCAATTTTAAAGGTTAGATATCAATTTTTTTATTATAAAGCGTCATTTATAATAAAACGTGACAGAAAAAATTAAATTAACATGTTAAAGTTGTAGTTACGTATTTTTGGTCAAATATTTGACTAATCTAAACGCACCTCAATTGTTTTTAAGAAAACAAATTTTTTATTAAGAGACGAAGGAATCTTGGACTGATCAAAAAAACTGAAACTCGTATTTTGAGGATAAAGCCTTCACTCGAAAAAATCATTTTTTCTATATTATTAATATTTCAATAAGGATAAAAATATATCAATTAAAATGTGGTGCGCTTTTAACCGCCATCGTTATACCAATATTACTGCAATCTCCCTATTTCAGTTCAATGCTCCTGTTTTGTTTTACTGCGTTTGGGTGTTTGTTATCTGTCCTAACCACTATCTACGTGCCACGCTGTGCATACCAAAAATCGGTTGAGCTAAGGTTTTTTATTTTAGGAGTGTAGTAGATTTGTTTCGGATTTATGAGGCTATATATCTAAAATTAAAGTCTAGAATTCTTACTCATAACTAAATGACAAAAACTACATTACATATTTTTCTCTTTGCACTCTAAAAGTATCCATTAATAAAACTTAAATAGTTATAATTAAAATTCAAACATATTTGCAAAAGGTAATTAAATTTTATCAGACCAACACACAAAACACATAAAATAAAAAAATATTTTAATTTTTGTGGTCAGATGACAAGTAGCATTAAAAATTTTAAATTTGTTGTTGGATATGTGAAACGGGTATTAGAAGATGAACTTTTTGCACACATTGCATTCCTGCCGCAAACAAGTGTAAACTTAACTTAAGTAAATAATTTCTCATCATATTCAATTTCGAATAAAGTAAAACTTTATAATCTTTTCTTATCTCAAACGTTTACTGGAAACTTTACATCCTTTTATAAATATATATATATATATATATATATATATATATATATATATATATATATATATATATATATATATATATTTTTTTTTTTTATTACTAGGTCTTCTTCTTGAAATTTCTAAACCTCCTGCTTTTTTCTTGCAGAGATTAAATTTATTAGAGCTTAAAAATATCTTTTGTATCATCTTTATGTGTGGTTGTAAGGATGATACCAAAATTGTAAAACAATACAAATTAAAAATTTATCGATTATATCAGGAAGTCATAAAATTTTTGTTACATTTACTTTTTTTGTATTTTATAAAAATGACAAAGAAAAAATAGTTAAAGAGTAAATCCCATGGTTCGTAACCAAACTTCCTAAAAAATTTTATAAATTAAATCAGTGGAAACAAACATTACAATAAAGAAAACATTTACGTTTCAACTTCAGAGTATTAATCTTTAAACTAAAGATAGTGATATTTTATTTTAGATGAGTAAATTAATTTAAATTGCTTCACAAAATAAGATAGAATGGTTAAGCTTTAAACTAGCTATACTGAAGTTTGTCTTGGACACAATAATATCTACCTTGTGATTATGTTTTCTATCAGAATTATTATTATTTTTTTAAATAATGTCAGACCTCTTAAATAACACACGCACAAACATGCAGGACTCAGTACTGATCAAATTTCGTTAAGTAAAACAATAGAGTTACTTTATTACATAACAATAAAATTTCGCTTCGCAATAATTTTATTTTTATTTTTTAAATATGTAAAAAGTTGAGGTTAATTATTTTTTTTTTTTTTTGTTTTGCTGTACAAGGCTATGACTCAATGATTCCATGTTTAGTATGAAGTATAAATAATTACCAAAAATTTTTCTGATAAAAAACTATTTATTTAAATTTATTTTTTATTTTACGTAGATGTTTTGTTTAACTTTTTTTGTGCTTTTATTTGTCGTGCCTAAAAAAATTATATAAAAATTGTACATTTACTTTTGCTTGAAAAAAGAAGAATTTATAAAGAATTTTCTACATATGACTAAAACAACAATTACTGTTCAAGTGCTAGTAACAGAATAAAGAACCAACAAACAACAATAGTAATAAAAAAAGAAAAATCCTGTTTAGCATGAGCTAAAAACGACACAAGCAAAAATTAAGTAAAAAAATTCAACTGCATTTATAACATGGCAATGTCCATGTAGATTTAGCATTATTCTGAGAAGCCTTAACGTAAATGTGGACTCAAGCAATTGTAGTATAGCAAAGTTACCATACTAACACTAAACTTTTACTAATCTAGAAATAATTTAATTGAAAACTCTAAAAATACATATTATTTTGACGCAAGCATAAGAGCTGCTTTGAAAGAAAAAAACCACAAATAAAATTTTAATTCTTACTACTGTTACTACCCTATTTGCAAATAAAAATTATTTCTATTTTTTTAACTCACTATTTATACGGCAAGAATATTTTCGACCGGCAAGAATATTTGCGACATTTTATTGGTACCGGATAGAAATTTTAAATTTAGCTGGTTAAATGTGAACAGAAAGCACTTGAGTATTTTATAGTTATGCCAGCCAAAAAACTTTTCGGGTATAACAATTATTATAAACAATTGTTTTGTTTTTAAATCATATTTTTTGTATAAGGCCTAATAGGTAAAACCACTTAAAAAGAAAAAAATATAGCAGCATTAAAAACCTTATTTGTAAATAGTGCCGTTAATCCGGAATTGTTTTTGTGAGTGAGCTATTTGCAAATTAAAAAGTAATTCACCATTTATGCGGCAACATTTTCTATTCACAATAATTTTGTTTGCGAATAAGACGTGCGTATAAACGTAGTATATAACAAGTTACAGTGCTTTATATTGCTGAGTCTTACATACCCTTCACCAAAAGAACTAATGTTTTTCGAATGTGGGATTTTTTAGAAAACTTTTAAGTTTTTGGTTATTTTTTTTTTTTTTTTTTTTTTTGCATTTTCAGTTTTGAATAAAATTTAAAATTTTTATTACATTACAAAAACTTAAAATTTCTGATGAAATTTCTATAAAAGTATGTTGTTGAAATTTTATTGATTTAGTGAAATTTTAATTTATCGTAGCTTAAGATTTTTTGCTAGGCTTTCGATTTGAAATGAAACCTCCAATTTTTTATCGCCAAAACAAATTTTTGACTAAGTTAAAAATGAATTTTTTTTGGTGACGTTTTGATGGGCATGGGATGGTAATTTGTAGTTCTATTTTTTTTTTTCTTTTCAATTAAGTGAAATACTTAAAGATAATTGCTGCCCTTAGATATTTTGAACATGTCTCTTCCATTTATGTATCGATGGTACTAAATTTCAGTAGCACCTCTTTCGAAACTATGTCTGAGGCTATCTGGAGATATTGCCAGATTATAAGCTCCCCTATGTATAAGGATTTTATGGTCACTCATATAATAATAACCTATTATAAATTTATTTGTTGTTCCAAATAAAATTACGCAAGTACAGATGACCCTAATTATTCAGAGGGAGCCACAAGTCATCTTTTCAGCAATCAGTGAAAATTTCCACAACTAAAATAGTGAGGCCTATCAAATTTAATGTAAGTAGCTCTTAGACCACAATAATCGTTTCAACAGTTACTTAAGTAAGGTATTCGAAAATGGTAATCATGAATATAAAATTTAATATATCTATATAATAAAGGTTCTGTCGCAGATATATCGTCGGTTCAGATATATCGTTATACCGTTTAACTATTATTAAACTAAAATATGGACATTATTTCATACTAATGAAATATATCGTATATTTCTATGCCCATCCTATGTTTTTGTAAAATTTTATTTTTACATCGGTTAACTTTTTATTTACTACTTACTTTCCATATTTTTTATATTGATTTGTTTATATAAATCTCATATATTTAATCTAGAACCATTTCAATATCCTATTTAGATGCTTAACGATATTTCATTTTGTGTAGTGTTAATTAAGATATTTCATTCTTGGTGGAGGTTTCCTATATTTAGCTAAGCTACGTTGCTTTGACCTGGTATAGGGAAAAGCAAAATAATTAATTTATTATTATTTTGTGTCATGTAGTTCGTTAGTTTTAAAAATAATAAGTAAGAATATGATTCTGATGTAAACTGAATCAATTTAATACAAAAATACTCCTAAAGAAGTCGACAACCACATCGACGAAACGTTGAGTAAAAGATAAAATAAAATTGTTTTACTTACATCATTTTTAATATTTTATGACCATAATTAGCCCATTAGACTGTGGTTTTAACTGATGTAAAGTATTTTTTTTTTTAATTCTAGATAAGCTAAACTGAA
Source organism: Cistogaster globosa (assembly GCA_937654795.1). Lineage (NCBI taxonomy): Eukaryota > Metazoa > Arthropoda > Insecta > Diptera > Tachinidae > Cistogaster > Cistogaster globosa. The sequence continues at coordinate 27,638,337 of OW569405.1, read as the reverse complement.
AAAAACCATTTACTTGTCACACGAAAACTCAAAAAGTATAAATAGATTTGACTATACTGACCTGTTTTTGTGCTAGTACTATTACAACTTTACGACATATTTAAGCGAATATTACTAACATCTTGACAATAAAATTGTATTTATATCCTTCAACACAACAAATTGTAAAAGAGTATAACTAAGTTTATCATTCCGTTTGTAATTTCTACAATATCCATTTCCAACCCCATTAGTATATATATTCCGACTTCTTATGCATAGCGAAATCGATTGAGCGATGTCCGTCTGTCCATCTGTCCGTCTGTGTTAGAGCTAAAATCAAGTTTGCCGAGGCAGTAGATCAGCTAGAAAAATTTTATTACGCCAATCGATTAAATATAGTGTTAAAAGAGGTGCTATTGGAAATCAGAAAGATCGGTCCGTTTCCTTTGAAGCAGCAAGCAAAACACCATGCCTACCGCTAATTTTCCATAACGGTTGGAACAATAAAGTATTTTTAATAAAAAACAAATATGTGGGGCCATAGAGAATTAAAAATTCAGAAAAAAACATCCGGTAAAAAAAAGTGGCGCTCGTCCATATTTCCCGTGTTACGGGCCTCTTAATTTTAAAAGTTTTTTAAAATATCAAAATGGATATCATTTAGAAGCTTTTAAAGAAATTAATAATAACATATCGTAATTAATTTTTTTTTTATTCTATGTCACATAAATTTTTTTTTTATTATTTTATTATTTTTTTTTTTTTTTTTTTTTTTTTTGATAATAGTTACTTAACTAAACTATTCTTACATACATAATAAAGGGTAAATAAGATTCAGCGTAGCCGAACGTAGCACTCTTGATTATTTTTTAAATAAGTATAAACTTCGAAGAATACCATCAGGATATAGTACCAACACATTTACTAATGCTTTTCTTTAAAGTACATTCTTAGTTAAAAAACTTTATGGAATTTGAGTCAAGGAGCCTGCAACATTTGCTGCAATAAGGTGTAAATTTTAAAGCGTACAAATACAAGAAATTATATAATGCAAGTTTTTATGACATATTGATTTAGATTTTACTTTAAAAGGTTTGTGTGTTGTTGTATGTTGTTTTTTATTTCTCCATAAATTTGACGTCAAAATGACGAGATTTTTATTGCTTAATACGCATGATATAATATTTAATCTTAACTCTAAAACAGTATATTTTCTAATACGTTCACATTTTCATAATAAACAATAGGACAGAATAAATTAATTTTAAAATTGTATAGATTATTTGGAGAGGACCATTAAAGGTTCGTTCTGGACCTTTTTAAGCCTTGAAGTTTCAAAAAAATATGGGCACGAAATAGTGCACTTTGTAAAGCTTAGATATTTTTACAGTTAAATAGTGAAGGCTCTACAATAAAATAAGAAAACAAGTTCATATTTTCTTAAGAATAAATACTTCTTACTATGGAGTATGTTTCGGCGTTTAAAAAAAGTTCATGACACTTATTCAAATTACATTGCAAATCTCTTATCTCTTATAACTCTTTTGCCAAAAATATTTTAAAAATAATTTTCAGCTAGAATAATTAAATTACAAAGACTTTTGCTTATTATTTCCTATTATGCCATAAAATATGAGATCATTACTTAGACATCTCTGGTTTCGCTATGGCAGAAACCATATTTCGGATTGTATTTGGATTAATTCCAAAAGATATGAGAAATTACTCTTAAGTATCCTATTTCTTAACTAACTTATGCATTGTATCTTTCTAATAACTAAATAATATTATGCATTTAATCTTGTTTATAGAGAAACATCTATTACTAAGTATGTATGGTGATCAAATTTTTGAACAAAACTTTACCCTTACTACTTACATGTTTTTTTACTGGAAAAAGAAATTTCCACCCAATGTGCACGGTAATAAAGTAAAGGCATTTTAAAATATTTTTCTTTACTTTGTTAAGACTTTATTATGAGAATACTTTCATGGAGGTATAAAATCCAGAGTTTTTATATGCTTTAGAGTTGAAAATGTTTCAAGCACCTCTACGCCTTTTATGTTGTTTTTGATGAATATCAACTTTTATTAAAAAAAAGTATAATTGTACACGTGAAGTACTTGTATTAAAGTTTTTTGTTTTTACTATAAAATAAAAAATGTGTATATGTAATAATATGTAAGAATATATATATTATGTTAAAATGTCTTCAGCATGATAGATGTTCTCATGTTTACAAAGTAAACTAAAAAAATTTACTTGAAAGTTTAGAACCATTATGAATTTATACATGCTTATATGTACACAATGTAACAAAATATCCGCAGTATAAAAATTTAAAAATATATTTTGTTACGGAAAAGTAAATCTTAAATAATTTTTTTTGTTTTGTTGACACAATACATTAAGTGCACTTTACAGTAACAAAAAATAATATTTTTCTTCGAAGTAAATTGACTTAGACTTGAAGAACACTATATTCATATACATTTTGTCTGAATTACATTTAAATTCAACTTTATTTCGTCTGCTAACGTTATATATATATATATATATATATATATATATATATATATATATATATATATATATATATATATATATATATATAGATATATATGTATATATATGTTATAAATAATATTTTATTAAATGCTCGTTCATATTGAATCTTTAATAATTCTCAATAACTATTGAATTAAATGTCATACTGAATGATTAAAAGTGGAATTAGAATTACTGGTAAAAAATAATAATCCACATAACTGCTGTAAAGTAACAAAAAAGGCGGTACACAAAATCAAAATTGACCTGGGTTACAAACGTTTTCTTTTGACTGCTGGCACCTTTCCACCTCTACAGGGATCCTAATTGCAACCATGTGCTCTTCATAGAATGTCCTTTGTATCTTATTATTGACAAAATTAATTCTATTGACCGTCCTTTAGTGCCCTTTATCCAAAGACTTGCACCGGGGGTGTAAAAGTTTGCTTAATTATGACGACTGCTTCCTCTACTTTTATTTCCCACATGTCAAAGTAAGTAAGTATATGAAAAAATTGAGAATATTAGAGAATAATCTGACCTAGCACCATTTGGAATACAAAAGGAATGGGTTCAGGGGCAAATGGTTCCGTCGACGTTTTCCATCCTTGCCACAGACTGTTTCATACTTTATTTCTTTTCGTCGCACGTTTATGCTTAAAAAATATAGATTCACTAACTTCAGTGCATCTCAATAAAGCTTAAGTAGCATCCTGAGGCCGGCCCTACACTTGCATCTGATATGCAAAGTATCATACATCGACGCCTAAACATGTAGTTAGTAACACTCACCAACTATCAAAAATCGAATAATTTGGATTAAGTCTCAATAGGCGATTAATTTGAAAAAGTTATGTTGGATCTCTAGGTTGAACTAACTTTTTTGCAAAAGTCATGGTTTAGGCTGAAGTTTTCTCTTCTATAATACAAAGCAAAAGCTAGAAGAGTGGAATAATACTCAGTCAAGGGACACAACAAAAATTTTGATTCGCTTAAATATATTTCTACAATCAGTAATAAGGTGAAAAGATAACAATAATCATCAAAATTATTATTATTAAATGTTAAAGTTTTTTTGTCCTTTTATTATAATTAATTTAAAAATATTGTTTATTAGTTTTTATTTTTTCTTTCAATATTTCGCCACACCGTTGGGTACCATTTTCAGAAAACAGGAAACAATATTATCATTATTATATTTATTATTATTATAATTATTATTATTATTATTATTATTATTATTATTATTATTATTATTATTATTATCATTATTTTTTTGTGTTAGTACAACCTAAGTTAATAAATTTAAAGTTTTTTTGCCAATTTTATTTTTTACTTATTTATTTATTTATTAACAAATTGTACTAACAATAAATTATATGTAAAGTAATAATAATAAAAAGGAAAGCTATGAAAACAAAGGTCTGAGGCTACATGATAAGAAAGATTAATCGATTATTGTTTTACTATTGTCTTTGGTAATTATAGAGTTAACTAATTAGAAAATGTTTTGTCCATTAAGAATACTGAAGTCTTGAAATTATTTATGTGAGAGCAATTATAAAGTACATGTTTAATTTTAATAGGATAGGTTTATGCAAATGAGAAATATGACCAAGCCTAAGACAAATAATTTTTATCTGGGCCTTTATTAAAAGTGTATAGTGCGCAGAGTTTTTGAAAATATCATATGCAGTTGTTTTTTTAATTATTATTTCTATACCAGTCAGTCGTCCAATTCCAATTATCTTTTTTATCACAAGAGATTTCCTTTAAGGGATTTTTTAATATCCATAAATGAAAATTTTATGTTGTTATAAGGGGGCTTTTAGTGCTACTTTTTTACAGTTACCAGCAGCAATTTTACCTATTATTCCAAAGTAACGTGGCACCTATAAGAGCTTAATATTAATTTTTTAATTTTAATTAAGATTCTATAGTAGAAAAAATAAATTTTATTTAACGTTTACTAACAAACAAAATTTAAACAAAAATTAAAATCTACACTTTACGATTATATGTCTTTCCATTGTTATTGCAAACAACTTAACAATATTTTCGTATTGTTGTTAATAAATATCCACGCTTATTAATAATAGTCTAAGCAAAGTACGTACAGGTAACCCTTTTGCTACAATAAATATAAAAAGTATAAATTTTTATTATATAAAGTGAAACATTCGCACATGGTACAAGTTTTTTCGTAGTTTTAGGGATATTTGGCATTTTGTGTCTGAAAAAATTTCTTCGAATTGTTAAGAAACTCTATGCAATCCTAAACATTTTGGCTTAAGGATAATATCTTCAGTGCACAGCGAGATAGAAAGGAATTATTTTTGAAAAAATTGGAAATATTTAACCAGGCAAAACTTCTGATGCTATTAGCAATTCAATATTCAAACTTGTTCTCATCATTTTTAAAAAACTAAGACACAGGTCTTTTATAGGTTTTATAATGTCCCATAATTTCAAAATTACCTAAAAATATTTGTTGTTTATAATTAAAAAGTAATTTTCGAAATAGAGCAATTCAGAAAACAAAACAGGATTTTATTAAAAAGTGCCTTTCTTGTTAAAAAAAAAATTACAAACTAGAGGTGTTTTTATCCAGTAAAGATAAAACACTTTAAAGTTTTTTGAAATAAATTTGATTTGTGATAACTTAATAACGATTCTGAGCAGTCATCTAGATTTGTAAATTTATTTTCAAAATATTTTATATCTGACCCACGGTTAATTTTGATTTCATTTTTATATATTTTTAATGCACGTCTGCTGGATAAAGGATTCAGCCGTATTTTATAGGATCTTTAAATAAGTTTTGTTGTCTTTCGAAATTGCTTATTCGAAGTAACTTATTGAAAGAAAACCTTTAGATTATCGTTGTGTAAAACTGTAATGTTTTTTTTTCCTATTTGTGTTCTCTTTAAAAAACACCCGTTCCAATGGTGGTAAAACATGAGCTTTCAATAAAAATTTTAAAGAAAAATAAATTTAGGTATTTTTAATTATCTGATCGATAATGCATAATGTTTTAGTTTTTTCTTTTGGAAATTGTTAAGGCTTAAATATATTTAACAATCAGTTACATAAGACCTTTTTATAAATTAATTTTTGGGCTCTTTTATATATAAATTAAATATTCAAAAAGAAAATTACAAAATTTTATAAAAAAAGTAATTTTAAAATCTGTCAAAGACCAAGACAGAATCCCATTTAAGTATTTTCAACCCCAGGGTATTCCTTGCAAATGTAACAGTTCAATTTTCTTCTTCATTATTTCTTATATCTCCTTCCACAACAAAGGCTGGAGGATGTTCATTAAATCCTTCTTTTTACCTTTGATTGTGTTGTTAAGTCAAAAAGTAAGTTGCAAAACAAAACAAAAATTCACAATGCCTCAGAGTTAAAATTGAAAGATAAAATGTTTTAATTCGAAAAAGGTAAGTTAAAATGCACAATACTTCCTTGGTGTTCTTTGTTATTGTTTGATATTTTTGCAAGGCAAATATCAGTTTTTTATGAAAGAACAATCAAAAAACGTTAAAAAAGAAGACATTTTTATGAAACGAAGGGAATGTAATTAAGCACAGATGTATTCAAAATCACTTTCAAGTGTGCTAATATTGATTAAGAATTAATATTTATAAACCATTAGCGAACTGGTAAAACCTGGTAGATATTAGATCTCTAAACTTAAAAAAATCCCTGTATAAGACAGAAATACTCATAAATCTGGCAACATCATTAAAACACCAAGGCGTAGCCGTATTTTCTTTCTTTTCATTTAGTCTTGTGCAATATATGGGCCTTCCAATGTCTATTTATTTGTTTGTGTTTAAGATTCACTAAATAATAGTACGAAAATTTCAATGGCTTATTGTGGAAAATAAAATCGTTAAAAAATTTATAAATGTTATATTGTTTATTACAGGACTCTTATGCAACTTAATTCTTACGGTGGATACTACGCTCCCTATAATTTCTATAACAAAAAAAGTTCTTTGAAAGAACGTTTTGACAAATATACCAAAAAGCATAGAAAAAAAGCATTAATTGTATATATTACAGTCTTATCTGGTGTAGCCTGTTTAATAATACCGTCTTATATTTGCTGTTGTTTTGTCAACGGTTTTAATTTTATATATAATCAATCGTGCGTATCGTACACGACATGTGTTCGACACATTTAACTGATAAACTATTATCTACATGTGATCTGAGGTGAAGATTTGTTTAATAAATAATGATCGCGAATATACCGTGTTAAAATTAATGCGGACAGCGTATTAGGTTTAAAATAGTACAAGAATAGCAAAGTGTATGCATCTGCTAAAAACTTCTTCCATTGTTTTAGGTTTACAATTTTTTATAAAAATCTTCTTTGCAAAACAACCTTGAGATCGTGGGTAGAACATTTTTTTACATTTAAATTAAAAACTTAGTGACAAGGTAGAGAAAGGTTAGTAAATAAAATAAAAAAATTGTAGTGTTACAGAAGTAAGGGTTGAAAATTGTCGAACATCAAGTATATCTATTAACTTTAATTTTTATGTAACCTTATTTTTAAATCTATTACAAAAAAAAAAAACAATTTTTTTTAAATTAAAAAAATCTAGAATGCCTATCAACGAAAACCAACATTAAAAAAATATGGTTTTTCTATTCAAAATTGAACAATGAAGCACGCAGCCTCCTTCGTCCATACTCCTTCGTAAGACGTTTGCCGGCGAAATTATGGCTATAATTTTACCATCTGTCGTTACTCTCCTCTATAGCGTTCCTAAAAATGTACTTATTAAATAGCCATTATAGCCTGTGGTGCAACTTCTCTTTAATACAAAACAACAATATTATTTATTTTTGTTTTTTTTTTTCTTTTGTAAAAACTTCGTTTATTTCTTAGTTCTATTCGTTTCTTGACTCTTTTTGTATAATTGAATTATATTGCCTTTGTTTTGTTTTTATATGTTCAACTTAAGTCTCTGAGTCCTTCAAAAGTTCCTAGTGAAAAACATTTTTATTTTTAAGCTATCTTGACATCGCAAGTTCGAATATTTTCATAACATTATTGACTCTTGTAAAGAAGATATACTGTTTTCTGTTGACCTACTTAGTTGTTAAGCTACAAATTAAACTTTTTATCTACTTGACCTCTGACCTTCCAAGTGTTTAATCAGAACAGTTCTATCATAGTAATTTATATATAGTATCGGGATTTATAAAGTTTTTTCAAATATATGTATTAAAAAAATACATTAGCACGACGCTAAAGTAAAGTTTTTTCTTTCGATAAAAAAACGTAAAAATATAGCAACTTGTATTTCTGATCATTTTATTTGATTTACTTCTATATAAAAAGCAGCAATTCAATTTATATTTGATGTTATATATTTTTGCAAAAGAAAATAATTTTTTTTTTCAAATATACAAAATCTCTACCAATACCTTTCTTTCTGCTACTTTTGTGTAATTTCTTAAGGTTGCAATTCACCACATATGTATGTATAAAAAGAAGCTATCAACAAAAGAAACAGCAATAAATAATGCTCTTCGACAAAACGAACATTAGTTCTCGGAAAGTAAAAAAAAAAAAAAAAAAAACAAGTTTTGATAGCTTAGACATTTAGTTTTTTCACCTATTCGTAGTAGCTACAGTGGAAATTGTTACAATGAATACAGTTTCGTTGGAAATCGTATTTAAAAATTAAAGCTCCACTACGAAACACAAATTTTTTTAGACGAAGCCCATTTTCACTTGGCAGGGTATGTTAACAAGCAAAATTATCTGATTTGGGATTCTGAAAATCCAAGAGCGAGTGTTGAGAGGTCTTCTATTGCGATAAGTTAACAGCTTAATTTTGTTAAAAGGCCACAGATGATGACCTTTTTCAAGCCTCCCGGAGAGTTGCTAAATAAAAATTGATAAGGAGCCCTTTGTTAGAATGGAATAGCAGCTGAGAGTTTTTCCTATCATTTATATGCTATTATTTACTTGAAGCTGTTTTTTATCGTATTTTTCCATTTTATTCTGTGTTTTTTTTTTTAATTTTTTTCAAACTGCAAAGAGCCTTTTTTAATGAAAAAGATTCTACTTTATTTACATTCATTGTCAATAGCCAAAAATACAAATGCACACTATTATATAGACTATGTCAGCTTGTACTTTTGCTGGAAGCCATTGTGGCAATAAATATGAACTTCATTTCAAAAGCATAATTTTGGAAAGAAAAGAATAAGCAAAACATAAGTTAACATTTGCGAGATATTTGGAGAAATCATACATATAACAAAACAGTAATGGGGTCATTTCTGTATATGAATTTTCTTATTTTTTTTAATTTTTGGTGCTGGTGCAGATAATTATCAAAATGAAATACAAAACAGCACTTTTTAGAACTTTTGTCCCTAAATTTTTGTGTGGAGGACCTTTAGAACCTTCTTTCAAATAAAGAATATTTTTTGTTTTGTACAAATAAAATGTAGAGAAAATAGAAATACATATGTGAAGTCACCTAATTTTATCGGTACAATGGTACTTAAACAGTGAGCACATTTTATATTTTTAGATGTTTACAGATCTCTACAATAAATATTTAAAAACACATATTTCAAAATTTGAATTTTAAGAAAATTATAAATGATATGCGGAAGAAGTCATAGGCACTGCTAATAAATAAATATTATCTTAGCGGGCCATTTTTTATCACATCGAATCAATTTGTTGGTGATGAATAATCAATAAAAGTAAATAAATTTTTTATATTCGGATATGCAACCTTTAGGCCTACTTGGTATTCTGAATATAAATAAAACACGATTTGAAAATAATTAAGAGCTTTTCTTGCTACTACGCACTCTGGCTTTGTATTGTCCCTGATATAGTCTCTGCTTTTTCTGAACAGTTTGAAAATATCACTTTACAGTTTTTTTCTAAAAGATTATTGTTAATATTGTTATTTTTTTTTTTTTTTGTGTTAGACTGGAAGTGTAAGAATAGAAATAAATAAATTTGTTTTTTCCACTACTGGTATTTGTTAACATAATAAAAGACAAAATAAACTTAAAAATGGTAAGCAGCGGAGGTTCTTTTGAGTACGTTTAGTAGATTACATAAATGCTATAGTTACATAAAAAACCTTAAATTAGCTTTTGTTACACAGAATTAGCTAGAAAATTGGATTAGTAAACATAAAATCTTAGGTAAAAGTCCAACCTGAACCTCAATGGTTATGCTGGCTAAAAAGGCATTTTCGATAAACGTTTGATTTGTATAAGTTTTATCTTTCGCAACGTTTCGAAATGGCTTGAACATTAATTTGGTGCTGTTTTGAAACCTATCTTGTTATTATTTGAAAAGAGTTAAAATTCTACCAGATTAAAGTCTACAGTTAAGATTTAGAAAATTTTATTTAAGTTTTATTAACCTACTCTAAAGTAAAATGTACTCGAAATTTTTGGTTCGGAAAACCTACTTTTCATATAGGCTCTTAAATTCGGAAGCAATAAGACATATGATTGAGTAGTTAGAGTTTTACTGGCTCTGCAAGTTTTTACTAAAAACAGTGTAAATAACTAAAAGTAAGCGCAAAGAGAATATCTAAAAGAAAATTTAAAAAGAAACCATAACGCTTGCAGTATTTTTATGTTACAAGGTTTCTTGGTATTTAAAGCTTTTTTGTAATTTTTTTTATTATTTTTTGTATTCTTTCGTAGTTTCCGTAGAAAACTAATTTAACGAGAAAAATATAACAAATTTTAGTTTGTTAAAAACTGGAGGGTAAATTGAAAATAGCAACAGAATATTTAAAGAATTTAGTAACGTTTAACTGAAGAATAAGAAATGTAATAAAATTTATATAAGAAATTCTAATTTGATGATTATTGACGCCTTGTACATTTGAAGTAATTCAGTTCGAATTTTTGAACTGTAGCAGGATAATTTCTGTAAATGAATTGTATTTTTTTTTTTTTTTTTTTTTTTTGTTGGACTTAATAGAAATGATATGAAATAGTTGTCTACCTGTCTGTTTAATTATCCGTCTACCTATCTTCGCATGTGAAAAGGATATTTATAAACTTGGCTTCATAAGTTTTTTATAAAAATTAGTAAATTCCTTCTAAAAAGAAAAACAAAAATGTGAAAGCACCCAATTTTGCTTGTAAAATAGTAATAAAAGGCTGTGTGCATATTTTTTTTTTTTTTGGAATTGGATATTAGTTTTATTGATAATAAAAACGATTATTTCGTTGCATTTACATATATAAAACACAAAAATAATAAATGTTTTTCGTTTCAGAAATAATTTTATAAATAGGATAACTTGTTTCATTCATATTTACGGTTTTGTACGTTCACAGATTTACTTTTTTTAATTAATTTTTTATTATTAAACACAAACAAATTAAGCGTACATTTTATACAAATCTTTTAGCTTTTAAGTAAAAAACTAAAAACAATTTCTTCATAGATTCTTAGTTTTAGAAATAATTTATTCAAGTGAACATTAGGAAAAGTTCCATGTAGGAAATTGTTATATTCTCGTATAAACTAAATACGGGAACTAAAAAGAGCACCATCTAAGTTTTAAATGTTTATATTTTTTACACTAACTAAAAACAATTTTCTTTTTCTTTTTTTTGTCTGACTGTTTCGTATTCATCAATTATTATAAATTGTTTATCAAAATTAATAATTAATTTATTCATTTTTTTTAATGACAACATTCTTGCATTTGTACATTATTTAGACTTTTTTATGAGAGATTTTATTACTTTTTTAAAAATTTTGTTTTTGCTTCCACAATGTGTGTTACTACTGTGAGCAAACGAACTTAATGCTGCGATCAATTAATGCTTATATCTTCGCACACGTTTTTTTGGGTTTTTTTTTTTTTTTTGCTAAACCAGGTTAAATTTTTACCAAACATTTTAATCCGCCATACGGGCAAAATAAAACTTATACGATGCTGATATCATCATCAGGATAATAAATTAATTTGAAATATATAATTAAAGGAATTACATTATTTACAAAACAAAATTTTGTATATCCTTTTACTAAATTATTGTTTCCAAATATCTATAATTTTAAGCAATATTATCATCAAAAATTCATTTTTTCCATAATTCATATATTTATTATTTGTATCATTTCCATATTTTATAGTCTAAGGTTTATTATTTATACATGTCTGTCTCTCATTATCATTATACATTATTTTATAAATAACATTTGCCATTTGAATTATATTCACGTTATTTTTACATAATCACTAATTCAATATGATAAAAGCTTCTGGAAGTTTCTTTTTCCACTTTATACAGGCAATTTGAGAATTTTAACTAATCTTAGTTCACATAAAACTGTTTAGTATTCCAGTTTTGCATTTTTTACATGACTTCATTTTGTTGCGAATTCATGAAGAAAGAAAAGAGGAAAATATTTTTGTTTTAACAAAGTAAGAAATCAAAAATTTTTTATACCGTAGATTTTTCCTTTCCTGTCACTGTATATATGTATTTCGAGTTTTCGTCATAATTTTTAATTCATTTTAATGGAAAAGTAAAGGGTAAATTTTTTTCGTAGTAATTAAAAAAGTTTTACTTAGTTAAATTTGATTGCAGGCGTAGCATACTTAAAAAATAAATTTATTTGAAGTATACAAGAAGAGTAAAAAAAAATATACATTAATACATTAATATACCTTTATACTAAAAAAATCTACAACTAAAAGTCGCTGTGTTTGCTTAGATAGGATAAACAATATATGGGACAAACATCTTCGTCACCAGTTAGAACTGAAAGAGTTCACAATTCCTTGTTTGCTAGTTAATCGCCTTAACCAATAGCGAGATTAATTATTACTTTCTACTTTTTACTTAAAGCCGAATGTACGGTTGAAAAGATATGGACGGACAAATATAAGCTATGACTTTTAGAACACTTCGTATTGAACGTGGCACATAAGAAGAGAGACTTTTTTGTTAAATAATAAAATTCATAAAAAACGATAAAAATTTAAAATAAAATAAACAATTCTATAATAGAAATAAAAGAAAAAAACAGTAGATGGAGCATTGCATATTTCTATCTTAAATTTTTTTACACCTAATTCACTGTTCAAGGAACTTTAAAAAAGAATTTTTTTCTTACACAATTAAATTGACTTTTACATTGTATCCTTAAACTAAGCCTAATATTGCCACCGCTAAGCGCTATGATGCCACAATTAAATTAAGATTTGGAAATTTAGAATTTTCTGCGAGTGCACGAAATATGATAAGGTTAAAAATTATATCTAAATGGCTATAAAGAAATTACATTCATTCCGCTCGGGATGTGTGACATGCCTAATAGATGAAAACCTGTAATTTTAAGTAAACAAAAAAACTACAATTTTTAAGTTATTAACTTTCGTTCATCACTCTGAAACTAATTCATTTTCTTAACATTTTCTCAGCTTTCTGATAATCTTTTAGTGTTGCTACTAGAGGCAATCATAGTATTCTTGGGAAAAATTTTTTTTGTTGAAGTACTTTATTTTATATACTCTACTTCTCAAACAAATTCTTCTCCGTCATATTCTTTAAGTTAATATTCCAGATACCTTTAAAGAAGAATTTGTTACTTTTGAAGGCCTTATTGTTTGTAAAAAAAGCTTAATATATCTGCAGTAATTTAAATTTTTGGCTGTCTTGCTTTTATGTTTTTGTAAATTGTGGATTTTTGATACGATGATGATCTACACTAATTCCTCAATACAGAACTATTTTTGATTAAACAAAACCCACAAAAAATGCACCTTTTAATAGTTAAATTTTTTTGCATTGAAATTTGATAAAATTTTTAATTGACTCAATTGTTACTACTCGTATAACTGAAAAATAAATATAAAACTCTCTAAAATAATTTATATTTATTTGGGTTTGAGGTTTAAATAAAAATATAAATTTATGTAATAGGGTCGACTGAAATAATCAATAATTATAAAGTTTTCTAACCAAGCATTAAATGGATTGCACATATAATAAGGTTTCAATCCAAAAAAAAAATAAATAAATAAAACCTTTTACACTTGCAGTTACTTCTGTAGTGAAACTATTAGTAGCTAGTTTTGGCTCAACATTGATGTTCAGTAGCTTTTCGTAAAGCAATTTTACCTGGTTTATTTGAATACACTATTAAGTAGAATTATTATTAATATACGAATTAATTTTTATGTATAAAGACCTCGATTTTGAAACCGAAATTGGACTATTTTAAATTTTGCGTACATTATATTTAACTGATTGGTTTTATCACAAAATATCATTTACTAATTCTTATTGTTTCGTTTCTATGCGCAGAATAATTGCTCCACTGAGCGAAGTTGTTAAACTGATTACTCTTTGGCAAACGTATAAAAAATAAAGAAAATTGGATGCTTTTTCGTGCATTTTAATGTACGCAGATTCCTTATACAAAAACATTTTATACTTTTATTAAAACATTTAAAAGTACTTTTGAATCATTTGCTTAACAAAGTTAAATATAAACAGAAGATGTTAAAAGCGTTTCAAAGCTAATATTTATTAATATTATTTAATTATTTATCAACTTATTATTCAACAAATAAAAACAGGATATTTTTTATGACATTTTAATGAAGAAGTCAACTTTGTCATATATTGAAGCAAAAAAAAAAAAGCAAAGTTCATTGAGTGGCTTTAAACTCCTCAAACAGGCTTATATTAAACACTTTTTTACACATAACCATTGTCTAGTGCATCCTCAGGATTTTCGTTTTATTTTATGGTTCAAAAAATAATTGCAAAACTTTTTTTAACGTTATCATATATTTAATACTCGTATACATAAATACTTTCGGCTGCACGTCTACAAGTGGTTACCAGACCTGTGTTTTTTTAATTTGATTTAGTCCCCTTTTAATTCTAGTGTCGTTAATGTAGTCTTTGTTTTTATGGTGCATTTTTATTTTCTAGATATATTAAGTTGTTTTGTAGTTTTATGCAAATTATTGTTGTTTAGGTTTAAGTGGGAAAGACTTTTTATATCCAAAAATATTTAAAATAAAATGTTTTTTATTGGCTTTCTATGTTTTTCTATTTTCTATGGTGCATTTTTATTTTTTAGATATTTTCAGTTGTTTTGTAGTTTTATGCAAATTATTGTTGTTTAGGTTTAATTGGGAAAGACTTTTTATATCCAAAAATATTTAAAATAAAATGTTTTTTATTGGCTTTCTATGTTTTTCTATTTTCTAAAAAAGTTTGTGTTGTCATTTTCACTGAAAAATACATACAACGAATTACTTTTAAAAGAATAGCCTGCAGTCGGCGTAGCAAGCGAATGTCTAGCTATTTCCTTAACTACCAATCGTTACCACTAACTACCAGCCTAACTACAAGCAATGCACACGACTGACGATTTTAACATGGCGATGACATTGAAGGTAGTCAATTGCCACCATCTGCATAACCTTTTACTAATGATTTCACTAATCACATGTAATGTGCGACTTCGCTGACACTGGCTCTATAGTGAAATAACTAGTATGATCAGACCGATGAGATCAATGGTCAGCAAAGCCCAACTATTCCTCTAGTAAACATGTACCGGTTATATCACCCTTGAAATATTTATAATGAAAATACTGCGGAAACTTTAAATTTTTTGATTTTAGTTTATTTAAAAAAAAATAATAATAAAAATTTAAATAATTCACTTTTGTACTATAATTAAAACTTATAAAAAATTTAATGTTTAAAAAAATAAGAAAAGTATTAGTTTTTTCTTTCTGAATGCTGTTTTTTTGAGACAGACTTTGCCTTTATCTCTTTTTTTTTTGCAGCTGAATAGCTCTTTTTAATTGTTCTTCAGCTGGGCCAGGAAATTTTGCATTAATTGGTATGGATTCTGAAAAAGGGATAAATAAATAATCTGCAAATGAAATAAATTATAATATTTTAAATATATATCATATTAAAAATAATGTTATTAAAGATTATATCAATATTATATAAGATATTTATTTATACTTGCATATGCAGGCTTGTTTTCCTCAGTGATTTCACTATTTAGGATCTAATATTATTTGTGAGATCACTTTCACGTTGAGTTTTTCCAAAGGCGATTTTTAATTTAAATACATTTTTAAATGGTGACTTGGATACTTTCTAGATTTTAAATCTTCATCAGAGATCAGTGTGCCTGATTTTGTTGGATATATCGACACATAATCTATCTTTTTTGCTACTTGAATACATTTCATGCAACCATTTCGTGACACATGGGAAGGAGTGCCAGCAATGTATGACCTAGCGGGAGCATCACATACCACGAACTTTAAATTTACCTTTATATGTTTGCCTGCTCATTCCAACCGATTTCTAAATAATGAGATAGCTCAAAAACAAATTTATTTAAAAACACATCACAGCTTTTGGGTTTGCTGTGATTTTAAATATACCGATCGGAAATATTGGCTGGCTTTTTAAATTATTTACTCTAATTAAAACAGGCCAAAGTTGGATCTTAGAGCTTGTAAATAGAGGTAATCCATCAATATTTATGTCAATACTAATAGCCTCAGGACAGCTTTTGTAAACCTTGCGCCATGCAAAAATGAAGGTATTTACCTGCGCCAATCCTTTCTATATCGAGTTTAATGGGGAACTTAAACTGCCATAGAATTGTCTGTTTTATTATTTACACAAATTTCCTTTTCAATATTAATAAATTTTTCAATTAATTGTTCTTTTTTTATGTGACGTTTTAATTGCCTTCTTCTGCTCATTTTACCTTTCTAAAACAAAACATGCTTTTCGCTAAAAAAACCGTAACTGACTACAAACTTTCAACTGTAACTGACGCAAAACATAAAATCAAAATAACTTAAAATATTTTTTTTCTTTTATGTATTTTTTGGAATAACAGTTTTTTTCCAAAGGCGAACTCTTGTATTACTTGTGGCAACTGTAGTAGCTAGTGGATTTTTCGTTAGGGAAATAACTAACGAGTTTGAGTCAATTTTTACTTTTAAAATTGCAGGGTAATTTTAGGAACTTTAAATGTGTTGTTTAAAAAATAAAATTTTGCCCTTAAACTTTTTCAGATTCTTTTTAAAAAAAAATTTAATAAAAATGAAATACAATATGTGTTTTAAAAACAGCTTTAAAAAACCATTGATGTTTTAATTTAAAACTACAAAGTAGTAAAAGATGAAGTCTGAAGGTATCTTGCACCATTCGGAACATCAATATCACTAAATTTAATAGTATTTCAACACATTATGAAGGGATGAAAATAATATGATTTTTTCATGATATTAACTAATAATTATTATTATTATTTTATTTATTTATTTTGCCTTATTTTAATTATTCTACCTTTAATTTATTGAAGATTTTTTTATCATTTTAATAGGCATCTTTTTAAAGTTTGTGCTGCAATTGAAAGCTTTTTTACACCACTTTGCACATCTTGACCATACAGACACAAAAAATTTTAACAAGACATAAATCAAAATTACTGTTTTTCTTTTGAATAAATGTAAATTTATGTTTTTAATATCGATACAAGAGGGAAAATAAATACAGAAAATAAGGACTTTGTTAGAAAAACCGTTTTATCCTTTACAACCTTAAAGGTAAAAAGTAGTAAATAAAAGAAAAAATCTTTTAAAAATTATTATTGAGGTTTTTATCAGTGTCAATCTAGAATATAGCTTTCTGGAAAAAATTGCTTAAAATATATGACTTATTTTTATTTTGTTGTTTCTGGAGTCTTACTTTGCTCTTTTTAAGATATAAAAAAGAAACTAATGGAAAATTCCTTTTTAAAAGCAAACTTGACCCGACGTGCTATATCACACAGACAGCTCTTATTTTTTTATCTAAAAATAACAACTAAAAAATTGCCTTTATAATTTAACTTTAAATTTTATAACCATCTTGTATGATAGAAGTTATTTAATATTTTACTTTTTTTTTTTTTTTTGCTTTGTATAACACAACATAATTCTGTAGATTTTGAAAAGTGAATTAGAAATATTTTACCTTTGATGTCATAAAATCAACAATAAGACGTAAAATTATATGCAGAAATTTTTATTTAAACAGAGTGACATCCCAAATGTTAAAGCGATTAACGCCTAAAGAACCGAAATACAAGCATAAATTATTGGATATTTAGTACCTGTGGGTCAACATGTAATAAAATTAAATTCCCTTCATCAAACAACTAGTTTGTACAAAATATCTTTATTCAGATTTATAGAGATTAATAAATCTCCATATTTTTTATTTAAACACACTTCTACTTTTCTGTCGTTGTAGTTGTCATATATTTTTGCTAGTTTATGATCACAATCTACACGTTTAATATGTTATGTATGAGATAAAATTATAACAAGAAAAAAAAAATACAGCAGCATCTATAATTAATTTTACAATATATTACAAAGCAAAAAAATATTAAAAAAAATATTTTTGTATGTAAAAAATTAAATCAACGAACTGAAAACGGTTTTAAATCTGACTATGTGGATGTAAAATTTATTATATAAAATGTTTGCATTGATGAGTATAAAAAAATTAAAAATTTCATAAAAATAGGCATTAATCACACACTTTGCTGAACCCACAAAGACTGTTATAATTAAAGTTGAAATTGTTAGTAATAAAAAAAATATTTGAAAATTTCGAACATATTGCTTTAAAGGGATTTTTTTGTTATGTTTCTTTGTACTTTTTCATATTTTTTACTGATATATTTTGATGTTTTTATAGTGTGTTTTATTTAAAGTATTGCTTAATTGTTCTCATGTGTATTATTTTTTGAAGGGGCAGGTCATTTTTGTACTTTTAATGTAAAAAGTTTTTATTAAAACTAATTTAGTATTTGCATTATTATTTTAACCTTTTTCTATTTTGCTATTATTATTTTGCTTAATTGTGATCATTTACAAAAATATTTCTTAGAAACTACTAAGATTATTTTATGCGATAAAACATTTTCTCAAACGTAACTCCTAAAATAAATTTTATTTCTTTAAAGTAGTGGGTAAATAGCCCTATAAAACATTAAATTGTAAGACAATAAAAAGTTATTTTTATCAAGCAATTTTTAATTAGGAAATCAACGGTAAATGTGCTACGTTTCGAGTATCGCTATCCGTATGTCACGAATAACATGAACAATATTAACATCTTAGGCTTTGCTGGCTTATCTGCCAAATCCAATGACCACGTGACTTTATCAAATCGCACGACTTTTTAAATGAATTCCCAGGTTCACTTCTTAAAATCTAATTATCAAAATATGTTGATTTCAATCAGTCAATGTTTGCACCAGCCATATGAGCTAGCACTTCTCTCTATGTCATGCATACTTTTGTACTTAATATCATTATTGATATTGCATTTACCTTACGCGAGCTCCGACTTAAGAATAAATCAGGATCATCGTGTCAACCATACCAAACATTACATTTTTCTGAATATAATAGAGACTATAGCATCTGTTGTGAAATGGCTTTATTACGTTTGCTACAATTTCTTCTTTAAAATTCATTAATTTAAAGTTAGACGCACCATTGAACACAATTTTGCTATTAAGTGATAAATTTAGTTTTAGATAGTTTCGAAGCATGACTTAAGGGTTAATCTACTCATGCCATATTATACTGCGCAAAAATGTAATAAAGTTAGAACAGAGCTTTTATTGTAATAAAATACCATCTTGACATGCTTATTATATTAGGAATTAAAATGTGTAATTTATTATTGAAATATGGTCACAAGTTGAAACTTACAAAAGCTATAAGCAAAATTTACCTTACCGATTAATGTATTCACCTAAATCTATTCTGTAAATTGGAACGCGCAACGAAATTTGTTTGGCAACAATTTTTTAGAATAGTTCCGAGTCATAACAACCAATTTGCAAATAATTTGCAAAACCGATAAAACGCGATTGGCAAATTCGGCTTTAATAAAGATTTTTTTTATTTTTTTTAATGTCCTTAATTATAATTAAAAATATGTTCTTTCTTCGCTGTCTCTTTGACCTAATTAATACTCTGTCGAGTAACTGTTTATATTGCCTTTTGCTGCTTTTATTTAGTTTTCACAGTCGTAATAACAAATCAAGCACTTATATTTGTATCATAAAGATAATAAATCCAAAACTTGACACGTAGTGACTCTTTTGAAATAAATATTTCCATAAAATATTAAAGTCATTGTCCCAGGCATTACTGTAAGCAATTGAAGTAGTAGTAGTAATTTAAACATATAATAAAAAATAATGTACGCCAGATAGTTCGTCTGTTAAATATGTTTAATAACTTGAAGTACTTTTGTTTAAATGTCGACAACCTAACAGTCGTCATGACGTTGATGTAAAGTATTTGTTATTATTTTTGCATATAAAATTATACGTTTATTTGCAAAATCATTTGCACGCTCTTTTTATGTAAGTGTATGTAATAGCTTTCGTCTTGCTTTCAAAATAACTAAAATCATATTTTGATACAAATCTATAAAATATTTAATATTAATTTCATTGGAAAAACTCATATCGTAGAATACTAAATTGTTTTTCATTAAAATTTAAAAAAATATATCAGCAGACGCAACGTTTCTCCATTTTTAAATGGCTTAGGTAAAACGAATTTTATCGCTTTATAAAATGCATGAGCTTGCAAATTATTTCTATCAAGCATAATATTTCTAAATCTATATATTACTACAAAAAGACCTTCCCAGAAAGAAATGAGTGAGGGAAACTTATTCATACACAATTATCTACTAACACATATGCAATAATTTTATACTGAAACAGCGTTCCCGTTGTACGGCTTTTCGTATTAAATTTAAATGAATTTTTTGTTTGATAATTAAATCTAAGTTTTTGCTCAAAATTGATTAGCAAAGCTCAAAATATAACTTTTAAAAAGTTTTGTAATTAAATATGTTTCATAAATCAAGCAAAATTTTCATTATATTTCTTGTAAAAAAAGTCACTGGTAACGCTGTTTGCTACAGACATCACACGTATACAAATTTTTACATCAAGTTTTTCATTTTCCCTTTAAAAATGTGATAGAAACTTTGTTCAATGCAGTGAAGAATATTTCCATCATCAGTAATTATCATTTGATGGATCAAATGATGGTCACTGTTCTTGTAGGGTTATTTGTGCACATAACAGATTGTGGCTGGAACATTTTTTATATTATTGTTAAAGAAGAATGATTTATAACGTGTTGAAGTTTGAAGAATATATTCCAGTTATGCGAAAATTGGTACCTTCACAAGATCCTTGCCTTACCATTGATTGTTTTTTTTTTTCAAAAACGTATTGTTGAAAAGTTTTTCACAACTTAGCAGTTGGGAATTGGCTTTGAATTCTTTTCGTCGTAAAAATATGTATATTTTTTATCAGGTGTCCCACTGTAATTATCCATCAAGTCAAAATAAAAATAAATATATAAAAATAAAAATTTAATGAATAAAGTTGAAGACGAGCAAATAAATGCGCTCTGCTTGAGAATTACAAAAAATTTAACTGCTTTTTAGCGCGGCCTTTAAAATGCTACAATGGTTGTTTGGTTTGTTTGTTTTGATGCTGGATCAGTAATAAATAAATGCCTAAAGTACAAATAGTTTACAAGTTTAAGTTTCATTTTTTTCTTCGATTTAAATATTCCTCTAAGATTCTGTGTGAATTGAATCGACCGACTACACACACACAAACACACACAAATATATATATTTTTTAATATTTCTATTTGTTCATATATTTATGTAAAAAATGTGGTTTGGTAGCATCGTGATTATTTTATTCATTAAAATGTGTGATACTACATAAACAAATTTGAAACGATGGTATTTTCAAAAACAGAAAGTTTTATAATTTATACCTTTTCCTAGCAGTTCCTGAGTTATTATTATTATATAATAATACCATACCAAGGCCATTGTGTGACAACGATTTTTGTAGAAGTTGTGATGATGAGAACGTATCTGCCATGCAAGAGATAGGCAGTAGTAATAATAATAATAATAATAATAATAATAATAATAATAATAATAATAATAATAATAATAATAAGCTTCAGAGTATTTACACCTTTTTTCATGTATAATTGTTCGGTGAATGGAATTTTTTTTGGTTTGGTCTCAGTTTTTATTTGTACAAAAAATCTTAAGGTGCTAAAAAGGTTTTTATATTTAAAAAATTTCATATTATATATGTCAAGAAGTTTATAGTTGTAAATCTTGGCGTTTTATGTTTATTTCGTTGTAAAGCAAGTTTTCAAAATTTTCACTTATATGCAAAAAGTAATAACCCTTGAAACATTAAACAACAATATTTTAATAAGTTGATTTTTGTAGTTAAATGTTTTAATCAGAAGTTCCGGTAATATGCAATATATCATAAAAATATTTCTTTCACTAATTAGTAAACAGAATTTTTATGGGTCTGCTTTGATAATAATATTGTTGTTATATGTTGCTTTTACGTGTTGCTTTTGTTTCTTAAATCAAGTGCATAAATGCGTATGATTTGCGATAAAGTGAAAACAATGCCAAAAAAATTGTAATCAATAATTGTACAGTAATTACAAAGCAAAATGACAATAAAGGTAACAAATTTTTTGTACAAAAGCACAGTAACCATCCAGTAAAATTTTTATTTTTTCTTCCATTCTTTTTACATAAGGGATCCTATTGGGAGCCATTAGTATGTACATATTTGAAAGATTCCATGAAACAATTTTTATATATAAGCAATGTGCAAAAGCAATTCATCAATATGAAAATTTATTATGTGAAATCTTCTTTATGTTTATTTATTTTAATTTCATTAAATCTTTTATATACATATGAATAGTTCCCAATTGGATCCCTTATGTAGAAAAATTTAAAGAAGAAATAAAAAAATAGTCAACTGTTACTGTTAATTCTTATTGTCTTTTAGCTTTGCTGGTTTATTATATTTCTTATTTGATATAAGACTATCTACTTTACGGAAATTTCCATATGTATATGCTTTTCTGCTGTCTTTTTTCATGCCTGTACAAAAACTATTTCGAGAATATCACAGATTTAAGAAATGTACAATTTTTAAAATTATTGTTTAAAAATATTACCTTGCATCTCCGTAATACTTCCGCTTGTTCTTGAAAATGTAGGTTCAGCTGATAAAAATATATTGCTATTCCAGTACAGTATTGAATTTCCAGAGTTTCTTAAAACGAAATACTGCAATGGGTAATGAAAAGCGTAGAAAAGCTTCTAATGCAATCGTTAAAAAAATATTTTAATCCAAAGTACCTGAAACAAAAGTCTTTCCAGATTTACATAGTTTCGCCATTACGCAGACAGTTCACATAAATTCAAATAATTTAATTTTTTTTAATCGCAAGAAGAACAATAAAAGTAGCTATCGTTTTTTAACCACCTTATTTCTAACTTTAAAAGCAATTAATAAAATTAAACGCTAGCAACAATAGCAGATGTATTAAAAGTTATTATATTATTTATTTGTTTTATGTTTTAAAATATATTTTATTAAGAACTAAAAAGTAACTAATCATTAAGCTTGCTGTTAAAAAGGATCCATTAGCGAAACAAAACAAACGATGCGACAATTTATGTAAATACATTTTGCTTACAATATACTGTCTTTGTTTATAAAAACAGCATTTAATATGCTTGTATCCCATCGCGGTAGTCATAAACGAAGTATAATTCTTAGCTTTGCAATAAGATGCAGCAGCTTATGATTTATTTAAATACAAAATTTTTAAAATAAAATTTATTCAGGCTGTTAAGTAAACTGAGAAAAAAATAATGGACCTCACTTTTGTCTTGTCCGCCAACAAACTTACAAAGCTAAATTTTGTAGAATTTTCTTTCTTAAGACAATACTACTTTCTCCAGACAAATATAACAAAAAACTCGACACAATTTACACTATAGCTAAAAAACGGCTACAACTGCGCTTCTATCGACAAACTACTTAAACAATACAATGCTAAAAAGAAAAACAGGGAGACAATCGATACAACACGACAACACATTTTTACTTACACAGGACCAGAAATATTCAGATTAGCTAACCTTTTTCAGAAAGAAAGTTTACAGACAGCACTAAAGACGAGCAACACTCTATGAAACAATCTGAAGACATCAACAGAAATAACCGATAAATTTAACACCAGCGGAGTATACAGACTAACTTGAACCTGCAACCATAAATACATAAGACAAACTGGACGATCATTAAAAACAAGGTTCACAGAACACATACGATCATATAAAAGGAAAAGAGAAGACTCCACTTTCGAACAGGTAAATACAACCTCCGACAAAATTTTTACAAACGGAAAACACACACAGATGGTCACACTTACCTACCCAATAATGTTATTAACATTCAAAACATTTTTATATTAACAAAAGAAGAACAATGAAGCATTTTATTGCAATCGACTTTTTATTTACTTAAGTTATATTTAATTAAATTGTTTCTTATATACACAAAGTAAGAGACGTGCTCAGATAGCAAAATAGGTTTTTTTATATTTAAGATAGCATCTGTTCAGAATAATTCTCGTATTACTACGATTACTATGGCTTTTTAAGTTCTTTATTCTGTTCATTCTGTGTTACTGTTTTTACCGCAAACGTGTTAAATTGTGTCATAATTATGTCATAGCTAAGTGTTGCTACGTGAAATCGTTACAATATAGTTTTGGTAATAAAATGACTACGATTACTTAGTTGTACAAAAAAGAAACCAGAAAATAACAAAAAGAAGAAAGGAAGTAAGAATTATTATTTTTAAATTACATTTACTATCGAAAAGGTATTAAAAATGTTTTTTTTTTTATTTTCTGTTTTAAGTCCATTGCTATGAGAATTTATTTTAACAATGTCTTTGATTTTATAAATGCCATTATTTTTTTTAATTTTTTGCTTTCACGAATATTTGATAAATAAATTAAAGCGTATCCCTGTAACTGATTTAATTTGACCAATATGGCCCAATTTTTGAAACCGTTAAAGACAAACTCTTCATAATAATCTAGAATATTCATTACTATATCAAGTATAATAACAAGTAAACATATTTACAATAAGAAGTTAAAGAGTACCCTAATGGTTGTATTAGAATCAGCTGTGCATTCCGTTGGTAAATTTAAAAGAATATGCTTTTAAATGAATACGTACACTCGTGTTTGGGCTGAGTAGCTCCTTTCATTTTCCTTAATTGTGTAAAGTAATGTGGTTTGTTGCCTAGAAGTATTATGTGGTAGAACAGCTGCAATACTGAAACAATTTAAGAATGCAAAAGACTAAGTTAAAGAAGAAATATGTGGTTAATTTGGTAGCATCGTGTTTATTTTTTACATTAAAATTTGTGACACTATATAAATGAATTTGGGGCGATGTTAGTTTCAAAAATAAAAGTTTTATAATTTATGCAAAATGCTTAACCTTTTCCTGACAATTCCTGAGTTGGGAGTATAAAGTAAACAAACTTTTTTTCTAAATTAATAAAATAAATTTATTTTTATTTATTTATTTATGAAACCTTGATTTACATAACTGAGCTAATAAATGGCCTTATATAGTTATCAAAAACTACTACAAATCAATTAAAATTTAACTTTTTCGGCTTTGGTTCATTTTTAATTTAACTTTTGTTAAGAAAAATTATTTTTCAAATGTACGCGGACGTTTTCCAAAGAAAACAAGAAAAATTAGACGCTGGCAGAATGTAATGCTGCATTTTTAGGACCGCCAAATCCATCTTCAGTATTCTTTTCATCCAACACCTTGATTTGCGTATACTGTAAATAGCATCCATTTAACCAACTAATCAATATTAATTTGGTTGGACGAAATTCACACACAACTAAAAGCAATTTTTTTGTTGTCTTCTCTACAACACGTCTTGTACATTTGTTGCAATTTTGTACTACACCGTCGGTATAGTCACGAAATGCAAATTTTATTTTTAATCAACCCCTGGCTGGGACTAAAATTAAAAATAATAATAAAAACTACTATATTATAAAATAAAATAAAAGTACCTACAATAAAAATTTAATTAAACAATAACTGGTATTTCTATACCTTTTAAGTATAAATTGCAATAGAAAATTCAAAACTAACCATTAATTGTACATTTATAACTAAATAAGGCAGTTTTAAACAGGTGTTTGAAATAGTCCCCTTTTAGACACGCTTGTTTTCTTACAAGATGTTAGCCAATTGTTGGTAAGTTATTAAGAGAGGTTTTAATACAGGTATTACAAGCAGCTTTATCGTTCGTAAATACATTTTTTTAGAGAAGAAAACCTCGTAGCATCTCGGTCTTAAAAAGAACAGTTTTCAAACATGATATTTTTTGATAAGGTGATTTCTTTGTAAGGGACATAAAATAGCAAAGCGAGTACCTCTATGGTTCATGTCAATATATCAATCTTTTTTTAGTAGAAACAATAACGATTTTCCGAAAATAGTTATTGTTGTTTGGAGAAAGTGTGACTTAATGAATTTTAGTATAGCAAATGTATTATTGAAACAAATTTTTTTTAATTAAAAAAATAGCATGAAAATATTTATTTTAACAAGCACCGTTATGCTACTTAACAGGTTAATAGATCCTTTTGGGTGTTTTATGTCTTTGCTTAACAGAAATTTGTTAATAAATTTTAAGGTAATGTATTTTCTGTTTTTTTTCGTTTTTAAAATATCGATTTCTAATGAATTTTCAATCACTGTTCTACAAAAAAAATCTCCTTGAAAAGCTCAAAATAATCAGATAAGGTTAATGTACTTAAAAAATACACAAGTAGAGCCAGCTATTCGATTTGACGCAAATATGAAACAAAATTGACGGCATTTAAATTATTTAAAAATTTGCAACAAATAAAACAACAACCTTTAACCGGAAATATGTATCAAATTTTTGTAATTGATAATTAAATTATCATTGTTATCGTTCAAGTAATAAGAGCTGAAAATAGATTTTACGAAAAAATCTTACTTGATAAAACTATCCACTATAAAGCTATTATTTTTTGAAAAAGTATGTATTATTTATTACTGCTCATCAGATATTAATAATAGACCACGATTTTGCACATGATACATATATACAAGTAATGTACCATTAGTAAAACTATTAGAAGAGTATTCTGGTTTCTGTAACGTTTAAAATTATCTCCATAGTCTCTCTAAATTGCAATAATAAATAAAGTGTTTTAGTATTGTTATAATATTTACAAAAAGTTCTAAGATATTTTGTGTTATATGTGATCACATTCTATTAAAAATGTTTTGCAGAAAACAATATATTTCACTTTAATCAATAGAAAAAGCTTTTCACATCTCTTAACCGCCGCATTAATTATTCTAAGTCGTTCTAGCATTTGCGTGGTTGCGTGACTACAAGATTAAGTTGTTTAATTGTAACCAGGAGAGAAAAGAGAAAGGTTGTCATGAATACTTAATAGTACTTAGAAAATTGTTACTTAGCTTGATATACTCTGTCAATGGTTGCAGAAGGAAAAATTATAAAAACAATATTTTTCTTTAAAGCCATTTTTAAAGTAATTGGCGATGTTTTTGGCTAGTTTTATGATCTTCTTTATAATAAAATTCCAATTAAATAAAACAAATAATTTGCAGCTTTATGTCATATGTTTAACGTCGACGAAAAATGTAAGTATTTCAGCAACCTAACCAAGTTCACTTTGACTTTGATATTTTTTTTACCTGCCTTGTATATAAAAATACTAGTTTTTAAATTAAATGTTTCTCACATTTGCCAAACAATTCTTAACCCAAAAATTTTAGATAGTACACAAACCAGCGATGAATTAATAAAAGAGATAATGCATTTACAAAACTAGCTTTTGAATATAGATAGCAATAATTTTGGCACAGAATTTCAAACTGAAATGATTGATCAGCTTCCACAAAACATATCTATTTTTGAAGTTTATTGTCAATTTTACATTTTAAAATGGTGAACCTCTTTATTTCAAATAAAACTTTATACAGCTTAAGTAGTTTTTAATAGACTTTGAGATGTTAAAGACAAACTTAGTGTTTATGAAGCATTGTAAGGAAAACTTTCTTCTTCTGCTCTTACTTACCACTTGAAGGAGTTTTCGGTGTCTGTTTAATATATCAATTGTTCCCAAAAGGAATGCTTGTGTCAAAACAACTTTATCTGGGAGTAACATTAATTATGAATGTTAATAATATATGATAAAACACATTAATTCCTTCGGATTTTGTGTTAGGAAGATTTACAAAATGAAGCAAGGATATAAGATACAGTAAACAAATTGAGTGTCAAAGTTTTGCTTCAATAATCAGTTTGTGTTTTTAAATTAATTTTTTACTTTTAGCATTTAATATAACATTTAAAAATACCACTTTCATTTACGTAGAGCTTTTGATTGCTTGACCTTACGTTTCTTGAACTAAGTTAATTATTTTTATGCTTATTTTTTTTTTAATATTTTTTATATATAATTATATGATTAGTTCTTTTATTAAATTAAATTAAAAAAAAATTTTTATTGCTAATGATACTAAACAAGATTCAACATTCTATTAAGTATCAGATTTTGATGTGGCAAAGGCTTGCTTTCTGAGAATTCCCAAGATTTCTCCGATAGTTAAAATGGAGAAATTTGGTGGTTTTTTGAGATTCTAAGTGAAAATCGATCGATTTTGCATATCTTTCCTAATATACTTTTTAGTGGGCGATAATTTTATTAATAAATTACCAAGCAGGAGAAAGACACAAATAAATGAAAACAAATTAAAAACCTAATTATAGACTATGAAATGGCTAAGTTTGAAGTAAATACTACATAGCTCTTCAATGTCATGTGGACAATAAAGTCAACTCCCGTGGAAGGCTAAAGTGGTCTCTATTGCTGCAATCTTTACTAGAAATAATAGTTACCGGAAATCTGATGACTTGTTAAGTACCTTAAAAGAGACTACCATTAATCAGCCTTTTATCAGTCTAGTAAATCATGTAAAATAATTATGTATAACTCAACAGCTTGGCTGATTTGCTTTATTTTGTTGACTTAACCCATTGTAAACTGATAAAAATATACAAAAACCCTATTGAATTGAAAATACAGTTGCAACAATATCTTGACCAACCATTACATACATATATAATTCACTTGTATTGTTATGTGCTTAAGTAATTGAAAATAATTGGAGAGAAAAATTATCACTTTAAATTCGAAATTAATTCAATTTTTCTGGCTGTCTCAGTCTAAGCAACCTGTATTTCATTTTATTTTCTTCTTTTTTTATACACGTACTGACACTAATCTTGATGTGACTTATCTATTATTTTTATCGGAGTTTGGTCGTTGAGTGCAATAGCAAGAGATTTAATAAGTGACAGCACTTAAGTCTAATACATGTTAAACAGAACGTTTAAAAATTGAAAGTATTTTTGTTTATCTAAATATCTGTATTTTGCTCCAGCATATGATTTTTAAAATCTTAAACAAAAATTTCTAAATTTCACTGAAAAGTTTTTTGTATTTTTTTGTATTTTTTTATTTCATTTTATTTATATATTTCATAAACAAGTAATCTGGTTTTCTTGATAAGAAATAAAATGTGAATTATTTATATATGATTTCTATGTACTTTATTATTTATTTATTATTCACTGGCTGAAACTTAATACATATGGGTTATCCTTATACTTATATTTATTAAAATCGGAAAAACTATTCTAAGGTTAAGATAAAATTTATTTAACTTGACTGTACATGATAGAAAACCGAGGGAAGCAGATTTATTTAGTTTTTTTAGCAACTGAATTGCGTCACAATCAGTACACTTAGAAACCAACAAAACCATAAATTGTATATTAAAAATTAGATGTTAAAAATGTAATAATTTACTAGCTATAGCTAATTTTATGGCATTATTTGTATGCACTTCATCATCCTGTTTTAAATTTTTACCATACCCATATCCGACCTCCTCAAGTATATTATATTCTTGACCCTTGTGCATTCGGAAATTAGTTTTGCAAAGGCCCAAGAAGAACTGCATAAAATTTATGTCCCCAGTCTGGCATTGTTTCGAAAGAGGAGCTATTGAAGTGCAGCCATATCGGTCAATAAATTCGGTTGATATATACTTCCTCTACGTTTTTAGATGCTGTTAGAAATTTTGCTTTATTTTATTTAAAACCGAAACTTCCAAATAACTGGTTTACTAAGCAATCTGAATAGCATACCTAAGTTTTAAAATTCCAATGGCAACAAAAAAAATGTTTTAATTTAATCAATAGTATACCATTGTACTTTTAAGATTTGAATTATATGTACATTAACCAGAGTTTGCATGTGGAAATTTATAAAATTATTTGTAGAGTTTGTTTACACTATAGGCGTAGAGGTAAAAATTTTTTAATTAAAGGAGAAATTTTAAAATTAAAACAGTACAGTTGTAACATTTTTAGCACCCCTGTTAATTGCAGATGTTTTTTTTTTTTCATAACTAGAGAAGTTCTTACGATCGGTTTTCTTTGTTTATTAAGCTATGGGTTTGAGATTAAAGAGCAAGAAAATTATATTTTACTTCTCTTAGTCAATGCTTTTAAGGTTTTTCGAATATCAATACGAGTAAACTCGGATGAACCACATAAAATTGATTTTCTAATATCACGAAACTGAAATCATTGGGCCAATATATTGCTGCGATCTTAGATTGCGGTATCTGGATTAAGAAAAGTAAAATGATTTATTATTTCTTTCTTTCAATAGCCAATCCTTTAATAATGTTAATTCAACGCTTTTGTATAATTAATAATATGTATTAGCAAAACCACAACGACAGTTTAAAAAATGCTAAATAAAACCGTGCAATATCAAAATAAAAAATTATTCATTATTCTCTATTCCCTAGGCAGAAAAATATTTACATGTGTTATGAACATTTCATATCATAAGATTTAATTTATTTTACACAAACACAAATACTGTTTATAATGTATTAAATGCAAAATATTTGTAAAAACTTTGTTTTAATCTTTTTTCCCAACCAGGATTTGAGCCGTGAATATTATGAATAAATTAAAATTTTAATTCATTTGTTTTAATATAAACTCATTAAAGCATTTAAATATGAAGTTTCAACTTATTCATCTGTATGTAATTTTAAAGTAAAATGATTTAAAAAAAAAACTAAATCTGAAAAAAAAAATTCGTAATGCTCGCTGCAATGATTGTGTTACATCTGGCCTTACCTATCTAATAAAGTGAAACACTAATCATTTTCCTCTGCCAAATAAGTTCTTTTCTTCGCAAGTCTGTTAAAGAAAAACTTAGAAACTGTAGAAAATGTTTTAAAAGTTCTATAAAGTCTAAAATTTTTAAACAGAAACACAATAACTATTTATTTTATTTTTTTCCAAAAGTAAATTTTGGACTTTATTAAATTTAACAATTTCATTTGTTGTTTGTTAAGTTTGATAAAGTTACAAAAAGTGCACTCATCCCTCCCTTCTTTTAACACTCCCCATCACCACGTTTTCTTTTTGACAAAAGTACTGAAATAGTGGAAAGAATTGGGAAGAAATCCTAATAAAAAAAATAAAAATATAAAAAACACATAAAAATGTTTGTGTTTTAGAAATGCTCACATTTTATAATGTATTATACGTGTGCAACGGGAAGTATCTTAGTTTTTTCTTAACAATTTTTCATATTTTATATTATGTTACTGTTTTACCGTCAGAGTAAAATTTTAATTAAAACTTCAAATTAATTTATTATTGTTTGACTTTGATTAATTATTTATATCATGACTAGAACAAATCGTTTGGTATAACGTGGAAAAATATCACAAGATTAAATTTAAACTAACACTAGTTTGCTAAAATAAAGCAATAAAGCTTTTTGAAACAACACAAGAAATAACTCACTCTTATGTCATAAAATAAACTCTCATTCTTAAGATTTAAAATTGGCAGCAGGGTTTTGATATATCTGTTTGTTTCTTAAAGTTCAGTAAGCTTCAAGCAAAGAGTAACGTAAGTTTTATCAGTGAGAAATGCACAATAAATAAGAAGCCGTGAGAAATGTTTATCCAATCATAAGTGAAATTTTTTATGAAATTCAATTGATTGTTTGTAGGGCTACTTGTAAAAACTTTAATATGATAGTGAAGCAGATGTAAATCTTATTGGATATACAACAACACCTCTTCACTCCAAGTAAAAAAGTGTGAAACAAGCTATTATCTTATTTTATTGCGCTATATATTGATATTTTTTAACAGCAGAGGCATTGCATTACTTTAATCTTTCTACCGTCCAGTAAGAAATGAAAACTGATCGGTAGATATATTAAACCAAGGTTTAATATTTTTAGAACAGTATTGCAGTACCTCTGTTGTTAAAAAAATATCTATATTTAGCGCAATGAAGGGCCTTGCGCTACAAACCAGTATAACAAAAAATATAAAAGTTCATTTAATAATTTAAATATTATTCGCTTATATATTGTAACCTCCAAGATAGTACTTGACAACTTTATCACATAGTTTAATGTTGTTTAAGAAACAAATTTTTAATACAAGTCAACAGTTTGACTTGGTTTGAAATTTCTCCCAAAAACGAAAGACAATTTTTATTCACTTTTTTTTCATATATGGCATTCAGACGAATGGTTAGGTATCTGTCCTTTTTAGAATGAAAAATAAAGCTATTGAACAATATATAATAAGAGAAGAAGTAACATATATATTTTATCTCATTAGAAAGGAAATTATTAAAATTTTAAAAAATTATCTACTGCATCCATATGGTTTTGCATAATCATATACAAACAGTGTGACTGATTGATTTTTGTCTTTATTAAAACTATATCTAAAATTCTAAAATTAGAACTGAAATAAAGGGAAATATATTGTTACGTTTATTTAAATTTATAAACGTTTATTTTACCGAGTTCTTTTATTGCAAAATAAATAAACACAATTTATTTACTACTTTAATTAAATTACACTTTTATTAGACGATTATTCACTTATTCGCGACTAGTACAAAAAATACGCGATGGCAACTTCACCACTGTTTTATCCGTTTTACCACAAGATCTTTACTGGTTGACGTTTTCACTAAGAATGACTCATCATGTATGGCCGTTGCTTTTATATACCCAATGTTAAGGCTCTGGAATATACTAGAATTTTACTCCATCTGTTGGTAGAATATTTCTCTACTACGCATTTATCATTTGAGATACATGATGATTGTTATTTGTTTCCAGAACCTTCCATTATTAATTTGAGTTTATTTATACGTGCTGTCTATTTTATTAGTCGTTATGTAGGTGTGTG
This sequence comes from Cistogaster globosa, assembly GCA_937654795.1. NCBI lineage: Eukaryota > Metazoa > Arthropoda > Insecta > Diptera > Tachinidae > Cistogaster > Cistogaster globosa. The sequence continues at coordinate 27,605,375 of OW569405.1, read as the reverse complement.
TGTAGTTGTGTGTTGCGTTTATTTTTATTGCTTTATGTTAGTTCTTTTTGTTTTATGATTAAGAAGTTTTTGTAGAAACTTCTGGCGTTGCAAACATACACAATAGGTCATTTCGTTTTACTTTCTTGGTGACAATTAATTTTATTTCTTTTTATGACCTAAATAAAGCATCTTCGCAACACTGCCGCCCACTTAAGCCTTTTCGTCCCGAATAGGCTCAACATTACCTTTGCCATATTTGGCCAGCCGTTCCAGGTGAACAACTTTCATTTTTGACCTCGGATTATGGTATCTCTGTATCCGGTAAACCACATCATTCAATTTCTTGATCACATTGTATGGTCCCTCCCAGTGAGTTTGCAGTTTAGGAGACAGTCCTTTCTTGCGTTGTGGGTTATATAGTAGAACCATTTGCCCTCCGTGTTTGCTGCTCGATCATATCTGGTTTTCATTTTATCGCTAGACATTTTAATGCGATTACGGACAAACTCATGAGGCTCATGCAGGTCTTCTTGTGCCTGCAAAACATTTCCATTGTCTTTTTCTGCAGGTCCCGGTTTAATACCAAATTCTAAATCTGCTGGCAGTTTTAGTTCTGTCTCGAACAAGATTTTTGCTGAACTACGTGAGGTTGAATCATGTACGGCTAACCGACAAGCTTGTAAGAACTTTGGTATATGCTCATCCCAATCCTTTTGGTGTGCACTGACTGCTTTTCTGATATATTCCTCTACGGTACGTGTATGGTGTCGTCCTTCCGACAACATACACGTCACAAATCTCTTTGAATATGGCCGATTCAAAACCTCGTCCCTGGTCTGAATGCAGTTCCAGTGGAACACCGCATCGACACACCTAATTGTTAACAAGAGCGTCCACCACTGTCTTGGACTCTTGGTTTGGAATGGCATACACTTCGGGCCACTTGCTAAAATAATCCATAACCACTAGCACATATCGGCTCCCAGCACTAATAACAGGGAATAGACCTGCTATATCAATAGCTATTCGCTCAAAGGGTTCACCTGCGTTGTATTGCTAAAGCTTGCCACGACTCTTTCTTATAGGACCCTTGGCCGCAATGCACTGTTCGCAATTTGCTATCCAATCAGCTACAAATTGTCGGCAGCCTACCCAGTAAAATCGTGTCTTTATCTTTTCCAGCGTTTTTGTTATCCCCATATGACCCCCGCTGGAACCATTATGAAACTGCTTCATTACGTCACTCCTTTTAGAAGTTGGCACGACAATTAAGTCTGTTGTAGGTTTGCCATCTGTGCTTTCCCAAGATCGGTATAAGCAGCCATCTACCACCTTCAGGCTATTCCACTCAGCCCAGTACGATTTTGCTAGGCGGCTTTCTGCCGATATTTCATTATGGTTCGGTCTTCTGTTATTTTGTTTAGCCAGTATAGTTTTTGCCAAAATTGGGTACTCATTCTGTGCCTTCGACCAGTCTTCGTTTGAACCAATTTGGGTAAGCCGCACGTCAATGATGCACTCCTTTTTTCGACATTTTTGCAGTGCTTGCACTCTACATTGCATGGCCGTCTTGAAAGGGCATCTGCGTTATTGTGTTTTCCGCCTTTTCTATGTACAATACTAAAGTCATATCTTTGCAAGCGTTCAACCCAACGTGCTAGCTGCCCTTCGGGGTTCTTAAATTGCATCAACCAACGTAGTGCGGAGTGGTCCGTCCTTAAGATGAAATGTTGACCATATAAGTACTTGTGGTAATGTTTAATACACTCCAGCACTGCCAAGAGCTCCCGTCGTGTAACGCAGTAATTTCTTTCGGGCTTCGAGAGTACCCTGCTATAGTAGCCAATGACCTTTTCTGTTCCATCAATCTCCTGAGAAAGTACTCCTCCTATTCCATAGCCGCTTGCATCCGTGTCCAATATAAATTTCTGTCCAGCTATTGGATAGGCGAGGACTGGTGCTTCTTCCACTGCTTCACTCCAGTGGTACGTTTGCGACTTTCTGGTCAACTCATGCAAGCTAGCAGCCACTTGAGCAAAGTTCGGCACAAATCTCTTGTAGTATGTGCAAAGCCCCAGGAAACTACGCAGCTCATGAAAGTTTTGTGGGCGAGGCCAGGTCTTTACTGCCAGTACTTTGTCTTCATTAGTTGATACGCCCTCTGATGTTACACGATGCCCAAGTTATTTGACCTCCTTTTGAAACAAAGCACATTTTTAACGCTTAACTTTAATCCTGCAGCTGTTATACGCTTAAAAACTTCATTCAGGTTTTTGAGGTGTTCATCAAAAGTCTTCTCCATCACGATTATGTCATCCAGATACACTTAGCACGTCTTCCAATTGAGACCCTTAAGCACACGTTCCATTAAACGCTCAAAAGTAGCAGGGGCGTTGCAGAGCCCGAATGGCATCACCTTGAACTGCCATAAACCACCCTTGCGCTAAAGGCAGTTTTCTCCTTGTCTTATCGGCTATCTCTACTTGCCAATAGCCGCTCTGCAAGTCAAAGGTAGAGAACCATTCCGTTCCAGCCAACGTATCTAAGGAGTCGTCAATTCTAGGCAACGGATAATTGTCTTTCTTGGTGACGTCATTGAGCTTCCTGCAAACAACGCAAAACCTGGTACTGCCGTTCTTATTCTTTACTAAAACTATTGGTGAACTCCACGGACTCGAAGATGGCTCAATGACTCCGTTCCGTTCCATTTCGCTGACAAGTTCTTTGACCTTGTTCCGGTTTGCTAGGGGAACACTTCTGGGTGCTTGTTTTATAGGCCTCGCTTCGCCAGTATTAATTTCATGTTTAACAACTGCTATTCTCCCTTGGCTTTTATTGTTTAGGGCGAAGACGGAGGCATGTTTTCTCAGCATCAGCTTTGCTTTGTTTCTGTCAGGAGGTGTTAGTCCTGCCACCCATTTTTGCACCTGTTCTGCTAATGAATCTTTTTTTTCTTAGCTGTTATTTTAGGACATTCTGTATTCACGGAACAATTAATCATGGCTTCTGCTGGCTCACATCGACCCATCTCAAAATTCTTGTTAATTGTTTTTTCGCTATTGGACAGATTAAGTACTCTCGCAGGAACTCTGCCATCGTCGCAGATTTTCACGAGGGCTTTTGCTGTTATGATATCGTCTTTTAATTCCTTTAGTTCCACCAACCACAGCCGGTTATCCTCACAATCTTTCTCCACACGTGCCCATACTATAGTTTCCGCATGAGGTGGTAATTTCTGACGTTCAACGGTAAATAGCTTCCTTACTGTGGCCCTGCTGTCATATCCAACATCCAGGGGTATCTCCACATTGCGTCAGATCATTGTTTGCTCGCCCATGTGCAGATTAATACCGTGGGCTATCATAAAGCCTGCACCAATGATAACTTCATCCACTATATCGGCAACAACAAATACATGGTCAGCGCTGATGTTTGCAATAGTCAGTCTTACCCTGGCTCTTCCATAGACGATGGCTGTCGCCAGTAGCAGTACGCAGTCGTACATTATTTAACGGCTCTTCTGCCCGTTTTACTAGATCGGGCCTTATAAAAGACGGAGACGCTCCTGTGTCTATGGTGAGGACTTGCTTACTTCCGTTTATAAGACCACAAGCAGTTAGGTTGCTATTCTTCTGTTGCACAATTGAAATCGAGATTGTGGGGCCATCGGTTGTGGGAGCTAGCACTTGCCCCTTAGTGGTAGCTCGATTTAGTTTAACGATGATTCGAGTGATTTGGTATTGTTCGCCCGCTTGTTGTCCCTTGCTGGCGATACAGATCTTGATCTTTTCTTTGTAGATTTGCAGTTGCGCTGGAGGTGGCCAACTTTTCCGCAGTTGAAGCATTTGGCACAAGACTTACTCCTTTCCTCCTTTATTAGTTGTTTGACAATCTCTCTTATCTGGCCCCTTTGGTCGCCGTGGTTATAATCATCAGTCTCAAGACATCGCACATTGTACACCTGTGGCCTCGAGATGACTTTTTCGGTCTCCTGTGCTAGCGCGTACGAGACAGTTTCTGCAAAGGTTGATTTTTTCATAGCACAAACAGCATATTTCACATCTAAGTCGCGAATGCCATTCACAAATGCTTCAATCTTGAATTGATCCAGGAAAGGATGATGTTCACCTGGGTAAGCCAGCTGCACCAAACGTTTAATTTCCATAGCGAATTCTTGCAGTGTCTCGTTTGTTTTCTGCACCCTACCTCGTAACTCCATTCTGTAAAGTTCTCTTTTGTGCTCAGTTCCGTACTTGCGTTGTAAAGCTGCCATTATATCCTGGTAATTATTTCTGCATCCAACTGGTAAGTATTCGAGTATCTCTGCTGCTCCTCCCTTTAAGGCCAAAGTAAGCTCTATAGCTTTTTCATTATTGTCCCATCTATTCTTGTTGGCCACTGTTTCAAACTGGAACTTAAAAACATTAAAAGGTGCGCTGCCGTCAAAGCTCGGACTATTTATCTTGCTAGCATGCTCAGAGATAACTCTCACTGGTCCTTCTCGAATTTGAAGTTCGCCCATTTGCACTTCTAATTTATGTAATTCCTCGTTCACTTTTTTTTCTAGGCCACTGACTCTCAGCTCCGCGACGTCTACTCGTTTACTAAATGCTTCTGAAATTTCTCATTTACCTTTGCTAAAAGCCTTTCTTCGTTGACACTACAGGTTTCTTGTATTGCTCTTAGGCTGTCTTTAAATGATTCTTGAAGCTTCTGGTTGTTTTCTTCTATCTTCTTCATTTGGCTGCCCTGCTTCTGGTTGTTTTCTTCTATTTTCTTCTTCATTGCTGCAAACATAGAATTCAAATCGATAACGCTGATTGTTGCTGGGGCACATACTTCAATCTCTTCTTGGTCTTTTTTTTCTCCGAATTCGTATGTCCCAATATCAGTACCTCGCTGCTTGAATTCGTCTATCCAGCGCTTTTGTAATTCCGCTTTGTTGCCCACTGTTGGCAGATCCAATTTACTCAGCTCCATTTTTAGCTGCTCAACTTTAAGCTCGTCAAATTTGATCGTGATTTGTTTATTATTTGCAATTTCACTTCTGACACCAATTGTTACGTTTATTTAAATTTATAAACGTTTATTTTACCGAGTTCTTTTATTGCAAAATAAATAAACACAATTTATTTAGTACTTTAATTAAATTACACTTTTATTAGACGATTATTCACTTATTCGCGACTAGTACAAAAAATACGCGATGGCAACTTCACCACTGTTTTATCCATTTTACCACAAGATCTTTACTGGTTGACGTTTTCACTAAGAATGACTCATCATGTATGGCCGTTGCTTTTATATACCCAATGTTAAGGCTCTTGAATATACTAGAATTTTACTCAATCTGTTGGTAGAATATTTCTCTACTACGCATTTATCATTTGAGACACATGATGATTGTTATTTGATTCCAGAACCTTCCATTATTAATTTGAATTTATTTATACGTGCTGTCTTTTTTTTATTAGTCGTTATGTAGGTGTGTGTGTAGTTGTGTGTTGCGTTTATTTTTATTGCTTTATGTTAGTTGTTTTTGTTTTATGATTAAGAAGTTTTTGTAGAAACTTCTGGCGTTGCAAACATACACAATAGGTCGTTTCGTTTTACTTTCTTGGTGACAATTATTTTTATTTCTTTGTATGACCTAAATAGAGCATCTTCGCAACAATATCAATAAGTAAAAACAGTACAAATATGCTCATCATGTTGAAATGGAGAGGCCCTTTTCAAAGCCTGACTATTCCACTCTTTGTGTTTTTCCACAACTTAACAAAATAACTATTTGTACTTTTTGCCACTGGTGGAAAAAGGGTATATTTAAGTTTAAAATTTCCTTTTTAATATCTACAATTTCCATTTCCCAGCTGAAAACTTTATATATTGGGAGTACATAGCATAGCGAAGTCGATTGACCTTCAAACTTTTTCAAGGCACAAGATGTGATAGAGAATATTTAAATACTTCAATCGATCAGACATAGTTTCGAAAACTTTGCTGTTGAAAATCAGCGAGATCGGTTCATGTCCTTTGAGGTAGCGGGCAAAACACCACACTACCTCTAATTTTTCCATATAATTGGAAACAAATCTAGTAAGTGAAGTAATTGAAATTAACAAATTTATGGGGCGATGGAGAATTAAAGAAAAAAAAACAGTAAGTGAAAAAATTTTTAATTGTCTATATATTTCGATTTATGGGCCTCTGAACTTTTCATAGAAAAGTATTTTGTGCAACATATTTTTTAATGTATCAATTTGGATATCATTAAAATGATTTTGAAGAGATCCTTCAGGAGCCGGTGAAATTGTTATTAAAAATTATGTATAGTACTTAATTTTTTTAACTATCAATTTTCTGTCACCGCTTTGTTTTTTTATTTTTTTTTTAATGGTGGTACTTCACTAAACTACATTTACATACATGGTGAAGAGTATTTAAAATCTGGCATAGCCGAATATAGCTTACTTACTTATTTTTGTTAATTTTATTGAAATTGTTTTTTCTGCAGTAATTATAGAGTGTTGGCTTAATTTTGTTAAGCAATTTAGCCATTGCTAAGTTTCGCTTTATTCAAGATAATGATTTCCAAAGAAAATGGATAAAAAAAATTATATAAAATTTATAAGGTACAGCAATAAAATATGAACATCAGCATATTTTCGTTAATGTAGAAAACGACAAAACTAAAATAATAGTGAAATATAAGTCAGATTGTAAAAACAAAAAGCGTTAAGTTTGTGGGTCTAGCTGATCTGCTTAATACTTTTATATGTCGTTGGACAAACACAAAATATAATGTTGAATAGACATAATATGCAATTAGTAGCTAGATATGAGGAATGGTCAAAACTAATAAAGCTATCAATGAAATAATTTTGCCCATTCTTGGCTGCAGGTTGTATGTCAAATTTTTCCAAATCAAAACTGCGAGTTTAAGCTAACATTAACAAACTTAAAGTTGACCATTTAACAAATAGATTAAAAATTTTAAATATTTTGTGATTTGTTGAACTAGTTTCAAGACTTTGTGGAATTTTTGTACAGGATAAATTTATTAGTTTTTAAATTGTTGTATAAAAAACTTTGCATTATGTAAAAGTAAAAGTATCTAAGATAAAATAGAAAGAGTGTGAGAAAAAACTTATATTATTAGATCAAATCGTTTAGAGCATTAAATAAAATGCTCCACCAACTGCAAGCTTATTTCATAATCAAGATCACCTTCTATTTTAAATTTTAACTTTAATGTTATCGTTCTAAAAGTGTGACTTAGGGGTTTAAAAGCAACGCAATATCCTTCAAAATTAGGTCTTCTGTTAAAATATTATTCTATTAAAACAGCCTTTAATCTTATTAATCTTTTTCTTATTTTTATACACTATACCGCAAAAAGTAAAAAAGGGTATAACTAATTTCGTCGTTCCGTTTGTAATTTGTACGATATCTTTTTCCGACCCCATAAGGCTTTATATTCTGACTTTCTATGCATAGCGCAGTCGATTTACCGATGTCCGTCTATCCGTCCATGTAAGTATTAAAATCAAGTTTGCTGAGGCACTAGATCAGCTAGAGAAAAGTTAATCAGGCCAATCGATCAGTCATAGTGTCTAATGAGGTGCTTTCGAAATCAGCAACATCGGTTCATATTTATTATTATTTTTCTATACCGTTTAGAACAATGAAGTAACTTTAATACAAAAAAAAAACAAATATATGGGGCAATAGAGAATTAAAAAATAAGAAAAATGATATAAAAAATTCAGAAAGAAATTTTAGATACTTAAACTTTGCTTCCAAAGAAAAATTAAGTTAACCTTGCAAGATATTAAGTTTGTTTTTTTATTTAACAAATAAACGCAAACTATACTCATAAAATGTATTTGAGTCAAACAAAAAAAAAAAAAAAAAAAAAAAAAAAACAAAAAACTATAAACTATAAACCAAAAGTAATAGATACAAAAGAAAAATTAATTTATTAACTTTTTAGCATTGTATATACACATTCTTCTTCGGAAGCAAAACACATAAATCAACAATAAAATTATTCCCAAAAGATAATAATATTCCGTAACGCTGTATAATTGTTGGCAGGATAAAATGCTCAACTAACTGAACTGTTAACAAATAAAACCAATTGTTGCATTACTACATTTCTTGCAACATTCATATGTAGCAATTATAATAATATATGAAACCATGCATTCGCTGAATTGTAAACAGAATTGAAACTAATTTGAAATGAGACAAACAGGTAACAAATGCAATTTAATTTTCATTATATTAACGCAAAATTGAATTTTATTGTATTGGTAAGGTAGTGGTTTTTAGCATTAATGCAATAAGTTATTAAGTATCAAGAGGTAAAGTGATAACATAAGTTGTACATAAATATGTATATTATTTTACAAGGTTTAAAACTAAGGTCTGCGTTTAAAGTCCAATTTATGCGGCAGAGATTTAGTCAGATTAGTGTTGTTAGGTATTCGCACACTATAATTACGCTTTATCTGTTTCAGTTTAATGGGTTTTACTAATACCCCATGTCCTGATAATTAATTAGGGACTCTTGTTATCCTGGAAAAAATAAAATTATAATTGAATATACCAGAAAAAGATGTTCATATTGATAACATATTTAGTTAAAGTAAAATATAAATTTATAGCAATAAGTTACGCTGAACTAAAATGGTTGTTAAAAATTTTTATTTAAACAAAAATTTGTTTGCTTTTATAAAATCCAAAGTATATCTATATTAAGTACCTGCAAGTAAGCAACAAATACAACATTAAAGAAACAAAAGGCAATTTGTGTGTGTAAAATTCAGGAGTTGTGTCAAAAAGCATTTGACTACAATCCACAAGTCTTAGAGCGAGTGGGTGTATTTTTAATTTTTTGGAAAAATAAATCTTAAATAAAATTCTGGTCAATAAAAGTTAAAGAAATCATTACAAATTGAAAATCTACTTAAATTTTAAGATTTATGTAAGAGCAATTTGAGACTAAAAAATGTATTTAAAATTTCATTTACCATCTGCGAAGCAACAAAAGGAAAGTATAAACAAATAATACAAAAAAAAAATTAAATAAAATATTAAAATAGAAAAAATGACACTATAAAAAACGAAAAAAAAATTTGACATAGATCATTATAAAAAACAAAGCGCATAACCTTCATCTAAACCCCCTCTGTACGTACTTGCTATCGAATTACTCTGATTAAATCTACAAAAAAAATGGATGTAGCTTTCCAAGCCGCCTATCTATTTTTCACAATTAATCCGAATTTGAATTTATCGTACTTTTTAATTTCACTTACCTTTTGGAATGTTCTGAATTGAGCTGTTTGGAAATACTACAATTCGGTTCCTATATGTAACACTTCATAAGCAATGAAATATGCTTTGGATCAGTGTAGTGCACGTAAAAATAGTTGCAGAGTTTCTTCATAGTATTTTCTAAATTATTTCTTATAAATGCCGGTTCATTTACGACGAAATGGTGGTTATTGAGCAGAATATACGCTAAGAAATCGCACCCCAAATCATAGCGTGTATTTTATGATGCTGCTAAATAGTCCGCTATTTTGCTAAGCCTACCGCTTTGAACATTCTTGTTATAATTTTTTTTTCTTTTATTAATGTTGTGTTTTGCCCGTTGGGAGTTTTTCAGACACTTTTTGTTTAAAATTTAGTTAAATGTTTTAAATTATTACACATTTTCTTAATGTGGGTCCCTGATGCCGTACATTTGGTTAGGATGGGTTTTCAATTTAGCAGGTTGTCTAGAAGTGGTTAGTTATTGATTTTTTGTAATCTATAATAAAAAGTGAAATAATACATTTGTTCGTAAGAATAGAAACTTGAAGGCTCCCAGAAATATTTTTGTTTTATAAAGATTTGTTAAACGTATATATTAATAATTTTTCATTAAATATAATATTTCCCAAAATTATATTGCTTATAATCATAACAATTGATGTAGAATAACTTTAATGCATGTTTTTACTCAAACAATATATTTACTGAACAGATAATATTGAACGTTTTCAATATTTTTACGTTACTAAACTAACAAGATTTTTTTTTTAATTAAGAAGTTAAAAGTTGCCTGCTGCTAGATAAGTTTCTTACTTGAATATAAAGTTGTAACTAATGATAATATTATATACATTTGTCTGCAGTTAAACTCGTAAAATACTTCGACACGTAACACAATGGTTGGCTTAATTTAAACTAAAAATGTTTAACTAACAATCCAATTGAATTTTTAAGACATTTCGTTTATTTTAAAAGTTAGCCTAAGTGAAGCAACAATTGTGAGCAAATTCAATGAATATAAACCAACGTGTGAGTTATTCTCTTTTTTTTCGTTACTAGAACATTGAATGAATCAATTTTAGATTTTTTAAAGAAACAAAATATATGCATATGCATATGCTTGTAAACCTCCGCATCGAGTTCACTTATTTAAATTTGCGTTTGATTGAAATTTGAGTTTTGTTAAATGCGCTCTAGATAATGTTGTTACGAACCCTGTTATATAAAAAAAGCTTATCTACCACATATACTTAGTTTTTCTTTTGCAATTTAACTTAATATTGTCATTTTGGCTAGCTAAATGAGCAAATTTGACAAAAGAAAAGAAAATATTCTATACTTAACCCGTTGTCTTATTTTTTCCAAAAAAAAAACTTAATACAAATTTTATTTTTAAACAAACAATTACGTATTTAAATTTAACCCAAAATATAACTCCATGAAAAATTTGTAAATTAAAGTTGTTTTGCTAGGTTTTTACAAAAATCCATTTTATAAATGCAATTTTTTATGCACAATAAATTTAATTTCAAACATACCAACATTAAAATAAGTAAATTGTTGTGGCTTTAAAATTTCCAGAATATTGTCAATGTTATTTTAATAAAACAACTGTAGAAAAATAAAAATGTTAAAAAAAAATAATACTAAAATGCTATAAACAAGGACACTTGTTCTAAAAAAAACGTTTTTCTAAAAAATATATCTAAAAAAAATTATTTTTCACACGTTTTTAATTTATATTCAACAATTGAATAAAAACCACATTTCAAAAGCACAAAATTGATAATTTTACCACAATTGCTACAATTGCTTAAAAAACTAAATTTATTGGATATCTTTTCAAAGCTGCATAAAAATTTTATATATGTTGGCATATTTTAATTACCCTTTTTCGAATACCCTATACATTTAAAGTTGAAAACTCCACAAAAAAAAAAAAAAAAAAAAAATGACAAAATGACAAAATGAAAAAATTCGCAATATAAAAATATGACAGAATGACTCAATTTTTTTTTATTTTAAAGCCAAAAGATAGTATTCCACGAAATGAAAGAGATTTCGCTAAAATTGCTTTTACTTTAATAATGTTATTCTACTCATTAAATACTCATAAAATTTTGTATTGATTATTATTGATTATATAAATAATTTATTCATTCTTCAGAGGTTATGGTAATTTTTAATAGTTCAAAAATAATCTTTATTCGTTAAAAGCTCACATATATTTTAATTTTTTATTTATTAAAGAAAAGATATTATTTTCAAATTCTTGTGTTAATTTTTGAAAGAAAAGAGGGACAGTTAGACACCAAAAGAAAGTAACGTTACGTATCTGCCTGCATCCAATAATTTGATAAATTTTGTAATAAATTTGGTAAGCTAGAAAACTAAACCAAATGATTTGACTTTTTATTACCACGACTGTAGGGTAAAATTGAAAAAAAAAAGAAGTAAGAATGTTATAGTTGGTTATGCTGAATCTAATATACCCGTCACCACGTATGTTGATTTACTTTAGTGAAGTAGCTCCTATCAAAAAGCAAATATTGGGGTGAGAGAATGTCGCTTGCTCTTAATGGGTTAAGCATTTTTTAACAGCTTTTAAATGGTACCCATATTGACCATATTAAAAATCGAACTTTTTTATGAAAAGTCCATTGACCCACAGCTCTGAAAATATGGGCGAGCGCCCATGTTTTTTTTTTCTTATTTTAAAATTCCCTTCGTCCCATCTGTTTTTTTATTTGAAGTTACTTCATTGGTTCGAATAATATGAAAAAATTAGAAGTAGGTGTGGTGTTTTGCCTCCTACCCCGAAGGTCATGAACCGAACGTGCTGATTTTCAATAGCCAAATTTTGGAAACTATGTCTGATGGATTCTCGTATTTAATATAAACGGATATTGTAGATGTTACAAACGGAATAACTAACTTAGATATGCCATTTTTCCACTTTTTCTGGTGAAGGGTATAAAAAAGAACAAATAAGAAAATGACAAAAAAATAAATTTTCAAAGTACTTTCAACTTTGCTGTCTTGGTACACATACACAAAAAATAAAGATAACTTTTTCTTCAAAACATGCATATTTAAAAGAGTGTAATTTTAATGTGGAAGTTGTTTTTAAAAATTTCTATTTAAAAGGGTATATAAGTTTACATTTGAAGTTCGAAAAAGTTCTAAGCCTTTGATTTTGAATTTTGTTACAAAGAAAAAAATTACATAATATTTACAAATTAATTTTTAAAATAAGAAACTTAAATATTCCTGATACCAGGGAAGTGGCTTTATCAAGAACACAGTTTTAGCAGTTAGTGTTGTAATTACGAATCGGCTTTGGCAATAAGTAACCGTATATTGTATAAAAGATAAGTAATAAGTAAGATGACTCTATCTACGAGGCCATTGTGAATAGTGATTACGTGAAACTAGACATCGAATATTTCTTCGAGTAAAAAATTATATTACGTGTTGTGTGTCGTAAGAATAAATCATCGTTATGAATCTATATGCCAGTAAGATTAATGCCAGCCAAATAATGTTAAAATACGTTAGCAAATGTATATTTTTTGTATGTAATTAAGTGTAACACTGCCAATAATCTTCTTTCATACATACGGAAATTTTCCGGATTTTTCCGGAAATTGACTTTCTCTACTTGTAATTGTTTTCGGTTATGGCATATTCATTATATTCAATCAAAAGTGAGCTGATTAATATTTTTCATGGAAAATAAATATCGATTTCAATATTTGACAAGTATTGCTTTCAAGCGAGCCTATTCATTATAAAATAACACACCAAACTAGAGCAATTATAAACTTTCAAATCGATTGTCGAACAAACCAGCCTAGTTTACTTAAATACTTATTGTTTTTGACTTCACTAATTTGAATTGAATTAATAATTTTTTCTGTAAACCTAAAGGGAACAATATTGTGCTTCCATCAAATTCATATTATGAGTTTCATTTCTTTTTTTTTTTGAGAAAGAAGCAAATTTAACTAGATTTTCCACAGTATTTTCATATGATTATTTAAGACATAGCACATGACATAGTTAAAAAAGGCTTTTAAAATTTAATTAAAAATATGATGTTTATTATTTTTTTTTTATTTGTTAACTTTAAAACTTTTTGAAGTTTTCAGATTTAAGTGATTTTTTTTATTAAAATTTTTTTGTCAAATTAATTTTTGTTACGATATTTTGGTGAAATAATGACGATTTCTTGATATTTTGAAAATCCAAAATTTTTTTTCTGAATTTTCGGTTTTCAGTTGTATTGCATTAAAAATATAATAAAAACATGAGAAAATACAACAACATGTAATTAACGCAGGAAAAGTAAAAGTTTAACTCTACCTTCTATGGACCAATGTTGCTAAATTTTACTGTTACCTCTTCCGAAACTATAAGATATTGCTTAGAGTTCAGTATTTCTGCCGTCGCCTGGCTAAAATAAAATCAATCTGGTCACGAATAGAAGGATATCGCTAAATCGTGCACTTTATTAGTACCAATAATCAAAAACCGTCTATTCATTTTGTGTTAATCAGAAATTTAACGGAAACTAGTAAACAATTATGGCAGCCCAAACAACACTTGTATCCAAGGAAATGATGTCGATGCTGGATGTCAGTGTTTTTTAGATTAAATTTAGATTATGGTTGAATATATTTTCAAATGTGTAAATTTATGCGTGCGTCATGCGATTCTTGTACACTAGCTTTTAAGACTCAATTAAATATTGTCCGTAAATGCACACTAGTTAATCGCAACATATTAGAGGCATGTAAAGAAATTCTTTGATCTGGTCGAATAATTTCGACTACATGAATATTACAATAAAACGAATATGCAACAAGTTGCAGTTTGATTATAGTGTGCTATTAGAAATCTTCTATCAATAAAAAATTTATTATTTAAAATCATTATTTATGTGTCTTTATGAGTTCTTTAAAATATATAATTGCGTCACATTATCTTCAAGAAATATTTATTACAACAGCTATCGAATAAAGAACGTACTATTGCGGATAAATCATATTCAGATAGCAGTTTCTCTACTGTTCATAAAGCTCAGTTATAAAAATCGTTGTTTAAATGTCTTAAATTAATTTTTTTTAATTCATTTAAGTTTGTTTACGGCTAGGTTTCCTTACATATTTTTTAAAATATTTTTTATTAAAAAAAATGTTTAACTTTTAGCAATTTTTGATGAAAATAAAATTAATTTAATTCATAAATATGGCGAATGGTAAGAAAACTAAAATAAAATATCGAAAGCAGTATGATATCAAATTTTGGGAAAAACATGTATCGTAAGGAATGAAGCTATTAAAATTTAACAAATTTTTTAGTAAAGAGAAAAAATTAAAAACTTTGAAATAACTTATTTTTTGGGAAGAGTTATAAAAGTCCTATGCAGAACAGAATTTTATGAACACAGCTGAAGACTTAAAACGAGTCTTATAGATTTTTATTACGGAGGGGTTAAAGGTTTTGCGAAGCCCGGTTTACATTATGAAACAAGTGTTAAGCTTATACCTGAATTTTTATGACAGGAATCTAATAAGAATTGTTATTATATTTTAATGAAATCTTATGTAACATTACAATGCACTATCTCACTTCAAGTAAATGGTGTTTAATATAGGATGTCAAATTTCTTTCTGTATTATATGACTTATAAATAACATTTACTCGCAAAGTATCACACTTTCTCATACTAGGTATTTGACAAATCTTGGTACTCAGTATTATAAGGTGTGAAACGGGATTGAGTAGCATCTACAAAAGTTAGTAGTTGCCTGTAGCGGAGTTCTAATATGTTTAAAAAATTATTTAGAACTATAGTAGTTCACATATATATGTTTAAAATATTTATTCACAAATTTATTGTGGTTTATTCCTTCTTAATGAATAAGGAAAGAAAATTTTAACAGATCATTTTTAAGACCTATAAAATTTTTAAAATTTTTAAAGGGTTTGAAAAAACTGGTAGTGAATAGCGACTTTTTTCAGGTATAATATACTATGTCTTATTTACTTAGTGCCGAATTTAATCACCTCAAAATAAAGTTGATACCTGAACTACAGTAAATTTATTTTTTAGTGGCTCGATTTGGTTAGTTCGGATATATTTCAATTACAGGAAACATTCTAGGTTTTAATAAAATAGTTTTCATTAAATACAGCAGCTCTGATTATTTTCTGATTTTAATTTCTGATACCAGAGACCAATTTTTTAAAGTGCTGTTAATTTAACATTGCGCAATCAATTTTATGTAATTTTAACATTATCTTGTAATGTCCTTTTGTAGCTAGTGAATAATTAAAATGCATTTATAACCATTTCATTGTTTTTCTTGCTTCTTTTATATTTTTAAGCAATTAAGATAAAAGTATTCAAAGTATGATGCTACAAATACATAGAGATTATGAAGATATTAATGACATATAATTGACTTGCCATTTTCTTCTTACGATTTATATTATTTTTAATTCATAGTCGTTTCTATTGTGGTTAAATTTAATCAAAACAATATTAAAAAAAAAAGTTTCTACACTAATACAAAGTCAAAAGCAATATGATTTTTTCGGCTAAAATTTTAGTAAAACTTTAAGCAGTACAATAATAGACCATTACTATATGCACTTTATACAGTTTTTTTAATGTAAAATCTGGAAATTAATAAAAATTTTAGAAATAAAAGACATGAATAAGTCTTTATTATTTTTAACTTTTTTTACACTGTGGCTCTTGCAAAATTATTTGTATTGATTAACTCTAATTTAAAATATACGCGCCTTAAAAAGAGCACGCAGCCATACACATTGCAGTTCTGTATGTGTTCAGAAGACTTGAACTAATCGATATATTTTAGCAAACACGTGCCGATAGCTGTCAATATCATCGCATTTGCTATAATTGCATTTGTTCCCGCGATCGCATGTTTATCTTACAGAAACCCTGTACAATAAACAACATGCAGTTATTCCGGCAAGACGTAAAAAACTGGATCCAAGCTAATATACGCAGTATATTCGCAGTGTGTGTTGTGTTCTTTCCACAGCCCAATATTTTTTTATTTTTACAACATGGGCACTTTAACGAAATTATTTACTGTTCTTTGCAACGATCTAATAATTATTGTCTTTTTCTTGTCGCGAATGCCTCTTTTGAAAATTGAACTTTGATATTCTTCTTCAATACTAGCAGACATTTTAATCATCAAGACTACAGTGGGTGCTCAACACGTGTTAGACAACTTTTGAAAGAAAAAAATTATTATATAGCTCTGTTTACCAAACACACGCGAACAACAAGAAAACTCTTTTTTTTAAAGAAGAGCGATTGTGTGCTTTACATTTTAAGATATCAGATCAACCCATATTGAGGAGATATTTCAGAAAATATTGCAATTTTAAAAAAATGCTTAACCAATTAAGAGCCGATAAAATTTTGTTGTTAATTAAATTTTTTTCTAATTTTAAGTCTGTTACCCAAATATTTTTTTTATTGAATTTACATCACTCTACTAAATTAACATGTACGGTGATGTGATGTTTTTCTTTGAAAATAATCTCTTCCTAATAAACAACAAATATTTTTTAGACATTTTTGAATATATGGTATATTCTTAAACCCATAAGAGACCTGCATTTTATTTATATATTCTTACAGTTAATTGTGATGATCTTATGACCTGGTATGGATATTGTGGGAGAAGGCTTAGAAATGTTGAGAATCAAGTTGAATACTGCCGTGCTAGTGACAAGAGAAATTTTGCTAAAATCAGTCCGGTTAGATATTTCAATTGATTTCCAAAATAATTTATTTCTATCCCACTGTGCACAAGTACTGCACTAAATTGTTAACTTACATAACATTTTGTCCGTAAGCTAAAATGTTTTAGCTTGCATAGTTTTTTTAAACAGTAAAAAAACAATCTCGAAAAAATGCCATATATCCCTGATAATACGAAAAAACCATGTGCGTGTCTACAAATAACGACATGTTACATTATATGTAATAAAAGTTTATATCATTTCATATTTTTTGTAGTAAAAGGGTAAAACGCACGTTCTTTTAACATTTTCCCAAGAACAAACATACATTATTATTTATCTACGTTTATATTCATCAAAAAGAACACGTAAGTGTTGTCAAGTTGCTTGCAAATACTTCCAAAGCTTAAGAAAAGGTTCTGTAATAAAGTGGCAATAATCGTAATGTAAGAGGCATATTCAAGGTTCTTAACGTTAAAGTGCAGATTTGATATTTTTTGTACATTTCAGTTGCTTACAATAGTTAAATATAAACATTTATTTTAGAAATATATTTCAAAAAATTTAATTTTCTCTTAAAATCTTTAATAAAATTGGCCTAATAGGAATTATTCGTACTTAAAATCTAAGAATTATTATTTATTAAATTAAGCTAGTACTAACAGAAAATGTTTCTTTCGTAATTTTCGTCATTATCTTGCTATCTTTTAATCACTGGTTAGCAGATTTAATGTATTAACATACTTCTATCATTCGTTTGACTTTATTTGGACGAATATGAATTGTTTCTTAATGCCCTCTTATTGAATTAAATAACATTGTTCTAATTATCGCATTATTAAACAGCAAGCTGCAGTCCATAGGTCGTGCGTATAATTAAATATTCGGTATCTCATGAACTACTAAATATATCATAATTTACATGCTAAAATTTTTCAATTTCATTAGACCTTAAAAATCTCTATTAAAAATGTAGATTATATCTACATATGTTTAGTTTGGAAGAAAATTTTTTTTTTTTAACTTAATTAATATTTTTGACGTAGACACCTGCTGTATTATTATTAAAATTTAGAATAAAAGTTTCGTTCATTAAAAAATTGCGGGCCTTTAAATTGAGAATATGTAAAAAATATCGTTATTGAAGTATTTTCCCCAAAAAGGTGGTGCTAATGTAATTAAATTTTTTTAAAACATTTTAAATACAGCCTACAGTAATTGCAAATAACGGTTCTCCCTCTAGCCCTATTCACTTTTTAAATAAAATATAATATTTTTTTTTAAGATTTCGCTTCTTACCTCCCAGTTGCTGAAAAGATTCGACAGTCCCATTATTAACAAAGAAAGGTATCCTCTTTTGTAATAAACAATCTTTAAAAAAAATAAAATTTTATTTCACCAGTTGGTTAAAAATTCTTTTATCTATATAGTTTTAAATTTTTGTAGGAGAATCTCGATGACTTTTGATTTTATAGCAATTTTAATTTAATATTTTATTTTTCAAAAAGCCAACTAAACGTAATTTTTTAATATTTGTGGAAAATGTCATTTAGAAAATTAAACGCGAAAAAAATTATTACAAAGTTATTGATCTAGAACTTACAATCTTTCTTTTGATAGCAGTTACATGTATATCAAGTACATATTTAAGCTAAAGGAGCTTTCTGCATATTTTATATGTAAAATCTAAACATGTGTAAAGGCACATTTTGATAAATATTTTTGTTTTTTAGTTTGGTAAAAAATATGTTTATACACATTTTTAATTTATACATACATATATCTTAATAAGTATTTTAAAAAGAAAAAACTTTTTTCATAATTAAATGAATACTTTTTTTGGTCAAATATTTGACTTATCTAATCGTAGTTAAAAATAATTCTTGCTCTCCCCACAAACTTTTCAAATTGCATTACTTCTCTGTATATTTGTGCTGTGGTGTTTTTGAAACGGATTTGCAAATCACGAATTCATTCTTCTTATGTTCCAAATGAGGTTCAGATTATTTCTTTAAAACTTTAATTGATTTCCTTTGACGTGTAGAAAATACAATTAGAAATAGCAATTGAATTCAATCGGTAGATCATGGCGCCTACGAGATAGACCATGAGCTCTTGGCGATGACAATGTACGATTCGGGGTGGTCCTTGAGATAATAACCACTAGAAAGCAGTCGATAGAGCTAAATGTTTCACTTATAGTCTATAAAGGAAATTCAATGAAAAAACTTAATATCGTTGAATCTATTAAAACTATAACTTTTTGCACCATTCCTACTTTTACCGACTTCTAGTTCACAACGAATAATAATAATGACATATATTAAGGAAAAGTTGTATTCCTCATGTGTAAATTTTTATGTCGGTGAATGAAAAACTAAAGCTAACTTGAAATGCATTCCACAACAAATTTAATTGGAACAGTTTCTTCTTTAAGTCTTAGTCTTTTTACTTCTTAAGAAAAATATTATTTTTTGCTACTGTAAATTGTAACTAATGTATTGTGTCAACAAAATAAAAGAAAACATTTTAATATTTACCTTTCCTTAACAAAATATATTCTTAAGTCTTTTATTTTTATTTATTACATTTTAGACATATGAACATGTATACTTATTTTAAACCTTGAAGTAAAATTTTATAGTTTACTTTATAAGCATGAGAACATCTTAGGTATTTTAACATAAATCTAATTCTTCCATATTGCTACATATTTACCTTTATTTGTTTATAGTAGAAACACAAGTACTTCACATATAATCCTTGTATTTTTATATAAGCATTGATATTCATCAAAAACAACAACAAAGGCGTCGAGGTGCTGGAAGCATTTCCAACACTTATTGCAGATTTTTTAAGCATACAAAAATGTTGTGTTGTATTTTCTCCTTTGTCTTGACTAAAGAAAGGAAAATATTTTTAAATGCCTTTACTTTATTTACGGTGCACAGTGGGGGAAAATTTTACATGTCAGTTAAGAGAAGATTCTTATCAATTTTTGAAATATTTCAAATATAATCCGAAATCTGGGTTTTATTTTAGTGAAACCAAAGCTTCCAAAATAAAAATATTATCTTATATAACAATAAGAAATAAACGAAAAAAAAACAGAATTTATAAGTTAAAAAATTTGTAAGGTAGTTGTAAATTATTAACTTGAAAATCTCATGTTATGAATTTTTTTACGACTCTGAAAAAAACTTGTTTTCTTGTTTTTATATGACTATTGCAAAAAGTAAACATTAAACATTTTTTTGTTATATTATAGTAAGTGTGGTTAATTAAATTACACAAATATAAAAAATCACATGTGGCATGAATTAAAGTCAAAGCTTAGTGAAATAACAGATTTAATTCCAGCATATAAGCGCAATTTAGATAAGTGAAAATCAACTTTAAATCCATTAAATAAAATTTTTTTAAGATAGGAGGATTAAAGCTGCTGATTTTATCAAAATTTTGTATTTTTATTAGAATTGAACAAAATGTTTATTTGAGTTTCATTATAATATAAGAATTTTATAAGAGAAGTTTATCAAGCTCTAGGGTTCTAATGCAATTAACTAACTAACTATGGAGGATATTTTTAAGGTTCCTTTTTTTTGTTTTACAGGCCTTAAACACTATCCTCATAAGGTGCACTAATTTTTGACATAATAGCTTCTGCTGCTACCCACTTATAAAGTATTGTTTAAATCAGCTTAGTAAATTACAAGCTACTAATTAAATTTATAAATATATCTGCCATTATAAATGTGTGAATGTGTTAGCAAATATATTCTTTTAGAGTTCAGATTAAATATAATAATAAAATAAATCTCTTCGTTTTTCGTCGGTTTTATGAACAAATAAAAAACAACATTTGACACGAACTGTATTTAATGTAGCATAAAAAATCCTTTCATAGTAAAACCTAAGCTTATAAGCCATACAAATATAAATTTTAAATTTTTTATATATGTGATACTGCAGTAAGTATTGCAGGCACTTTGACAAAAATTTCATACTATTATTCTAATAACACTAAAATTTTAGGAAAGTTCTTATTTACAAAGCAACATGAATCTGTTGTCAAGGTGCTTGTAAAATTCATTTAAATATAGTAAACAATTCTAATGGTACAAATATAAAAGCAGGTTGGTAATATCCAAATTCCATTTACACTTTCAAAATTGTAGTGTGATTATATTGCAAAAAACTAAGTCGAGCTGACAAAAAAATTGTTTATATATGCAGTTTAGCTTATCTAAAAAATATAAAGTCTGCTATTATGAATTTAATAAATTTAAAAATTCTTTAAACAAAGACTTGGCAAATTTTACTAGTTGTGATTTTTTTCACTGTTCGAGCACTTCTCAGCCTTTAAAGTCTCATTGGATTCGTTCTGTGCAAAGATAGATTTAATATGTGTTATCTGTTAAAAATTCTTGTCAAAGTTTTTTTAAGAAATTAAGGCTAAATACTCAGGCTAATGCGAGTATTATTTTTCAAACAAACTTGTATATAAAATATTTAGAAGAATAAAAAAAGAATGGATAATATTCAAACAACTTTACATCCCTTTTGCTTCGTTTTTTCATTTATGTGTGTCAGGTTGCTATTGTTGTTTACAGTCCGTTAAAAAATAATTTATTCCTCTTATTTTAGGGCCTTTATCAATTTTTGATTGAGATTAAACCTTTTCAAAAATTATTCAACGTTGGAGAAACTACGATAATTAAAGTCATGTGTTATGTCTTAACCATTGCACTATCTTGCTAGGTTGAAAGCAATGTAATTTTAATTCTAAATATCCTTTTAATACCAATGAATTCTAACGTACTTCTCTCATTACATTAAATAAGGTATTTTAAGACAATGATTTCTTTTTTTTAATCTAACAGGTTATTAATATCTTCTACCTTAAAGTAGGAATTCTTTTAAAAGTTTATCTATTTTAAACATAATTTTGTCCGCACGAGAGCTATTTTTTTATATAAATTGGGATAACTTGCATTAAAAAGCGGCCGCTATTCTGATAAATGACCGAACATTAAGTGTTTTAAACTCTAAATATTATAATGGGTAAATTATTTCTAGGAACATAGTTTAATAATTATCTTAACAAAACCACGGTTTAAACATTCCTTTATTGATCTACTATGCCTAAGTGCTTTTTATATGATTTTGAAAATATTTTGTTTGTTACTTCATCTTTTTTATACGTGTAATTAACGTGTGTTGCATATATATTATTAGTATCAATCATTCGTCCAGTACAGAGAAATATTAGCAACATGTATACGAATGATTGTATGTAAAAGTAATTGACCAGTATTTAGGCGAAACACTTCGATACTTAATAGTTGTCATCCGTTCAACGCAGAATAAATGGGTATCCCTATACCAGGTCAAACGTAACCCAGATAATGCAAGATATAACGACATATCGTTTAGCATTGAATAAGAAACTAAAATGACTGTAGAAAAAAAAAATAAAAGTTAAAAATTAATAGCTTTCATTTACTGTAACATACGTAAAAGAATTTAAATTAGATTTATCATTTATAGGTACATAGACTTATATAATCATGAATACCCTTTCCATTACCTTACTCAAGGTTTAAGTATCTGTTCAAATTGTTTGCTTATTATTGTTATTATTATTATTATTATTATTATTATTATTATTATTATTATTATTATTATATAGTAGCTCTAAATAAATTAAAGTTAAGAGGAAGAATTAAGTATGAAAACTATCCTACACTACATTTTTTTTAAGTCAGCATTTACATTAAAACTTGCTCACGCCAAACAGGATTTTTATTTCTCTGTTTTTGTTTCTCATTCTGTTAGCGCGTTAACGGTAACTGCTTTTTTTCTCATAGTAAATCCTGTTATAAATTCTACTCGCTTCAAGCAAAAGTAAATGTAGGTCAAGTAGAATAATAATATTATTTTGTATTCTTCAAAAAGACTACAACGCCTTTTTAAGCATCTTATTTTTTTGCTTATATTTTTGGTGAACATATATTTTTTATTCCATTTCAAATTAATTTCTAATAACCAAGTATTATTATTAAAGTTGTTAACGGCTCCTAAATCTAAAACACTATGCTGTGTGGCCATGTATATTTTTATGCATTTTGTGGCAGTACTTTGTTGTATGTAGCATGTGGTATGTGCAATGAACGAGGTAGTTCAATTTAAAACATGCTTAAAGCCATTGTATAACAAAAAAAAAAAAAGTTCTATGGTAAAGCCTTTATTGTTTGTTATATTTGTTCTTATATAATTCTTTTTTAAAGCCATGACACGTAAGAGAACGAAAAAGAAAAAAATTTTAATTAAAAAAATTATAGGATTAGTTTTTCATCACAAAGATATTTGATAATTATTTATACCTTATATTAAACACCGAGTCATTGAGTTATTATAGTTTTGTACAGCACAAAAAATAGTTCTAAAGCTGCTTCAAAATTTTTATTTCTACAGAAAACATAATAGCGAAAAATATAATGGCAATCGCAAGGTTGTATTGACTTGTAAGGCGCATTCAAATGTGATACTTCATCCCGCCCTCTCCAAGAAAACAAACTTCATATAATATTTACACAATAAATTTGTTCAACAACATATCTGTTCTCCACTGTTACTATTTTGCATGTAAACAAAAAAAAAAAAAAAAAAAAAAAAAAAAAAAACAAAAAGAAAGTTAATGAACAAATCTTAGAACATTTTTTTAATAACCAATTTAAATAAATAAATGCAAAGTATGGGTCGGGGATGTGTCAAACTTCGTTCTTTCAACTCAATAAAATCGTTTTGAAAAAATTTACTTCATCCCCCCACCCCGTTTTTGCCTTAAACTGTTTTATAAGTACTTACCCCACACATTAAAATTTAATTAAATACTTAGAAAAAGTTCAAACAACTTTTAATAAAAGTTAGTCTAGATAAGAAATCAACGGCCTTTGTACTGCTAGACTTGACGGTGTTGGTGATGAATAACACCAAAGACTTAGAAAATTAAACATTTTTTTCACCCTTTGTCACAAACTTTTTTAATGTCACTTAATTACTTGTTTAAAAAGTTCATAAGAAATATTTAGGTGTTTGAGAATGTGAAAAAATATTTATATAAAGACTAAAGAAATTAATTGTTAAACAAGTCATACGCAAAAGAAAATTTCTCTTTTATCTCAATTTATGAACGTCTTCTTAATTATATTTTTTCCTAGAGTTATGTATGATGAAATGAGTATTTATATATTCTTTACGTTCTTGTAGACAATAAATATACTAAAAATTGTTGTCGTGTTCAATTTTAAATTTTAAATCTTTTGCAAATATATTAACCAGCGACCAAAGTAGTTGAACATAATCATGACGAGACCCTACGACTTTAAACAAAGAAGATTTTTGATAATCAGATTTTATAAAATATAATTATAGTTCTTTGAAAACAATAAGTTGAGAAAGATTTTAATATTAAAAAATGGGGATAAAGTATTTCATCAAACATTTCCTTTTTAAAGCAAAAAAATGGAAGAAACGAATACTCTTTTAAGAGCTTTAGTTGGAGGCTGTTAAGAAGGCTGAACTTAGACAAGCTAAAGATACGCCTCTTCATTTGTCTCCGCGGTAAGGACCTTCAAAATTTGAACTCTTTAATAATTTTTAAATTATTTTAAGTGATACTAAATAAATTTCTTTTATTTCCTGGGTAAAATATATAGTTAATTATTAATTTTTTTGTAGTTTGATATGTCAGCAATTAATGCTATCATTAAAACAAATTGTAAGCAAAAAGTGATATCTGACATATTTACAACGATTTTTGCAACAACTGATTTTTAGAAACATTAATAATTTATATAGAAGTTAGATTTGTAAATCGTAAAGGCTTTCGTTAATAAACCATAACAAATTAATGCTTTTTAAATTATGCAATAGTTTTTAGCGATGTAAATGTGCTACGGCATAGCAAATTTCTGATCTATTTGCTACATTTGCAAGACCTGCAAGGTTTCCAACAGCAGTTTACTTTTATTCGTAAGTTTTAATAACGTGTTAACTGAGGTTATCTTGCTTTATGAATTTTCATTTGTGTCAAAACAAAATATTTTAAAATTTATAAAAAACTCAAAAATATATGGAAAAGGTGATAGACACAGGAAGACAAATTTGAATTCAATTATTTTTATACAGTCAAAAAAAGTAAAATATGCCACCTGATATGCTATTATAAACACAAAAAAATAACTGAAATGAATTTTTAAACATAATTTTAAAAATGATTACATTTTTGGCCACGATTAAATAATATCAAATAAAAGTGATCGGTAAATTGGTATAACTTTGTCAACTATAGAAAAATTATTCGGTGATCCAAATCTGGTGAAAATAAGCTACTACGCATATTTTAAGTTTGTCTTCACAAAGTTCAAAGGATACAATAGAAAAAGTCATATGACTTAACTATCAAGGACAGATTGCTTATGAAATTATAGAAAATCAAAATGAGAATACTAAACTTTGGTAAAAAATTAAAATTTTTTTAGTTGAGTTTCAACATTACTTTTATATTACTTAACATCTGCTGCAAAACAAACATAAAACGGAAGTTCTCATAAAAAAAGAAAATTTATTTGCAAATGAGCACATTCTATTTCTTAATATACTCGTTTAATATTTTTTTTCTTAGAATTTTTTGAAATTGCTATTAAATAACTCACTTATAAATGTGTGAGGTTAAACGTTTTTATAACCAAATTAGTAGTTTTAATTCATTTAGGTTTTCTGAATTTATTTTTGATTTTTCAATTCACACATCCGCCTTCAGCATCTAATTAAAAAAAGCAGAATATTCTAGTTCTTATCAGGTATCGAATTTTAAGTAAACATTTGTATTGGACCAATCTATAACATGAATGAGCTTTTAAAAAGTTTACAGTGACTATAGTAAAAAAAAACATTATGACAAGAAAATTCACCCTATATATTAAAACTTAAAATTTATTAATAAGCAATACTACGTTGAAGCTTTAAGTATCTGTTTATTCCGTTCTCGGTACTTCTTTTAGTACCTGACTGTCTGTCACCTTAATGCATAATGTAATGTCATTTACGATTATACTCTTTATTTTTGATATAATTTGCTATATTTGTCAAAAAATACATGCTTTTTGAACTTAAAGCGCTCGCATATACTGATTCGTCAAAACAATGCCGGTTGTTTTATCAGATATATGGTAACATAAAATTCGTGTGTATTTTAAGAAGCTTCCTATTGGGATGCAAGCGATAAAGGTTAAAACTCCTAGGTCACTTCTACTTACATATACACTTTCATTTGCAAAATACAAAATACGTGCAAATTATATTCGTCTGTCTATTGTTCCTCCCTTATGGTGAAGTAAAACGCGATTTTTGTAAGTTGTAACCCTCAAATGTTCGTCTTAAACAGTCTGTGTAATTTAAAGTATCTGCCTATTACGATTCAAGATATAAAGCGTAGTCTTAATTCCCTTTTTTGGGAAAACTCTTTAATATTTATTCTGTTTTATTTAGCTATTGATAAAACGAATTGAGTAGTACATACTCTCTGTTAACTTATTAGTTCCTACTATTATGGCGCAAAAAAATATCGATCGATTTCCATCCACTTCCTTATAATTTTATGCTTTTACAACCCGTTGCATATATTTAGTGCAAACTTCAAGTGTCTATTACGGCTGAAATATAATATGTAGACATATAAGTGAAGTTTACATCGTTATGGGTACACTCTTTAATTTTAAAATTTGTTTTTATTACCTTTTTTTAAAGTGCTTTACCGATATGCAGTCTATAAAAATTATGCTTCAAAATATATATGTAGGATTTTTTTTTGGGAAGACCTGGAAATGAAAATAAATTTGTAGATTTTTTGCATTTACCAAACTTTGTGCTCATTATCATCACTTTTCAAAATTTAGTGGTTAATTTTTCTGACAAATAAAAGAAAACGTAAGAACAAAGATTTTCTTATGTTATTTGTCAAAAATATAATTCCGCAAAGAGAAAAACGTTTTATTCGTTAAAGTAATTGTTTTCACTAGGGAATTATATTTAAAAAAAATTTCAGGCAGCTTGGTTATGATACATAGAATTTAGTCTTTATCGCTGCATATAATAAACATTAACCAGTATAATGCAAGAAAGTGAGTGCACTAAAAGTTTTATGATTCCCTGATAATATCAATAAATTTTTAATTTTTATTTTTTTTTTATATACGAGACGGAAATCCAGTGAATTGCTACTTTCATTGATACTTTAGTATATTTCTCGCAACAACACATATACATTTCAAGATACTGTTTTTTGCTCTAATATGTGTTACCTGCAGAAAGAAGAGGCAATAAATTTATACATTTTAAGACGAGCATCTAATAACACAGACATTTATATAAATTTGTAGAAAAAATTTAGTTACCAGAAAACGTACGAGACAATAAAAAGATGATAAAGTTTTATTTTAATCGGAAATGAAGATGATAAGAAACTATTTACTAAAGTAAATTTACATTTGTTTGTAGCACATATAAATGTGTGTAATCATTGTACATACTCGTATCTAACGAAAAACTTAAAATTTTTATGCATTTTAGTATCTGACTGTAAAAATTTTAATATTGTTTTTTAATTTCTGTTTGGTTGTTCATGTTAAAATTTTATATAAAATTATTTGGATCATGTTAAGAAGAAGTATCTTGCTTTATTTCCAATGTGATATTTTTTATGTTATATTATTATTGTCAGTTAATTACCTAAAAAATAAGAAGTCCAAATCACTTCTAGCCTTCACACAGCCTTCCAAACCTTACCAGAAATTATAGTGTCGTCAGAGTAACCATATGTATTTTCTAATGATCTACACCAATGTGGCTTTAAATCTAAATTTAAAGTTTTTTAATGAACTTATGTTAAATAACAAAAAAATTACTAACGAGTTAAAAGTGACGTAACAATTTATATACATTTTGTTGTGCATAGTGCACATGTAACTACAAAAGGAATTACAAAAACACTACGGTAACTGTATTTTGAACTGTATTTTGAAAAAATATACGCACCAATTGGCATAACTAATTGGAGAAAACTTTCACACTGTTTATTGGACATCTTTTTTACCGTAAAATTATTGGGCGTTTTGTAGGCAAACCGTATTAGTGTCAGACTCTTCAAAAAGTTTTTACGAATACTTTTCAGGTTTGTGAGAATTTTGCAAAGTGCAATTTATTACAAACTCAATAGGTAGTTTATTACTAGAAACATCACCGCACAAACTAAACAAAGAACAATAACTTCCACTCCAGGGTTAAACTTTTAAAGCAAAATGTGTAGTTTAAAAAATTTTAAAAAAATTGTGAAATTATTTACTCCACAGAAATATTTTTTGATAATGCAATACATGTACGCAGTTATTCTAACTGCATCAACGCTTATTTTAGCCTAACCTAGGTTGACATCAATAAAATTTATTTTACTATTAAATGATTTTATTTAAAATTTCAATATTTTTGTTTTGGTTTTTAGTTAAACAAACTATTAAAATAGCAGAAATAAAAATAAACATTAAATTGTATTTAATGACACGATATAAAAAAGTCCATAAAAAATTGAAATCATGACCAAGTAAACATTTTTAAGCGGCTTAAATTCGTTCTATTTCTAACTTCTATACATTATACTATGCTTTTCTACCTTTTTTCTTCAGTGCTTTAGAATTGTTCAGTTGGTTACAGGCTAAAACTGTTTGGCCACTTAGAAGTCAGAAACACATAATAAAATCAAATCATTTTAACTTTTATTATATTTTGTAAATTTTCAATTTATTACCTCTTAACTGTTATGAAGAACTCATTCAGTTTTAAGTTACTTTGCTCTTTTTCATTTTATATTTATTTTTAGATTTTGTTTATATCATGATGATTGCCCATTTTGTCTATAAAAAGACGAAGAAACATTTTGCTTTTAAATCAATTTTGTTTCAGAATGATATATAAGAAACTACTTATTGAAAGAAGGAAATATTTTGTTTATTTTGTGTTTGAAATTGATTGAGAAGTTATAAGTATTTTATTTTATCATTTCCCTTATATTTGGAAAAAAGAAAACCTAAATATTTATTATCAACATTCAGTGACAAAGTGTTTTCATAAACAACGGACTACACTGAAAATTAATTAATATAAATTCATATTCCCTGAAGACGATCAACAAAGTTGGTTGATATATCGGAATGTTAAAAAAATAAAAACAAAGATTTTTTTTATTTTATTTATTAACAAATAAGACCTTAAGTCGAACCTTGTGATAACAATTCAATTAAAATAGTAAAAATGTCTATAACAAACAATTTATTTATATTTCTTTATATATCTTTTTTTATACTCACTGTGTATTTACAAGACAAAATAAAATTTATATTCGTAAAATAATAACTTACTGTAAAGAAAACCAATTTTTATATCTCTTAATTTCGAAATCCAATTCTAAACCTTTAAATCTGAAAATTATAAATAGGTAATGGAATTCGACAAAAAAGCTTTAAGTTAACATGTTCACAAACTTGACATGCATTTGTTCTAAAAAATTAAGCAGAAGGATGTGGTGATGTAGAAAAATATAATATATATATATATAAGAAAAGTAAGAGCTTTGTTTTTGGTCAAATAATATAAAAATAAGGATAAAAAAACTGATTTCAGGTCAATAAAATTTTTTCAATTAGGAAACAGCAAAATTTAGTTTGAATAGATAAAGTTAAACGTACACAAGTAGTTTATTGACTTATAAAACCTTTCAATTTTAATGAAAAACGTGATGAAATAAAACCTCATTTATATATTCCTATTAAGTAATAATACTTCATTTAATGAACTTCCAGCGGTTTTAATTTGAATATAATTTTAATACTTTTAAAATTTTGATTTTGTTTTTAACGGACTAAGCCGGTAATTAGCTTGCTTTTTTAAAAATCAACATTTATTTATAGCTAAAATTGGTATGGTCAATGTTTTAGCTTTATTTAATATCTATATAATGACTCACGCCGTCGATGAGAACTTTTTTAATTTTTAACATATCTGAAACTAAATTTAAGTCTGTTACTTTTACTTCTGATTAAGAAAAACAAAGTTTATTTACTCTCACACGCACACATGTTTCCCAATACACTTCAGCGGTTAATATTCCCCACTTTCTAATGTTGTGGTTTCTGCAGAGTCGTACAGGTAAACATGGGTCTGCTAATAGCAATCATTAATTCATTTTATATATCAATTAAAACTAGAATTTATACCTTTTAAAGATATTTTGTTAAACCCTAGCGACATAAATTCACTCATACTTTAAATATTTTAAGAATTGTAAACCTTTTCAACAACTTGTATTTGATATTTTTTAGGTGAACACAAAGCCAATAGTAAAAGCAGCCAAGAAAGAAACTGCATTGTGAATCAAATAACGAAGTATCGTAATTTATCTAAATCTAAAAAACGCAACAAATTGCTGCTAATAAACCAATCAATATTTGTTTTTTTTTCTTCTTTGGAATAAAACATATACGGAGGGAAAAAAAGAAATGACTGCTTAAGAGAACAATTTCGTTTTAAATTACCAACATTTAAGTTAAGTCAAATTTTAAAGAAGTAAGGGAGATGTGTTTGGATATACCGAATCTTATATATACTTCACCATGTATGTTAATCTGTTTTAGTCAAGTACCTCCTTTCAAGGAAATAAATATAAAAAATAAGAAAGAAATATTAAGTACGATATACAATCTTACATAAAAATGTCCTCAATTCTTAATGGGTTAAATATTTTTTTTTTTTTAATTTTTAGTATTCCCAAAAGATCACTTAAAGAGCTTTCAAATGATACCTGTATTGACCACATTGACAATCTAAATTTTTATGAAAATTTCAGAAGCCCACAATTCGTAAAATATGGGCGAGCGCCAAGTCCTAACTTGATGATTTTTTCTTATTTCTTTATTCTATATCGGTACATATATTTATTTTTTTTATTGGAGTTACTTCATTTTTCCAAGTAATATGGAAAAATTAGAGGCAGGCCAGATGTTAAGCTGAGTGCCTCGAGGGACATGAACCGATCTTGCTGATTTTCAGAGTACAGTTTTCTTTCGAAACTATTTCTGCTCAATTGATGTATTTCCTCAAGTATAATAAAAGTTCATGTAAAATGTTAATAATATAATAAACAAATAAATATGTGTATATACAAAATCGAACATACAAGAAAATAAGACATTTCATTTTCTAAGAAATTTTCATACTTCTTCTAAATACCTGCTTGTTTTCATTATGTTTCTGCCAAAACGCACATTTCTTATACTTGAGGATGAGTAAAATAAAATATTCACATTTCTCACACATGAGGATGAGCAAAATAATATATTCTCATTTAGAATCCATGAGCAAAGTAAAATAAGCAAAACAATAAAATTATCATTTAATGAAAAAGAAAAAAAGCACTCATACTCTCACGTGTGCAGTGAGAAGAAAAAGGAAAGCAGATTCTCACTTATGTGAAAAGAGTGAACATGAGCAAAAATTAGATAAAAAAAATATGAGCAAATACTTACTCTCTTCAAGAACAAGTCCAATTACTACTTCCCTTATTTGCGAAAAAATATAATGTGTTTTGTAAGCGAGTAACATAGAATGGCAATCACAAAGGAAAGTGTTTTTCAAGGTTTTGTCTAATATTTTGTTGGGACATAAAACAATGTACCCGTTTCTATTAGCATTTCCTCTTTTACCAATAAACTCAAGAGATGCGCAACAAAAGTTGCAAAATGTGGACGGAGACTTAAAAATTTAATCACGTTATATTTACAGCTCACATTTTATTAATATTTTTAGTTTTATATATTTTCTAGGGTTATCTATATGTTATCAAAGACTGTGTTTTTTGTAAAAATTTTGTTTTGTATTTTTATTAATATGTCGTTTATTTTTTTGCGAGTGTAGCATTTAATGGGGCAATTCGATAAAAAAACACAGTTGTATTACTAATTTCTCTTAGATTTGAGTGTTGAAGTGTTTTTATTTTGTTTTTTTCCTTAATCATCTTCAACCTCTAGAACAAGACCTTGGAAAATATTCTTATGGCTTATGTAACCAAGCCGAAAATTCTTTAGATTTATTTAAGAATAAGGATTTAAGAAAATAGCTGCATGTGAATTTAAAAATTTTTTATGAAAAATAGACAATCTTTAACATATGTTTCCTAATACCAGGTCTTCAATTATTGAAAAAAGCTTGCGTATTTGACATTTAGAAATTTTCGTTCAACAGCTGTAAGACAGAAAAAAATTTATTTAAAATTCTATTAAGAAAAAGACCCAGCAAAAAAAATTTTTACACAAAAAGTTTCAAACTTCTTTGGTGGGATATTCATTTCACCAAAAACTAACAAGATCCTTAAAGCTCCTGGGTCATCATTAAGCTTGATATAAAAGAATACCTCATTTTGATGTTTATGAGAATATGTTTGATATCCGTTCATGGTAAGAATTATATATAATAAATACACGTTTCTATTAAATATTTGATTTATACAAAGTAATCTTAAGTTTTTATGAAAAATTAAGGTTTAAAGTTTTATAGTTCATGTTATATTTTCTTATATTTAAAACATAACAGAATATTTAACACACGCACTAAGTTATTTATTGACTATAAATTTTTTTTACGACCACTGCTGAGTGATCGCCTTAAATAATATTGTGTATGGTTATCAAATTGGTCGTAAAAAAACGCACGTAATAACAAGATCTTGCCTTGTATACAATAGAATTGCTTAGACTTAACACAAGACTAAATCATACATTTAATTACAACAAAATTTGTTATATATGTGTTTATATAGTAGCTGATTAAATTTGTATGAGTTTGCCCTATGGAAAATATTCGACTAAATTTTGATTTTCGCATGTGTAGTGGCAGAATTAAATATGGTAAACTACTATTCAAATACTGAACTGATTTTAATGAGATAGAGACGGTTTATCACTTAAGCTAGTACGA
This sequence comes from Cistogaster globosa, assembly GCA_937654795.1. Taxonomy (NCBI): domain Eukaryota; kingdom Metazoa; phylum Arthropoda; class Insecta; order Diptera; family Tachinidae; genus Cistogaster; species Cistogaster globosa. Next base: position 27,572,189 of record OW569405.1, on the reverse strand, counting down.
GTTATTACTTACACGAACACAAATATATCTTCCTATAGTATCTTATTTTTCCTTAAAATAATCGGACCTATATATTTCACAAAATTTTTGTGATAAATGTGTAATTTTAAATAATGATTAAGTATGCTAAAAGCGTTTATTTACAGTACAAGAGAAAGAAGTAACTTTTGTTAAAGGTAATGCTTTGAAATGATTTAATCATATGTCAATGAATTCTTCTCATTCAAACGCATTTCTATTACTGAAAATAATAGTAATGCAAAAAATTTTTACTATATTTTATCATTCAATGCTTATGAAATGGTTAACTAATTAGTCTACTTACCTCTTAACCATTCCGTTTTAAGAGTTAATATAACAATTATATATAAGGTTGCAACATACAATTCATCTTCTGACTGATGACAATTACAAACATAATAAAAATTCAAGTTAACCCATCTGCCTTTCAACATTCTCTATTAGTTTAAAGAGTTATTTGAGAAGCCTTCCAACTTCACAGCCATGCTGTAAAATTTCTTTCATATCTTAATCATAAAGATTCGTTTTGAAGGTATTCTCAATGTTTCTTATTCAAAAAATTCAAAAATTATTAAAAAAAAATGAATTTAACCTAAAACAATTTTGACAATTTGATATGCAAATACGACATTAAATTAAGTTACAGACTTAGCACTGTTCTGCGCAATATTAAATCCAGTAAAGATTTGAGGGTGTTACTAAGATACAAAATTTATATTTCAATTATAATAAATTCATAATGCTTTGCGATTCTTCTTATCAAGACTAACAATTAACATGTCAGTGAAAACAAAATTATAATAATTGTTAATTTTATAAGTGATAAACTTTACATTAAGTATCAACAAATTCATGACAATAACAGTAGTGTTCCTAAATAACAAAACAATAACCATAATTTAGCAACTGTGTACTAATAATAGAAATACGTCCAATGACATGACAATGACATAAGTTCACTTAAGTTTTGTGTGCCAACGTATTTCATTGTTTTGTCTGTGGTTTATATTTCAATATTATTATCTTTTTCGTAGCAAATAAAATTATTATTTTGTAAATAATTATCAGAAAGTCAGATTTGTTACGTTTAAGAATTTTGTGGGAAATTTGATATATTAAAATAAGAACGCAGTTAAATAATAACTTTGTTTGTTTTATAATAAATACAGTTTCTTAAATATCATTGTAACATTGCTCTCTATTATAAAAAATATGTCAATCCCAGTTCTTGTTTCTCTTCTGATTGTTGAGCATAGCATACATGTCGATCAGATCATTGGAATTGCGTAACTTTAAATTTTTTTGTCCGCAGCTAAAACTTTACTACCATTGGAAAAGGCATATTCTAACAAAAATAATAGTATGCTTTTCCAAAAATTATAGACTTAAGAAAAAATATATATATCTTAGTAGTTGTTGTACGAGCATATTAAGTAACAAGTAATGATAAGCATGAGATACTATTACAGTTTTATTATATGTAAAGAATTATTTATGTTGTTAGAGGCCATATCGATACACTTATATAACTCAGTATTATCTATTAAACTTATACAATCTGCACCTTAAATATATAGTTTCCCGTAAAGGAAAAATGTGCTATAAATTTCAACGTGTTTTAAATTGATAACTTCAAGTTCAATCTGTTACTATTATTTATACATGAAGAATAGTTATTAGAAACTTTAAGCATGTTTTTTAGAAAATCTAAAAACAGCTAAGTCATTTTAAGCCCCTTTATCCCTTCTATGTAATTAAATCTAAAATAAAAAAGGTTTTATTTATATAATCTCTGAATATACATTCTTTCTTTATTTGCTTATAAATCGAGAAGAAAAAATACATATACGTATAAAATTTAAACTCTTGTTTGTTGAGGTAAACTAACTAATATGATATTATGCATTAACTGAATCATTAAAATCAAATACACATTTTGTGCTTGTTAAGCACGCTTAATGTTTAGTAAAGTTTTAATAGAATATGATACACCATAGTTATGCAATTATCTTTTTTATATTCAGTATAAATTTTAAAATAGAAAACCAAAGTACATAAGATGCTTACTTAACTTTTGAACTAAGTTAACGTTACACCTTAACAGTGCACATAAAACTTTCAAGCAATTATTTCCAGGTTCTCTTCGCTTTTAGTTGGCAAACACATTGTTTAAATGTTTTTTAAATTGGTAACGATGAAAAGTATTAAAGTAGAAAAACTGAAAGAAAATGAAGCAAGGAGGGTTATACTACAACTTACAGACAAGATTTGTGGAATTTTTTACTTGATTGCAAGCAAAAAATTTTATTTTATATACTTCTATGTTAAGTAAATAAAATTTATAACCACTAAGCTAAAATGAATACAATAAAGTCACGATTTTATTAGGAGCAAATATAACTTTTTAGTCTATTTAGCAAAAACTAATTTATCAGTTCTGTTCTGTAAATCACATTTTGTCAAAATGATTTAAAATCACGGAAAAGGTGTTCTGCATTCAAACTATACGTGATTTAAAACGGTTAACTTAATTACTGCCAATTTGAAATCACTAACTTATTTTTTCCTTATATTTCGCTTAGAATATATTTTTTAAATGATGTATCTTCTATTTGTTTTTGTAAAAAAATTCTTTATAAATTCTTAAAGACACTGGTTGTTGTATAGAAAATGTTTTGCTAATTCAACAATGCTCGTGAATACTTTTTTTCTTTAGCAGTTAGTATGTTTTTTAAACATAATACTAGTTTTCCCAAATTGACATAGTTTTAATACAGCATGTAAGGATTATTTTGTTCATACTTATGTTTATAATTTAAGAACTGGCTGTATCAGGTGTGTTCTAAAAACTACGTGATTTCAAATCACAAAAGGTTCTAGAATCATGCCAATGATTTAGTGCTGTTCTAAAAATTACGCGATTTTAAATTTTGGAAAACACAAGAAAACAACTAATTTTATAGATGTGTATTTTGTTCGTTAACTTTTTTAAATTCGTGATTAATATATTCAGCCGTCGTATTACGGTTATCGTTGTCGTGTCAAAAATCGTACGTTTTTTAAATGGTATTACGCAAATCGTTATATATATATATATGTATATATGTATATGTATATATATATATATATATATATATTAGTCATAAAATTAATTTATTATAAAAATCGGTATTATGTAGGCCGCAATCGAGTGCAATTTTTTTAAAATTGTGATTAAAATTAATATATACGACAAATGGTTTTTTTTGTAAACTTATAAAATTAACGCTAACAAAAGAATGTTTGCTTTAAAATTTTTATATTATGCTTATTTAAATTTATTTTTTTTATTCTATTCTATTCTCTATTATATGTATAAAAATAACAAAGGTTAAGCAGTTCAATCCGCTGGTAAAGCTTATGGAGGAACATTCACACCTGGCTAGAGGCTTAAGTTCCAATGCCAATAAAATTGACGCTAATGAAGATTAAAAAAATAGCAACAAAAAAATTAAACATTCAAGCAGAACTGTATACCAAAGTTTTAAGTCCTTAAAATTAAAGTCAAAGGAAGTAAAATTAATTAAACAAGATCATAAAGAACATCTTCTAAAGCTAACGTCCGATGTTATTGAATTAAAAAAACGCTAAATTAAATAAGAAGAAATGAAGTTTCTTCTAGTAATTCAAGTACATTTTTTACACTATATAATTTAAAGTTTTTTCTTGCTATTATATATTTTTTCATATTTTATACATTAGTTTGCAAAATGGAATAAGAGCTATTCGTTTTGTTTTTTTATTTTTATTTTTAACTGTTAATTTATCACATTGAAGCTACTGCAAAAAATTAATATCACATTATTTGTTGTCGTTTTCGACAACCGTACTAAGGCCGATTGTTGGAAATTGAAGAAACTCAAAATACCTATAGCTTAAATAAATTAGAGAAATTTTACTTGTTTATATTAAATAGTACATATGTATGTACTTTCGTTTCCTTATTGAAGCTAATTGAAGGACTTACATATAAATTCATAAAATAAAAAAATTAACACTAAAATAAATATAGACAAAATTAAGTGCAAAATGAAAGCAAACTTCATCATTAAAAAGAGTGGTAACTTTTTAAATTTCTTGCATAAATAATTATTTTCCTTTTTTACGAATTTTTATTTGACGCCGAGTTTCAAGCGTTTCAATCAGCTTCAATAAGGAAATGATAGTACATACAAATGCACTATTATAAGCAAATAAAAATTTTCGGATTTATTATAGCTTCAGGCACTTTGAATTTCTTGAATTTCTATTAATATTCAATTACGATATTAAGAAACACAACACAAATCCAAATAATCAGTTATTTTCTTGTGTGAATTTTAAAACCGATCATGATCTAAAATCACGTGATTTTTAGAACAGACCTGTATAGAACAATTTGTGTTGACATACTTTGGCGAACGTTTTATCAAAACTAATATTACAGATTTCCTATTAATACTAAAATTATCTTATATTTTCTAAAGTTTTTTAAGAGTCTTGTCTTAAAACGTAATTTAAACAGCCCAAAACAGTTACCATTAGGAGTTTTTGTCTTACATTAGTAACATATTTTCAATACATTTTAAAAACTGATCTCTCTACCCAAATTTAAAGCATGTTCATTAAAATAAAAAGAAGTCTTTATTTTAAGAGAAAATTTTTATAATAAGGGTTTCTAAGAGCCAAGTTAAAAGTAGGAATTGACATCCCTCTACCTTGATGAAGTTAAAAATTTAACAAAACTTATAAAAATGAAACAACTTTCGACAAAGATTAAGTTTATTTCGCATCACATGAAACTCCTGGACGGATTTGAATAAAATTTTGTAAAAATAGAATACTTTTTTTTCGCACAAATGTGAAAGTTCCCTATTTTACCGGTATAAATATAATAGATTTAAAAATAACAATATAATATAATAATATTTAAAAATTTTGAAAACTGTAGATCATATTTTTAAAATATCTTATATCAGTTGGTTTCCTAACAAATTATAGAAGCTTTCAAAAAATAACCCAATAGGGTAACTAAATTAAACATTTTCTATTTACAAATTGAAGTTTTTACCGTTTAGGTTTCACTTATATTAAACTAACTCCTTGCTATGAAGTAATATTTTCTTTTAACAGAACCTATTATTTTCAATGACGAAATGAAATAAAGGCGACATTTGCAATCTTATTTGCAGCAGTTAAGTACATGACTAGGTACCTAACTGTTCTTTTATAAAACAAAACCGTTGCATACATTTTTCAAATTCAATTGTTCAATCTACTCTGGTTACAAGTTAACTGTTCTGTCTTCACTCGTGTTTGATTTGATTTTAATATACGTATACAAAGTATATATTATATTTTGGAGAAGAAAGTCTTATGGTTGCTTCCTTAGAAATAAAAGATTACAAAGTGAGCTATCGTAAATGCTTCATCCTCTTTCATTAAATTGAACAATTAAGGATTCTTTCAGTAATATTCTCTAAAGGTTTTTAATTGCAATTTCAGTTATTTCGAAAATATTTATTTTGGGGATATTAAAAAGTTATTTCATTATGAAAATTTAATTTGGTTTCGAATAATTAATTCGAAATGCAAAGTATTTTCGGTTTTATTCCTATTCAGAAGATGGTAAAATGATTGCATGATCGCTTAAGAGTGACACCATTCGATATAAGTTTTTAAAGGGTAGTCCTACAAATTTCACTTCAAGGTTGTTATTTAGATCAACTACACAAGTTCCCAAAATCTTAGCCGAATCAAATGATTTCTTAAAAAAGCTCTCTATACTTTAGAATCTTCTACCTAATATTAACTCTGCGTTGCTGGAGGAGTAATCATTATCGGTACAAAAGGTCGCATTGCGCAAAAATTTTCGGGGAGAACAGCACTAAAATAATAGTCTGTGGTTGTAATAATAACAACAGCGCCTTTTTTTGTATTTAATTTTAGTTTTCTTTCTTCTGTTATAATATGCATATTTTGTGTTCGAATATAAATTTGCTGAAGGATATTTTTCGGTTTCTTGACTTAGTTTTTCAATTTTTAAAGATAGTTTTCGAATGGATACGAAAAAAAATTCGCAAGTGCAAGAGCATCACAAATGAGTGTCCTAACTTCGAATGATTTCACATTGTTGTCGATTAGTATTCCATTTTCAATTAAGTTCTCCCACCGAATCAGAAAGAAATTTGGATATTACTTTTTACTTACTTTTTCCAACATATACTCCAATGGGTAAAATCGGAATATTCGAAAATCAACAATTTTCATTAAAATAGTCTATAACTGGGTACGAGAGCTTATATTTAATGGTGGCCCGTCAACATTAATGTCTATCAGTACTTTGTCACAGTCATGTAAGATGCTACTTGGAATTCAATATAATTGTTTTTTAATGCCAAAATGGTTATACACTCCCGGAGAAACGTTTCTAAAACTTAATTTATTGCGCTTTTTTATAAAAGAATTTTCACTCAAAGGCACATCTAAGTTTTCTTCAGATAATATATGCAGCAACACAAAGGTGCTAAAATTCATTTGTTTTTCATTTTGGTACAGAGCGTTGTCAAAAGAATAGACTGGTGCTGCTTCATTTGCATTATTCACTAATAATTTGTTACAAAACACTTCCCTTTCTTTTTTTAAAAGTCTTCTCCAGTGCCTCTTACTGAAATTTCTCATTTTCTTGAATCAATCACTGTATTTACATAGATCAAAATACAAAAATATTTTACAATTTATAAACAAATTAATGTAAATTGATTTAAAACTTTTTAATAATACTTAAATAAAATCTAGAAAATTTCGCTTTAAATTTTTCGATTGCGTTTGTTTATTAATCAACACTTTAATTAAGCCGATAGAAAAACGTTGACGGTGGTAAGAAACTGAGCATCAGGTGCTTAAACTTTAACGCAGTGACTATTTAATATTTTAAGCCATGCCCAATCTATTTGCGTTAAATTTGTCTGTCTGTCGGAAATAAAAAAAAATAAATTTTAAAAGAAACAAAATATGTATTTTTTTACAAACTCTTTTTTGCAGAAAATTTGATGTTTTAATACTTTCTTATTTCGCTTTATTAACACTTTATATACATATGTATGTTAATTTTTCTTTCTCGTTTCTTAATGAAATACAATATTTTTCCTATTACGAATTGAATCTGTATTTGAAATACATCAAAAGCCTCTGATCCTTTCTCTCCTTTCTATATCACCAAGGTAGCAAAATCAGCTGTTCGAAAGTACAGGCAAAAGCCTTATAGGAATGGTTTTGTCAACATATTACACAAATAAAAGCTTCCATCAAAAGGTACCTGTCGTCCTTTATCTTTGCATTAAAACTAATTACTTATTATATTCTCTAAAATATACGGTATACTACCAGTGAAATTTAAAAAAAAAATTAAATAAGATAAGATCATAATGCAAGAAAATATATTTGTAACCATTCATTACCAAATACTATAGGAGGACCAAAAACTCTTCAACTATTACCTTATTTAATGCGGTGCTTTCTACTGTGCCTTTACTGCATATGCTTATAAATATACAAATATTTTTCATTTTCAAAATTTACTTTTGTTTTTTTTTTTCATGCTCATAATTATTGTAACAGATAAATTTCATAATTTTTTTCACACTATTTAGCGCTTATTAAACCATTTACTGGCGTAATATTTGTAATTATATCATTTCTGAATTCAAGTTAATATTTTTGAATTAAATATATATGCAAATGTATGAGTTCAGAAGCTTTGCATTTACGTGTTCAATATATATTTATTATAAACTACAATTTTTAAATATTTAAACAAATGCACACACGTAAATTTGTGAATGTCCAGATAATGATGTTTTACAAAGTTGCATAGTTATTAACCCTTAACGGTCCGAAAGAATTTCAAGTTTACTTCTCACCAGGTCCAACTCTTTTTCAGACGCATCAACAGTTATATTGAGTTAAAGAAAGTTTACCTATGCAGAGCTCCACAGCCAAGCCTTATTATTATTATTTTTAAGAGCTTACCCCTTACAAGGTTCTAACCTGAACAGTATCTATAATATATAAATATAAATCTTAACTAAATAGCTTAAAAAATATACGCTATTTATTTTTAACTTATTGATGCAATCCGAATTATAGGTAACAGTAAATATTTAAAAACATACATAAACTGTTTTTTTTTAATTTTGCAAGAATGCTATTCAACGAAATCATTGTTTTTAAAACAAGTTTTGGAAACATTTCAATTTGCTAAATAATGGCATATTAACATTAATGCCATAGTTTTATTTACAACTCGTGTTAACAAGTGCTTTCAGTTGTAGCTTATTATTATTATTCTTTTTTTAATTAGATATAGTTAAGCTAAATGTATATTTTTGAAACACAAAAACGGTAAAAGGTTTGCGATATCAACAACCGTAGAAAAAATGAAAAAGTACTTAAAGTAAATTATTATCAAGTTTTTCAAGACACAGCTTAAAATTAATTGAATACATTCAACCTCAACTAAAGGAGCTAGTTTTAAATAATTTTAGTTGAATTATTTAGCATAAATATAAAGTTTTCTCCTACAGCTACAACATAGTTTTTCATATAAACATCACTTACAAAGGTTTTTGAAGTCTTCAAAAAAAAAAAAAAAATATTGACCATATAAATTCGAGTATAATAGTGTTTTGAAAAACAATAGGTATCAAGTTCTTATCATGAAAACGAAGTCTATGTTTTGAATGATATCCAAACATATGTATGGTATTGTTGGAAAGATACTAAAGTTTCAAATAAAAAATTACTATATATAGGTCGAAAGTACCTATAAAGTCAATAATTAAAAGATATTTCTTGATGGTACTGAAAGTCTTTCGTAAAGTTAAAAAAAAGCTAAGAGAAGTAGAGCCTACGATTTCGTTCGCGTTTTATTTCTAATTTTCTTAAAATTAAAATTTAGAAAAATGTGTTTTTAAACATTTGTTGTAGAGTTTGTAAGCAGTGTTTAAAATTATCCATCTACAAAAATAAAATGTATTGACAACTGTTCTAGTACTATATAGTAGATGTTAAATAAGTCGAGAATACCTATTCATATACTTCATAAGGAAAATTCAATGGTTTTCTGTGTTGCTCCCTACTCTGACTTAATTTAAAAAAGCGCAAAATTAAATAAAAAATTGTGTATAACAAGGATAATGCTGGATAAAATATCAGTAAATATTGCATTCACATTTTCTTCAGATTTAAATCACAGCTAATGCCTCGTATCATGAGAGATTTTCAAACACTAAATTTTACTTTAAGTATTTTTAATACAACTGTTTAAATTAGAAAAGTTTTGCAACGGTCTTCATTTATTTTTGCTGTAAAAGAAAGAAAAAACGTTTGTATACCATTTAAAACACACTTTCTTTTGTTCTTTATTAACAATTAACATAATACTCGAGTAAAAAATCATGGGTAATCAACATTCATAGAGGGTAATCAAGGACAATAAAAGTATGCGCACATATGTCAATGAAAGAATTAAGCTTTATAAACTTATGTAGTATAATCCCAACCACATTTATTGTGGTCGACATACTTTTACATTTGAATGAAAGTATTATTATCACATATTCGCTTTTCAAAAAAGGATTTTGCTGCCTTTTTTTTTTTTTTTTGTAGTACTTCATCCTGTATATATTCAAGTTTATAAGTTATTTTTTTTTTGTTAATTTGTATGATATTTATTCATCATATTGAGTTTATAATATATTTTTTTAAATTTACATTATGGTTAGATTTACGAACAAAAAGGTATTCATTTGCTTCACATATCATAATAACATAAATAAATTTATATTAAAATAAAAACAAAAACACGTTTTCAAATTAATTATTGTTATTTTACTTGGATTTTAAATTAAAATGATTGTCAAGAATATTTGGAATTCAGGCAGATATCAAAAAACAGAGGCCGATATATATAGAACTTGTACATACGTATTTACTTTCATATCTATTTTTAAATGTCTTTATTTGTTAAGACTCTCACTACCTTTAAACACGAAAACATTTTAATAATTCTGCTAAAATATGAACTGCAGTTAGCATTTTATACATATGAAAATACGAGATATTGTTTCTGATATTTTTTTATACTAAATACAAAGTGTTTTGTATCCTAAGGGCTGGGATTATGAATTTTAAATACCCCTTGTATAACAAGTATATGAAATAACTTGATTGACCTTTTAACATTAAAAAAGCAAACCGCAGTACACCTACTGAACGCATTAAAATCAAACAATTGACTTTGATTTTTATTTGCACACATCGCTTGTCTTCATGAAAATATTTTGCCGGTAATTTCAGTGGTCTTGATGACTAACTTCCGTCAAATGTAGCGATAATGACACTAGAGCCAAATGAGGTCTACAAGAAAAAGACTTTTTATTTATTTTTACAATGTTTTATTTGTTTTTTTTTTTTTTTTTTGCTTCTCTATTGGATAAATTTGAAATACAATTAGAATTACACATAATTATAAATATAATAAAATTCTTATACTGATATAAGTAATAAACTAATTTTAAATAATATAAGCGATAGCACTACAATAGCAATATTACGAAAGAATATGGATTGCTTTTTTGATCCCCTAGAATACAGAGTAAATTTTCAATGTAAAAAGTTTCTCCTCTCCAATGTTATTTCCCTGATATGCGAAGGATCCATTATATATAATACCCCCGCTGAGGTACTTGTGAGGTGTATACTTTCAACAATCACAATGCTGCTGGGTCTATGGGGGAAGTGGTGGTGCAGAATAGCAATTTGATACCTTCTTTATAATTATTCTTTCAGCATGTATGAATCGCCTTGATATCTACCAATTTAAAAACGCATGGGCAAGTTGACTCAGAAAATCTTTATACTCAAATGCCTGGAATATGTGGCCGAGATTCCATCGGGCGATACTTGCTAGCTGTAATTAAAGGACACAGCAAATTCGGAGCATATAGCACTAGAATAGGTCTTCTTAAATATATTGTAGCATAAATTTCGGTTTATATTATTATTGTTATGTATTATTCAGTTCTTAAAAAAATTATTTTATTTTAAATCTAATTAGGCAAACGAACAAAACCTTATGATATTATCGGACAAGCAGAAATTAACTAAAAGAAATATATTCACATTTCAAATCAGAAAAGTCTCAATCCAGGGTTAACAAAATATTTTTTGTTGGGTTTTTGTAGATTTGTATTGTAATTGATCTTCTTTAAATGTTGTGCCACATATTAAGCGAAGTTTGCGCAAACAAAGGACAACTCTTTTTTTTACTAAGCTATGAGGGTGCTGTAGTTATGGAAGTAAGCACGTTGACTACATAACAGGTTGCCCAAAGTTCAACCCATGCGGCAACCATAAATTTCAAACATGTTTTTTTCTGTTTAGTGGTATAAATACATAAACAGAATAAAACAATTGAGCGCACAGCCTCCTTCTTCTATACTTCTACATAACACATTCGCCGGAGAAGTAAAATAACTAATACCTGTTATTTTCTCTCCTCTATCCCTTTCCTAAAAGATGTAGTACGGTTACACTAATTAAAAGATATGCAAAACAAGCAGGTAATTCATGGGTTCTACGTAAAACCAACTGGTTCAATTTAGGGGAAAAACGCTTGTCATTGGCGAGCATAGGTTCACATAGCATGGCATTTAAATATATTCTTAGAACAAGTGAAAATTCTATGATTAGGATATATTTTTTCATTAATTTTTGTTTTTAATAATTTCTTTTTTCATTAATTTTCATGAGTTTTTAATGAGTTCAAAAGTTAAGACTTAATAAGAATAAACGAACTCATTAAAATGCATTATAGAAAACAAGTGCAAGAGGAGCAATGAAAATACACATGATTTTTGAACTACTTCATTTTTTTTGCTGGGAATAATAAAGAAAATATATTTACAACTTTGCATAATTTTATTTTCATGATTTATCTTGAGCTGTAATTCCTAGTAGTAAATGATGCTGTCGCCAGCAATTGAGCTTATAAGACTACTAATATCATACCATATGACTGCTAAGTTTAACAACTTTTCTCTTTGAATGTAGCCAGGAAGTAATACAAAATATTTAATTTTGATCACGTAACGTAGAATATATATTTGTGCTTAATACTTTCATTATATTTATTGTTTTTCACAAGTCATGCAATTACTATTATATTAATAAATATCTTTGCAATTTTTCGTATAAGTTCCCTAATAATCTTACTTAGTATTACTTTTTCCTACGAGTATGAGACAAAACACAACAATATATGTACATAGGTGTGAATTACTAAATTTTGTCGTTTGTATTCAAAGAAGTTAGGTTGGCAGTATAAATATGGAAGCACTGCAATGAAGTGTAAAAACACAACACAAGCATCTGCTTTACTGAGGATTAATATGTCATTTATTAAGTAAAAACCTTCAGAAGATGTATTAGAACTTTGGGGTAATTTCTATATTTTAAACACAAAATATATTTATTAAAATGCGTTTGCTCTAGCTGATTTTATTCATATGCAGATAACACACAAATTACATTTCACTCAAAACTAAAATCCATTACGTTTAAAATCGTTGTAACACAAAAAATTTATATAAAATTTTGTACATTTGTATTCAAAAACACACAATAACAGTTTAATATCTTATTCATATTCAAATAATTATATATTTAGTGCTTTAAGAAACCAATTTTCAGCTACATCGAAAAGCAAAAGAATGTATATTGGCGGGAGATAATATGAAAATTATTCGAACAACGGGTTCTATAAGAATTTGTTTTATTTTATAGTTATTTTATGAAAAAAAAAAAATCTTGCTTAACCTAACAGTTCTAAGAGAAATAAGAAAACTTCTGGGTTTCGGAAAAAGCTGTTTTCAAAAGAAAATGTTATGTGATAAATTTCTTAAAATTATTTCTTATTTCGTATGCAGAAAAACAGGCCAATTCTCTTCCCTAATAATTTTTGTGTTAATTTTTTGATTTTTTTGGCAACTACGATTAAATAAATATATTTAACAATCAAAAAAATTGATATTTATATTTGTTATTTTATCTTAAATCCGCTTCTCAATTTGGTTGTTTTAAAACATTAATATGTAATTAAAATTAAGGAAAAATAATATTTACAACAAAATAAAATAGCGTTGCAAATAAAATGAAAAAATAAACGCAAATTGAAAACATTAGTTTTCAGTGAGTAGATGTAAGCGGCCGTTAATTTATTTTGTAAATTAATTTTGAAAACTTTTATTATATTAAATAATTTCTGCGCACTAATGTGGAACAAATTTTCTTTGCAATAATACAAGCTATTAAAGTATTTTGTTGTTTTGTACTTATTTTTTTTCTTTGCAATTAGTGTTCATTGAACTAAATTTATTTTCAAAATAGAGTTCGTTATGTAGAATTTTTAGCATATTTGAAAGGAGAAGAATGTTTTTTTTTTTTTTTTTTTTTTGTTAAAGGGAAATAATAAACTGCAGTAAGTAAATAGCAAAGTGTAAGGCACAACATTCTTTTTATTTTCTTATGGAGCAATGTTTGCCAAAAGCAATAGAAATTCTGTAAATTTATTCAAAATTATAGAGCATTCTATACTGTAGTTATGTTGGAATTTTAAAATATTATTGAAAATATGATGCCATTCATTTTTAAGCTGAGTAGTAAACTGCAATTTATTTGTTCACTGGAAAGGTATATGTATCTCGTATTTGTAATAAGAATAAAAAATACCGAAAAATTTTGCTATTTTGTCTGGTACTTTAAAAAAGGTTAAAGTATTAAATATAATTAGAATTTTCGATTTTAAGTGTAAATGAATTCCTAACGGTTGTGAATTGTATCAAACAATTTTAAATCTGATTTGACTAATTTGATACTTAGAGGCTGCTGAAGTCAAAGTGGTAAACACGTTGACTACAAACCTGGTTGTTTCAGGGTTCAAATCCTGCGGCAATCAGAATACAAAAAAATGTTTTTTTCTGTTTAATGGTATAAATACATATTCAGAATGAACAAAAAACGTGCAGTCTCCTTCGTCGGTTCTTTCTCATAGCAGATTCGCCGGCGAAGTAAAATAAATAACTCTCTCTCCTTTCACCACCTGTCTTATCTCTCATCTATCCCTTTCCTAAAGAATGTAGCACGGTTACGAAAAATAACTAAATAGGTTTTAATGCCTGAAGTGCTAATTCTATTTAAAAAAAAAATTCAGTCGCTTTACATAGTTTCAAAAATTTAATACTTGAACTGCTCCGTTCTTTCCCACTGTGCGATAAACCGGTTTAAGTAAGGCCAAATACTATCAGTCGACATTAAGCTTTTACACCGAAAAAAAAAAAATAAATTTGCAAAAAACTTGTTAATAATAAAAAGGATTTCTAAAATCACAATAGAATTGTATAACCTAAAGGAATATTACAAATCATAAAATATTAGAAATTCTTTAAGCTTAAAAGTGTCCATATACTTGTAAGTGCTTTAAAAACGAAATTGAAAATTAAAAGTTAAAGTTCTAAACTTCTAAAAATTGCTTTTATTGAAATACATGGTATATGTTTTTGTTGTTTTTTGTAAGAAATGCTTTCATTATGTTCAGTTAAACACAAATTTAAATACAGTTCTCAATAAGAACGAAAAAAAACACAAATTAATTCTATTATTTATTCCTTTTTATTCTTATTTTTTCAACTGTTAATATTTTTATTTTCCTAAGATGTGTAAACCAAAGCAAAAAGTGGCTGGTTTATTAAAATATGGTTTCATTGTTAGTACACAGACTTTATAACCCAGTAAAAATGCAAAAGAAAAAAAAATTGTGGAGTGTGTTTTAAAAACTAAGAATAAAAACAATTTGTATTTAAAGAAGTCGAGAATAAATTTAATACTTTTTTATACAAGAAATTTTAATTTTAAGAGTTTTTAAATCTATTTTTTTACGAGATATGCTGTTATATAAAAAAAATATAATCTGTTTTTTTAGTTTGAAAGATATACTTCATAAAATGCCAATATTCACACTACTCAAAGACGAATTTTAATTAAAAGATTCAGCAGCTGCTGCATTTTTCTTAGGTTAGTAAACCTACAGATGTTTTAACATAAGCAATCAACTTTAAACATGACAAGCACATTTACTGAGATTTGTAGGAGAAACCGAAGTCTCTGCTTACGAAAAATCACAAATGTGAATGCCGAGGACGGCATTATATTTGCTGGCATATGAGTGGTCTTAAAGAAACCAATTCCGTTGCCAACAAGTAACAAATAAGAGAAAGAATAATTGTAAAAGTGTCTTGCTTATGACAAGGAGATATTAATGGTTACAGTGGTGGTGCCATTTTGAGTAAATATTAAGGTAATTTTTGCACAATAAAATTTTTTTTAATCAACTAATCAACAAACTAATTTTGAGCAGTAAAAATTCCTTACGTTTTCAATAAGTCATAAAATAAAGAAAACTAAAAATCGACTCATATATATGTATAATAACGGGGTCATTTCGGTACGTGAAATATTTTTTGCAATTTTTGGTGTTGGTGTAGAAAGTGATCGATATGGAATACAAAGCAGGTATTTTTGGAATTTTTGTCCGTCTGTCTGTCTGTCCGCCTGTCTGTCTGTGTTCGCATCACGTAAAAACTGCTAAATGGATTTAAATAAAATTTTGTTAGGGGTTTCCAAGCTTCTAAGGTTTAAATATAGAAAACTTTTTATTTCGTAAAAATAAGTTATTTCGTAGAAAAATGGAGATATAAAATGTGAAGTCACCAAATTTTAGTGGTATAATGATACTACAACAGATGTCAGCACATTTTATTTTTATAAATAGATAATTTTAAACACTGTATAAACTATTGTAAAATTTAAAAAATATCTAATAAAAAGGAAACTAGATTCAACTCTTAAATATTTTTACCTTTTATTTGAAAAAAAAAAATACCCACATATTTTAATGACACATATGGATTTATTTTACTTATTTTAATAATAATTTTTCATATTCGTTGAACAAATTCTTATATTTAACTGTAGATACCTGTTATTAACACTTATTTTTATTATCTTTTGGCTAAAATTTTAAGCATTGGATACAAATACTGCACAATTCTTTTAATATGATGCAAAATCTATATCTCAGACCGAACTTATCCAAATAAAAAGTTAACCAAAAAATTTTTCTCTTTAGAGACAAAGAAGTTTTACTAAAACAAAAAAAAAACATCTTCAGAGTATAATTTAAATAAATTGATCTTTTTAAACCACAAAAACACTTCTTAACATTTTATGCAGCAAAAAATGGGTTTTCTATTATTCAAAAATATATGAATGTGTTTTATGTTTGAAATCTCACCGCACCTGTAATGTATTTGTAATGTATTTTTAGTGAATTTATTAGGTGTAGTAATAATAGAAATGTCCTGTATAAACTTAAATGACCCTATGGATTTTATTACTATAGACTTTTGGTTTATTTAAAAAGGTCAATGAACGAAGTTAAAGGGAAAATAAAGAGTTTTGTGTCTGATTAGTTTTTCATTTTGTTTACAAAATTTAAGGTTTATATACTACTTTTTTATACTATGTTTTCTACAATAATCTTTAACTTTTTTTCTGCATTTATGCTATGTTTATTTTACGTATATTTTCGTTACTTATTATTTGCTTATATTTGGGTGAATTACAAAAATATCAACAGTTATATTCAAGCTACCAGAAATTTCATTCTCTGCATATTACACTTCTACTTTGTAAAGTCACTTTGTAATTATACTCTAGTTTAATATTTATGTTATAATTATTTTTATTTGTATATGGGTAAGTACATGAATGCATTTTATTTTCTTATTTTTATTGTAGTGGGTATAATTATACATTTTCTTTGTAGGTTCCTTGTGTCTGCCCGAAAAGGTTTTAAAACATCTTTTGTTTATATTTGTAGGCTTACTTACAAAACAAATCGACAAAGGAAACTCTTAAAATAAAGAGAAAATCAAGCAATAATCAAAAAAGGAATTATTCAAAGTAATAGCTACAAGAAAAGTATTTTTAATGCTGATGGCGGACGTACCGTCCAAGAACTACTGCACCACATTCTACTAGGATCTAATTTCTCATGTTTTCTTTAAAATTAATTAGTTTATTAATTAAGTGTTTTGCATAGATGTTTTGAAAACTTTAAAAAATAATCATTATCGTAAAGAGCTAATTTCATAAAGTATAACAAAACAAAACTGCAGGCTTCGTTTCGCTCAAGTGTTTACCTCTATATTCTAAGTTAAATTTAATAAATTTTCCTTTCCTCATAAAACAATTTTTATTATATCTGTCATTATTAAAATATATATGAAAATATATATGAAAATAAAATGAAACTAAAAAGATAGACATAATAAAAATGATAATAGACGCAAGCGAAGAAAGTAATTTAATATTATTTTAATGATTGTATAGAAACACAAAAACAAAATTGATGGCAGGTTTTTTATAAATTGAAAAGTATCTTTAAAAAATAAACATTAAGATGTCTGATAAATATTGCATTGATTAAACAAACACTGTCTATAATCCTATAAAAAATAAAACAAGAAAATCTAAAGCATTTAATGCTACAGTCAAAGGGCAAGTGACGTCTAATATTATATCGTTACAGGAAATAAATCTGCAGACGAGCAGATGTTGAGCATAGTAAGTGTAACTAATCAACAATATGTATAAAAACACAAAACAATTACGTAGAACCATCTGAGAATAAAAAAAATTTGGAAGAACTAAGAAAGATGAATTGTTCTAATGTACATAGAAGTGGCCAGAGAACATTCATGCGAAACTATATTGAAACATGACTAGCTTTTATAAACATTAAACTTTATTTAACAAGGATGAGGTGAATTTACATTCAGTAATCATTTACTGTTTGGCTTTTAAATTTATACAAAAAAAAAAAAAAAAAAAAAAATCAGCACACATCAGATTGACAAACAAATGTTTTCCTTTACATTCGTTCCTTTAAAAAATATTTAAATTTTTGGTTTTATTAAGTTTAAAATATCTACTTTAAATTTTGTTTCATTCTGATTCAGTCATTTGTAGTTTATTGTTTTTAAAATTTATAATCAAATGCTCTTCAAGTTTAGTTTTTAGTGTTTAAAATATTTTTGGTTTTTATCAACAACCAAAAACCGACAAAACAAGATGTCAAATTTGCACATGTCGCTTGTGAAAATATTTTTTGCTGTGTGTAAAAAAAATTAATAGTAATGTTGAAGTAAGGCTCAGCGAGAAGAGTCTCGAGACAAATGAGAATCTATGCAAGGCAGCTCATGCTTTGTAATAAATAAATTAGGAAAAGACAGAGTCAGTGTCAGCATAGTAATAAATGTTGCTGCCTGGTTGCTCTCAATGCTTGACTACTACACTACTTCGCGCACAGAAAAGCCAGAATCGGACTGGATATGTACCCTTTATTTGTTTACTTTAAAGATTCTTCTAACATTCCTTCTTAAGACTTTTCTCGTAGTGTTGGGTCCATTTCCTCGATACCAGTTTAACACATCATTTATAGGTTAAGTGAGGACGGCCCCTGAATATTATTCCATCCACAGCTTGCAAGTCTTCTTTGCACATCTCTTTTAGTGACTTCAATGCTGTAATGCAACTAAATCACATAAACATCGAAGAATAATGCCCACCTGCATAGGGCATAATTAGAAATATCGGAGGGAGATAGGAAACAAAAGTCGACGCAGTAGAGACCCCGCTTATGTTGCCAACATTGCAGTTCCACTGTGCATTATGATAAGTCTACTTCCCTTTGGAAAATGCAAGCTGGCTGCCATTTTATCGACATTAACGGATTAAAACATATCTACCACAAAAATAAAGACTGTGTTTAAGTATAATTTAATGTTTTGTTTTTTTTTTTTTTTTTTTTTTTTTTTGATAAAAATAATTCTAAGTTACTTTCTGTAGCCAGTTGAACAAATAAAATAAAAAGAACTACTTTTTTTAATTTTTATTTTTTCAATTAAATTGTTTGTTTTTACTTTAATTAAACATTAGCTTTCTTTACCCGACATAACTGCAATTACTCTTTTGCCATAACCAGTTGTATTCGTATAATCAATGATTTTATGACAGTCAATCTCCTATTTCAAGTATTCGCATAGATAGTTCTTTTGTAGTGTTTTCTCTTTAATTAAACATATAATGAAAGTTTGGATCAAATGCTAGTTAATTATACTTCTTCACTATCTGTAAGCTATATTCCACTCACTAGCTAGTTCATAAAATAAATTTTCTTCTAGTTAAACATCGATTTTTATTATTAACCGTGATGATAAAATTAAAGAAAATAAGCAATAACTGCCATTAAAAAAAACTATCAACTCCTATAATTATTTGAATGGCATTTAAAGGCAATCATATAAAGGCTTGAACAAAATTTATTTTTACAGAACAAAAATAAACTTGACTGAGCTAAACTCTTACAATTTTCAACACTGACACAGTTAGTTTAACGGTCCTTCGGGTTGATATTACCGTTTTATCTATCTCTTGTTGATTTTTATTGCTCGTTACTTTAAACGGTTAAAAAAATAGGGCAGTTAGCTACCCAACGCCGCATCGAGTAATCCCATAAATTTTACTTTGCTGCGAGAATTAATTATTGCGCAAAATCCCATAGACGCCGTTCTAGATATAAAGATGAATAATGGGATTTAGAATGTATTCCTTTTATAGTACCAATTAATATTCGAGCAATTGAAACCCAAGGGAGAAAAGCTATTTAGACTTTTAGACATTGATTTCAAAATATTTCGTGACCGTTTTGCATTAATCTGTCTGGCTTTTCAATTTTAGCAGTATATTGTATTTATCAGTGTATGAGTATCCGAAAGTTGGCGAAGGCTTTGCTCTGGATGTAACCTTATAAAAAAGTCAGCAAGTGTTAAATTCTGATTACTGATACTCGTACTAGGCAATATATAATCGAGAAATATCTGAGTTAATTTGATTTCTCTATGGGATGTGTGGTAAGTAGCTACGATTAGGGTTTTAGGATAAACTTTAATTTGTTATTTTCCTACTGCTTTATGTAAAATTCACCTACCTTAACGTAAACTGAGGCTTAATTTTTAAAGAAGTAATGCTCAAAGATCCCACCATGAGGTAAACTGCAGGGAAAGGCTTTTGTATGCAATGGAGTCTGGGTCTCTTGTGAGTTCGTTTCACTGCATATGTGGTATTTTTTTATTACCAAATCTACTACGCCAAAAACGATAAAGCGATAAAACATAAGTTTCTAACTGCTCTTGAACGCGACCGGCGATAACATAGCGATAGTGCTGTACAAGGAGCACACTATTCATAATAGTTGCCAAAGTATATTGATTAAAAAGGACACAATATGAAATTTCGGTTAAATTAAACCATTTAGTAATTTCTATCGGGCTTAAAAAACGACTCGTTACATAAAGCACGATAAAGAAATAAATGTAAATAAAGTTTGTATCTTCTTGTCCATATCTGCACAACATCCGACAGATAAGCTAATTAAAAATGTAAAACAATTTGACGAAAGATAATTTTTATGTCAAACGGACAGACGAACCTTAGTAAAATAATTATAAAAGAACTATATAAAAACTTTGTGTAATTGCAAATTAGTATTGAAGACTCAAAAACAGAATGTGTAATAAACCTAAATCTTTACTTTTATTCCTTTATAAATAACATCATAAAGAAAATAAAATATGTCTTTAGGGTATTTTAATTTAATGCTCTGTGACAGCAATGTTAGTGACAAAAAGTAACAAAACTCAACGAACGTACAGTAAAATGGAATTATTTAAAATCTTCCCAACAAATTGATTGTATACACAAAATGAATATTTAATAAATTTTTCTTCTTAAAGAAAAGATATCTTACTGTTAATGAAAAGTAATGGTTGTTCATTAAGTCCACCTTCCGACCCTGTCTTTAACTATCCATCTATATCTAGCTCTATTGAAATATAATAAAAATAATTATGTTCTTTAGTTATTAAGTCCCATGACAAAGCTATGCCTTCGGGCCTATCAGCTCGTTGCTCTGATTGCTGAGATAATGCATATGTAGAGGAAAACTAGAAGAAAACAAATTAGAGTGTTTTATACGGTTATGACGAATCTTATATCCTTCACTAAATATGTAAATCTAGTTTATTAAAATAACTCCAATCAAAATAAACAAATATTGTGGTGACAGGTGACAGATTTAAAAAATAAGAAAAAGAAAACAAAATGTATGATTCAAAATATTACATCAAAATGTCGTCTCGTCTGCATGGTTGGGCACTTTTAAAAGAATTTTAGTGTTTTACAGTAAGTTTTCTCTTCAAATGATATCTACATTGACATTTAAAAAAATATGTTGTTCAATCTTACTTTTCTATAAAAAATTGAGATGCCTATAACTCGGAAAATATGGGCACCTGCTAATTTTTCTATTTGATGGTTTTTTCTTATTTTTTAAATCTCTGTTGGCATTATTTCATTAAACTATTTTTACACTAAATTATAGGAAAAAAACCTATGCAAAACTATGTCTGATCGTTTGGCGTATTTTCTCTAGCTTATCTTGTGCCTTAGCAAAATTGGTTTCAACCTGAACATAGACTGACAGACAGACATACATACGGACAGACAGACATCGCTCAATTGACTTTGCTATGCATAAGAACTAAGAATATATATTCTTTATTCGTTTGAAAATGGATATTGTATAAATTGCAAACGGAATGACTAACTCAGGTATGCCATTTTTCCACCTGTAGTGAAGGGTATTAAAAATGTTACAAAACAAAAATATATTGAAATATAAACCATGTACATTTTCCCAATGACTAACTTAATATGCTACTAATAGTTTGATACCAAAATCTTTTTGAGGCCTAATATATAAAAATACCTTAAACTAATGAAGTAAGAAACCGTTCAGAAACGTTGTGTATCTAGTATATTTTTACATTTTTAAAACGCTCTTTCCATAGCAAAAAGCTTTAAGTCCGTTTTTTTTTTTTTTGGCTTTGGCCTTTCTAATATGGAAGATATTTTGTTTTCTAAATATGCTTTAGCAATTTTTTTATTAATTAAAGTCTATGGATATATGTAAATTTTTACAGACAGTAAAAAAAAATAATAGTAAATTTATTTACAATTATAATTTAAGATTTAATCATTTGTATTTAAAAATAACATTAACATTAACATTTACAGAAAAATCAATAAGATTGAAATGTTTATTACATTGTTTGCATATTCTTATTTACGAATCCGCATCTGCTAATTTGTATGATCTTGAGGATTTAACGGTTTCCAGTATCGGCAGTATCGGGTAAATCGTCGAGGAACATTAAGATTTTTATTGCTAAAAAGAAATTCTGAAACAACATCACCATTTATTAATTTCAACAAAAAAGTCACATTAAGCATTGTCATTCGACTTTTTAAAGTAGGCAATTTAATTTACGCACTAAATTTAAATTATTTCTCTATTCTCTTACTATTTTTGACATGCAGCGGGTATTAATTTTAATTCTCTTCTATATTAGAATTATAACTTTAAGATACAAGATCATATCTTCATATACTAGTGGTTTTTTCAGACATATAGAAATTGAGAATTGTCAAACAAACTGTTATACCGAGTCTCTTTGACACATATAAGATATACTCTGATACTTTAGCAAATCATCATTAAAATATTAAAGCTTAAATTACGCTTCCAATTACATAGTTTTACTTTGCACATCAGCTCGAAATTTGGCTTAACGGTTTTATTAACAAAGTTGCCGCATATGGAGTGACAATAATTCACCACAGGCCCAGCAGACTCCACTATGTCCAGAAATATGCGGTTTCGATGCTAGATTCATCATTGGACCTTTTTTCGATACGGCATTTAGAATATTGATAATAAAATTTATCTTAACTACATGTGGTGTTAACAGGATGGTGATCGCAACCATCAACTTATTAAAACCAAAATTTTGCAATCAAATAATTTGCAAAAGCAAGCGGCTTAAAACCTTTCTATTATTTCAAGTATACTTAATGAAGTCACTGGATTGCACTAATAAACAAGCAATTGTTGACGCCTTGAAGGCCAACATTGTACATGACATATGACCAGAAATTCTCAAAAATTGACTCATAACAGGACATGCAGAATGCATTTCATCAAAAACGGCCACGTTATCTGAATGTCTAATGTCGAATGTTAGTCATGTACTGATCTTTCGAATAAAAAATTTTGGTTTAAATTTAGTATTTGTTTGTACTTTTTTTTACAAATTGAAATTGTACCGAACTATAAAAAGCACGTTATGCTTCCAGAAGGGGCATGCTTGTAATACACCCCTCAAAAGAATACGATCAATACAGGCGCATATTCTTACAATTTAAAAATAAACAATTTGCAATAAAAAAGGCATCAACCCTTCGACCAATCAATTAAGAAAATCAGAATACAAGAAGCAACGGATAATCAATAACTCCGTAGTTGGTTTAAAGCAGTTCACACGCACCCTGAAACTTATTTTATTGTTCTCTTTATTATTCATGCTTTATTTAAACCATCAGTTACCAATAAGTGAAATATATTTTCTAATGAATACGAGTATTTGGAGTTAAAATTAATAACTAATTATTATTTTACAGGAAAGTAAAACTAAAAAAATTAGGTGTTTCCCTGAGTAATAAATGAATTACTTACTGTCAGAAATTCTTAGTTCAATTAGCAAATGACTAATTAATTAAATAATAGATCTTTTTATGATGTAATTAATTGAATTTCAGATTTTAAACACTTACTATATATGTGGAAAAATATGTCCTTTGACACAATTATATAGACTTAAGGAATAATGTGCTCAATTCAATAAATGAAAATCTCCGAAAGTTAAAGATAAGACTGCTCTACTTTATTTATTATATAAAGTAAAAGAAATATTTGAAATTATAAAATCGTTAGGGGTATAAGTGTATTTTTAATAAAACTTTTTTTTAACCCTTTATTTCAGAAATGAATTGAAATTTAAATTTGTATTTGTATATATTGAGTATATTTTACTATGAAAACAAATGCATTTAAGAAATAAACGTTTGTCGGGTATGAGTATTTAATATTTAATAAGTGGGATTTGCCTAATTAAAATATAACATGATAGTATCAGATCGTATTCTAGGCTTAGTTTCCTTTAAAAAGCAGTAAAACAGCATACAAAAATAGGCCAACATCAACGTGTGCTTATTTGAAAAAATTTGTGTATTTTTGGTTGTTCATCAGTTAAAATTCTTCAATCAAAATGCCAAAAATTTAAATTCTTTCATAAACATTGGCATTAATTAGTTTTTTGAAATTCCTGGTAAGAAACTTTATTTCGAATCACCAACTAGTTTGATTAAAATTAACCAAGCAAAGGATTTTGCTTACTAATTTACACAAAACAAAAAACAACCAAAAACAAAAAAAAATGCTTTAAGGTCAACCTAAAATATAGAGAAAAAACAGCGTAAAAACACAATTAAAGTTGAATACAAATCTAATAGTCCTTCACTTAAGGTTTTATTGTTATCCTTACGTAGCCACTTTTTTCTAAAATATAAGCTTTTAATATGATTTTTCATACAAATACATACATTTTTAACATGGTTACTTAATCTGACTTGTTATTATACCCTATTATATATCAAGACTTAAACTTCTCTTTGGAAAACTTTTCTCTTGTGTAACAATAATTGAAAAGTTATATTATTATATTCTCCTCTGTTACATTTTTACTGCTTCTAAACATCCTGTTTCTTCTTACAAGGATGACATGATATAAATATAATACGAGTGTTAAGAAAATAAGTGACTGAATGCTAGTTGATGAGTAAGTTTTACATGATGAACAGTAATAATAGTGCAAAGTATTAGTGCACATAAATGGACACTTTGCTGTAAAATAAAATTACAATACTTCTTATATCATTTTAAAGATTTACATGATTGTATGGTGCCTTGAAATTTTCATTTAAAATATTTATAAAAATAATAATCTTTTTTTATTGGGTTATATTAATTTACTTTTGAAGGAATCAAGCACAATTAGAGTAAATTGATATTAAGTTTCTTCTGTTTTTTGTTTTTTGTAACAGTTTGTATAATAATTTAAAACATAAACGATATATATATATATATAAGTATTCATATATTATTTTTTTTTAATTTTGTCTCAAAAAATAACAACTTGAATTTAAATTCAAGGCAGAAAAATTTCTCTTGAAGGTTTTGGAAATTAAAATAGATTCGTTTTATATATAGGTTTGTCCAACCAAGCAATCAATATTTCAGGGTGCTAAATGAAATATTTTACGAAAGTCATCTTTTACAGAGAGTAACTTTTTAAAGGTCATGATCATTGATGTTTTTTCTACGGATGAGTGTAGAAGCATGTCCATGTATGTCATGAGAGCTAAATTTTTTGCCTTTTTAATATTAAATGAAATGGATTTTGGTTAAATTTTTGTTCTATCACTACCATTATTATTATAGTAGATTAAGTATTTATACTAAATTATAATAATGTTAAAAAAATACACAAAAAATTAAAATAAATATTTTTTAAATTATTTTTTAGGTGTTCTTCCTTTCGAAAACAATTGCTGACAGATGGTTTAGACATATGATAACTCACTTTTTGGTTTTGATTAATCAATTCACCTGCCTCTGCTTATAAACCAGAAATGAGAAGCACAAAGTTATATTTTTAATAAAATCAGATTTAATGATGTTAAGAATATTTTTCTATATTTTATTTTATATTTCCTTTAAATTTCACTTGATTTTAATTTATAAAGAACTTATTTGTCTTACTGGTGAATTATGATTACAAATATAAGCCTTATTTAAGCTATCCTGTGTAATGCTTTTAATATTTTTTAAAGATCGTCATCATCGTTTAATATATATATGGGTATTGTATGGCAAAGTATAACTTTGACACTAAAATCAAAATCCTTGAAACTTGTCTTGGTGTATTTTCATCGACAATCTATGAGCTTCAGAAAATTAAAATCTTCCAAAGATAAAAGTAAATGTTTTGTAAAAACATAATTTATACACAAAAACAGTTCTTACACTCTCAAGATCTTTATTTGGTTTTATATTTTGAAGTTAAAACATTTAATTAAGATTGTAAAAGTTAAATTTTCAAATAATCGTTCAATTTTATATCACAAATAATCGTTTTATTAGTATGTCTGTATTGCAGACAAATGTAGAAATTTATGTAACAGAAACTTCATATATATGCGGGTTTACCATAAGAACAAGATATTATATATAGAAGAACATGATATAGACACACAGCACGGTGTTTTTCTTTTACTGTTCCACCAGATTTCATACTTCAATGGTTTCGAAATCCTTTTTTTACAATATTAAAACCCAAATGTTTTAAATCATGAAAGCTAATATTGAAGAGAAGACATATATTTTTAGCCAGATGTTTTGCGAGGAACAATTTAAAAGCTATTTGGTTACTTATATAAAATGCCGATGTCTAGATTTCCCGAAGTTTCATTAATAATTCGTAAGAAAATGATATTGAAAGAAACTTTTACTTATTGTGCATTTGCTAATAAGTTGTTTATCTTCTTATTTTTGTTGAAAATATTTGCTATTTTTTTACAAATAGACCTTAATAGCTGATTAAAGTGTTTGCATACAAATCATATGCAATTCTTAACTTTTAAAAATAAATAACATAAAAAAATAATTCTTTTATCTTGTTTAGAGTTTTAAAGTATGTATTTCGAAATGCTTTTAACTTTAGATTTTATTAAAAGTTCTTCCTTAATAAGTTTTGAATTAACAGAAGTTACTTTATGTACAAATATAAAATATTTCTTTACCTCTGATATTTGCTAAGATTTCCCAGCATTGATTTATTTTTAGTGATTTTTTTTATATATGTGTATATGTACTTTTATATTCCAAAAATAAAAGCCTTGAGAATTTAAGATTCAAAAACTTAAAGTTTTGCTATCATAAATGAATGAGTTTTGATTAAATTGTAAAAGTAATAAAATCAGTTGACTTGAAAATGACAACTTGGTATCACACCTTCAAATATGTAAAATTAAAAATCCAGAACATAAAAAGTATTTAACTGTATATATTTATAAACAATATCATGAAGTTCAAGCATGAACTTATTTTTATAAAAAGGATTTCAAAACCAACACAATGGATATGAAATTGATATTGAAAGCAAAAAGTAAATTATTAATAAAAACATTTGATGACATAAAAAAAAAAACTTGCCTCAAACTTGACTACTTTGCGTAAAGTTGAATAAGAAGGTCAAAGAAGTTAATACTATACTGTATCGCGGTAGAAAGTCTGATATATTTATTTATATTTTCTGATATTTTCACAAAACTTATTGATAATACAGAAAATAAAAACAAATGTATTATAATATTCAATATCATGAAATAAAACCAGATATATAGTAGCAGGACGAAAAAATAATTAAATCAGTTGTATCAAAAGGAAATATGAAAAAAGTTATGTTGCCTTATATTTGTATTAAAAGAACTGATAGTGTTCATATATTATTTAAACCGTATCCAACTCTGTGAAAAAAACTGAAATAAATGTGTGGATGTATGCATATACAATCACATACCTCGAAATAAGAGAATGGGAATATATAAACATTTGCTTATGTTATCTTTTTTTATTTTTATAGCCGTTTAAGGAAATTATAAGATGTATAAGCAATAAAAGACTGTGTTTTAATGCTGATGAAAACAATAATTTTCAAACACATTTGAACATGTGTTAAATTTGTGCCTTTTGCTCTATCCATTACTTTCACATTTAAGTAGTATTCAATGACTCTAGTGCACTACATTACCCTACGGTGCGATTAATATTTAATGGATTATTAAACACTTACAATATTTCCCTAAATATCACTCTCATTTCAAACCTTATTACAAGGTTGAATAACATATATCCAAACATTGTTCTAGGATAATTTTAAAGCTAAGAAAATGTAGTGCTTCACATATTTAACAGAATTTATCAACATATTTTACATATAAGAGTCAATGATCTTTATAGGAGCTTAAGTAATGCAAGAGTATTAAAGTACAATGAATATTTGTATGTTTTATATAAAACGAGCCTAAATATGAAAAACTTCAACAAGTTATTACGGCATGTATATGATTATAAAATTGTAGGGAAAAACTTAAACGAGCAAAAGTAATGAACAGCCAGTATAAGAATGTGTACATACATACGTAATATATAACAACATGTATGACAGTTCGTTGCTGTCGTTTATTCGTTTTAACTGACATATATAAAAGAGGGTTCAATATATTTTTACTTTTTAAACATTTTTAATTAAACTTTGCAGACGACACAGTATAAAGGAACAAAAAGTGTTGACAGAATAAATGAGATCACTTAATGTAAGCAGACACTTTTAACATGTCTTAATGCTATCCAGAGTTCACTGAAATTAAAATAAATAATATATTTATAATGTTTTTATTTGACCTTTTTTTAATTGTTAAATTTTATTTAATTTATAAGCAATAGGTCTTTTGTTTATTATATATATTTTCAATATTTCGCTACACCATTGTGTAGCATCTTCAGGAAAACAAATATTTATTGAAACAATATAAAACAATAACAACAAATGTAGTAAAAAAATTTTTTTCAAACTAACATATTTCAAAAAACAAAAAATATTTTGTCAAATAAAAAATTTAAAAAACAAATACAAAGTACAAAATTATTTCTTATTTACTAAATATTTATAAATCTGAGCTACATTATCTGTGTGTGCTTTAAAATTAATTCTCTGTGCTGTTGGTGTAATAATAATTTGTAACATTTCTAAAATATAACGTCTTTTATAATTGTTTACTATGTTTATTACTGAAACATTTTCAAATTGTGATAGTGATTTAATCTGGCACAATGAGATGATAATGCAGTTTTTTGTGAATTAATATTTTTATATCTTTGATCAGATTTATGACCAGCAATTCTAGTTTTTTTTTACTACATTTGTTGTTATTGTTTTATATTGTTTCAATAAATATTTGTTTTCCTGAAGATGCTACACAATGGAGTAGCGAAATATTGAAAATATATATAATAAAAAAAAGACCTATTGCTTATAAATTAAATAAAATTTAACAATAAATAATATAAATATTCGAGGAAATAAATAAAAAAGAGTTTTAAAACACTGAGTAGGAAATAACCAAAGAAAATTCTGAAATCGCACATAATTTCATCCAGAAATAATTTTAAATTTTAAGGGGTAAAAGAGACATATCAACTGATGACTTAAAAATATTCGAGTTTTCAAATTTACGAGAGGAGGAACATTTTATGTCAATATAAAAATACAGTACTAGACCTTGCATTGAACAGTAGCACATTTGGCGAGAAGCCGGTCATAAACTCGTAACTTTTGATTGGATCGAAATTTTGATAAGCGGTTTTTTCTGTTTGGTAGGTGGGATTTTAACCTTTAATTTTTAATAAAAAGCATAAAAGTCGACCGACAAAAACAAGTTACGAATGGTTTAATATTCGTTACCATTATTAATTGAAGTTGAGTATAAAAAACAAGTGTTAAAACATTAAAAAAAAATTTTACATATTAAAATAAAAAAAACGCCAAATTTTGGCACCCGTAATATTTTTAAGCTTAAAAGCAATAAGGGTTGGCCCTTTTTTAAGCATCCTTTTGAAATAAAAAATTTTTAAATTTTAACACTTTCTTAATAAAAGTTTTAATGAAAAAATTCTATTTTAGGTAAAGTTTTATTAAGCAATTTTAGTAAATATTTCCTCTAAATAGCATTGATTTTCATCTTCTAATATTTGTTTAGCCTCCTCTTCTATTTCGACTAAAGTAGTTTCCCATTTTTGTCGAATGTTGGACATATGTGGATCTGAAGTACTCAACAAAATGGTGAAGAGGTCTTCATTAGTACAAATATGTAGACATTTTTCTTTTGTTATGTTCGCGGAAAAACTGTAGTCTTTGTTCCTTTTTTATTGCTTTTTATTGCTAATTCAGACAGATCTCCTATTGGTAGCAAATTATGTTTAATGAGTTGTTCCCCAATATACAAAATTTTATGAACCATTGAAGACGTATATCTCCAAGAGTATTTTTTATTGTAAAGTGCAGCTATTTTATTGGCGTAAACACCATTTTTTTTATTTGCATTTATCTTTTTGCTGCATGCTAAGACTTCTAATATGATTTTGATCGTCTTATTAACTCATAATCTACACCTGTGATAGATGCTGCAGTTTTTGGATCGGAAAAAAATCTTGAAGTATTTTCATCATTCGAATTTCCTTCTCTTTATTTGGGTTGGTCGATTATAAGGCCTAGCTGAAGATATCTTTCTTGAATTTTTTATTTTTTCTTTCGTTTTTCTGAAAAAGTTAACAGGTAATAAGAATAATCAGGTACAGATCATCTCATGCAGTGTGTGTGTGCACATTTTTTATGTACAAAATTGTGTTATTCAATTAAGCAAGCAATTAGCTTACATTTCCTTACCTATGTGATAATAAAACTTATATTCGAAAGAATGCCATGTGCATTCACGTATTTTATTGTATATAATTTAAGACTTCCTTTTTAATTATTTTATTATTCTGGATTCATAATTCCTTATGATCTTATTATTTTATGATATATTTGCCATTACCAACTCTAATGGGTAACCAAAATTTCATTGAATAATTAGATTCTTGCAAATGTGATAGGTACAATATAGTGCATTTGTATATTACTAGATTCCATCGCAAAAGTTATAATTGCTATCTTTCAAGGAGATATGAAAAAAAATTGGCTATAACACTGCGTTAAAAAGTTAAAAAAATTAAAAAATAACTGTGTAGAAAAATTTTTTTGGACAAATTTCGTATATTTTCATAATTTTTGTACAAAATACCTGACCTTGGGCAGAAAAATTGCTCTAATGCACAACGTCGCAACCTGGCGCACATACAAGGGGAGCTTTTTGGCTATAACACAGAGAAATATCTTTTTGACGTGGTTTAACGGGAGGGAGTTATGCTCTATTAAGCACAAGATTTTTTAAAAATTTTGAAATTTTTTTTAAAACAAAAAATTTAACAACTTCTAAAAAACGTAACGACTTTATTTTCAAGGAAATGATAACTAACAAACTGCATAATTAAAGAAAATTTATTTTAATTTGATATCTTTTAAAACCAAAAAGTTATAGTAATTTGAATATTAGAATTTACTAAAAAAAATTAATTTTAACAAAATATTCGGAAAGTGAATTTTGGATCATCCTGTTCCGTGTGTTATAGTCGGAACAGAGTTCAAAATTTTTGTTTCTCAAGGTTTACTGGTGTTTACTTGCAAATGATTAAGAAAACACTAAAATGGGTTACCACAAAAAAAAAATGATTCTTGGCCGCCTTCTCAAAATATTTTCCACTCTCCATCGGCCGGTCTATAAATTTACTAAGTTCCTCCGCAAAATAAGATTTCGAAATTTGTTCAATGCATTCTAATGCTGTTTCATTTTAAGGACAGTTTTTATAAAGTGGATAAACTTGAGCCAAAAGTAACCTTCTTGAATACTTTTCCAAAATTAAATAATATTTAAAATAATTAAGTTCTGCTCCTAGATTTGTTAGTACTGACTATTGCATATCTATACGTATTATAAAACAGTAAAGTGGTCATTCCTCTACAGGAAATATTTTTTACAAATTTTGTTGTTGGTGTAGATATTAATCGATATGGAATACAAAACACATATTTTTGGAATTTTTGTCTGTTGGACTGTCTGCGTTTGTGTTACGAAGAAACTACTAGATGAATTTAAATAAAATTTTCGTAAGGAGGACGTTGAGAACCTTGGTTCAAATTTTCGGTAAAAATAATTCGTTTCGTAGAGAAAATAGAAATACCAAGGTGGAATTTTTAGAAAATAACAAATGATAAGCAGATGAAGTCGTGAGCACGGATATCATTATATCCTCTGGGTTTTTGCACTTTTACGATCCTACATGACCAATGGGGTAGCAGTCGCTTTTTTTGTTGTTATGCTTTTGTTATTTTAAATTATTAGATCGTGACGTTCTTTGTTATTTACGGGTCTAGTTTGTATTGTTCTTTAGTTGAAAAATGTTTAGTTACTACACGGAACTGATCCTTCCACATATTCGGTATAACAATATTAATAATATTAATAATATTAATTAGAGATTGTCTGCTTACTGCCACAGTAAACTCCACTTGCAAAAAAAAAAAAAAATTCAGTAATCCCACAGAACACGACGGTTCACGAAGGCATTGTAAAATAATAAATACTGCGTTGGAAATAAAAAAGTCGCAAAATTATCAAACTATTTTTACTTACAAAGGGCATGATTTCCCTAGAGCCACGTTTTCTATATTATAATCTCTGTAACAAAACAAGTGGTAGTTGATATAAATATTTTTACATTTCATTTTTTATTTGCTAAGAGTTAAACATTTAATTTCAATATGCAGTTTTTACATTTGAATATTCCAATTTCTTTAATAATTTTTTGTTTTTTGTTATTACTGTAAAAAATGCATTGAAAAAAATCATAAACTATTTTTTTTAACGCTAATAGTCGTAACTATTAAACATTAAAAAAATTAATCCTATGCATTGATATTTTGATGTTATTATACCAAAATTAAGTAAACTGTCATTGTATTCAGCGATAGGCGGTAATGTGATTCTAGAATAAGTTGGGTGGTTGACTAATAAAAAAAAAACTTTTTTATTACTTCGGTCACCAATATTTTATATAGGAGTCCCAATTTTAATCAATAAATTTGAATTATTAATTAGATTGGAATTTAAAAAAAATTAATACAAATAACACTTTACGAGTATTTAAATAGACGTAAAAAAATAAGGCTTAATCAATACAATTTTTAACTAAAAATAAAACGTGGCACGTTTTAAAATTTGTTTGACCTTATTGAATTGTGCTGTGAATCTACTTGTTAAGTGGAAAATTAAAAACTTGTGTTAAAACGCAGTTAAAAGTAATGGATGTCATTCCTAGAGAAGGGCTTCTTATTTACATCGAAAAAACCTAATATACATTGTAGGTTTTGTATGCTATTTTGTAAATGTTTTTTTGAAATAACATGTTGATCTACTTCTTAGATTTACATTTTTCCTTGCATAACGACAAGATTTTTGAATAAAACTTTTTTCAGTATTTAGAAAGCAGATAAGAAGTAGTTCAATGCTGTTAAAAACCAACGACATTCCTTCAAAGACATGCCTATGTAAAATTCATCCGAATTTGCACCACTTCGTCAGTAGTTGATGCCGTGTTTTCATTACATTTTTTTCATCACTTTTTTTACCGGGAATTGTTTTTCCTTATTGTAAATAGAACAAATATTTTCTTATATATTTTGCAATTCTATGAATGTTTTTATAAAATTTCATTTTTTAAACGGAATGCGAGCCAATATACGTGTAAAAGAAATACATACAGAGCAGAATTTATTTATTATTTTATTAGAGAATTGTTTAATTTATTAAATCATTAACAATGGTTTGAAAACAATTACTCTAGTAGAAAAAATTTAAATTATTAATAATAATAATAATAATAATAATTAATATATTTTATGATTTTAAAAAGCGGTTGTAAAATACATAAAAAAGTACGCATCATAAGTTCTTACTCTAAAAGAAGTAAAACTAAGCTTTAAGTTAACCATTCTAACTCGAAAATATTTTTTTAGTAGAATTCGTATTATGAATAGATTTGACCTAGTTAGTTATTAGTTTTAACTTTTTTAATACAAACGCTCTATTTTAGGTAATTCTTTATATTATGAAACATTACTATTGATTATATTTTATTTAATTTTTTAAGCAGTAGGTCTTTATTTTTTATAAATAATTTTGATGTTTCGCTACTCCATGGTGTAGCATCATCAGGAACGCCAATATTTATGTAAAAATCAAAAACAACAAAAATTTAATAAAGATTTTTTAAAATAACATATTTCTAAAAACAAAAAATTATTTGGTTATATAAAAATTTTCCAAAAAAAAAAATCCAAGTACAAAATTATTTTGTGCCGTATCATCTATAATCTTTTTAAAATATAAATTTAGAAAATTGTGTTTTTAAACATTTATTGTGGGGCTCTGCAAACAGTGTAAAAATTTTCCATCTGCAAAAATAAAATGTCTTGACAACTGTTCTAGTACCATTATACCGGTAAAATTAGGTGTTTTAACAAATTTTATCTTTACAAAATGTTTTTTTTTTACGAAAAAAGTATTGTATATTTGAACCAAGGTTCTAAGGAACCTACTCACAAAATTTTATTCTAATCTATTTAGCAGTTTTTACATAATGGAAACACAGACAGACAAAAATTCCAAAGACAGGTGTTTTCATATAGACTTCTATCTACACCTACACCACCAAAATGTTCAAATAACACTTCATGTACAGAAATGACTTAGTTACTGTTGTATTACATGTATAGATTTTTATAGATTACAAAATTGGAATAGTAATTTACCATTGAGTTGATAATGCAGTATTTTGTAAATTAAAAATTTTATATCTTTAATTATAACAAGAAATTCTAGTTTCTTGTTTACTTTTCGTTGTACCTATATATACTTTATTGATAATCTCATTACCGCTTGTCCTACAAGGAACTTTATGGACTAAATTTGATAGCTCCTGATTTGGCATTTTATCTTTAGTTCTGCTAAGTCATATTTTTAATGTGTAATGTGTTTTGTATGCCATTCTATTTTTATTGCAGTAAAAAGTTTTTGATTTTTCTGCTCTGATATCTTAGGTATCAAAATAAAAGACTTATAAGTCTTCGGTTCATTCAAATTTCTTAAATTTGCATTATTCCTTTTTATTTAAAATCTTATAAATTTTTTTGTAACTTGAATAGTGAAACTATTATCTTTCAATATATACTCGTATCTAGTATTCTCCTCATTCTTTGATGTAAGAGATGTTTGAAACATTCCCTCTAAATGGTTATGGAGGACTTCGGAAATAAAATACGCATACGTCCACAAAGCTATTATCTTACCTTAACAGTATTTGGTATGGTAATAACAATTCATGGAACCTTTCAATGAATACTTGTAGTTCTAGGAACCTTACCATGAATTCCTTTAGTTCTAGGCTTTTTGTAATTCTAAACAATTTAAATTTTCGTCAGCACTAAAAGAATCCATTTCAATTTATTATCTTTAATTTCTTCTTTGTTCATGTTTTTTAAATAGCTGTTGTTTAAAATACTGTAGACAACAGCTATTTTAAAGAAAAAGAAGCATACCGCGTGGGCTGAAAGAAGAGTCAAAGGAAATTCAATTCACGATAAACCGCCCAAAATACTGGAATACCAGAATTAAGAAATTGTCTTCACGGAAAGCGTGGTATTATTATATATTTATTTGTGAGTACGGCTGTGGAACGGAAAGAGGGGTACTTGCCGCTATTGCTACCAAATAAAAATGCTTCTAAATTGAAATTCTTGAGTGAGGTTATTTTATTCAAAAACATTGAATCCGATTTGGATTGTTGATTGTGTTATAGTTAAATTTAGGTTTAACAAATCTATGATGCCGCCAATGCCGGACGTCTGGATTTGCTAATATTTCTAGAATAATTTAATTCAATATGAATAGATAAAAAAATCGCAAGAAAATAAAATTTTTTTACACCTATAACGTTCCAAGAATCCTCAAGTTTAATTCTCCACAATTTCATAGCCGTTGGCAAAGAATTTTTATGTTTCTGTATACTTAGCTGCAGATAGACCGGTTAAATACGTGAACACTGAGATTAATTCTAGGTGATTAAAATACGTTTATGCGAAAATATTCTTACCTTAGTGTTAGAAGTGAATCAGTAGTGTTAAGTTTGCAAGTCCTTGTTTATTAATCCTTTCTATTTCAGTAAACTCTGAATATAGTCAATATTTTTTAGGCCCGACTGAATTTACGAAAAGGGTTAGTGTCAGACGAGTGAACAGAATGAGCTCAATTTTTCACATATTTGATCAGTTACTTTGTCCATTTATTAATATTGAGTCTTAAAAAAAGCTACCAAATATATTTAGATTTTCTTCTAAAAGCAATTTAAAATTCTTATTTGTGGCTTCCCGGAGTTTTTAATAAATCAATTCCCGCATATGCATAGAAACCAATTCTTCATACTCTATTATATCCTGAAAAATACACTGTTTGGGAAGGTTTAAACTTCGTTGGACCTTATTTCCTTAAAAATGAAACTGAAGATTTCCTACGGTCGAAAGTTATTATAACCACACCAGCATCGGTAATATTTTGCTTAAAAATTTAGATAGCATTCATATGAGCGAGTTGTGGTTACAACGGAATGGCACTACGCCTCAAGTAGATTTCACACAATATCCTTTGAGGTCGTGCGACTTAACACCTCTCAATTGTTATCGCGAGGTCAAGACAAAAACAATAAACGCTTTGGTGCTAAGCACTGTTAGTGTTGTTCGTGGCGGTATGTAAATTTTCAAAAAAGTGGGTAAAATTACACCCCAGAATGCGCTGCTGTAGTCCGAAATTAAGCTCGTGTTAATGTAATGCATTTATTTTTCAAATAAATATTTTTTTATTATTTTAACTAAGTTTTTTGTATATGATTTAAAATTTACTTTTTTCTCCTTCTTTTTTTTCATGTATTATATTCCACGATTCAAAACCTGATTGAGAAACAATTAAAAAAAATAAAAAACTTAAAATAACATCTCTGATTATACAAAATTTTTCACAAGGTGATGTTAAAAAAAATTGTTAAAAAATTGTTTCTATCCTTGAAAAGGAATCGTACAGCACAAAATACACAAAAAGGTTCATTATGCAAAAGCTTGCCGCATTCGTTTATTTTATCGGTTTCATGCTTTGCTTTTAAAATATTTATTTCTAAACCTTAGGTGAAAGCAGTTACCCAGCTACTTTTACCATTTTCAAACGGGTATTTAATAAGAAAACATATTGTGATGTTTTCACAAAATATCCATCTCAAGAAACTTAACTTAAAGTTTAAAGGTTTTATGTCAAAACTTGCCAGTTAAAAATAATTGCACAAATGTTTGTTAATTTCACATCCAATAACTTGGACGTAACTATTAATAACAATTTTAGAATTCTTTGAATAATTTGTCCTCCATTTGCTATTTTCGACACGCTCTAAATGTTTTAAACTATTCTTTCAGAAATAACTGTACTTGAATATGTGTAAATGCAAACACATTTATACATTCATGGAGTATTTTGGCGGTAAGTAAAAAAGTTTTAGATTGTTAAATATTTTAGCGCATAAAAATAACAATTCCTTTTTTCTATTTTTAGTGCAAATTGGATAAAAAACAACAATTTTCTTTTTTAAGTTTCGTCTTCCACGTATAAATACCGTTTTGCTTATAATATTAATACTTCATGAGCGCTTCAGTTCTTTTCGCTTCTAATGCGAGATCAACCTGGGGGTTTTCAAGCAAATTAGACAATTTAAAAAAAAAATTATTTTGACAAATTCATAAATATATAACTGAAGAAAACTAAAGTCTTAAAGTTACTAAGCATGAAGTTAACTTAAAATAAAATTATTAAACGAAAATTTTTTGTTTTTACAAAAACAGGATTGAGAAACCCTTTACATATCAATAATACAAAAGAAAACTTACGAGCGCACTTTAAGCAACCGCCGTAGTCGCCTTGGATGTCATGACTGCTTAACTATTAAACAGAAGATAATGTCTTCTTGTATTTTATAAGCGACTTCGGTAAAAAATTCTAATAAAAAAAATCTGCCTACGTGCCAATTAAATAAAGGAAAACAAAAGTAAAATAAGGATATCGGAAGAGACAAACATGAGTAAAAACGACTGAGAAATTTAGAAGTTAATACCAGTCTGCAAAAGTCGTTTCTGAGTTGGTTGAAAAAGGTCCTGGTTGATAACACAGCTATAGGGTATCTGCAAATTTGATTTTTACGGTGATATCGGGCATTGCTGTCTAGACAGTTGCGCAGATAAAAGGTTATTTTGATTCTCATCAATCAGTCAACAAAGTTTGCGGAAACAAACAAAATCTATCCGTACCATAGAGTAAGAAATAAAATAAACAAATACCTAATAATGTGCCAAAAAAAAGTTAAATAAAAATGAGAGCACTTGGAAAATTAAAAAAAAAAAAAAACAAAGCAAAAAACATGAAAATATAAAAATATGAAATCAGTTACAAGCAAAACACAAGCTAAAATCTTTGCCACAAATAAGGATAAATAAAAAAAAATAAATATCCTATTTAACGTGGAATGCCATGTATATAGATTCAAAAGGTGTTTGATAATATAAAAAAAGTATGTTAAAGAAACATAGGAATGACCGTATATATCACCGTTGAAGTAAAAATACGAGGGCAGCTTGTACAGCATTGCAATGTGCCATGTGCAAGATAATTGCTTTGTGATAGTTTATATTTAATTTTTTTTTTTGACAATGTGCTGATATAATTAGCTTGGTTTCTTAAATTTTTAAGCTGGTAGAGAACAAGCTTGCCAACAAGATATGCAGCTCTCCTCACAGTAAAAAACTTGTCAATTTTACGATTTTACTCTTTTTTTAGTTTTTTAAACTATTTTTTGTAAGACGGAAATTGTAAGCATTCGAAAAATAATTAAAAATCTAAGCTAGGAATTACAAGATTCAAGTTAGTTAGAACTTTTTTAACAGGAGGAGGTTGTATTTATAAATTAGCACAGATTGTGTTTACCAATGGCTTCAGATTGGTTCAATTTAAGCTTTTATTTTCGATTTCATGATAGAGAAGAAGATATATTTAAATGAATGGAAAATTTTTAGACACCTCAAGGTACGTCCTTATAAAGAGGTCCGTTATTTAGATAAAAAAATTGTGAAATTTTCATTATTGTTTATATTGATATTATATGCCATATGTGTTTTAATGGACAGCTCTAATATTTTCATTTGCATTACCTTAAAATTCAATAAATAAAAAATATAACACAACAAATTATATATCGGACATTACCTTTAGGCCACCGTATAGTTACTTGTGTACAAAAAAAACTTTTACATATGTTTTCTTTTTAAATAAGTATATAAATTAAAACAAGGATTTTATAGTACCATCACGTCACGTTTTAATAATTCTGCAAAGTACGTTGTCTACAGTAATCAAAATGGTATAAAATGAACAGGAAAAGAAAGTATATAAAACACAGAAATCAAAACTAGTCTCAAATCGATTTTTATTTAATTTAAAGAAAATTGCTATAATTGATTTTAGTTCGTTGTTATATGTAATTAATTTTAAAGAGAGTACTTAAGTCAGATAATAACAGCATTGCTTGTGCACTTTAGTTTAGTGCCATTATAAAAAATATTTATGACTTTTTTACCTAAAAATCATTAAAAGAAAAATTAAAATGTTTTTAAAAATATTTTAATTCCTGAAGATGGTACACAGAGGAGTACCGAAATATTGAAAAAGAAATAAAAAAATATTTGCAATTTCTATAAAATAAAAAAGGACTCTCTAAGCTAAAAATAAGTTAATTTATTACTAAAAAATATTTTTCATTTAACAGGCAGGAGAGTAAGTTTTCTCAAATGATTTTAAAAATGATTTCCTGTGCTACAAATTTAGAAAAAAAAACTTCAATGGCTGCTGTTAAATGGGATACACATTTTGCTTGTGTCTTATGTACTAATTTACAAGAGCTATTGTTCTACAACTGACATTGAATTCAAAAGGAATAAAAATTTAATATTTATTTCCGTGATTGTTCTTAATTTTAAATATCCATGTTTTAACAACACTTATTTTCGCGAAAATAATAATTTTAATACTTCTTGATAATTACAATTTATTGCTTTAAATTTTAAATCTTGTTGCCTTTTTCATTTATTGACTGATTTCAGTTTAAATTTAATCAGTTTTGTCCTACAGATTCCAAATATGATTGGAATATTTAAATGACCATAATTTCTAGCAATAAATTATCTAATGTATTACTATCGTCAACAAAGCTCTTAACTCTTCTGGTGTCGCAATTGTAAAATGCTTTGTAAATTAAAGCTCTGTTGCAAGGAATAACTACGAAAAAAGTATTTTAAATAAAGTTAAAGTGTTTTTCTTACTTTACGGTGCTAAAGCAAAAATTGCTACTATTGCTACTGCTATTCCTGCATATAAAGTGGTGACAAGCCTTTGAATATTGCCGACAGTTTTCGATAAGTATCTAAATATTCTTACATCAAAGCAGTCACATGTATTTATTTCTTTAAAGCAGTTGCGACTGTTTTTATGTAAAGATTTTCATAAACTTACAAAATCAAGTTTATTTTACAAAACAAAATGTAAACTTACAAAATCAAAATGTAACAATAACTAAAATGTCATATTGTAGTAGAATCTTAACGTTTTAAATCGTCTTAAAATAATAATCGCAGTAGCATGCGGCATATCAGCATTAAGCGAAACATCGAGCAGATTGATTGTGTGTATATTTGTGATATGATGTTAACAAAATGAAATATAGTTGTTAAAATAAAGTTAAATCAAAGAAATTAATACTTGGTGTAAAATAAACTTACGACTAAATAAAACCGTAAAAATCATAAATAGCCTATGATAAATAATCAAATTATGTGTTGCAAAATTCTATAAAAATCTGTTAACACGTGACGCAACTAACTCTTAATTCTCAATGCAATTTTATCCAGGGACAGTTTCTTCCTAAAATAGGGTTTACCTTTACAATGACAGAAACGTACACACTTTCTATTCCACTAAAGTATGTTCCTAGAATTTTTTTGTTTTGTTTGTTGGATTGCCTATAAATTTTAATATAACTGAGTTTTAATCATATTCTTAAGTCCATATAAAACTTCAGCTTAAAGTGAAAATATGTATATATTTTCTAAAATTAAAATTTGCTTTGCACTAAACAAACCTGAAAAACAATTATTATAAAACAAGATATTATTCTTGTTAAAAGAATATTAAAAGATATTAAGAAAAATTTTACAAGAATTAACGCAATCACATTTTTTCTGAATGATTTTTTTTAGTATTTAATTAATTTTAACTATTCTATTTATTGCTTTAAAATAAAAAATTTGTTTTCAGTTCTAATTAAAGTTATATTTTTATTTTTAGCAATTTGTTCAAAACTTTTATATTTTGGTATCTGTTAAAGAGGAAGGAAGGGTGCTTTTTACAACTTTAACTTTGAACTTATTTGTTTGTTCTTCTTAGCTCTTCGTTACCTAAAAAATAAATCTTTAAAGCAATATTTTTATCTTTGCTAAAATCTGTGCCAGACTTTGTACTAAATAAAAGCAAATAAAAGCAAAATGGCAGAAAAAATCAAATCGTTAATCCTAGAAAGTACAAAATATTTAGGAAAATCAAAATAAATTTTTCATACATAAACAAGTAAAATAGATGTGCAAGTTTTCTAAATAATTCTTTTGAAATTCATTTAAAACTTGATTTGATCCTTAACAAAAAGAGCATCTAAGTTACACGAATAAACAAAGAACACAAAGAACAAAAATAGAGTCCTCGTGTATTAACTTTTCAATAAAATTTATAAGTTTGTTGACACAAAAAATAAAATAGAAAAAGTTTTTGACTACTGTTGATCAATACTGAAAAGTATCGTTATATCATTAATAAGTCCAAAAAATAAATTTAAGTGTCATGAAAATTAAAATAGAAATTAAATTAAACCACGGGAGTATTAAAAAAAATTTAATTTAATTTCACAAAACTAATAATTCAATTTCCGTGATTTTTTCTATTTTCTAATTTAATAATACTTTAAAATATTATTGGCCATATTTTCGGTAAACATATTTTCAAACATGTTCAGAAATACCTTATATTTTTCAAAGCATTGTTACTATAAAAGTATTTTTTTATAAAAACAATGCCTTAAAATTTTCGTGTGGAACTCAGAACATGTCTGATTGCTCTTGAAAAAATTTTAGTTAATAGAGATAAAAATTTTATAATGTTTCTGTCAAGAAAACCGTTAAAGTTGCATTTCACATGTCAAAAAAAAAAAAAAATCAAATGTTACTTAAGCTGTTAAACAGATTTATAGTAGGATTTAAAAGAAAAGACTAAAAACTGTGGAGAAGTTGTCATTTTGTTACTGTTGATGGTGGGAAATTCAATTTTAATTTTTGGTATGAAAAATAGTGACAACCAAGGCGAATCAATTACTAGGTGGCACCATAAGCGAATTCAGTATTTTTTGCTGATATACACCACTGTCAAACTCCATATATACATTCGTGTATACCAGCAAATATACTGAATTTGCCTACGCTACCACCTGGTAATTTATTCGCCTTGGTGAAAATCTTATATATACTTTACGTTTTTTGGTAAAATATTTTACTTATCTGACCACACCTTAAGCTAGTTCAAGAATCCCTAAATTGTTATCTCATGCATGATAAACAAAGCTTTAAAAGTTATTGTTTTTCAAAAAATTTACAGATTCTAATAATATATACTAATAACGAAATAGAAAACTGTAGCTATTTTTCGATAAAAATGAAGTTTTATATCGAGAATAAAAATATAATTCATTGACCTGCACTTGTACTTGGATATCTTACTTGTGTAAGAATAATTCAAACCAGCGACGAAACTTTGCTTACTATGTGCACAACCGTCTTAGAGTACTCGAGGAATAATTTTTACAACCTTTCACTAATGCAGTTATTCAGCTTTAAATATTCATAAAAATCAACAGGCAAAGTTGAACCTTCATTTAGTCTAAAAGTCGTTAATTAGCCATCACACATTTCATTTGTATGTCAATACTAAAAAATTTTACATTTTATTAAATATTATAAATGTCTTTCTGGTTGAAAAACTTAGGTCTCCTGTTTTATTTTAGTAAACTTAAAATTTAATTGAAGCCTTCCAGTTTATAACATAATTAAAAATTACTTTAACGATTAATTTAATTTTGATTAATTTTCATTAATGTTCCCACTAAAATCATTATGATTCTTAAATTCAAGCATTCTATTGATTTAT
The DNA here is from genome assembly GCA_937654795.1 of Cistogaster globosa. NCBI lineage: Eukaryota > Metazoa > Arthropoda > Insecta > Diptera > Tachinidae > Cistogaster > Cistogaster globosa. The sequence goes on along the minus strand of OW569405.1, from coordinate 27,528,848 downwards.
TGCAATGATATATTTATATCTGTTTGGTTGTCATAAGTTCAGAAGCTGCCGGCATTTTTTTTAGTTTGTTTGTTTGATTTTCCTAAAATTTTATTTTCTGTCATTGTAGGACATTATGTTGGCTTCACACGGCACAAATAGCTTTTGGGTGTGCAGCAAATGTTGTGTGAGCCAAAAATAAATGTTTATTTGAACTAGATTGTGTCTGTCATCAAAAGGAAATATGTGAAGATAAATCTTAAACTTTTTTACAAACAATAATATTTTCTCCATAATCACTATCAATAATAACAATATCTAAAGAAAATTATAAATTGTTTTATTCAGGCTCTTGTATAAAACTATGAAAAAAATATGTCCTTACAAAATGATTATTGCCTAAATGAGAAGTTTTTCACAAATACTTTATAAGGTGGCAAATCAAAATAAGTTCAGATCGTTAGTAGACAACAAAATTACACCGCCAAAACTAATATAAAATATATATGTCTGCCATCTGATTTTATTAACATATTCATTTTTAATTTTAGTAGTTACAACAAATTGTATAATAAATAAACACCACCATCTGTTTTATGAATGAAAAAATATAAACAAAGCCGTTGCTAATCCGATAGTTAGCACTAACATAAGTATCAAATGATTAATAAAGACGACAACAAAAAAGCTTTGTTTTTTGAATAACTTCGCTTGAACAAATTAATATTGATTTACTATAATAACTCCTTGTATTATATTTGTAATATTAGTTGGTTAAAGAAATGATGTTGACAACATAACGTTAAGTGAATAGATGCAAAAAATTCCAATGAGGGATATAGAATCCAGAAAATACTGTAAAAAAATGTGTATCTTAGTGTCTAATTCTTTATGCCTTAATAAAAAAATTAACATAAAAATTAATAAATAACGCAGTAGCTTCGCAGGTTTTTTATTTTGAAACAGCCAAAAGATGGTTCAGTTTATACGCCCTTAGAAATATTTCCATAATCTCTAATAATAAAAACCTTTATCAAGCTAAATATAGTTTCCAAGTTTAAATAAACAACATGGAAGAATTGGCATTTGGCCTAGAAATAATGCAATTGGACTAGTGGCACGGCAGTTGTCAAAGGCCTTATTCTCTACTTTAACTGCGAACCATTAAAACTTTAGCGAAGCAGAAAATAAAAAATAAAAGCATGCATCATTTTCTAAATTAATTAATTGAAAACTGTAGCTCATCACAAAATTACTATGTCTTATCGCCTAATCTTCTTTATACATTTCCAAAGAAGATAACAAAATTAACTTTATCGCTTGAGTGTTACTTTTCTTCAAAATATAAGAAATCTGCTGGGAAACCAATAACGTTGTAGATTTGTCTTATTACATGAACATTTCACGCGAAAATGGTACCTCTTTTTATAAATATTAAATCCCTGCAACAGACAACAAAGGTTAAAAATTGTTGTTTATTTCTCTACGCTCCATTGAAGTGAATTAGAATTTCAAGACCTTCACTAGAATATCGTTTTGGTACCTCACACTATAATTTTTTATCTGTCTGCTTTACACAAAATGCAACGGCGTTTTAATAGACTTAAGGTCTTAAGCAAATTGTTCGCCATTACCGAAGCAGTTTTATTTATTTTAATAAATATATGACTTTTGAGCCTTTACAATTATAGGTGCTATAGCCGTTAGGTGAAAAGTGTCTTATTTTCCTAGAATACGAGTAATAAGTCCTTGGCATATGTATAAATTTTGTCGATGCGGTTTTTTCTGATTGTATTTTTGTTTTATTTTAAAGAAACGCTTTAAAAAATAATGTTGCAAAAAGAGTTTTAAAAATTCCCCTTATGTTTGGTTGACATAACAGAGATATTTTATTCAAAAAACAAACTTTTAACAAGTATTGCTCCTAAAGCCAAATATGTTATTTCGTCTCAACATCTTATTGTACTTCAAATAGATTTTTTCTTTTTTATGGCAACAGTTTGGCCCTATGAAATTTAGCTCCAAAAAATTGGCCAAACTCATTTTATGTGTCTTATTTATTATTTCGACAAAAAAGATTAAACCACTCAAGTTTTCAAATAGTTTACATATCTAGTATTTTCCTTCATTGAAGATGTTATACGGAAATTAAATATAAAAAGCTGCAGTATTCGTTTGCAGTTGTCTGTTCCGCTCAATTTTATTTTTGCTATTTAGCACGCGTAAAAACAGGAAACCATTCTTCTCTAATTCCAAGTTCATGCAAAGAACTTTTTTATGTGATATTGTAACACCAAAATTTTTCGCTATTTTCGGAATAATATAGAAGCATGAGCATGACGACACGAACGATATAGTTACACTTATAGCCCACATACATCCAGATAATAATCTGAAAATTGTTGATGAAATTTAATTAATCGATCATTGAATTTTTGCAATTATAGTCTTTAAGGCTACTTCCTTTCAAGTGGTTTTATATAATATTACAATTTTTTTTCCCAGAATATTTTTAATGTAGACAGCTTAAATACATCTGCGTGTATAAAATACAATTTTCCTGTAAGTAGTTATGGATATTCAATATTTGTTTATTACTAATCAAAAAATTAGTTAAAATTAAATTAGGCATAATAACTTTTACATCGCACATATTAACGAATCGACTAAAAATATTACTTGAAAATTGTAAAATTTGAAAATTAATCATACGGACTACACAGTCAACTGATCCCATAAGTTAATTTAGAAACAAGCTGGTTCAAAAAGTTCTTACAGCATGATAACAGGAACTTTTGTAATGGAGAAGTGTATTAAACCGTGGTTAGTATATTATTTGCGCTTTAAGATATTTTAATCATAACTATCAACTGAAAAATTTAAAATCATTTCTTAAAAACTATTTTATCCTTTAAAATCTGTTCTGATATCCAAAGCTTCTTTACAATTAAATTTTAAAAATTAAAAGTATCTACATATATAATTAATCTATAAAATAATTTTTTTCTAAAACTTACTATCATATTGTGCGACCAATTTGGATGAAAATTATAGTATGTTATGATATTTATTTGCAGAGTAGCATAATCAACATATATTATTGTCAGATCATTTTAATTTTACACATGTACAAATATTGTAAATGTTTATGTATACATTTATATACGTCTGAATATCATCTTAGAATGTAGTGTTACTTATTTCAATTAATATGAGTTTATAAATACTGGGCTATAAGTTTTATCAAGCACAGATTTAAGCATAATAAAATTTATTACCTTTTCTTTAAATATATTTTTGATATATTTAAAATGGTTTTACTAATAATAAATAAATTTAGCTCCTCTATATTAAGCTAACTTAAAAATGAAATTACATATTGAGCTAGTGGAGCGCATTGAAATCGGCATTCTTAATTTTGAATGGCGCTTACAACTAGAAAATAGTAAATGTTTTCAACTATTACGATGTAGAATGTCGGTTGGTAAATCTAATAAAGTATTTTTTTCGATGGTTTTTCTAACATAAAAACTTTTACTGAAACTCGCCGTATTATTATTATATTTGTAGATTTTTTGTATATCTAATGAACTTAGTTTTATTATTTTACAGGATAATAGTAATAGTTTTTTAAATATGAGTATATGTGCCTTAAAAATCTTATAGTATTATAATATGTTGCTAAGTCGTTTGTAAATTTACACATATATTATTATGCTAAATAAAATCCAACTAAGGATTTTCCATCATTATCATCTCTTCTATTTTAAAACAAATAATATATAAAAAATAAAAATTGTTATTTACATCTCATAAATTTTAGGTTTAAAGAACAAGTTTTTAATATTTTATCTTACTTTAAATGGCATAAAAACGACACTTAAATAATATTCATGTGACAAACGCATTATTACTTGCTTGCTGTGTGTTCCTTTAAATACACATTTTGTTCTTCACTTCATATTTTTGTAGATTCTGTTTTTTGCAAACATGCACAATATTGCACATAAATCGTTGGTTGCATAGTTTAGCATAACCTTTATTTCTTTTCTTTTTTAAGTCGTTTTCATGCCAACATAAAAAAACCGTTCTGTACAGAGTATACGTCAGCTTAAAGCGAGGAAGCCATGGAAAAATTGGATAGAAGACTTATTTTGCACCCAGAAAATGTAACTATGTATGTTTTGACCAAAATAAATATGCAAAAAAGTATTATATTATTTTTATGGGTTTTACTAAAAGATTAAGATAAATAATAAGTGTGTGAAGTATTTATAATCTCTCACAAATTTCGTAATCATATGCACGTCGTAGATGTTAAATAGAATTCATATAAGTATTTTTCATTTCTGCTGGAATCATAAGCTTTAAAAATTCTCCTTTTTTGTATTTATTAATAGCATCACTAAAACATGATTCATACAGTATTAGCAGAATATGTTAAAATGATAAGGTAAAAAAACTTGTTGCAAACAACTGACATTTAGAAACTTTATATTATTTCTGACATGGACGTAATTTTGTCTTAGCAAAGGTCACATCTCTCAAGTAGGTTTGTCAGCTAGTTTAAAAAAAAAAAAATAAGAAACATTATTATATATTCGTAAAATGTCCAACATAATCAACATTTGCTTTTTTATGAGTTAAACTTTTCATAAACATCGGATCTATAAATTTAGACTAGAATAAAGTAAGATTAGACAAGTTTTTAATTTAAACTAATGTTTAACTATGCTTAAATAACTTGAATTTTTTCACTATTAATGAAAATGTTGACATTCTTAATACGAATGAATCATTATACAAAGTAAAGCGACTAGAAAAGGTCATTTGTTGAAGCTAAACAAAAAATTTTATATTAACCATTAATAAAGCATAAATTATCTTAGGCAAATGAGTGTACTTCAATGCACGCCATCTACTAGTATATAAGTTTTCTAAATGAGTAAGTTTTTTAAGTTATTAAAATGGTGGAAAAAGTGGTGGTTAAGCCTTGAAATAAAAAATTCCTAAGCTTCATTATAGGGATAGTATTAACCATATTCAATGTTTTCTGGTAGTAGAGTAAAATTATACATAGGTTGAGGCATAGTGAGCATGTAGTTAGAAAAAAGAGCCGATTGTATAGCAGACAACAAGTTATCTTTTATAATAAAAAATGAGATTTGGATTTACAATTTTTTTTAACTATTGCTAGGGTGTCATGCAAAATTTGTCAGTCCTAAGTTCCATTCAGCTTAAGGTATATGATATGGTAAGAAAAAATGAAAACAATGTTTTTATGAATTTTTTGTAGACATTGCCACAACCAATGGCATCGACTTAGCTAAGCTGAAGCATGAAAAACGCCAACCTGAGAAACGCAAGTATTAACATAAGAAATATTATATTAGAAATATTACAAATGAGGCAAGCGTTTAAGGGTTTTTCGGTCTTTGTTTGTTGGCTGCTTTTCGTATATAAGTTTAATGTTTTACGTCTCATTAAGTCCTTCAACGGAGGGTCGTTGTGGAATTATTACAAATTACAAAGCCTCTATTTCCCAAGTCTAGGAGACTAAAACGGTCACAAAAGATAATCACGACATGTTTTTAAGGTAGTATTATTAAATTTGGAATAATATGTATAAAAATAATATTTATGTAAAACAAATTTACAACTATATGTATCTTCTCAACAGGCTGAAAAATTCCTAAGGAATAACCAAAAAATATCTAATGTAGAAAACTTCGATGCAATTTTAGATGTAGAAGCAATTTGTTTACTATTTAAAGAGTACGAAAAAACAGAGTTTTAGTTAGTAAATCTCTGCAGCGAAATTTGAAGGGAAGTGGAAAGAAAAATACACGGTAAAACCAGTTTGTCTATAAGCGAATTAAACAATAATTTTACTTTTACGCTGCTAAGGTGTTCCCTTTAGATTTATTTTTCGTTCTAAAGCTTTTGGTATAATTTAAATTATTCAAAATTTATTTTTTTATTAGCCAACGTAACAGTTAAATAAATTCCTAATGTATTAGGTACCACGAAGCTTTTTGGTTTCCATCTTTTAGCATTGAAGTTTATGGTTACATGAGAGTAGAAACAAATCAGACAATTAATCAGTGACCTAGAAGTATACGGTCAGATTAAACAAATACATCACCGCAAAGCCTTAACCACTTAATTAAAGAAATAAATTTATGTCTTTCTAAAATACTTATTAAGAAATTTAAAACCCTACTCAAATACGTTTTTTTTTTTTTTTTTGTCAAATATTTAGCTTTTCTAACTACACGTTAAGTATTTAATTAAACATAAAAAGAGAAGATAAAAGATAAACTAAGTCCGAGTACTATAAAAAATTATTTAAACCAAACGATTAGCCTAAATTTAGAAAAAAAGGCTTTAAGGTTTTTATCATTAATCCTTTCATGGATATTTCTCAAGAAATTGTGAGGCATGAGACTTAATGTTATAAGCCGAAGAAACCTCAGCTTAAAGACTTTCAGGAAGTTGAAGTTTCATAAGGTATAAAGTTCCAATTAAGTACTTCTGACTTGCCAACTATTTAAGTCCATACATCGACTCTTGTGATAAAAGGGACCCTAAACTTTCACAGTGAAAAAGAAATAAAATATTTTTGAAATAAATTAGCTTGTAAAGAGATATGTTAAAGCTTAGTTTCAGAATCCGAGCCGCTACTTCAACAAATAATAAAATGAATTCACAACATCCCATATTGTTTCAATAAACACCTGCTTTTTTTGTGTAAGCAGCAGCGAAATGGTAATGTTATCGTTCTTTGCCTGCGGTTGCAAATAATAAATACTTCATTAAATTGCTACTAAATTTTAAAAAAGTCAAAAAGAAACAGCTTTTGCACTCCTGGAAAATTGTGAATTTGTCAAAGCTTTCTAATACGAACCCTTAATATATGAACTATCACTTTAAAGCGGTATGGGCAGACACTCCAACATTACTAAATTACATATCAGAAAAGTATCAATTGCTCAGTATTGTATTATTTAATAAATTACTTATAAATGTAAGACGAGGTTGGTTTCTTCAATTAAAAATATTTTTACTTTGTCGAAAAATAATTATTTTTTAAACCTAAAAAATAAAATCCATTATTGACGGAAAAGCATATAATCAGCAGATTCTACTCAAATTTTGTATTGAATTGTTAGAGGCCTTCAGAAAAATGAAAGAAAAAATAAAATAGTTATTCAATGGTTACTGTATATAAAAAGTTTTGGAGTTTTTATTTCCTATCTCTTTACTCATTCAATAATATTTTCATTAAAATGAAATTTATTTTCAAGAAATATTGCCCAGAAAAAATACACAAAAAATATATTTTTAAGTAATGCAAGTTATACATAAACTGAAGTCCCTAAATGTAGTTAAACAAAAGTAAAAGTTTTCAAGTTTCAATCCTTACAAAACGGGGGAAATGTGCTCTACAATGACCAGCAAATGGGCTCGATAATTGAGGGGAAAAATAAACATTATTTTCAATTTGCTGTTTACAAGCACCAGGGGCCTCTATTTTAAATTACTTTTGTAATATAAATTAAGAAAAACAACAAATGAAGCAATTTAAATTTTTTGAGAATTAAATGACAGTTTCTTTATTGTGTCTTTCAAAATATGGAATAGTAGAAATTTTATCATTTCAGAAATTGTTTAGGCATGTATATTAAATAATTTGAAGTAGCAACTAATAATCAGAGAAAAGATAATTATCGAACACTTTATGATATTCTTACGAAATATTTACTATTTAAAATTAAAAAATATGAAAGCATATCCATATGGCCATTTCGCTAATACTCATATAGCTCATCAGTAGATTCTACCTAAATTTTGTATTCTGTATTTTTTATAAAAAACACAGAAAACATTCAGTAACTATTTTTCTTTTATTAATTTTTTTTAAGGAATCAAGTACTATTAAAGTGTAATAATGTAAAAAAGATTCCGAACTATAAACTTTCTTATTATTGTTTATTTACCATCTCATTTATTTAAAAATTTATTTATTTAAAATAAAATTTACATTTCTTCATTGCATATCATTAAAAATATTTAATCAGTTATTATAAATAAGGTATTATTACAATTTTCATAGTAAATTTTTGGAGGAAGTAAAGCAGAGATAAAATACGAAGAAACAGTTTCCGTTATTAAATAACTAATTTAATGCATTAATTCTGCTTACGTTAATCATTACATTTGCACTTAAATAAACGAGGTAAGAATTTTCTTGGTGTTGTATTTTATCCGTATTTTTTATTTTTCTTTTTAACAGTGATTGTTATAAAGAAGCTAATCTCCCCATAATATTCAATGTTTCACTTAATAAAGATTTTTTATTAAAAAAAATTGTATCACATTTTTTGATCTCAAAAGCTGACACTGAAAGAATTACTGAAACTAAAAAAATTAGTAGAACTAAAAAATATTATTTGATAATAAAGTGTGATATTTTTAAACGTATACTACCCGAAGAGGTTTACTTCTGTATGCCGCTATTTTAAGACAATTTTTCACTTTTCTTTCTTTGTTTTTTATAGGAAAAGTATAATATGAATGGCGAAAAGAAAAAGAAGGTCACAATATTCAGGGAATGTGAAACTCAAATACCCTACTCCTATTAACGTATTTTTTCGGGATGGTAATTTTTTACCTCAATTAATTTTTTTAAACAGATATGTTCGATAAAAGCATATAAGCAATATTTTAATTTTTTTATTTTTCTAGTAATCATACACACCTATTCAGACAATTGATGTCTCGTTCAGCTCTTTGTTTCTTTTTTTATATTTTTGATAATTTTGTTATTTTATTTTTAATTTGTATAATTTTTTGATATACGTAAGCAAAAAGATGTTAATATAAAATATATTTGTTTTCACGGCTGTAAAAGCAAACAATATTTTACATGTTGCCGTTACTAAGACAAACTAAAGGCATTAGAATAAAATAGCGATGGGTGGTTAAAAGCATTAAAGTACAAAAAATATCATAGCAATAAAGAAGATGCTTTCAAACATCTACTTGCAATATTTTTTTGTGTTCTTTTTCCATTCTTATAAAATTGCAGAGTATAATTAATTTTATTAAGCGCGATGTCAAAGTTTATTAGACAAAAAATATTCAGGGCAGAAAAGATAAGATAGTTTTGTACGAAATTTTCACTTAATTAATTTTCTTTAAATTATTACTAAAAAAAAAACAAAAGGGTAAAAGTTATTAGTTGATTTCTTATAATTTTTATACACTTTATTTTTGCCACTTACCTTTAATTTATATTAAATACGTAAGTACACGTTAAATTTATATTTATTAACTAAATTAAAAACCTCACGATGAAAAAATTATCATTTAAAATTATAATACATATTTTTAACTATCTATAAATGATTTTTGTCAATAAAAAATGTTCATGAAATTTTAATAATTTTAGAATATTTAAAATATATCCTGTTCCGGCTGCCACAAAATAAGTAATTTTTTCATTAAAATTATTTAACAAACAAAGTCAGTTGCATTTGTTTCTGATACTTCAAAGTGTAAATTCGCGCTATTTTTATAACCTTCTATAACGTTAATTTCGACTTTTTTTTGTATATATCAAGGTATGTATATACGTGTATTCTTGTAAATATATTCGTGATTGCACACAAAGTCAATCGTATTTCAAGTTAATTACCTCTAAATTAAGTAAAATAAGTTAATTCGGTCTATGCTAAAGTGTAATGATGTAATCATGAAATTACTTTATTTCGAGGCAACCTGACAAAATTTAAAATAAAATGGGCTTATAAACTTAAGCCACAATATAAAATTGATTATATTCTGGAAGTTTAAGGGCCTCAAATAATTCGTTCAACAACATTTATTTATATATATTTTGTCCTACAGTCTAAATTTATGATACTATTAAAATTTTTTTATGAGATTTATTTATTTTGTTATCTGCTATGACTTCTAAACAAAAATGAATGCTTCCTGATAATCATAATTAAAGGGACATTTGTAAGTAACAGTGGGTATAGAATATACTGGATATACGATAATTAAATACTCTGAATTATGAAAAAACTTTACTACGACCTTTTTCAAAATAAAGTTATCGTTTCGAAACGATCGTTTTTAAAATTGTACTTAATAAAAGATACAAAAAACAGAAAACACAGATATGTAGATAAAAAACTATTTTGTAACGAGCGACCAGCAACTTTAGTTTTATTTTCAATTATTATAAAAATGTTGCTAATTCGAGAAAATCATGACTAAATTAAGACGAAAATAAGTTTTCTGTAGTTAATTCTTTCAACATAACGAATAAATTATACATGAAGTCAAATTTTTTGTGAGCTTTATAAAAAATTAACATCATATTATATTTTTTTATTATCAGATAAAGATAATAAAACTCAAAGCGAATAAAAACATTAATACGCGATGTTCTTTGATTCAAACTGTAAGCAGCAGACGCTTGGCATATAAACTTGACCTTAAATCCTTCTCTGCTAAACTTGTTTCCAGCTATTATTATTAGATTATTAAAATAAATAATTTATTTAGAAAAAAATATATATATGCCTAAATATTTAAAGTTTTTTTGCTACAAGTACAAAAGCAACAATAATAATATAAAAAGAAGTAATAATAATTTGGTTGTGTAACACCATTTTAATTTTTTTTCTTTATTTTAACTTCATAGTTAATACACCATTAATTTAGTGAATTTTTTTTTATTTATTTTTCTTCAATTAAAATATGAGTAGTTTTACGTCCAACTAAAAAGTATTCATTTCAAGTTTATGGAAATATTTTTCTGTTTTTCTGATAAGAATATGAATTTTTTCATACTACTTTTGTAAAGTTAAAAAGAGATTTTAGGTAAACGAATTTTTCCTTGAGTTTAAACACTTACATAAAAATTTAGTAATCAAAAATTTTGCCACTACTTACGTTAAATTTTTTAAATAAAATATTTTTTTCATATTTTCTATTTGAAAAAAGAATTGTTAATTAAAATGACATCCTAAAACTTTAAGTATGCCGATTCTGTAGTTCTTCATTACGTATGTAAAATCTTTCTTACGAAGCAAAATTTTTCTCGAGAAGGCTTTCTCTAATTATAAATTCCGTAGGAATAAAAAAGTAGAAAGTAAAATCTTCGCAATTTGAAGAGAGCTATTATGTTTGTTTATATTAAATTTTTCGTAATTCATTTAAGATACCTACCTTTTTCCCTCGAAATTTTTTCACATTCTCTGCTCAAAAGAAAAAGGAGAAGGTAAAAATTTTGGACAAAATTTTGGTTTATGACTGGGCTGTATATTTTAAAAATTAAAAAAGCATACAAATGCTTCAATATACAGTATTTTTAAATATTTAAAATAATTTTTAATACAATAATTACAATTAGATTATATAAAACTCTGTTCAAAAGCAAATTATAAATTTTTAATCTGTTTGTCATACATTTAGTTTCACTTTTAATTTTGTTTGGAACATAAAATTATTGCCAAAAGATGTGTTCATTTTTAAGCTAATTAAGCTTGTATCTTATTTTTTCTTTACCTCGTTTCTTTAAAAAAAAGAATTGTGTGATGCTGCGTTTGTAAGAGCATTTTCCGTTAATACCAAGGCCAAATCTACAGATGTACCATATCTACCATATCAATAAAGCGGGATGAGATTAAAATTGTCGTTGTCGGCCATTTTGTCGAATGAATGGCTAAGTATGGATTTTCTAAAAATCAAGCCACGTTACACGCGACCACTAGATAAACCAACGTATCGCCCGAAATGAATACATATCACCAATTACAACGCCACCTCTAACGGCCAGTTTGACAAATAACCTTAGGTCTATTGCCAACATTCTGTCCTGGTACCTTCGTCATTGTAATAGTGCTTCCATTTACCCTTCTTATCTTCACTACAGTTTATAGATCTGATGTCAATAATTGCCCTTTCAATAGAACAGCTATCTATAATTAGTACAGCAGTACTTCTGCTCGCTTATTGTACCGATTCTGCCTAAATATTAAGTATTCCTAATTGTCAACCATAAAAAACAGACTAGGTTTATGTATAACAAAAAAAAAAAAATAATAATAAAAAAAAATAGTGCCTTATATGTCGCAAAACGACTAAGTTTACGTTAATAAAATTAGTTTAATTGATATAAGTATTTCAAGCAACGCTCGAGATTTCTCTCTATGATCATTATCTGAGTGGCTGTTCTGATCTTGCCACTTAGCTATATAGTGTGGATGGATAATTAAGTTTGTGTAAGTACAAATATATATAGAATGCAAGGCAAGAAATGGAACCAAAAAGCGAATATGAAGTATTTGGTGTACGTGCTTGTAATCAAAAGAGCCCCAATAACTCAAAATTAAAAAACATAACATAGTTTTATTAGCGATATTTTAAATTTAATAGACTGTTATATTTTTTTCATATATTTATATATCAAAGACAAAAACTACAATAATATTGAAAACAATTAAGGACCGAAGCATTACGAAACATGAAAAAATCTCTAATTTTCTTTTGGAATTTCTAGTCTTCAATATAAAACATAACCAGGTCATCTTGAATATCGCTGTGTGGAAAGCTTCTTTAAGTTGTATATTGTTTTTTAATTAACACTTTTTTTCAACCAGAAGTTAAAATTCAGCAACGTTCTGGTTGTGCTTGTCCGAAATTATTCAAATTCAGATATTAACCAGATGACTTCTTTCGATCTAGTCTATCAAAGTCTTATGCCTTAAATATCTTGGGCCGACTTTTTGTTTGAATATAATTTTTGCATTCAATATCAATTTTTAAGATGTATAAAGGATGATTAAAGATAAAGTAGATATTAAAAATAGATTTTAAATTTTCCTTCTGTGTGTGACATAAAATAAAATTATGAAGCTTTTTGCCGCTATTCATTATATTTTAAACTAAATTACATATCTGAATAAAAAATATATTAAGCATTTTTGTATTAAAAGGAAATACTAAAGGGAATTAATTGAAAACTAATTAAAAACATTTTAAAAATGTTCATATAAAATTTTACCGATTCGCTTAAAACTGGACTTATATTAAAATACTTTTTTTAAATCATTTAAAAATTTTTATTTTTAACGGGACAGATACATATTTATTTTTTGTCTTTTGGTATCCTGGTTATAAAGCTGGCAGAAAGTGAGCTAATATAGTTTCTAATTCAGAACTGTAAATACGCTTTGATAATTTTTAAGGAATTTAGTTCACTTTATCATTCAAACATTTAATTTTACATATTTTAATTATTATGTTTATAAAGGAATAATCGTTATTTCATTGAATAATTCGTTACTTTTATAAATTCACATCGCAATAATTTTACACTTGTTTTGAACTTTGTAAAGAACACATCAGTTAACACTTAGTGAAAAATGTCATATTGTTCAAGTATATTACAAAATCCAATTCCTATCAAAAATAGTTTTAATTCCGCAAATGGGTTCTTCAGTAAACGAAAAATTTACTTGAAACAACTTTAAAATTTCAAATTGAAGTTTAGTTTTTTAATTTATTTATTACTTTTATTTCCTTGAAATGTTATTTTCAACCGCAAATAGCTTGCGAAGTACCTACGTCATTTCTGTAAAGGACTCAGAATATGTGCACGGTGAAAAACTAATTTTTCTCTTTCGACATTTACATTTGTCTCTATCAGATTGATGTCTTAATTTTCTATAACACAGAAGACTTTTATTTATTCATAATTATGATTTTAATTTATATAAATATTTAAATAATAGTATAATTCTTTTTATTTGTAAAAAATATATTTCTCTATTAACATCAAATTAATAACAATATACCAAGTTTATTACTATTTTATTATTTTTATTATTTTAATTAATTTTATATTTAAGAATAACTTAAGAATAAATTAAACTTAAAAATAACATCCTCTCCATACCTCGGATTATACCTTAGAAGATCTCAACACCGACCATGTAATAATTATGCAATATGTTAACGAAAAAAAAAAAAAACAAAATAAAAAAAGCACATTCCATGATTTTTGGAAAGTTATTTTTCTTTAAAATCTAAACTAAAATTATTTTTTCTTTTATTCCCTATGATATTTGTCATATACCTTAATAGCATTTTGTATTGAATTTATTTTACAAAATGCATTTTTTTCATCTATTTCAAACCAGTTTTATAACCAATCACACATATTTCATTTTGGTATCAATATACCTTTATGTCATATACCTCAAAAAGAAAATAATTTTAAAACCATACAAAAGTGTTATTGATAAGCCAAATTTTAAGCAAAAAAAACATAACTCTTTTTCATTGTTCGTATAAAACAATGGATTCTTTGGTACCAATGGTATTTGAAAAAGAAAAATGAACAATGAAGGAACTTATTTACGTATAGATCGATCGGACACGAATGCAATTTTAATTTTTGTCTAATTTTTGTTTAACTCATAACAATCAATATGATACTGAAGCAGCATCTATAATGTTGTGAGTAAATAAGTAAGAATGACAAAAACTAAAATTGCATTCGTGTCCGATCGATGATTGGAACAAACGCAAAAACAAATGTACAGGATGGAATTCAGAGAGAACGGTGAAGAAATACTTTATTTTGTGTGTAAATTGTGTCTAACCAAATTAATATTGATATGAATACTACTCGTATTCTTATTTACAAATTTAGTTGGTTGCGAAGAGTGCTGGTGAAGGAGGTAGCGATCCAGAAAGTGCTGCATTTTATTCTGCTAGCGTCTAATTTTTCATGTAGTCTTCGGGAAACGTCCGCATACATTTGTAAAATAATTTTTCTTTCTAAAAAGGTTTTTAGAAATAAAATAAATTGCTAAAGCCAAAATTAATTTCAATTAATTTATAAAAAAAATTTATCTATAATTTATCTACAATTTATTTAAAAAAATTATATATATATATATATATATATATATATATATATATATATATATATATATATATAATATCTTAGTTTATCAATTTTCTGTAATTTTCCACATCTGATATAATAATATTGTCATTCTAAGAAAAATATTTTTGTTAAAGTCAATCAATAACACAGTTTTTTGACAATTTTATGAAATTTACTATTTATGTTTATTAGAAGATTGTAACTTCAAGGTAACAACTTTTTAAAGCATTAGTTCAGGTTATCTTAAGTTAAGATATATGTCATTATTTTTGAAGATTGTAACTAGTTATATTAGTTAAAAAAATTAAAAACTATAGTATGAAATAGCAATGCTTATTGCAGAGAGAACTCTCCTTAAATATATTTTTTTAACATTTTCAAAACTTGTTTAAATAAGCCTATTTTGAATTTTCTTTTGTGGATAGTTTTCAAATTTCGTGACATTCCTTTAATAAACTGATATTAAACTAAATACTTCGGCAATTTTTTTCCCTTCTTATATTGAAATTGTGTGGTAAAAGCAGAATTATTTATTGAGTAGTGTATAAAGTTTATGATTCTATACACTTTTTTGAATGCTTATCTCTCCGGCTGTCTATCCGCATAAGAATTAGATAAAACCTGCTAAATAAATTTTAATAAAACTTGAGAGGAGGTCCCTTACAACCCTTAATTAATTAAAGAATAATTTTTTTCATAAAAATAGGTAATTTGGTAGACTAGATATAACAGCATCCAAATTTAGCGATATTATAGTACCTAAACAGTAACACATTTTATATTTTTGTATAATGGAAAGCTTTTAATGTTGTTAACAGAACTCCACAATAAATATTTTAAAACAATTTTTTTCTAAACTTGAATTTTAAGAAAATAAGAAATGAAATGCTAACCAAGTCGTGGGCAGTCCTTAACATATTTGTAACTAGCGCCCGACTTCGTCCGCGTATGGTTATTTCGCACTTTTTGCCCAAAATTGTTCACACAACTCTAGATATAAAAGTCTAAAATACAACTGCTTAAATGAAAACTATACTCAGAGTAAAACGATTGCAGAAACAAAAAATTTCTAACAACAAAAAATAGTTACTATTGCAATAATTTATTTTGCTTTATAAATAAAACAAAGCAAGTCGTAGATGTACTTACGCACTAGATTTGAAAAATTTCTCAGCATCTTAGATAATTTTGTTCTGAGTCTAAAGGTGGTTGAAGCTAAAAATACATAAATATCAATATTCTTTTTAAATTCTTACTAAATGAACGCATTTCTGTAAAATCATGTATATAAACTAAAGTTAACTAAGTTTTAAATTTTATCTTAAGTCAAAAAAATTACAAATTGAAAATCAAAAATCATCGAATATAAATATTAACTTATTCTGCACTTAAATATGATCAGTATTAATAAATAATAAAAGATTTAAGACCTTAAATAAAAAAATAAATAACTTAAATTAATAACCTTAAATAAAAAAATAAAAGTTATTTAGTACTCAGAAATACTTGTAGTAGCTTAAAATTTGTTTTTATGATGATCAAAGTAATATTTGAATATCTTGTGCTTACGACATCTATGTAATAAAAAGTTTGTATGTTGTAACTAAAATAAATTTGTTATTGCTCATACGTAGCAGTCTTTCCGATTAGTTTTTGTAGCCATGCGGTTTAGAGGGAAACGTGCTGATAATATATAAAAAAATTTTAATAAATAAATATTAATATACTAATTTGATTAACATTAGATGTTAATACAGAACCCATTTCTGAAAACAATATATTTGTACACGATTTGTGTTTCTATTAATTTAATGGTTTTTTTATTTTTTGTTAGCTTTTTGCTGGGATAATTCTTTTTATTAAATGCTTCCTAATACTGTGGATACTGAAAATGAATATTTTATAAGATTTTTGTCTGTGTTCTTGATTAAATTTTTTATATATTTCGTTAACCCCTTTAAATAAAATTCTGAGTTATAACAAGATGGATGTTTTTTTTTTTTTTTTTTTTTTTGGTTTGGCTTCTAACTTGAAATTCACGTTTGACTTCAAGTATTTCTTAACTCTTTTTTGCACTTTTTGTACTTTTCTTCTTTTGTTTTTATTAAAATTTCATTTCATCTCAATTCGGCAGATTGTTTTCCAAAAAAAAACTTGAGAATCAACAAAACAGTTATCAGGAAATCTTGTTAAAAGACTAACAAAAATGTTGATATTAATAAAAATTTCCTTTAAACAGCTGTCTTCACTATAAAAAATAGAACAATCAGGAAAAATAAAACACAAAAGTTTACTTTTTCTATTTAACTAAAATTACCATCACCCCACATTCCTTGTTTTCTTTTCTGGAAAAATTATCCATTTTTCTAATAATTTCCAAAGGCATAATAGTGAAATTCAATGTTTCGACAGCGATAAAAATAACCAAGCACTATATTTTCAAACAAATAATTCTAAAATAATCAAGTAATTTTTGATTAATACAGCAATCTCTAATGTCTATCATAACCACCAGCTATTAACTTAGGACGTAAATTTTTACTACTCAGACCTGAACTTAGTAATTATTTTAAATTTATTGACAGGTATGTTTTTTAATATGAACTATTTCGTTTTTATCCATACGTTTGTAAGACAATTGGTTATCGTATGTACTATACTAGAAGTCGTTGCAATGTGTTAAAGTTTTCCAATTTAATTTTTTAATGGTGTGTAAGACAACAAAATATTAAAATGAATATTGTAGTTTTTTAAAACTTAAAATTTATAATTTATTCAAGTTGTTTTAAAGAATAAAAGGCTTAGAAATTTCAATACATTTAACATGCTCTGTTTATGGACACGTAGCTTATACAAATTCAAATTAAATTTATTTTCATTCACAAAACTTCAACTACCATTTGATCCATATATGTATGTATATATTGATATGTGGATATGTACGTGTAAATATAATTTTGTATTCACTTCGTTTGTTTTATTCTGACAAATACAAAAACAACAAATATATTAACACAATCTAAGTCCTTGTCAGGTTTTTTAACATTTAAAACGATTTGACTGTTTAGAATATTATTTTGCAAATGATTTTTCAACTTGTGAAATAATACACAATAAGAAAAATGACTCGAGCAAAAAAAAATAAAAACAATAATAATAATAAAACTTTAAAACAATAAAATATTGTTAAATTTACAAAACTTTTTTTAAAACAAGAAACATTGCTTTCTTATTTACGAGATTATTTAAAACTGGTATAAATGTTGTCAAAATATGAAAAGCAGGTTTAGGTTTTCACTAAAATGCAAACTGAAATTCACATAGACCCTGGACGTAAAAAACGCTACAAGCAAAATACTTAGCCAAATCGCACTTATTCTTTGCCAAGCAAATTGTTCGTGTAGAATGTCCGATTTGACAAATTATACAATTCATGACAAGAAAAGCTGCTAATCATAAAACTCAAGGAAATATGTACCGATATCGTCACTAGCGCAAAAGCAACAGTAGGCAGAATTTTTTTAGAGATGCATTAGTAACTATTGGATCTAATGTTTACGTACCCATTGATCCAGAAATGGGCCTCATCGCTTAATCTCATTTTTTGGTAAAAACTTAAAATGGATGACTTGGTACTTTTTTTAAGTTATTATATATTCTGTAACCATATTTATATAAATATAAACTACTGCTCTTGAAATATATTCACACAGTCAAACAGCTCGTGAAAAAAAAGAATGCTACAATAAATTGGTTTAATTTTTCAATAATACTTATAATACTTATGGCTAAAAATATCAGAAATTACGCCTTCCAAATATCTGCGAACAAAATATCAAACAAGTTTATAATGAAGTAAATTTTAGATGTTTCCACTTTAGTAATAATATATATATATATATAGTATCGGGCTTATTTGATCCTAGGAAAATTAGATTACATAGGGTGTGCCAAAGATACAATAGTAAATTTTAGATATTACTTTGGTAAAACGTATAAAGATTCGAGAGAATCAGATATTGCACTTTTTCTATAGCCTTCACTACACATAGAATAGCTTGATATAAATTTTTCTTTTCCTTACTAAGTCGAATCAGTTTTGCCAATTCCACCGATACGCTACATAAAACTTACTATTCTTTACATTTTCAGATTTTTTTGTGTTTGTTTTGTTTGCTGTTGTTTTTTTCAATAATATTTTACCAAAAAATAAATTAAAATAATAATTAACTTTAATAAAACTTTTATATTGAAAAATTGGTAATTTTATTTAAAACCGGCAATATAGCCAAAAATAATCTAGATTATCAAAAAATTAGACTAAAGTTAAAAAAAATTAAATTTTTGCTTTAATAAAATATTTGAAATTTCATTCAGAACCGAAAACTTTATTTTAAGAGAATAAATAAAAGAATTGTTGGGTGAAGATTATATAATATTCGAAACTGCCGAATACAGTAGCACTCCTACTTGTTTCCAGCTTAAAAAAATACCTGGTACAACCTTAATGACATTTCATACATCCATTTTAAATATGCCATACACCAACTGTTGGGTGTGTACCAAAAATATTATAAAGTAGTTTAGTACTTAATGGTGTCTATCTACAAAATAAACTTATTGTGATCTGTTTTACGATTTTTTTTTCTTAAGTTAAATATGTCTAAATGTCGTACCCTTAAAAATTCTTTGTAGCACAATGTTTATTCAAATGTTTTATTTATTTCGATTTAAAACGAAAGAGCGATGTATTATTAAAATCAACCTACGAAGTATTTAGTTAAGAAATACAAAAAAACTATAAATGCCTTCTAAGCCTTCTAAGTGTACCTAAACAGCTAACAGTTAGTTGCATATGTTTTTAGTAAAAATTTTAGTATTTGTTTTGCTATAAAAATAAAACAGTTACAGCAAAAAGTGTTGAGATATAAATGCAAATATTTAAAATGCATAGGTATGCTCTAATACTCATTTTATGGAAATTGTTCTAAAACTCCATCTAAAAGTTGTCTTTCAAAATTGTCAATTAATGTTAGCCATGGTGTACGCTAGCAATGGTGCAAATAGTGTTTTAGTTACTATAAATCAACCATTTTAAGAAAGAGTTTACCTTTAATATTATTATAATAAAGAAATGGAAAATTTTATATTATCATCATTTTGATATTATCATGAAATATTTATATTTGAAGTAATTAAGCACGATTAAAATTAATTATTATTGAAAATATTCATTCATGCAGTTATGAAATTGATTTTATATTGAAGTTTTAATGATCTATATAGCAGTTGAAAAGCGATCACATATATGTGCAATATCTTTATTTTTAAACAACTTTAAAGAAGAAAAGGTAATCAATTCATCAGAATTTTTCCTTATATATATATATTTGTGCCTTTGGAACTCAGCCATTACAGCACTGTTTTAAAAAATATTTTTTTAATGTTGGTGCTTATAAAACTACAAACAATTTATATTAAGAAAATCAGAGGCCTCATAACTTCGAAAAGCTTTAAAAGAACTTAGATCAACGGTTCTTAAATGGGGTCCGTGGACCCCGGGGGTTCATAGCAACCTACCAAGGGGTCCGTATGAAGAGCCGAAAAAGCAGTGTTTTCAAAAATAATAAAAAGCTTATTTGATTTTATTAATTTCTATTTTTTATATTTAGATACATATAAATGTATTTGTGTTATTAAAATGTCATTCTATTTTTTAATATTTTCGATGTGCAAATTAATATTTCGTAATCTAATTAGTTTAAGAATAATTTCAAACGCGAAGTATTTTATGAATTTATTAAACGGTTATGTTATATCAAAAGCAACTTTAAATTTTTAATTTATTCAAACACATGACAAAACTATATGAAATGGTACGTTTTTTTCCTTTTGTTTTTTATTTAAGTTTGTTACTTTGTTTTTAATAATCCGAGATTATTTTATTAGTTGATGTTTAAACATATTTATGAATTCTTATAAAATATGTTCAATAGAAATAAAATAAGTTCTTTACTTTTTTGCATTTTTAATTTAACATAAAAAACAAAATACAACTTGGGCTTTAAAGGGGTCAGAGAAAAAAAATTAGTTTACCAGGGGTCCGTGAGAAGAAATTTGATGACAACCCTTGATTTAGACGACTAAATAACTAAACCTAACAAGTTTAAAAATGTGAGTAGTGGTATTTGCGTAAATCATTTCTTTTTTGCATTATAAAATATTTTAAGTACTTTATATGTCTATATTATATTTTAGGTACTTTAAAAATACACGGTTTGACACACCTTAGACGTCCTTAATAAGAAACAGGTACAAATTTACATATTTTTTGCATTTTTTAGGTATTACAAACTGCTTGCAAAATGATTTAACGTTTCTTAAAAATACAATTAAAGTGTTGTTGTTGACAATTCATAAACTTGAAAAATTGATTAAATTTATTATAAAAATTTACCCTTTTTAATGCACAATAAAATTTTCTAAGTATTTAGTATAAACTGATTTTAACAGTAGAAAAAATTTTTTCAAGTTATCAACTTACTAAGAAAGCTACATTTGCGCTTAGACGGTTTCACGGTGAAATGTGTTGTGGATTCTGCTGCTTCCTTAGAGAAACTTGGCATAAATGCCTCGTACCTTGAATACAGCATATTTTAAGCTAAAATATATACTATCAGAGAGGGATTCAGACTTCTTTAAGAAAGTCGGGTACTACTTTATTTTTGTCGAACATATGTCATTAATTTAGTTAGCTTTCCTGGCCATGTATCGGCTGCACCAAAAAACTTGCAGGCGAGTTTATCAGACTATCATATGCCTTAAATACTTCTAATGCTTTGTCAGCTTAAATTACGATAGGGATTTAAAAAAATATTTTCTTAAAGACTGAAACAAGTTGAGGCTATACGCGCACAGCTATCGTTGTCAGTTCTGCGATCCTAAACCGGAATGGTATTTTTGGGTTGGTCACTGACATAAATGACAGGTGACAAGTCAAGCTGGGGGATTTTCCAAGATATATTACTGTAAAAAGGTGGATCCTTGAACCTATTCAATATCGCGTGGTGGACTGATTACTTAAAAATTTTTGTAAAAATATGAACCCTGTGACTTAGCTACTTTCGCAAAGCAAACTTTCACGACAACCATCCAGAAAATGTGTAAACAAACATTAACAAAAATCAAAATATATATTTTATGCTTAGTGCTAAATCAATAAATAACAAAAATTATAATAGTTAGGATTGAATATGGAATTAGTAGAGCTGTGCAAGTTCTTTTGCATTATGTTGTCATTAAGTTTGTATTTTAA
The DNA here is from genome assembly GCA_937654795.1 of Cistogaster globosa. Taxonomy (NCBI): domain Eukaryota; kingdom Metazoa; phylum Arthropoda; class Insecta; order Diptera; family Tachinidae; genus Cistogaster; species Cistogaster globosa. The sequence continues at coordinate 27,506,580 of OW569405.1, read as the reverse complement.
AAGGGACGTTTTTTATCGCTTAAATGGTAACTTCTTTTTACAATGATAAATTCACCTAAAAACTAAAAGAAATATTTTTCAATTTCTATCAAGATGGTGGTTTGTTTAATATTAATCTCTAGTATTTGCAGAAATAAGAAAAATAAAACACTAAGAGTAAATTAATGTCACGCATTTCTGGATCGCTGCATGTTTCATCGGCATTCTTCGTTCCTATATAATTGAGGTAGTGAATGATGTAACCACTTAACATTTAATAACAAATTTGAGCAAATATAATACGAAAAATATATTTTTTAATCAAAACTGTTAAATTTGTAAAACACACTACCTAAGGTTTTATTATTCGTCACTCTTAATATATTTTTCTTTCCATTTAAAAAAAGTGTCAAAACATTATTTTTCTTTCTTTTAGCACGTTAAACTTTGCTGCCCTGCTACACACACAAATATAAAGGTAAATTTTTTATCTTAAACATGCATATTCATGAGAGTTTAGTTTTATATCAGAAGTTTTTTCAGGGATTTTATTCAAAAGCGTTGATAAGATTACAAGTTAAATTCAAAAGATCTATAAAGACTTAACATTTGATTTTGTTCTTTATCACATAAACAAGAAACTTTAAAAATCTTTACAACTTTAATCTACACATATATCTAAACAGTAACGGTGCTATTTCTGTACACTAAGTATTTTTTTTAATTTTTATGTTTGTGCAGGTAGTAATCGATATGGAATACAAAACACATATTTTGGAATTTTTGTCTGTCTGTGTTCGGATTGTGTAAAAACTTTTAAATGGATTTGAATAAAATTTTGTAAGGAGGTCCCTTAGATTCTTGGTTTAAATATATAATATTTTTTCATAAAATTATGTATTTTCGTAAAAAAAGCAGCGAATTTTAACGATATAATTGTACAAGAACAGTTGTCAGTACATTTTATTTTTGTAGACAGAAAGTTTTAATACTGGTTACAGAACTCTACAACAAATGTTTAAAAATATATTTTGAAAATTTTAATTTTAAGAAAATTAAAAATAATTTGCGGTCAAAGTCGAATTTTCTAAAGTGAATGTGGGACCAGCAGCAATTGCTTATTGTGTTCATATGTTTGTTCAAGATTTAGCACGTAACAGAATTAAACAGACTCAGATGCAAGAAAAGGTTAGCAGGCAACAGAGCATGTTAAAGATGTATTTATGCCTTTAACGGCATATTTTTATGTAGACTCAGCTGCTTATCAAAAACAATGCACGTTACTTTATTTCAAAATGAGTAACACACTGATTGGATTGTTACATTTTAATAATTATAAAAAACCTAGCCTCACGTGTGTCTTTCTTTTTACAAATAGCGTCGAATGACATCTGACCTGTAAACTGATATAAATCTCTATTTGCAAGTAATGAAGCGATGTACATATATCACAAAGACGTGGGTTTTCTATTACAACATATTTAAACAATTTTTCGTCTGTCATCATTTTCTTATCGTCATGCACCATGTTCTCGAATAATCTAGTGTTTTGCTGAGTGGGTCCACTAAAGATATCGGCCCCATATTGCTCGTTCAATCAAAAATAACGTGAAGTGGCAAAATCATAATGAGTGTTCAATATTAATATTAAGAAAGCTTATAGGTTAAGACGTTTTTGGGCTGAAGGTCAATAACTTAATAAATTTAAAATTTTTTTGCTTTTTATAAGCGATCACATATTTTCTTAGACAAAAAATCACTTATATAATATGAAAAATTTGACTTTTAAAATAGAAAAAAATTTAATTTATATTTTTAAAGCAAAAATTACGTTTTCTTATACCAAAAACTTCATTTATTTTTTATTAAGCAGAGTTTAGGTTTTAAGTAAAATTTTTTTATTACTATTATTTTAGCAGTTGAAATATGTCACTAGAAATTTTTTTAAACCAAAACCATGAAAGGATACCCAGTTATTTTTTTAACCAATTGTGATAAAATTTAAATCAATTTTATGCTTTTGAAATGTTCTTTTCATTTTGTTGCTGAATAGAAATTAAAAACGTGTGAAAAACAATATTTGTATTTGATATTTACGTAAATATTTTTTATTTTAGAATAAATTTTCTGATATATATTGCATTTAATTATTATTATTATTTTTTTTTTCTATAAAACTAAGATGCTTGATTTTCTGCCTGATTGAGATTAAAACATATCTGTGTTTCAACCTTGTAAAAGCATATAATATTTATGTGTAGTTTATATTATCCCTTTAGCTCTTGATTCGGAAATAATTTATTGCATTTACACTACAAAAGTAGACATATATAAAGGAAAATAAAAGAAAAATAAAATAATTATTATCAGATATTAATTAAACATAAATTTTTTATCATTTAGAAATCATGCATTTAAATTTATTATAGCAAATTAATAAATATCTTTATAAAGAAAATACTGTATGCAGTTTGTAAAGAAAATATAGTCATTATCCTGCTTATATTCCTGCGTATAAGAATAATTTTAAGGTTATAGAAAGTATCTACAAATCTAAAAATTAACATAAATATCTTTTATATCTACGCTCAAGTTATTCTTCTGCTAAAGTTCTGCGTGCGTCGCAGTCATTCATGGTTGTAAGAGCCTAACTTTGCCTCTGTCTTGTTTACCTTTGTCTATACATCTTAAATTTTTAATAGATCTGCAAAATTGTATTTTATGAGAAAAGAAAGAAAATTTTTCAAAATTTAATGGATGATATTAAAATGATTTAAGGAAATCAACCGTTTATATGCGTTACGGCTACTTAAAGGCAACGTTTTCCATATGCAAATGTGCACGTTAACATTGATTTTTTAAATTCATCATAGATATAGATGAGAAGCTGGGGTCAGATATGTGAGAAATTTTATTGCCAGTAGTATGTTCTCTGCTATTTCGCTTTTTGTATTATTTAAAGCTTACTATATGAATATGATAAAGTTTCTGAAAGATTATTCTTGGAAGAGGTGAAATCGGAAGATCACATTGTATGTGCTTATGTCCGGCACCGGCAAATTAACAATGAATTCTACAAAAGTCTTTAGCCTTAGAAAAATAAACACTTTCCAGAGACTTTGAATAGAGAAAAAAGGTATCAACCGTCTGAAATCAGTACATCAATACAAACTGCAGTAAGTGACAAAAGGATAATCTATAAATGAGGGTAATTGAAAATGACCAATCGTAATTAAAATTTATCTGCTTCGGCTTGAAAGTATCTCAATTATTCAATACCACTACACGATTGAAATTAAATGATCTATATAAGTAATAATAGCAAAAAATTTTAAATAAAATTAGGTTGTTATTATTAAAATTTTCTTTAAAAATAAAGTTAGTCATGCAGGTCGTCATCATACCCACGTCAATAAAGAACACTTTTACTAAAACGCCCTTAACTTTGAACATACTCTTGTTGTAGCTTTTACAGTCATTCTTTAGGTTATATTGGCTGTTTTGTATCCTTCGCAATATTATTATTTTGCAAATATGCAAATTTATTTAGATTACAATAAACATATTCTCCGAAAACAAAAAGTATTTCACATTAAGTTAGTTTTTATATTCCTACGGTCAATAATCAAAATTGGCCTCACAACGGAATTTTGTTTAAAATATTATTATTTTTGAATTAAAATTTATTTTTGGCTTGAGTTAATTTTTTAATTTCTAAAGACATAGCGAACGTACATTCATGCTTAACTCATAACAATCAATATGATACTGAAACAGCATCTATAATGTTGTGAATAAGCAAGAAAGAACGACAAAAATAAAAATTGCATTCGTGATCATCCGATGGCTGTTATAAATGCAAAAACAAATGTACAGGACAGGTTACAAAGAGAACAGTGAAGAAATACTTTGGTTTGTGTGTCGACTTCGTCTAACCAAATTAATATTGATATGAATATTCCTCGTATTCTCATATACGAAATTAGTTGGTTAAATAGATGATGTTTACAGTGTACACAATCTAAGGTAGATAGATACGAAGAATGCTGATGAAGGTTGTAGCGATCCAGAAAATGCTGCATTTCATTCTGCTAGTGTCTAGTTTTTCTTGTTTTCTTTGGAAAAGTCCGCATACATTTGTTAAAGTAATTTTCTTTTCTAAAAAATGTCTTTAAAAATTAAAAAATGTCCTCAAGCCAAAAATAAATTTTAACTCATTTATATCAACAGTTCAACTCCTAATTTTCATAAAAATTATATTATAAGTATAAAATTATATTTTTATTAAATTCATACAACTTATTCTATCGATTAATCTTTTTATTCTTAAGTTCATATTGGCTTGCAAATTTAATAAATTATATTTATGAACTCTTGACCTAAAATAATATAAGTTTTCATAATTTTATAAATTATGTACATATATATTTTGCTGTTTTTTTGTTTCGTTATTTTCTAGACAGTTCCGTTCTTTAGGTAATATAATGCAAATTTTTAAAATTTTCGTTTTTACATTTAAGTTTTTACAACTATATGAAGTGTAAACATGTATAAAAAGAAAAAGCAAATGCAAATAGTTCATAAAAGTTGCAAAAACTTTGTTTCTGCTAAAGGTCTAAAAGAATGTAGTATTTTAGCATGTTTTCAAACTTCCTCGCAGTTTTTGTATGAATAAATTTCGTGTTTGCGATAAAAACCCCAATTTTTTTATTACATGTATATAAGAATAAAAAAAATCTTATAGTTTCAGATATTTTATGAATTATGAAAGTTGTGAACTCTTACATTAGAAAAATTTAGTTAAAGAATATTTAAATTTTATTTTATGTAAAGAAATTATAAATAAATTTTAAAATTAGCAAAATAAAAGAGAATTGAGTCGTAGAATGTAATTTGAGAATGAATCCTTTTATGTTTAAATTGGGTTGAGTTTAATTATTACATTACTACTTTTTTTAGTAGGAAAGAAATTTTATTTTGCATTCCACACTGAATTATATACGGTTAACACCAGAATATTTTTTAATGAAATAATGAATAAAGGTAAATTATTTTTATAAATAGAATGCTTACTTTGGGTTTATTTAAAAGCGTTGAAATTTCTTATTTGGGCTTCAAATACCATCAACATTTTGTTTGTAGAAAATGTAAAACATTTTTGGTTTTTGTGTAAAAAACAAGTTGCATTTACATTATAACGTAATACAAATCATAAGCAAATATTTATTCAATAAAATTTCATTATTGAAATAAATTATTAATTAAGTAAAGTTGTGTTAACTGCGAAATCACACCTTCGTAAGTGTTATTTTGTTTAACTAAAAATTAAGAAAATCTATAAAAAAATTACGTTTTTTGTATAAATCATAATAAAATATTAGTTTAAAGAAACTTGGTTATTTTAGGCAGATAATTGAGTGGAGTGGAGCAATTAAATTTTGAATTGTAACTTTTACAATTTTTTAAAGTTGTTTGCTTCTTGCAATAATTTCGCTTTGGCGCTTAGAAAATGGTATTAAGAGAAGTATTTGTTCATACCAAAATTTTTGGGAGTTAGTTTTTAGTACAATGCTTTTCGGATGCTTCGAAGTGTATAATGCACAAAAGCGTTTCTTACAATAACTTTACGTTCAATTGATTCATTAAATCTTTGTTAAAGTCAAATACAAACAGAAGTTAAAAAATTATTGTTTTAAATTTATTGTTTGCTTTTGTTGCCTTAAAATGTGGTCCATATGATAATATTTTGTTAAGGGTTGCATTGAGAGAAAGCAACACTTTAAGAATTAAAAGCTACTGGCTTATGTTTTTCGGGAACAAAGTTAAGACGTTATTGAAAAGAAAATATTTATAATAGTGCATTAATAAATGGTCCACCTTTTTATGTAATGCAACTACACAAAAGTAAAAATACCTACTTAAAACGGGTTAAGAAAACAAGAAATGTATTTAAGTGAATTCCCGAATATGAATGTAGTAATAGACATAACTAATTTTTTTCTAAGATTGTAAAGCTTAAGTTCAATAACTTTTTTGGATGGAACTTATTAATTAAGAGAGATAGCGATAACAAGTTATAAATAAAATGCTTCACCTTACTTTACAAAATCCTGAAGTTGTAAATTATGTGTGAAGTCTACCACTTGCAAGTATTTTTTATTCGTAACGAATGCTTTAAAGGCACCAAAAAAAAGAGGAACGGTGTCTTCAGATAAGGAAAATTGGATCCGATAAGAAAATTACATGCGGAAATACCCGTGCGTTAAATTTTACCGTACATCGACCACACTACTCGAATCGAATATAATTATGCTAAAATATTACCAATGTGTGTTGCACTAGCCGTATTTTACAGACATTATTCTTCCGTAATACCAAGTGTCCTTACTTATATTCTCTCTTTCTTTTATCAAAAAGAAATTTGTTTTCTATCAGAAAAATCTTCAAGTGGCATGCTGTGATAACGAACGGACGGAAGGGTTATCAACAGATGCCTTTACTTTAAATATCTCTAGCGATCGATCGGACATAGTTAAGCTGGAAATTATTTAAGGTAGTATCTGCAAAACTTTTCTTTAAAGGATATAAATAGATGGTGTAATCTGTAAAACAGAAGTTGCTGGCAGTAGAACGGATGCTTAGAAAGTGTGCATGTTGATTCGAATTCACTGCCGCTGCTAAAGAGACAGCAAAAAGGAGAAGACAAACTTCAACCTTCTCTGCGAAGCCCACAATTCTGAGCTACTGGGCTTGACAGTTTGCAGAGATAAGTCCAAAGAGTTCTAGAGAGTGATGTAATACATCCATGGCTGGTAGGGTTGATGACAAACAAATAAATTAGACTAAAAGATTTACCAAGATTTTAAATTCCTAAACATACAACTAAATTCAATTTTCCTAAATAAAATGAAAATTTAATTTTATATGTTACTTTTTTTTTCTTATTTAAAATTGGCTTCAATTCTGTTGAAAATTCAGCGAATTCATGATTACTATATTCTTATAATTGGTACTTAAGAATGCTGCAAGAAATGTAGCAATGCAACAGTTGGTTTAATTTGTTAACACTTCAATGTGTTGAGCATATTAACATGCCAACAATTATATAACCCTGCTAGTGATTACTGTCTTTTGGGAATAATTTTGTTGAATATTCAACAACGTTAGCATATTTTTTTTATCGCACAGTATTTCCCATCTATATGCTGCACTTATCTCTATTTAAGAAGGTACAAAAGAAATTTAAAATATAGAGTAAGAGTTTATCCCAATAGAGATGTAGTTTTCGCATAAATAGCATTATATTTTAAGTTTTTATATACCATCACTTGAAATTTAAGAAAGTTCAAAAATAGGAATTTAAAGTTAAAGGGTGTTTTAATTGCAGGGTGTTTCAATAAAAGATCTGATTGTGATAGCAAGCCTTTAAAGCATGACAATAAATACAGTAAAAGATGGGATAAGCTCGCAATGGATGGAGATTGTATCTTATGCCTTAAACTATTTGACTTAATCTCAATAAAGTAAGTTTTGCCTTTTTGAACCTTACTTTCTTTTCTTTTTAGAAAAGACAATTTTACTTTTATTTAATAGAAAGTTTCTAAAAAGACAATAAAAATTCTATCTAATTTCTTTTGTACAAAATATTCCAAAAATTAAGTCAGTTCGCAAAGTTTAAGGCCTTTTTTAATAAATCAGAAATGATTTTTTATTAAAATTATTAACTTAAGATTTTTTAATGGTAACTTAAGCTTGCAGGGGTGATATGAAAATTTAGAAGTTCACCCCACATTGTAGGTTGGTCGAAATTGTTTCCTTTGTCCTCAAATCCTCGCTTATAGCTAATAATTGCATATTATATATATTTAACATTATAATAATTAACTTTAATCGTGCTTGATCCCTTCAAATATAAATATTTGATGACATTCTCATGAAACATTTATTATTAACAACTATACGGCTCATATAGCTCATCAGTGGATTTTACCCCGCAGTAATACATTTATTTTTTTTAGTTTTAAAAATAAGTATTTCATGAGAATATCATGAAATATTTTTATTTGAAGAAAACAAGCGTGGTTAGAGTGAATTATTATAAAAAAGATTCCGAGTAATTTTCATATTTAACATTATATTTTGTGAAAGTTTATATTTTGAGTGATTATTGAATCACTAGTCCTTAACTTTGTTATTTTGTATTTTAACGAAAATTTGCTATCATTAATATGGTTATCCATTTTGGTTAGAAATAACAGTTCATTTAATGTACAAGTTGAAAACGAAAGATCAAATACTTTTGATATAAAAGCAGAAGATCTACATGGCATTGTTTAGAGCCCGTTATTGTATAGTATTTTTACAGCTGATATGACAATTTAAGAATTTGTTTACGTTCCAACATACGCAGATGACACTGCAAATTAGCAACAGACAATTGGCCTGCAACTGAATATGACAAAGTACAAAATAAATTAAATTTAACTTGGTTGTGGCTAAAAATGGAAAGTAAAAGTAAATGCAGAAAATAAGTAACATAACTAACGAAGCAATTCATACTGATCTTGAAGTTCAAACAGTGAAAAAAGCAATTAGCTCCTACAATATATTTGATGAGACTAGGTAATCACGTAAGCTCCTTAGATATTACTTTACTAGATGATGCTGATGAAACACAAAGGCTAAAGAGATATAATACTCTAGATCTTCCACTTTTAAAGTAGAAAAAAATATGTTCTGTTTTTCTGTTTTTTGTATTTATTATTGACTTTTTCTTTTTATTTTATAATTAAACATTCTAAATACGAATATTTCTGTTTGCTTACTAAAGAATTCTATCCTATTTCTATAGTTGTACTTTTTTATGTTCAGCTATAAATATTATTTTAATGATTCATCTAATTTGCCTATTATTATGTTTTGATAGATTGCATTTCAAATGAAGCAAAACAAATTTTGTGGAAAGAAATGAAAATCTGTAATAAAATAAAACTTAAAAATATGTACATAGCAGTGGCTAAGTTGCTTTAGCGAAGATAAAATCAAGCAGAAAAAGAGTTGCAAAGGCATGATTTCATCAAAATTAACAACAAAACAAAACGAAAAAATTATATTGTTAAATTTTAGAAACACACAAACACTAGTTTAGTCAAGCTTTGAAAAGAACCTTATCGTTTCAACATAATAAGCTGTTGTTTGTTGATATATTTTCCTTTTTTTAGCCTGTTTAACTTTGTAATTTTGTGTTCGATGATGTAGTTTTTATAAATACATAATCTAAATCGTCACACTGTTGGAATTTGATTATATGAAATGAAACGAATACAATAAACATTCCTATGACTGTTATTTATTTGTTTTGTCTTTTTTAATTTATTCACTTCTTTTATTATACATTGTTTTGTGCTCTGACATGGCTGTATATGATAGAGTTGTCGAGTATTATTTTAAAAAGTACAATATATATATATATATATATATATATATATATATATATATATATATATAAATATATATTTATATGTGATGTATATACGATTTATTTGATATTAAATTAAAGTTTTTTAGCTAGTCTTAACAAAAAAAATTTTTTTTTATTTTTGCGGTTTCTTTTATTTATGTTGTATTTTTCACTGAGAAAGGTCACATTACTCCTTGCTTTAAACTTAATGTACTTTTAAAAATATATAAATTCTGCTGCCACTTTTTAAATTTGAGAATTATAGGTTTGTATGATATAAGCATGATTTATTTCGTGTTTTTTTTTTTACAAAAAGTTTTGATGCTTTATTGTAACAAAATTGTATTACGTTCAACTTTAATTTTGTGCTGTTTTCACACGCTAAACTGAATTTTTTATTTTGATCATAACATTAATAATCAATCAAATTCAAATAATAAGAAATGATTTTGAAGTTTTTATTAAAATTTTAGTTCAACGATGAAGCAGTAAAACAAAAGTTTTATGTGAAAAATATGAAAAATTGTTAAGGCGAAATTAAATTACTTTATATTTCACACGTATAATATGCCAGTACAACAGACGGTTTTAAAAAACAAAAATTTTTGTGTATAATTCTTCTTATAAAGATTTGTTCCAAGTTGCCATCACTAAGATGGTACTTTTGTTAAAAAAAACAAAAAAATGGTGATGGAGGGTCTTAAAGCAAGAAAGTGTTGAGTGGCAATCTCTGTAATTTTAAAATGGTTGAATGTCAAAAAATCTGTTGTTGGTGAAAATAAATATTTTGATGGAATTAACGACCAATAACGTAAAAAATAAAAAATGTACTAAAAAGAAAGAAAAAAGACATTGAAGCAGTAATAGATTAAGCAAAGGAAAAAAATTAACTGTTAGGGACGAGAAAGAAAAAGATAATTGACCCACTTCAGCAATGGTGCAGCCATTTTAGCCATATTTAGTTCTTTTATAATCTTTTACGTAAAAATTACATATAGATAAACATGTTGAAACATGTTAATGTTTAAACGCTTGAAAAAAATTAGAATTATATCATATTTTATCACATTTTAAACAATATTTGTGTTTGTGAAAAATAAATAATATTCTATAAAATGAAGTGTTCATTACATATGCAAATATTTCCCTGCCTAGAGAATAATGAGGATGTACTTATGTATTTATTTATTTAAAATGAAATCAATGAAAATGTGGAATATTTAATTACTCATATTGCTCTATTTTATTTTACATATTGTAAACTGTCTTCGTGGTATTGATTTATGCATAGCTTTTAATTCAATGCATTGCATAATTAAGTATGCGATATGTTGAATTAACATTAGAAAAGTACAGACCATTAAAAAAAATTAAATTTTATAACTATTCTTAAACTTAATGCCTTAGTCTAAAGTCACAGCATTATCGCAGCACAATATTCTCTATTTCTGTTATAATTTTCAAATTTTTTTGTATACTAAGACTTTTTAAAAAGTAATTTTATATGGATCGGGAGAACTTATTGATATTCGTTACTTTCAGATACTTACTCTGTCTTCTTTAAAAACACTGAGTAAGGAAATGAAACAAAAGTTTTTTGCTTTCTAAACACAAATCCATAGTATAGAAAAACAAGATAAAATCATTACCATTGCAATTTTAAGGCTTTAAGCTACTTTTCTTGTTTAAGTATTATTACTACTTTGTAAAACTTCGAAGAATAATTTAGCTACTTTTTACTATCAGTAAGCAAATATGAAGGGCCTAAAACCTTTGATTTTCAAAATTTATTTACAATTCCTAATAGAGAATTGCATATACATTGTGTACAGTATGTAAAAACTGGCGCTTCAATCTTCTAATTATATTTTGAAATTGTATTTCTTATTTTATAACAATAAGCTTTTTAATATGAAAATGTTTGGATTTTCTCTACCTTTCTAGTTTTTCAATTTTTTATCATAGTTAGCGGAAAAAATTTTGCGTTCTTGCGTATTTTAGCCAAAGCATGGAACGAATTTTGTTTTTTTTTTTTTCTTTTTTTGGTGAAAAAAAATTTCATTTAGGGATACATTTGGGTACGTTTTAATCAACTCTCCCATAAAACTAATCATCCTAGTGGTGCTTTAATTTTAATTTTAAATTGTAATTTTGAGTTTGACTATGTGTTCTAAGTTCCAAAAGCTAGCATCGGAAAAAGTACACGATGTGGACTTTGAGGGCGAAAGAAAAAAAAAATTGCAATTTTAACATCTTGGTTCTTCTTTTGGAATTTTGGTATTTTTTAGCTGAAACTGCACATACACAGAAAATTTTATTAAATATTTAACATTTTAACTTTCGTCATATTAAACCATTTTTATCACAATTTTCGAAATTTTCAGAGGTCAGCAACATATATTAAAATTTTGTTCCTTTTTTAATGTATATAAATAAAGATCATCAACCAAAAAAGATTCACCTCAATATCATTCTTACGTGCAAAACTATGTGTTGTTACCTACATATAGTACGAAAGATAAAAATTAGTTCGCATTCTAAAAAGTTCCATAAAAACAACCATTCCTGAAAAATGAGTTAAAAATATAAGACTAAAATATATGATGTTTTTGGTGATGCTTTGGTCCTTGGGTTGTTTGGTAATTTTTTTTCTCTCTGCACACTAGAAGCCGCCTATGCTCCCCTGCCTCTTGTGCTATACACACAAAAGAAAAACCTTAACAAAACGAACACAATATTTGCCGCCTTATGGTCTCCTTATCCTCCTATAACCATTTAAGGTTCACTAGATATTCCCTTTCATTCTATTAACCCCCATTCTTAAATCCAGATTCATAACATGTCCTATTGTATTTAATTACTGAAATAAAAATAGCTATAGACATAGTGATTCATTGTTCCCGCTTATTTTTTTTTTTTTTTTCTTTTTTGTATTTATACATCTCGAGGCTAAAGAAAACGTAAAGATGACAAAAAAGAATTTAAAAATAGTCTACTAGAGGCTTGCATTCTAGTTATTGTATTTTAGCTTCACTTGCGACAAATCGGCAACCCTGGTGGGTGGTCCTTGCATATAAAAGCACAAAAAAGCAAATCAGCCTAGTCTCCACCATTAGCGACAATGAAGCAATCTAATTATTTATGTGTAATTTCGATCGTGAAATACAAATTTTTTTAATAATGAAGATTTTTTTAAAATAACTTAGTGATCCAAAAAAGAGCAATAACCTGCAAAATCAACAACATCTAAAAACGTAAGGAAGTAGGCGTTCGCCTAAGTTTGATTATCTATATATGACAAACTTTCCAGCTGCAATAAAGGATATTAAACGAATACCACAAATGCGTTTACATAATATCAGTTTCAGCATTAAAAAGGTTAACGTTATAGAATTAAACTAAAGCGCGTTAAAAGCTCTAAAAAAAATTTAAAAACAACTAAGTAAGAAAACAATTTAGTTAACATATTTTTTATTCTTTTTTTATGTTGTAGTTTTTAATCATAGTATCAGCGAAATATATTAAATTTTATTTTATCCTTTAATAATTTTTTTTAATACAGTTTCGTTTTACCAAAAACTCTTATGAAAATGTGGTAAATTTTCACATTTTCTACACTTTTCACCCACAAAATTACTTAATATCGAATTGCAAAATTGTCCCTTCTTTAAACAAAATAATCTAATATCATAATCATAGTCATAATCATTATACTGTTCAGTAACTTTATTATTAAAAACTAGCAACAAGAGAGTAAAACAGAAATTTTCAAAATTATTCTCACAAATATAAAAAAGGTAAGCGAACGCTTTTCTGGCAAAAATTAGCAAAGAAAATTCATGTGGTTTCGGAAGTGATATTCAGGATTTAAACTGGATGTTATGACTATTAAATAGTACCATTCTTAAAGAAAATGTACCAGAAAAAAAATGTATAAAAATTACCACTTAAAGCAAGCAAGCTGGTAGCCAGCGAAAAAATTTAAGATAATATAAATAGCAAAAATATGTACATAAAATGTTATAATTTTTTTTTTAATATAAGGTAGTTTTCAAAAGCATTTATTATGTTTGGGTGCATCATTAATCTAATAGTTCTAATACACATTCTTATTGTGATTTAGATGTAATAATATTTATATTAAAAATAATTTGACCTTCATACATGTATATAACTTATTTAAAATTATAGATAAGGATTGTACTACTCTTTTTTAAATTATACAAAAAGTACAGTACACTAACGTAGAGTACTGTTTGAACAACACAAAGTCTATTGTAGCTTAATCTTTAGGCAAGCTTTAAAAACATTTCGTAGTCTGGCTTAAAAAAATTTTAATAACATCAAAAATAACCGTACTGTATTACTGTTATTATAAGTGTTTTGTTTATTATTATTATTGTTTTTATAAATTGTTATTTTAATAAATATAATATAAGTTAACAACAGTGGCAGTTCTGCCGCCTAAAGAATAACTTTGCAACCTAAGTTATTTTAATATTTTTACTTCAACACATGCTTCCGATCCAATTACGAAATTGCCTTTTTGCTAAAACAATGGGAAAATAATTTTGCACGATCAGCGTCTGCATACCTGCGCATGTTGGTGCAACGTGATCATCAAATGTGACGAGCCAACAAGGTTGGCTGAGAACGGGCAGTCTTGGCTAAGGTTTGACGAGTGTCGGATGGTTAAAAATTCTTATTATAATAATTAAAGTCAATTTGTTGTATACATAATTATATTGTGAATAAATTTAATCAAAAGGTAATTTATATTAAAGCTTTTCATTTAACAAAGCCGCGAGTTGGTGCGGCTGAATGTAATTTTTTTTTGATCAAACCGTTTAAAATTCTTTAACTGGCGCCCGAGCAGGGACCTTGGAAAAAGGTCCTTCATAAAAAATAAAAATTATAAAAAACGTTTCTGCGATCTCTACGGAGCACTCCAGGAACAAAAATAAATCTCTCCTGCGATATCTACGGATCACTCCAGGACTAATAAAAAAAACAAAAGTAATAAAAAAACAATAAATAGACCTAATCCTCCTTCACCAAACCGATACTCCTGGTAATCCAAACACAAAAAATTACAGAAGGTTATCGGAGTGAAAGTGGAGTCACCCGTACCCCAGTAGGTTCCCGCGAAAATCAAAGTGGGGCACCAAAAAGGAACCATACGGAGCTTCCGTGAGGACAAAAGGATTTTAAGCGGTCGCGTCGCGTGTCCTAGCGAAGGCTATCTAGTGAAAAAATAATAAAAAAAAAAATAAAAATATTAATACAAATAATTAAAAAAACAAAAGAGAAAATTGAAATAAATATAAAATTAAAAAAGAAAATCCAAAATTGAAATAAAAAAGAATATATGCTTGATTTTTGAAAATAAAAATGAAAAAATTTATATAAAATTGAAACAAAATATAAATTTGAAAATTGAAAAGTAAAAGCGAAATATAAAAGAATATATGCTTGTAAAGTTGATCCCAAAAAATAAAAAAAGAGAATTTAAAACTGAAGCAATTTGTAAAATTAAAAAAGAAAATCAAAAGTTAAAATAAGAAAAAAGTATATTGATAAATAATAGTATAATAGTATTGAAAAATAAATTAAAAAAAAAAAAGATATTCTTTTAAAATTGAAAGCCTAAATTGAAAAATTGAAAATAAGATTGAAAAAGAGAAATTGAAAAGCTAAAAAGTTCAAGGAAAGGAAGTGAAGTGAAACTGTGCAACGGGCAAGGATCATTTATTAAAGTGTTACTGATACATATTTCAGGTAAGTGAATATTTTTTCCCTTCTTGTCAGTTTATTATTAAAATAATGGAGGATGTAAAAGCTACACTAACGACTATGACTGGAGCCATCAACCGGTTTATGGAACAGCTCAAGTCTGCTGAAACGCGCATAGTAACTCTAGAATCAAGTCTCGGTAGCAATATATTAGGAGAAGTTTTGGGCAGGTTAGAGCTTCTTGAAGGTAGGCAGGCCACCGCGGCCGTCCCAGTGATCACAGAGGAGGTAACTCTTCAGCGACCACGAACCGAAACCGAGTTAAGGGATATAAGCCGTCTTCCTGACAGTGTAAGGGATTTAAGAACATTTGAGGGTAATCCAACCCAGTATGTATCCTGGGTTAATTCTGTGGAAACCATACTAGGAGATTTTGAAATTGTCAAGGATAAGCCGATTTATCGTGCAATTGTCCAGAGCATCCGTCAAAAAATTATTGGCGCTGCTGATACAGCTTTGGTATCCTATAACGTGTTTAATAGTGATTGGGCTGAAATCAAAATAATACTTTCACTCCACTACGCTGATAAACGAGACATACAAACTCTGGAACATCAGCTCAATCAGCTTACCCAGGGATCCTCGTCAATGGATGAGTTTTATTCAAGGGTTAATCATCAACTTTCGCTTATTATCAACAAATTGCAGACAGAATCTTACAGTGAGGAAACCATCAAGGCGCTGGTGGGAACTTATAGAAACAGAGCGTTAGACATTTTCATACGCGGATTAAAGCCGGATCTTTCCCGTATGATTATTATACAGCGACCAAGAACGCTCCCTGAAGCATACTCCGCTTGCCTGGAGTTGCAAAACCTAACGATGCGAAACAATATAATTTATGCAAAACCGAAGCCACACGACTCGATTTCCATGGAGACAACTCATCGTCTTGGGCCTTCAAGGCCACCAAAATTGTTTGCTGCTCGATCGGGATGGCAGAATAAAGATTATAGGCCTAGAAATTGGCAACACAACAACAATTATTCTAACTTTCGGACAAATGAATATACCAACTATAAGCCAGCTTTACCCCCTAGATATCCGGCCATAAAACAGGAACCTATGGAAGTTGATAGGACAATACAATCTCGACGGGTAAATTACATAAACAACCCTAGGACAGCCGAGAAAAGAGGTGCATCCGAAATAAATACAGGCTACAAACAGCCTAGAATCTATCACATAGAAACCTTTTCTGAAGAGGACCATATAGTTACGAACCAGCCAAAGAAAGATTCCCGTAGGGACGAAACGGTAGGGGAGGTAAATTTTATGGGGGAAGGCCCTCAAGTTTTCCCTACATAGAGTACCCTTCTGCTACTGGTGATATTTTATGTTTTTTGATCGACACGGGCTCTAACAAGAACTTTTGCAGCCCTCGCTTATCACACGGTAGCATAATTTTAGAAAAACCAATAAATGTGCGGTCAGTAGGAGGAGATGTGTGTATAGACAGGAAAGTAATTGGACCATTTTTTAAATTTTTCGGAATAAAAGAGCCTATCGAATTTTACGTCTTGCCAACACTAAAAACATTTGATGGTATTATTGGGGATGACACACTTAAGGGGTTAGGTGCTGTAGTTGATAGAAAGGAAAATGTTTTAGTTTTGAAAAATAGTTTTCAAATTCCGCTAAAAGAAAAAATAGCTGTTGAATCAAATTATATATTAGGTGAAGAATATGTGCCAGAAGTTAGGACAAGAATAGAAAGTCTTATTAGTAAATATATGCCACTTTTCGGACCACTCGACGGTAGCGAACTTGCATCAACAAATGTCCAGGCAGAAATCAGGACAAGCACAGATGAACCAATATACACGAAAAGCTACCCATATCCTGTTTGTATGAGGGAAGAAGTAGAAAGACAAATAAAGGAACTACTTTCAGAAGGAGTAATAAGGCCATCAAAAAGTCCGTACAATTCACCCATATGGGTCGTCCCAAAGAAACCAAAACCTAGTGGCGAAAAACAATATCGAATGGTAGTGGACTTTAAGCGTTTAAATGCTGTAACAATTCCAGATACCTACCCAATCCCTGACATTACTTCTACTTTAGCTAGTTTAGGAAAAGCAAAGTATTTCACGACAATAGATCTTACATCAGGCTTTCACCAAATAACTATGAAACCAAAGGATATCACAAAAACCGCTTTTTCAACAGCGAACGGTAAATTTGAATATTTAAGATTGCCTTTTGGCTTAAAGAATGCGCCGGAAATATTTCAGAGAATGATAGACGACGTACTCCGCGAGTACATAGGAAGAATCTGTTTTGTTTATATTGATGATGTAATCGTAATCGGCGCAAATATGGAGAGTCACTTAAAGAGCGTAGATACAATTTTTGCAAGGCTTTATGAAGCAAATCTGAAGGTAAATCTTGAAAAAACGCATTTCATGAAAACTGAGGTAGAATTCCTTGGCTATATCGTTGGGTCTGAGGGAATAAGACCGGATCCTGCTAAGGTAAAGTCCATTGAAAATTTGTTACCATCTACAAACTTAAAAGAGTTGAAAAGTTTCCTGGGAATGACCTCATATTATAGAAGATTTATTCGCGACTACGCAAAGGTGGCAAAGCCCCTTACAAACCTTACAAGAGGCGAGCATGCTCAAATAAAAGCTAGTCAGTCCAAAAAGGTGCCTATTAATCTAAATAATGAATTTTTGAAGTCTTTCAATAAACTTAAATCTATGATAACTACGGCCGAGCTCCTGGCTTTCCCAGACTTCGAGAAACCTTTTAATTTGACGTCGGATGCCTCTAATACAGCTCTTCGTGCCGTTCTGTCACAAGGTGAGATCGGCAAGGACAAACCCATTGCGTATATTTCTCGATCGCTCAACAAAACTGAAGAGAACTACGCCACCAACGAGAAAGAGATGTTGGCTATTGTATGGGCTCTTGATAATCTTCGAAATTACTTATATGGTGCAAAAAAAATTAAGATCTACACTGATCATCAACCGTTGACGTTTGCATTAGGAAATAGGAATTTTAACGCAAAACTAAAAAGATGGAAGGCACGAATAGAAGAGTATAGCCACGAGTTGATTTATAAGCCTGGTAAATCAAACCACGTGGCAGATGCCCTTTCGAGATTAAAAACCGTTTCAAATCATTTATATCATTCTTCTACCGATACAGCGAGTGAAGGAACGACTATGAATTCGGATGAAACGTTTACTGCTTCAGAGGGTCGAGAGGACAATGACCTTTCATCAGTGGAAACAGTTCACAGTGCAGAACAAGATGCTTCTGACTTGATACCCCATGTAGAAGTACCTATAAACGTCTTTAAGAACCAGATTATAATAGGAATGGGAATGGACTTGACGGCAATGGAAGAACCACATCGTGGATATACAAGGCATTTTATTTCTTCAAAAACCTGGTCTAAGGAAGAACTTGTAACCTTATTAAAAGAAAAACTTCGCCCAAATATCCTTAATGGAGTTAAGGCACCAGAAAGTCTTTTTGGTGTTCTACAGGAAATTTATATCGATCATTTTTCTAAGTACAAAGTAAGGATTACGCAGAAGCTAGTTACAGACATTACCTCAAAAGAACGTCAATTGGGAATAATCGAAACTGAACATAGAAGAGCACATCGTAATCCCAGAGAAAATGGTGAACAAATTTTAGAGCAGTTTTACTTCCCGCATATGCGCGCTAATATAAAGAAATACGTTGCCAGTTGCGACGTATGTAATAGATGCAAGTATGACAGGAAACCTCCACGAATACATCGCCAAGATACACCAGATCCCAAATATCCATGTGAAGTTCTTCATATGGACACTATGGAATTTCAGGGGCAGAAATTTATTACCTGCATAGATAAGTTTACAAAATTCGCTAAGTTCTTTAGTATTAAGGATAGATCATTGGTACAGGTGAGGAAAAAACTAATTAAAATTTTGCATTATTTCACAGTGCCCAAAATTCTAGTTAGTGATAATGAACGCAGCTTCTTAAGCCCTTTAGTAGAAACCTTCATCAGGTCTTTGGGCATTAAATTATACCTTACACCAGTACAAAGAAGTGAGGTGAATGGGCAAGTTGAGAGACTGCATTCAACAATAATTGAAATCTATAGGTGTTTAAGGCTTGAATACCCAAATCTATCAGTAAAGGAGTCAATTGAAATCTGTGTCGATAGGTACAATAATACCATTCACTCAACAACAAAGAAAAGACCTCGTGATTTATTTTTTAATAGAAACATCGGAGCAAACTACGAAAACCTACTCTCGGTACAGAAGAAGATTAATACAGACCTCAGACACTTGCTTAAAAGAAATATGGCGGCAGGGCAAAAATGAATCGTGGGAGGCAAAGCCCTATAAAATATAGAAAGGGTGATAGAATCTACGTAGCTATTAGAACTATCCAGGGAAAAAACAAAGCACTTTTTAGAAAAGAAATAGTCGAAAAAGATAATAGGGTAACTGTGCTGACAAGAAGTGGAAGAAAGATTCACAAAAAACACATAAAGAATCTAAAAGGGCAAAGTCCAAAGAAAAACAATTATAAATAATTGTAGAGCCTTTTTCATTTCACTCACTTAACTTATACTACGAGTACTTAAATAAAAAAGAAAAGAAAAAATATAAAAAAAAGAGGGGGAAGAATATTTTTTAAGCAAAATAAAATCTTTAATCTAATCATATGTTATTTAAACATTTCCTTGTAGAATATCGTCTCATTTTTATCTATATAATTACATTATACTATTTTCAGAAATAACATTATTTAACCATGCATCTAAAGTTTATTCCCTTAATCGCATTCAACCTGATTTATTTTGTAATTAGTGTACAAATCTACCAGTACAAAACATCACTGGTTTCATTAAAGGTTGGAAATGGATGGATAGTCGATGGGAACTTTAAATTAGTACACGTCATCAACTTAGAAGAGTACAGGGGAATGGCTGCAAACATATCATCTATTATTCAGAAGCATCTTCCGCCAAGCAGAAACAGAGAATTCATTTTGCACCACATGCTGCAGGTACAAGAACGCCTTGACGAATTGACAAATATGAAAAGAAGGACACCTAGATCAATCGATTGGATCGGATCGGCTTGGAAGTGGGTTGCAGGAAGTCCTGATTCAACAGATTGGAATAACATACTAAGAAGTCAGGAGACTATTATCACGAATAACAACGAACAATACAAAATCAACAAGGAGCTTCAGCGGGCCACAAACCAAGTGGTTAGGAAGATAAACGAAATTGTCACCAAAGTGAACGGTGTAACAAGCGGTAAGGACTACACCTTAATGGAACAAAGTACCATCAACGAGGTCATCATTTTGAGGGATGAAATAAATGAAATTGTTCGAGCCTGTCAGCTAGCCAAGAGTGGTATTATAAACACAAATCTGCTAGACCAATCGAAGATCAATAGAGTAATTGATGAGCTGGAAACGTTACCTGATGGTAATGCAATAGAAACAGTGGAGTATGGAACACCCTCAATTTACACGAATGGTTCATCACTATTGTACATTTTTTCCATACCAAAGCTCGGAAGAAATTTTTATAACTTGCTTCTAACTAGAGCTACTATTATTGAAGGGAAGCAGATAGATCTGCCGTTTAAGCGGGTGCTTGTTAATGAAGCCGAGACGTATGGAATCACAGGAGAATGCCTTTTAATAAGTAATTCTACAGTCTGCAAAAGAGCATCTGTAACCAAATTGGAAGAGGGTAACTGCCTTAACCGCATTCTCAAAGGCGGATCAGCAGGTTGTAAATACAGACGTACCCAAGAAGAAATCATTGAGTTATTGAGTGACGACATTATCTATGTGACAAACCACAAGGTTTTCATTGAGGCAAATGGCAAAACCCAGTTTCTGAATGGCACATATCTTCTGCAGCTTTCCAACGAGTCGGTAGTCATAAAGAATCATACTTACTCAAGTAGCTCGATCACGAGGGTTCAAGCCTTACCGCCAGTACTAGCAAGTGTGACACATGATGACATGCTGCTGGACATCAAATATGTTCATCAGGTAAGCCTTAGCAATATAAACCGATTGAACCAGCTAGGAGTAAGACTCAATGGTACAGTTGGAATTAACGTTATTATCATTGTCTCAATGGCTTTTCGCATTGGATGGCTTTGGTATCGGCAAACAAGAAAATTAAATCTTCCAAAGCTAAATATTCAATTACCAACTATAGACACCCGGATCTGCGGGACGCAGACATTTAAGGAGGGAGGAGTTAACAACAGTGGCAGTTCTGCCGCCTAAAGAATAACTTTGCAACCTAAGCTATTTTAATATTTTTACTTCAACACATGCTTCCGATCCAATTACGAAATTGCCTTTTTGCTAAAACAATGGGAAAATAATTTTGCACGATCAGCGTCTGCATACCTGCGCATGTTGGTGCAACGTGATCATCAAATGTGACGAGCCAACAAGGTTGGCTGAGAACGGGCAGTCTTGGCTAAGGTTTGACGAGTGTCGGATGGTTAAAAATTCTTATTATAATAATTAAAGTCAATTTGTTGTATACATAATTATATTGTGAATAAATTTAATCAAAAGGTAATTTATATTAAAGCTTTTCATTTAACAAAGCCGCGAGTTGGTGCGGCTGAATATAATTTTTTTTTAATCAAACCGTTTAAAATCCTTTAACTTATATTATTGTCCATATAAATACACAAATGAGAAAACAATGCAAAAAGCAAATTTATTTATTTACTATAACATTTATTACGATTCTTATACACCAGCGATCACCGACAGTGGCTAACAACAAATTCCTTAATTACCTTTCATTTTCTGCTTTTTTTGTCGTTGACACTGGCTTGCTTATTCTTTTGCCACATAAATTTTTAGTTGTTATTATTTTCCTAAAATTTCTCTTTAAAATAGAAAAAACTCTTAAATTTAATTACAATGTTTATATTTATAAATAACACACAATTTGGTATTGTTCAAATAAAAATCTATTGGGCTAACAATTTATTAACACAAAAATAGATTATTACAAAGCAGATTCATGTTCGTTTATTCTCTACCTACTTCACAAAATTTAAAAAAAAAATTCCTACAAATTATGGGATTTATTTAAGCAGATGTAAAAATATATTAACTGCTCATAAAATTATATGGTATTAACAATCTTTATGCTGTAATATATTTATTTTGCATATTCTTAACTCCATAAATGGACAAATAGTTTTTCTAAAACTTTTTCATTTATTAACCGATTTTTAAATTGAAAAAAAATTCAAAATTACCTAAAATTATTTTAAAATACCTGCTAACCAATTTGTTGTTTTTTTATTAAAAATTATCTAATTTAAGTTTTATTAATACTTTTTTCTATATTTGTATTATAATAAATGTATTTGTAAATTCAATACCTTAATTTAAATAACAGATTTAAACGATAGATTTTATTGAATATTAAATTTGTGATAATATATAAATTAAAAGAAATTAGAAATTTTTTAAATGCAAAATAAAAAAATTGTGTTTATTAAATTTTAAATTGCAATTTTACAAGCAAGACCACTAAAAAAAATTAATGATTACTAAAAATGACCATTAAGTTTACCAAAAATACTCTAAAGAACAAACGCTAAAAGTAATTTACTAGCAAGACCACTACGAAGAACACTAAAGATCACTAAAAGTACGCTAAAGATCACTAAAATTTGCGTAGTAATCACTAAAGATCAAGTGAACCACATTCTAGTAATACTTAGCAACAATGGGAAAATAATTTTGCACGATCAGCGTCTGCATACCTGCGCATGTTGGTGCAACGTGATCATCAAATGTGACGAGCCAACAAGGTTGGCTGAGAACGGGCAGTCTTGGCTAAGGTTTGACGAGTGTCGGATGGTTAAAAATTCTTATTATAATAATTAAAGTCAATTTGTTGTATACATAATTATATTGTGAATAAATTTAATCAAAAGGTAATTTATATTAAAGCTTTTCATTTAACAAAGCCGCGAGTTGGTGCGGCTGAATATAATTTTTTTTTAATCAAACCGTTTAAAATCCTTTAACTTATATTATTGTCCATATAAATACACAAATGAGAAAACAATGCAAAAAGCAAATTTATTTATTTACTATAACATTTATTACGATTCTTATACACCAGCGATCACCGACAGTGGCTAACAACAAATTCCTTAATTACCTTTCATTTTCTGCTTTTTTTGTCGTTGACACTGGCTTGCTTATTCTTTTGCCACATAAATTTTTAGTTGTTATTATTTTCCTAAAATTTCTCTTTAAAATAGAAAAAACTCTTAAATTTAATTACAATGTTTATATTTATAAATAACACACAATTTGGTATTGTTCAAATAAAAATCTATTGGGCTAACAATTTATTAACACAAAAATAGATTATTACAAAGCAGATTCATGTTCGTTTATTCTCTACCTACTTCACAAAATTTAAAAAAAAAATTCCTACAAATTATGGGATTTATTTAAGCAGATGTAAAAATATATTAACTGCTCATAAAATTATATGGTATTAACAATCTTTATGCTGTAATATATTTATTTTGCATATTCTTAACTCCATAAATGGACAAATAGTTTTTCTAAAACTTTTTCATTTATTAACCGATTTTTAAATTGAAAAAAAATTCAAAATTACCTAAAATTATTTTAAAATACCTGCTAACCAATTTGTTGTTTTTTTATTAAAAATTATCTAATTTAAGTTTTATTAATACTTTTTTCTATATTTGTATTATAATAAATGTATTTGTAAATTCAATACCTTAATTTAAATAACAGATTTAAACGATAGATTTTATTGAATATTAAATTTGTGATAATATATAAATTAAAAGAAATTAGAAATTTTTTAAATGCAAAATAAAAAAATTGTGTTTATTAAATTTTAAATTGCAATTTTACAAGCAAGACCACTAAAAAAAATTAATGATTACTAAAAATGACCATTAAGTTTACCAAAAATACTCTAAAGAACAAACGCTAAAAGTAATTTACTAGCAAGACCACTACGAAGAACACTAAAGATCACTAAAAGTACGCTAAAGATCACTAAAATTTGCGTAGTAATCACTAAAGATCAAGTGAACCACATTCTAGTAATACTTAGCAACAATTTTAAGTTACTTAACCGACCGATTCGAAAAAGAAACAACTAAATAACCCCTCAATTAGTTATCTTAACCCTTTAAAAAATCTAAGCTTTATAGAGATTAATTAACTAAGTCGCGTTAAATTCTCTTAAATAAATAAAATAATAACTAAGAAAGGATTTTAGTTAACATATTTTTTATTCTATTTTTATCTTGATTATCACAGTACCAACAAATAATATTTAAGTTAATTCCTTATTGAGAACACAATAGATACTAGGATTTTTTGGTATCAATTAAAATTATTTTACGTTCTTGTTTGTAAAAAATATATGCATCGAATATAAGCTTTTTGGAAAAACTTAATATTTAAATTTTATATTTAAAAAATCATATTCAAACTAAGAATTGTTATTTTTATTTTTTTTTACTATTGGTCAGACTAAAACATTTTATTAAATCTATTTCTATTGCATTCAAGGATTAAACTTCGACAAAAAAATAGTTAAAAGTGCATAGGTGTCAGTACGTGAATTACTTGATAAGAAGTAAAAAGCTAAAATGAAACAAAGGTTGCAAAAACTGGCACAGATAAGTTGAACAACTTTCTAACTTAGTGGCAATTTTTTCTCTTCAAGTATATCTAACTAATTTAGTCAAGGACTACACGCATATACAGTATATGACAAAACAAATGCACAAACTTATGGTTAATCCAAAATATCTTAAAAAAAAAGCATTTGTTTTCCAAACTTTTTTCATTTATTTTCAAATAAATAAACAAAATTATATCAACCAAAACAAAAATTAACAATACTTGTACTTTAAACAAAAAAAAATCATATTAAATAGTAAACGATACTTTTTAAAAGCGACAAAACAATTGCACAATTTTAGGTAAGGTGATGAAAATCTAAATTTCACTAATATTTAGTTGCGTAGCCTTATTTTTTTAAACTTCTTCGCATCTGTGTCTCATGAAATCTATTCGTCAGGAATTTTCTTCCACGCAATTTCAACCTGTCGAAAAAGGTCTAGTTTTGCAATAATCGCGATTTGCTTTACGATCTACAATTTCCCATAGATTTTCTTTGAGATAGATCAAGCGATTGTACGGGCCACTATTTACTAACGAACCAGTCTTTCACACATTTAGCTGTGTGTTTTGGGTCGTTGTCGTGTTGGTATCTCCATTTAAGTGGTATTTCTTCCTCAGCGTGCGGCAGTATTATATTATTAAGGATATCCTTATACATGAATCGATCCATTATACCATTGATTTTTTTAATTGTTCCGATAGCCAGAAAAGCACGCCCAGACACACCCTCCTTCTCCGTGTTTATCTGTACCTTTGAGTCGTCAGAAAAGAGACAGTCTTTCACTGTGTTGTGTTCCAGTTTAGATGTGCCTTTGCAAATTCTATTTTGGCTTATCTATGTTTGGCAGAAATAAATGGTTTTTTGCGCTTCTGTAACATTTAAATCCGCCTTCTACAGCTTGTCTTTGGATAGATCTTAAGAAAATATTTAATGCCAACTTCTTGCAAGTTTTCCGAGGACGACCTTCTTTGTGTATGGTGGTCAACGAACCTAAGGAAAGAAAACGGGTTATAATCCGTGAAAAAACGTTACGATGTATTCCGAGTTCCTTTGCAAGTGAAGTAACTGATTTACCATTGTTATAATCTTTAACAATTTTTTCTTTTTTTTTTGCACAAAGTAATTATAATTAGCAATTTTTTCATAAAACAAATTGATAGTATAACCGATGACTTCAAATGATCAGAGACGACTATAAACATGTGGTCATTTGCTCTAAGTATGCAAAGATAGTTATTTCTTATCTAACGGTACTTGTTTTTTTTTTAATTTTTGTAAAGAATGTTAATGATTGTTTATTTCGTGCTTTTGTTTTGTCGCGGACAAAAACTGACCTGGTAAATAAAATTCAGTATTTTTGCCATTCTGGTCATAAATAAATCAACAGAATTTATATATAATAATCGGTTGAAGTTCGGGAATTTTTTTTTCGTATACTGTAAGTGCCATATAATGGTCAATATATAGTTGCAACTGTATTTGCAATTCACTAGAGTATTTATTTATTCTTATCAGTTTACAGTGGATAAAGAGAACAAAGTAGAGAAAATAATTTAAATTGCTTAAAAATACTGATTTCGTTCACACTGCTGGAAAGGAGAATAATGGTATTAATTTTTAAATGTATTTTCAGTTATTATTTCCTTTAACAAAGATGTTAGTAATAGAGAATAGCTAGACTTTCCTCGAGACTTGGTTTTTCCACATGCAATTGCTAAGCAATGCCAATGCGTATTATTAAATAATCTTTTTTATCTTGAGGTTTTTAATCAAATGTTTTGGCATTTTAATTTTGTCTTCGATTTTTTAATTTTTTTTTTTTTTTTTTGTCTAAGTTTAAGATGATAGTTGTTTAAAAAATATGCTAGAAAATATGTGCAAAATATCTCGACTTTCCTATTATTTCCTGTTAACTTGAGGAATTATTCACTTTCAATAAACCTTTCTCGTCAAAAATTATTAGAGCACCTTTTGAATTTTTAGAATTTGCAGCCCTATGTCTAAATTTGACTTGTTTGTTTTTTTTTCAAACTTCTTTATTTTAACTCATTTGACTACTGCTGGAGAGCCATAAAGCTGATCTATTTCATGAATATTCTCCAATACTAATAAATTGATATTTATATAATAATTAAACTAAGTACTGCTTGTATTGATCTTTATTCGTGTTATCTAATGTTATTAAGTTTATCCGGTATAATTATATATAATTTTAATTATTATTATTATTATTATTGTTATTATTATTATTATTTTTATTAAATTATTTACTATTTATTACTTAATTACTGATGTTATTTTTTTAAAGTTTATTTTATATTTTTTCCTGTTGCAACCACTGCCATAGAATGTTAAGGTAAGTAACAATTTTGTAAATGCTCTTAAGTATTAATGTCAATCTTTTTCCCCCGGTTGCACTTAAATAATTTAAGATTATGGTTGCACACTCACACAACTGTAAGATGTATTTTAGGTACATAATGCGTTGGTTAAAAATTATAAAAGCTTTATTATTTATATAAAGGAATATCTATTATTGTCTAAAAACCAGATTTTATGCAAAAAATACAAAATAAAAGTATATATTACAACAATACTAAAGCATTTTATTTGTTATTGTGATATACGTTAATTCTTGTGTTATTTTTAATCCTAGTAGAAACTAATATACTTTAAAATTGGCTTTAAGCTTTGGGTTTAATAACGAATGTGTCTGAATTGGAATCAAAATTAGAAAAGTTTTGTCTAGAAACATGTGTAACTTCGCAGTCTATTATCTATATCTGAGGAGAGGAAAAAGTCAATTGCCTTCTTCTTTACGTACTAAGTACTATAAACTGCGTAATATTTTCAAGTTAGGATTTTTTTTTTCGTGAAAGCCAAGCATTTTATTTTAAAACATACGCATGACGATAACCTGATTATCAATTACAAAAATTTTAAACAATATAATTTCCAGTTGTAGGTTGTTGTTATATTTTTTGCAACAAGTTTTTAAAGAATACATAAGCTCTTCATTTTATTTTACATCTTCGTCAAATTAGATAAGTCGTTCTCGAGTTATGGTGAAATAGATGAATGTGAGAGCTTGATTGGAGTCTACAGCTTGCGATTTTGAAAAATTCTATAGTTAGAGCTTTTTTGGAAGATTTTTTCGAATCGTAAAAATTCATCGAAAACCAATATTTAAATAAGCTTGTGTCAGGACATACAATAAAAAAGAAGAAAAAATTAAAATAATCCTATATAACGTAATAAAATGTAAATTTATTTATTGTATCTTAATTTTTGATTATATTTAGACAAAAATATTGTTTTCTTAAACTAGTATTTAAAGTACTCTGTCGTCAATACATTTTTTATTCTAAAATTCCTTCAGTCAATACTTACTTAAACAACAAAAACTACTTCTTTAAATCGCTTTTGCTTCTACTAAAGCAAACAGTTACTTATTTAGCAATAAAAAATATATCAAAACAAACAATGCTCGAAAAGAAAAAAATTTATTATTTTTTAATTTTATATATTATTATTACACAGAGAAAAGAAATTCGTTGTGGGAACCGAATTCGTTGCCAATCGAATTTTGTCGTTGTGTGTATTATCTTGAATTCGGTTGTAATAACTGAATGAGTATGGCACTCACAACTATTTTTTTTAATGATTCTTGAGTGTCTATAGCATATTATTGTAAATTAAGAAAAAATGTAATTTTTTAATATATATTTTTTATTTAAAAAATAAATTACAGAAATAAGATTTCCCATCATAAGCTTTCATGACTCAAACCATTTAATAAAAACTACTCCTTCTCTTACATCATCATCTTTCACATCTTCTTTTCCACATAGTTTTTTCAACTTGCCGTTCCCTACCGCACGTTTTGCCTCTATGAAGACATTTTAAAATAATTTTAATTTACATATGGCTTTGTGAGATAACTTTAAACTTACCACTAAACAATATTGGAGAGGTTTTCACCAGTTTTGAAAAATCTTTGTACTTTTAAACTGAAATATTATTGATTTTTCTGTATAATGTGTACAAATTTTATTTTTAATACGTCAAAAAATTTTCTACTTTAGAAAATACAATTGATTTTTATAATTCTGACTATCAAAATTTGGTTTTAAGTAGTCATGTGCTGAATAAGTTTAGTTTCATCTTCCATTTAATTAAATATATTTTGTTAATCGTTTAGGTTAACTTTTTTAAAAGGTGTTACAACTAACATTTAGAGGCAAATAGCAAATGTTAGCTTTAAGTATAAAATATAAGTCAAGATTATAGTTTATTTATAATAAAAATCAAATTATTATATCGGTAATTGATTCTTGAACATATCGAGGGAATTTTTATCAGTCTTTTTTCTGTGTGTAATTATTTATTATTAATTTTTGTTTTTGTTACTTTGTATAGTTTCTTTATTTATTTTGTTTATTAATTTTTTTTTTTTCTTTACTTTAACGATAACTAACTACTTAAAGTTTAAGCGTTTTTACAAAGCTAACAAAAAAATTACTAAGCTGGAAAAAAAACATTCTATCACGATCTAAAATATAATATTCATTAAAGTAAATATTTTTTGTTTGCTTTTTATTATACTTAGTTTAATACTAAATTATTATGCTATGCTATTTTTAATAAGTTATAAAACTCTGGCTGTTTATTAGTTTTTTTAAGTTAAAACCAACCATGTTGCATATTTTCTGCATAAAAACATATGTTTACTGATACATTTGTAAATAACTTTTCTTTCTTAAACAAATTTTTTAGAAAGTAAAACGGAATTGAACTAAAGCCAAAAATAAATTTGTTTTAACATTAAAGCAGTTCAGCTAATAATTTAATGAAAAAAATTAAATGTAAAATGCATGGCAACAAGGAATATTGCGGGGGTTAGAGGAAACAAGTAAGATTGATTAAAATTTAATAAATTGTATTTTTTGGCTAAAACGACGGAAGGTTGTTAAATAAATGTACAATACGAGTTACAGAGATAAGCACAATTTGCATTGATTTATGATGGATAATCCTTGTATTCTTAATTAAAAAATTCGTTGCTTAAATAGGTAATATGCAGAATAAACACAACCTGAGGTAGATAGATGAGAAGAATGCTTATGAAGGATGAAGCGATCAAGAAAGTTCAGCTATACATTCTGCTAGTTTTTAATTTTTCTTTTTTCTTTTTTTCTTTTTTTTTTAATAGTGAAAGTGAATCAATTTGCTACTGCTTTCACTTGGTATATAATTTTTGATTGTATCTTTTATTTATTCAAAACAAATAGCAAACTTTAACAATATGTGTAGATATATTTGTTTTGGTTTCGAAATATTGAATGCCTTTATACGAATCGATTTATTAAAAATATATATTGTAAACATCTGCTAATAGATATAACTATAAAACTCTACAGATAATTTAAGAATTTAATAGTTAAAAATTGGGCAAGATTGTTTAATTTTGATTAAAGAACATTTCAAAAATTTAAAAGAAATTTTTTAATAATTATTATCTCTATATAGAAATAAAAAAATTAAATTTTCTTTCCTATATAACTTAATTATAAAAAGTCCTCATTAATTATTTTTTTTCATTTTTATTTTGAAAATGAGAATGAATGAAATGAAAATGAGTCTTAAAACTTTCTACTTTACCGTACGTGGTATAGTAATCGTAAAAAAATTTGAGTCGGGAATAAATATTTCTTTAAGTTCTATTTAAATTGAGCCGATTATTTAGATGCAGCAGCTTAAATATCATGATTTTTTTCACATAGAACCTTTTCTTACCCTATGAAAAAAAAAAAAACAATTTTATTTTTAATCAATGAGTGAAAATATGTAAAACCATCAGCCGTTCGAATACAACACCTCTGATTTCAATGAAATTCACCACAACTGTTGTATATTCTTGGACTTATTAACGAAAAAAGTCTCCTCACAAAAACCGATGGAACTTTTAAACTATACAAGATAATTTATTATTTTTTTTTTTTTTTGTTTCGTTTTATAGGTGAAAGTAAACTCTTTTGAATTATATGCATAATGTGTTTTTTTAAGAAAAGATCAAAGGTAATTTTTTGGGTCCAAAAGTCTATATCTGAGGAGGTATACTTTTTAAAATTCTTTAAAAAAATATATAGCCCTGTTCTACACTTGCAGAAAGTTTAAAGTTGGAGACTAGTTTTAAAGGGAGAACTTTTACATTTAAAACGATAGCAAGACAATAAATAATCTTGCACAGTTCAAATGTTCTATTGGTTTTTGTAAGGAGATTTTGTGATTTTTTACAATCTTTTAGACGTCATACTTCGGAATCCGAAAGAATCTGGGATAAAATTTTTCTTGTTTTATTAAACTCTTTTAGTGTTTGAAATTTCTGTTGAATTTTATTGAAATCGGACGTAATGATGCCGAAATGCCATTTTTTCGTGATGGTCTGCTGGGTTTAAACTCCAATGTTTAATTTAAAATACTAAAAAACATGCGTTGTTTTTTTATTAGGGTCAGAAAAATTCTAAAAGAATTAACATTAATTAAATTAATTATCAAAGTTTTGAGTATTTTAATTTGTTCATATATTTAAGTAATTATTAATTTATAAACAAAAAAAAAAAAAAACAAGTAACAGAATCAGCTGAGCCGTTAATTTTTTTTTTTTTTTTGTGCTAAACTAAAATAAAAATTCTAATGAACACTTGTGTTCAGGCATTTTCCTTAATTGTGTAAAGTAATGTGGTTTGTGCTTTGAAAGTATAATGTGGTAAAACAGCTGCAATCTGAAACAACTTAATGAATTCCTTAGTTGTGCATTATAAATTTTAAAGAATAGCAAGACACTAAAAGTAACATATGTAGATAATTTGGTAGCATCGTCGTTGCGTATAAATATGTGTGATAGTCTAGACAAATTTAAGGTCAAGTTAGATAGCTTGTTATAGTTAACCGTTTTCTTTGTTCTAGCAACTTCTGAGTTGTTTATGAATAAAATAAATTTGATTAAATAAAAGCTTGAGATTTCTTATATGTCATATCATTTAATTTAAATATGATTTGCGACCTTTAAGCACTGAGTATATAAATAAGTATTTTGTAGTGATATTAGTTCCCTTCCCTTTCTTGTTGCTATCAGTTTATAATTATTAGAAACAGCGTTATCATTTATAAACACAAACCTTTTAGGAAAGAAAAATTCGTAGCATCACCGTCCTTAAGTGGGCAGTTTTCGAAAATAAATATTATTCTAAAAAACATAGTTACATCACTAGGTACTACAAGGTACTAAGGATATTTTAACGAAATCTAGTAGCGAAGAAGATTGTATTTTGTATTGGAAATCTAGTAAAAATCGATTGTAGTCAGTACTCCATTTTGGTAAATGCAATACAAGAAATTGTAGTTTAAAAAAAAATTCTATTTTCGCAAAACACAGAACTCCAATAATAAATTTTAATTTTAAAAGTACAAACAATATTCAAATTCGCGAAAAATTCATTTTCAATAAAAAAATGGCAAGATCAAAAAACAAGGTATAGTAAAAATCTAAACTCGCTTTACGTTCATGATCTCACAAAAACATTTAACTTTTTATTGGGTGGCATGTCATAACGTCCATGGGTATTTTGTTTTACCAGAAACTAACATGGATATTATACGTATATATTATAGTATCTACGTAAAAAAAATGTAATGTTTTTATAAACTGACTTGCAGAAAATATTTGTTAATCAAAGCTAGTGTTGTTTTAGGTGCAGACATTATAAAACTTACATGAATGACACTATATCCATATTGAAAACCACACAATGTCCATTGAAATAATGACGTTTTTTATTGTGACACAAAGTCCACGGACATAATTCCACCATTTCTTTCCTATAATGTAAATTTTAATTTACTTCTTTAATATAATTAATATTCGAAATAACGAATAAAATTTGCCTACACAAAGGGTTTTGTAGAGCCTAAAATAGGACAAATAGAAAAATTGCTAATTTTGATATAAAATCGTATATTAAAAAATATAATAAAAATTTAAAAAACACACATATTTCTGATAATGTTATTCTTACGATAATTCACATTTATGGTTCCGTAGTGCTAAAAAAATTAATATTTTGATATTTTTTCATTTTAAATACATCTTTTATTAAAAAAAAAAAAACATATACATATGTATGTATATAAAATAATCGAGCTTGTTTTCATATTAAAAATAGGCTGCCGAAATTTTTTGCCACGAAATAAATGCCCTTAAATCTTTCTGCTGTTAATTCTTATATATTTGTTTGAGAAATAAACAATGAATGGTTCTGAATGGTGAACTGCATAAATATGTGGATAGCTTTAAGATTTTCATGTCCGTGCCAAAAAAGGTAAAATTTGAGAAACATCAGAGAGGAAGTACTTTCAAAGGACAAATTCTTATTTTAAAGGAAATACAAAGATGTTTGATTAAAATTAAGGATTATTTTAATTTGTTGTTATCTTTAATTTAGATAATTGTTTTTGATAAATAAATAATTTAGCATTGCAAGTTGGTAAGTCTTTTCTCTTTTTTAGTTTTCTGAAATAAAAAATTTATTCGAGTCCTTTTGTATACACCCAATACACAAAAAATAAAATTATATTACTAAATGTTCGCGAAACCAAAAATAGAAAAAATTAAGGACGTTAATCAAATTACCTGTCGCAAAATAAATTGTTAAGAAAATCGATAGAATACAAAGGACTAAAAATAGAAAAAAAAGAAATATGCTTTCAATACCTTTTAGCAAATGAATGTAATTTTATAATTAAATTATTATAATTCTCACTTCCTTTCTTGCTGTTTGTTATCATCTATTTTATGCAGCGAAGTAATCATTTTACCCCCTGAATTTAATTGTATCGATTTCACGTACCAACACTTAACTGTGACATTAGTATAAATCACTTTATTTAATTACAATTACAATTTAACACGTTTACAGTAGTAAAAATAACACAGAATAAACATAATCAAGCGCTGAAAAGGCCAGTTTGTAAGTAAAGATACTACTATATATCGGTGGTTTAGTAATCGTAAAAACACAACAATTATTCTGAACAGATGCTCTTTTAAATATAAGTGAAGTTATTTTGTAAACTGAGCACGTTTTTTCTTCTGTGTATTACGAAACAATTTAATTAAATATGGTTTAAATAATTAAAAAGTCTATTGCAATAAAAAAGTCATTGTTTTTCTTTTTGTTATCTTAAAAGTGTTTTGAATTTAAATTAGGAACTATTAAGTTGAATTAAATAACAACAGTGGTCTTATTCTTAATTGGCAGAAAAAATTCTATAGAGTTAGGCTTTGTCGGTAATTTTGCGGTTGTAAGCCACTGAAAGCAATACTTGATATAAGCAAAATAAAAGCTTGAAAAAAATGTGGCAAACGAGAACGATAAACAAAAAATTGTTTATTTGCAAAATTTTAATTGTCCTTGAATTTAAATAAGTTAAGACCTACTGCATACTGTTGCCAAGTTGAAAATTTGGCTTTGTTCATGTCCATGGCGATGATATAAGGAAATTGTTTTGTAACAAAGATGATTTAATGGAATCAAAATGTGTTTCAACTACTGAAGCACACAAAATAAATTAACATTGTATTAGAATTAGTTTTCAATTTGGTTGTTTTTCTAATAGTTCTTTTTATACCAGCTAGTTAAATGTTTAGATATTTATTAAATTCTTTATATTTAGTCAAATAAAAATAAAAATATAACATACCAACTTTTCGTACATGTGCTGTTCTTGTTACCGTTTAATTTTATTAATTGCTTTTGAAGTTAGAAAATACAATGGTTAAAAAGCATTTGCTAATTTGTATATGCTGCCTACTAAATAATTATCTGATTTTTTTTACTAAATTATTTCATATTTTTAATAACGTTTTTATTCTACTTCATACATAAGTACACAGTCTCATATGACTAAAATATAATCAACGCATGCCGCATAAACTAAGTGAAGTTATATAAAAGCTTTCTCTTATGGATTATATTTTACGGCCGATTGGCAATTAAAAGTTATAGATAGGTTATGATTTTAAAAATATAATAGTAACATATGTAGCACTTTATGTATTTAAAATTATTGTAATGTGACATTTATAAATAAGTACTGTCATAAAGAAAAAACAATATTATAAACTTAGAAAAACCTATGATATAATTTTTTTTGTTTCTAATTATTGCATTATTTTCTTATAAAATTCTGACAATTTTACCGTTTTATATCGCTGCAGTTTTATAACATCTGTTTTTTTTTCTTTTCTTAAAAAACGGGTCTACGGGAACTGGAAGACCATACAGAGAGCCGCCCATCTCTGTAGCCGGTTGTTGGTGAGGTGCCTTCGGGGTACACTTGGTGGCTGTAAAGTTCGGTAGTTCAGTGTTTGCAGGGAGGTGTAATGCCGATAGTCTCCAACTCTCAAGCAAGGAAAGAATATGCTCCTGAAAGCTAAGTTCTTGAATTTGCATCGCTGGTCGACGATTTGTATTTCACTCGGTGATAGGACCACATTCAGGTTAGGGCATCATGGCTTAGTACTGGCTTAAATCTGGATCACATATTGCCAGATCACTGTTATTGTTCTGTTATTTCATTCCTCTAGCAGCTAGAGCTATTTCTGGGCACCTATTTAAAAAGGGCACCTTGACAATTATCTATTCTGCTAAATAAATGTCTTTTCTAATAATCTGCCATAGCTTCACACAATAATTGTCTAATTGTCCGCTCGAACTCATAATGTAGCCATTGAGGCTGTTCGACATTTGCTAGCTAATTGTCGTATATTTTACACACACCATTAGCGGAAGCAATTTAATCAACACTATTTTTCAATACGCACATACAAACAATAACAACAGGATTTGCCAGATCTTATTTTCGTTACAATATTATTGGGTTATTTTATTAATAAGATAATTTTTGGTAAAACTTAAAAATTATGAACGTATGCCTAATTTTAGAAAACTAAACATTACTTATACGCTAAACTTTCCTTTCGTTATTGAAAATCATACGTATTTATGCAATACGTAAAGCAAAGAACTTATTATTTAAAATTGTTATAATTAAAAAAACCCTAGCAGATTTTCGTCACTACTCAGCAACAAATATATTTTCATAATATTTATCAGTTAAGTGGCAATTATATATTTAGCTAATTAGAAATTAGCAGAACTTTGCTGAATAATGTTTTAAGGAGTGTTATTTCTTGCATAGCACTAAAAAATTTGAAATTTTGCTGTACACTGAAATAAATATAAGATTCCAAGACTTGCAACTTCTAATGTTTGACATGTGTAATATGAAATTGTTTTAATATTTAAACTTTTTTGTTACCTTTAGGTAGCATTATTATTTAAAATTATACTTATAGTATATAATATAGTTACAGCTCTCATATTGGTACGAAAATATGCATCTAAAGGATCAGTTTTACCCTTAAAAGGCCAAAGGAAACAACGGTTGTTAACTGTATCTTCTCTGACAATTAAACAAGTCTAGTAGTATTTGCAACAATATAGAGATATAGATATAGACACCTTGTATTCCCAACAATAAGTAACGGATAACAGATAATAGGAATGGTAAAAAAGTAGAAAAAAAATAACGAATATAAAAGCGTTTAGTTTGAGCCACAATTTACAAGGAATCGATTTTTCGTTGCCCGCAAATTAATTTAATGGAGCAAAGTAAAAATTTATTGTTAAAAACTCATTATTTACTTAGAGGTGCCTGTCATCCACATTAGTTTGGTATATAACATAGCAGTTATGAACCAACTTGCTATCTTGTTAGAAGTACCTTCGAAGATATTTTATATAACACCGATATCTTTTCCTTCTTTAAAGCGGGTATCTTCTTCAGCCAAAGATCGCAATTTAACTTCATAATATTCACCTTTCCTTCTTTCAGGGGAACAGAGTAGTTCTTGTATAAGAGCACACAACTCTAGTTTAATGTCAAATCCGCTTCTGAGAAGCGAACTCGAAATGTAGTAGTAGTCGATAGGATACAGAATCCAAATCGTCTTATAAATATATGTAATATAGATTTAATTTACCTCAAAGCAAAACAATATGGCTTCCTTCATTTGTCCTTTTATAAATAAAGAAAAGTATTTAGGAATTACTTCATATTTACTAGCTGCGGACCATTTAAAAAGGAGTCATTTTTTATGTAAAATCATTGTTTTAAATTTAATTGCTCTTTTACGCAACTATTTTAATGCAACTCCATTTCATACTTTATAACTCTGAAAAATTAATTCAATTAAATAAAAAAAACCTTCACCACGGCCCATTCGATGTTTTACTTTATACATCTCATATATTAATTTATTGTAAGTTCTTATATAAAGTCTACAAGTTGCGCCCTTTTTTCTTAACAAAACCATGTATATCATTTACTAATATAAGAGGCAAACAAAATCATACAATACATTGAAGACAACATACTCAAGAAGAAGATGATAATGTAATTAGAAGCAATAAAACAAGAAACAAATGCAGCTTTTTAAAAAAAAAATCTTGGCAAAAATAAAGACCGAAACGCATGATAAATATGGAGTATGAAAAAGTAAATAAAAGAAAAGAAAATACTTCAGACACCTTATAAAATTTTAAAATAAAACAAAGAGCAAAATATTTCATTCAAAATACAACAACATAAATTAAAAAGGGAATATTAAAGGTGACAGTATGAATAAAACAAGCACGAATATAAAATCATTAAACCGTGTATTATGAAAAATAACATAAAGCTTAATTATTTTATAAAACTTTGCTTACAAATTAAATGACAATCACGTCCCGCCGCGACGTCACGAGAATTGTATATATTAGATTAATGAAATTCATACAAAACTAAATAACGAGATTTAAAAAATGAACCTAAGCCTAAAAAACAAATTTTAATTCATTAAAAATTGCACGGTTCACATTCTGATTGGAAAAATATTAAAAACTAAAAAAAAACGCATGTACGTTCATACATAATTTCACAACAGCTAAAATAATACTGGAACAGCATATATAATGTTGTAAGAAAACAATTATTAATAAATAAAAAAACAGCGAAAAAAGCATTTCGTGGCCATACCGTAGGTTGGTATTAAAAGCAAAAACAAATGTACACGACGAGTTGTAGAGAGAAAAACAAAGAAACGCTTCAAGTTGTGTATCGACTTCGTCTTTCCAAATTAATAATGTTTACAATATATTCAACCTAAGTAGATAGATGCAAAAATGTTGATGAAGAATGTAGCAGTCCAGAAAATGCTGCATTTCATTCTGCTGAAGTCTAATTTTTCCTGGTTTCTTTAAAAAACGTCTGCATACATTTACATATAGTTTTTAGAAAATTAAATAAATAAATGAACCTAAGCCGAAAAAAACTAAATTTAAATTCATTTATTTCTACAAAATATTTAAAAATTCATTATATGTTTGACAGTTAATAAAAAAAACTAACTTTAACAATTGGAAAAGGATAAATATTAAAATTTTTTACATATTCTATATTTTTCGCTTATTAAATGTTTAACATTGAATTTGAAAGTTTTTTGCTTAGTTACATAATTAAAAAATAATAAAAAAAATTTAATTACTATATAAAACAATGTACTCTTGTTATAACAATATATTTTTTAATAATATTTAAACTTATATGATTTCAAATTTTAAAACAAGATTGATAAATCAACTAAAGAAAACGTCAACTGCCTTACTAAGAGTGGGTAGTGTTATATGGAGATCCCTAGTAAGAAGATAAGCATACGCTAGAACTCTTTATTTTGCGAAACAGAAATGCTTGCCAAATTTTAAAGTACTTAACAGGGGTGTACAGAAAAGTCATACTCCATTAAATGGGACCATTTTAATTAAAATTAATTGTGAAGGGAATGAATGCAGTGGGAAAAAATCACCTTGTTGAAAGTTTGGACACTGTTACTGTTTGTTTGATGATGACGCTCCTGTGGTTGAGTAATAAAATATCAAAAATTTAATTTAATTTTTTTCAGTAATTTTGAGTGCTTAATATAAAGATTATCATAGAGCGAAAAGAAAAATTAGTAAACAAACGTTACAACCATTAAGCATAGAACTAAATACTTCTTTTGCAGCATATTTGCTTCAATTGCACAGTTTAATGAGTTCTTTTATGTGATGTAATAGAATAAGATATTTAAATATATGTACTGACCAATTCAATAAAAAATCATCATTTGGAATAACTTCAACTAGTCATGTTTTATATTGCAATTAAATAAATACCTATTGTTTCCCTATATCTTTAATGAAGTGAAACAAATCAAGGTGCACTAAGTAGTTCATATATATATATATTAAGATACTTGTTCACACACACTGAAAAACTAAAAAATATAATAAAAAAATATAAAATATGACTTATATTATCATAAAGCCTTAGTAAAAATAAAACCTATAAAACTTTTACATTAAATCATAAAATAAATACAATTAAATATATGCAAACTGAAATGAAACGACACATTTAGATGATGTAGGCATTTAAATGACAATAAAAAACATTTTACAGAAAGTAACATATATTACATACAAACATAATTTTATTGTGTAAATTTTAAAATTGAGAAGCAATATTATTTTTAAATTTATATGTACGCTTGTATGTTGTTTCTATTAGTCTCTAGTAAAAGGAAAATCAAAAATATTTGTTATTTTTCAATAAATGTGTCTATTTTTATGTGTATAATTGACATCTGTTATTTTATGGCAGGAATTAACATACACAGAAAAAAATTCCAGTGAAAAAACAAAATGAAAAAATTTTATTTTAAAGAATTTATAAAATAATTGGAAAAAATAATTAAATTAACCTTAATATTTTTTAAAATTGACTTGTACGAAAGTTCAATTAGCACTTGCATAAAATTTTAAATAAAAGAATCATAATTATGTATTATTATCATAATATATAATTTGGTAATAAGATACTAAAATGGTAAAATAGTCAAATTGACTCATAACAATATATTATTAATCGTTAAAAAATGAATTATTCTTCCTTAAACCTTAAAAAAGTTTCATAAGAAATATTTTTATTATGTTAAAGGCTTAATAGGTGTTTCAAGTATTCATCCGTACTTAAAATAAATGTACTTCTAAAAAGAAAAAACGGAAGATTTTATATATACTTTATTGATTTTTTATGTAGTTAGAAAAGTAGTTTGTTAAATTAAAATTTAACCACAGATTTAAAGTAAGTACATTAGATTTTTTAATTAATTTCGTCCAACAAAATAAATGTTTACTTATCGGGGAAGTACACTGGATTTTTCTAAAGCTGTGGGTGAATCGAAGAAACTTAAGCATTCGGCTGGCAATTGTTGCTCCTATTCATGTACAATTAAACATATTAAGAAATGAAATTTTTGATATGTGCTTGTTTTTTAGGATTAAATACTAGTGATTATTCAATGGATTCAATTCTGTCGATTTCACTAAATGCTAAAAAAAAATTCTATCGTATATTTATACTATTTCAGTAGCATTAAAGGGCTTCAAAAATTTAAAAAGAAAAAAGTTAAGAAGGCGCTCTGAAAGTGTAATGACTTTGATATTAAAGTGTTGCGATTAGTATTTTGAGCAAGTTTTAACAAAGTTAAACATGCTTATAAGGGAGAACACAATTTATACAAGACGAGTATGTCTTAAAATTTTTAAAAGCATACACTAACATTTTTTGTTTTGTTAATTTTTTTTTTGTTTTTTTTTTTTTTTTTTTTTTTTTTTTGTTGCAGATCCATTTTCACAAATTTATGACTGTTAACAACACGTTACTACTTAGCAACTAATATTCTTACACGCTTACAGAATATTTTTATTGACACAGTAATATAGTTTTTTCCTTTGCAAACGTAGAAATTTCTTGTTCTATTTAAAAAATATTGATTTTATATTATATCTACCATTAAACTTTTCCGCATCTTTGCACTCTCATTTACATGTTTTTTCTTTTTCATGGCGCTAGTCTGAGAGTTGAAAAGGTGTGACACTTTTTTTTTTGTGTACTGAATGTATAGTCCCTGAATTTATTAATATTTTTTGCTTGTAAACACTTTATGGCATTCTTATCATTTATTTGTTTTTATCTTTTTGAACTCAACGTTATTTGTTCAGTTTGTTAAATAGTATATATAAGCAACCTTTATTTTATTTTACTGCTTCCAATAAACCAAAGCAAGGCCATGTAATCTTGTTATTACTTAATGCTGTTAGTGTGCTTTGCTATTGCAGAGAGGTTTTATATATTTACATCACCTAATTTGAAAGCCTACAAATACTACACGAAGAAGACATGTGTTTTTTTGACCGTGTTTCTCTAAAATTTTTGACCACTCTCTCCGGCATTTATTAACAGAATTTCAATTGAACATGTACCGAAGCTATATTTGGCATGTAGCTTGTGAATATCTGTAGGACTTCTGAGACCTTGACAAACTGCTCTCGACTTGATTACGAGCAAATGGACCTCGCAAAATCAGTCTAGAACATGTTGTGTATGGCGCGGATATATATATTTTAGAAACATCCACTGTTCGTTAAGGGTATAAAAACTTATCAAAACTAGAGCCACTATCAACACCAAAAATAAAATAGTTTTATTATTAAAAAAAAGTGAATCGTTTTACCCAATTTCGGAAAATATGTATAAATATGAATATATACGCATACACCTTGTTGACCACTTATACATTCACAACAAACAATGTCTCGAAAATAAAAAGTCTAATGAAGTCAATTCTTTCGTATTATTCATAAGTTAAAT
Source organism: Cistogaster globosa (assembly GCA_937654795.1). NCBI lineage: Eukaryota > Metazoa > Arthropoda > Insecta > Diptera > Tachinidae > Cistogaster > Cistogaster globosa. The sequence goes on along the minus strand of OW569405.1, from coordinate 27,464,770 downwards.
CCTTTACTTATTAGCCTAAATCCACTTCAATCAACTAAACAGGGTCGAGTAGTGGTAAGAAATACAATCAGCAAAATTTTAAATATTTCAAAGTTATATTTTGTTCAAAATTAAAAATATCTTAATTCTGGTAAAGCTGAATTAATCTAACATTTCTTTGAAAAAATTATTTGAAGCTTGTTACCTAATTTTTTTTTAATTGCTTTATAACTAAAATTTTATTTTCTTTCAAAGAAACTAAATTAACAAAGTACTTTAAACGACATCTTAACGGTACCAACAACATATACTCGTATCAAAAAATGGTTTTCTTCTATATAAACTTTGTTTTTGAGTGAATAACAATAGCAAAAAACTGGATGTACACACCATAAATTGTAGGTTTACCATTACAAATTTCTCTTTTTAATCTTATCTCCGGAGGTTAAAATATGACATTTGAATAATATTCATAAAATAAATATATTACTGTGTTTTAATTTTATTATGAATTAATTAATATATTTTATTCTTGTGCTTAAAAAATTTATCATCAGATTATATATATATATATATATTTTATTTTTTGAAGATTATTTCTATCAAATGTTGGCCACCGCTACGTCGTAGATGGTCCATCCGTTGAGTCCAATTTTCAATGACCCTATCGAGCATTTTGACTGGTAACTGGCATATGACAGACGTGATGTTTTTCTCCAAGGCGTATCCCTAAAAACTTTAGACTTTATTTATTCCTACAAAAAAAGTCCGGAAAAAAACGTGAAATTATATACTCACCGAAGTGTTCTCTCAATAAATCAATTGATTGATGCAATGTGTGCGAAGTGGAGACCAAATGTCACCGAAATCACCAACTTCAATTTTAGGCATCAAATAGTCAGTTATCATGGCGCGAACGGCGAACAATCTACTGTCCGCGGTCCTCGTGTACACTCTTAGCTACGGCCGCTATATTTTCTTCACAGCGAGCTGGAAGCGGTCTATTCGGTCGAATATTATATAGTAATGAATGCTGGATCTCAAAATGAGTGATGGTGTTGCGAATAGTACGCTCAGTAGGCCGATTGTGTTGACCATAAGTTGAGCGAAGTGCATGAAACACATTTCACACAGAACGTGAATTTTCGTAATAAAGTTGAACGATTTGTAAACGTTCTTCAGACGTCAGTCTTTCCAATATGAAATGCCAAACAATATTAAGCAAAAATAACATGACAACATAACACGACTCACACGTGATCTGTCGAAAAAGCCTATTGAAAAGAGTATCTCTACTTGAATCACCCATTGCAATCTGATACTCAATCGCGTTTGCATATTTTAAATAAAACTTCTTTCCTATTTTTTTTTTCTATTGCTTGAATTGCAGAATATTTTACTCAAGTACGTTCGCTTCGAATATATTTTCATTAGAAATTTATGTATGATTGCTTTATAAATAAACGCAATTCCTTCTAACTTTCAAGGCTTTATTATTTACTTTATTAAATATACTTTTTATAAGCGAAATAATAGAATCAAGTTTAATTATTTAAAAAAGGTTTAAACTATATTAAGCTTTTAAAGATTATTGACAATAGTTAAAAAGAAAAATTGTATCTTAAAATTGCAAATTTATATTTTTATTTGAAAGTGTAGTTAATTTAAAATTATTTATAATTAATATTATTTTACTTATAATTGTTTAATTAAATGTATGAACGCATAATTTTTTTTAAAGTTAGTAACTTTTAGGTAACTGTATATATTGACAAGAGGTCTTCTTTATTTAAATGATATTGTAATTAAAAAAGTAATGTTTATCATTAATAGCCCTAAAAAGTTATATTCTTGCTTTAAAAAACAGTTGTTTGTTTATCAAGACTTTATTGTTTTAAGTTTTAAAATATTACTTTTGGCGTCTTGCTTGTATCATTTTCTTGTTGTGTTAGATTTCACAAATTGAATCATCAATGATTTTAAACACACGCCAAATAAGACCTTAAGCAGTCAAATCGTTTTGAATGTTAAACAAATTGACAAGGATTTAGATTGCATTTATACTTTTATCTTTCTATTATTCGTCAGAATAAAATAAGCAAAATGAACACGAAATTACATATATATGTACGTACATAAGCACATATTAATATAAATGGATCTAATTTTTATGATCAAATTTCTCACATATTCCAGTTGAATACAAATATAATAAAACTGCAAATGGTTGTTGATTTAATGTTTATATAAAGAAATAAATTTTAAATTTTGGTGATATACGTGTTTGCTTATATGGCATATATTGTTTAACACATTGAAATTGAATGATTATACGTTCGTCATGGACAATATAAAGTCCAGAATATTAAAATAATAAATAAAATATTTAGTCCTTAACATATGTATATGTAACCATAAAATAATAATAATAAAATTATCTATTATTGAAAAGTCCTCGACATGTCTGATGTCAGATCAAAATGTTGTAACGACTTCTAATTCAGTACTTACATAAGTTAATGCGTCGTCTATAACTAATTGCCCTACAAAAGAATAAGTAAGATCGAAATGGATATTGTAGAATAGAGCCGTCAACAAATTAAAATAATTAGTTAGTTCTGGTGTAAGCAATAAAAGTTTCAGCCATTGCGATGAGATTATAGTAATAATAGACATCTAGAGGTTGTTGTATTAATCAAGGTTTTATTGATCATGTTTTTATATATTTACACTTATTTGTTTATAAAAAACAGCTTTCCTTTCTAAGTCAGCACAAAATCTGAAATACTTTTCTAAAAGGAGGAAGGAAGAAAAGTTAAGTGATGGTTGTTCCTTTGATTAAATCAAAAAAGTTAAAACTTTCGTGTTTAAATTTTTCTGAAAATGTTATTTTTTTATTTGTATTTTTATTTTTTGACTTTTGGTCCTTCGAGCAAGATTTATTGATAATTGTTTTGTTGATACCCAAATTTATTTGAAAGTAAATCTGCCAAATTAGGATGAGGTTTATTTTAAGTACTTTTAATTATTCTTCTAACATTGTATGTATTACTTTTTGTATAAGGTATTTTTGTATAAGGCTGTCAAATTCAATAACATAACTATTCGAAACCAGTCTAAGGTAACATGTTGTCAAATCTTTGGTTTTTAAATTTGTTGAAAACAAGTAACAGAATGCACGATATTTAATGTTGGAAGCGTGATTAAAATTTAAAATATAATGATGGTAACTCGATTTGACGACGAAAATAATAGTGATTACTTCTAAAAGTTAGGCAATTTATATTAAAGTTTGGAATTTATAATAAGTAATTTTACAGCAAGAGTAATCAGAACCTACAGAGGTTTATTTAATATTTTAAACTAAAATACTTTTAGACAACGTGCTTTAAAGTAAAAAGGCATGTAAAAATTTATAATGATTTAGAAAATTGAAGGATTTTAACTTAAATTTTTGTTGATTTGTTTTTGCTTAAAAATGATTAAGAACTAATTTAACGAAGAAAACACTGAATAAGTCAAACGTGCTCATTTGACATATTTGCTTGTTGGCATTGTGACCCAATATTTTATTTTATTTTTATGCAACGTATATTATATATTAGAAAATTGTCATCCTTTTCTACAAACACTTGAAAATTATTACAGGTATTAAATATTATAAATTAAAGGGTGTTACAATAGTTGATGTAAATTAATGTATATGACCAAACTTTTGAACTATTACAGACAGAAGGTTAAAATTGACAAAAAACCTGATAGCTAAGTTTGCTACAACAACAGATAAAAAATTTGATTTTAGGAATTGGCCTAATGTATGTGGCCAAACTTTTTAACCCTTATACACAGATGTCTGGACTCTGTTTTGAAGTCGGTTTTTTGCAAGAATTATAATTAAAATAATTTAAGGGGCAATAAAATGTGATTTTCTTCCAACTAAAAAATAACTTGATCTTTTGAAATAAATATAATCTAAAAACATATACTATTAATCTCTTTGCAAGTTTCTTTGTTTATTTCTTTGTTTGTTGATACGTCATTATCGGCTAAACAACTGAGCCAATCTTAATGAAATTTAAAACATGGAAGAAAGAGAAGCTCCTTTCTTTCCCAAAATTTCATGCGTACGAACCAATATAAAAACTAAATAGCTTTTCATTAAATTCGTAAAATAATCCTCCAGTAGAAGGTCAAATAGGCAATGTCTGCGTCCAAAATTAGAACTTAGATGAAATGAAAAACCGGTCACTAAAGACCGAATATAATAAAATCTTAAACAAAGATAGATATAAGATTAGTTGATTCTATGAGGGTATGCATATTTAAAAAATGAGTAACAGAAGGGATAAATGGGAGACAATATTCAAGTCTTTGAATCTCTGAATCAAATTTACCAAAAAGTGATTTTAAGGATATTCAAAATATAGATAATTTCTGATTCATATAATCCAACAGGCAAACTATCTTTAATGAGTGCTCTAGCGTATTAATAGGGATAAGTGCCATCCATTCACCCATTCATGTTATCGCGAAAATAGCAAAAAAGGATTGATGAGATTTTAAAACGTAAAAGTGCATTACTATACTTTATTTGTATTACGTATAGTAAAATAAACATAAGTCAGTGACTAGGCTCAAGACAATCAAGAAAATTAAACAATAAAATTAAAGCCGTAGCAGAGCGTGTGGTTCTTACTTCACACATTTTACTAGTACAAGAGATCTTTTAATGAAGACAAAAATATTATTTTAGGATATATGAGAAAAATCTAGTTTTTTGTTTTTTTTTTAGCTAAATGACTAAAATTTTAATTAAAAAAAGATTAATTTTTCGATGGTAAGTCCGCCCTTACAGAACATTTAAAATAACATAAGGTTTGAATACATTTTTGAGTTTTTCTAAAGCTCGCTAAAATTTACTCTTTAAAACAACCGTAAACAGAAGCGTGTAAATTATACTCTCTCAGAGGAAAAATATATATGTAGGTTTTATTGCTTGTGAAATAATAATAAACTATATTTAAATGTTTCGACTAAACCTGATATCAGAGTGTGCAGCAACATATCAAAGGCTTGTTAAAATTAATAACTCTAGGGAAAGTTAAAATATGGAGCAACTAATAATTACTCTTTTTCACTTTTATTTTCTGTTCCTGTATAACTAACTAGGAAGAATAGATCCTAACTTTGTTAAGGTCCCCAAGTTGGAATGACCTCCCAATAGATAGAACAAAAAAAAAAAAAAAAAACCAGCATTGGACTCGAATCTTTTTTTAAAGCTATTTTCAACTGGAAAAGGAACAAATCGCGCAGCATAACTTAACGTATATTTTAATTATTAATTAAAAACTAATTAACAATTATTTTTAAAAGTTATTGAGTAAATTTTCTTAAACAGCAGGTCTTACAGAATAAATAAAATAATAATCGTCTCCAACAACATTCAAAGACACGTTAAGAAGCTCTTTAGGACTGGAAAAATCGAAAAGACTTACTTTCAATCCAAAATTAAAAAACAATGAATAAAAAATATACTTTGTTAAAAAAAGTTTTAACAATAAGAAAAAAGCAACAACTAGAAAAACTGACTTATATAATTATTTAACAGATAAAAATGTATGTGTAGTTGCGAAACCAAGTTTATTACTTGTATTCAAAAACACGTCAACAACAAAAACAAAAATTGTAAAATCGATGATAATAACTATGTCCTTTTTTATAAAACTTCAATCAGTGATTGCTTGGCTTACCATAATACATTCTCATAGTTGGGCGATCAATTTGTATAGCCATAAGCGTCACGGCGAAATTTAAACATCGCTAAATTTTTAGGACTGACGTTTTAATTTGCGTGTTGAATTATGCACTAAAATTGGAAAGAATATCTCGAAAAATTAGGGTCCTTGTTTCAGTCTGAAGATAATGCGTTACAAACATAGAAATTATTTTTTATTTTCAAAGCACCTATATCATATTTTATTTAATATACATTTTATATGTCTTGTCCTTTTTTTAAGGTTATTCTGGGAATAAAAACAACATGTGGTGATAGGCCTCAAAATTTCATTTTCTTTTGCAGGAAAATAATAATTAAGAAAAAAATAAAATATTTTCCTTTATTGTTCCAAACTACAAATAAGCGTAAATTGAATTAAATATATGTATATTCATTTTAAATATAAAAATAAATTCGTAGCTATTTTTTTACGATATTCTATTTATTTAGGTGTTATTTCTTCCAAGAAAACACACTTTGAAGAATTTAAGAACTGTAACTGGGGAATGCCAAAAAATATTTTGGTGCTTGAAAAAACTATTTAATTACTGCAGCATTTAATAATTCCAGCATTTTCTGGAATATGCATTTCTTGACAAAATACATAAAAACCACGCAAACCAACTATCGTGTTTATCTTTCTTTTGTATAAAAAAGAGTATAAATTTTAAATTTTGTCTTTTCTGTAATGTAAGGTATCTCTTCGATGACGCTTGATCTAAAAAAAATTCAAATTTACAAAACTAAAAAGCAATAAAATAAATATTTCTTTATGCAAGACAAATTTTTACTTTTGATGGGTCATGGTCAGTGACATGTCAAATGACATTATTTAGTGACATCAAGAAAAAAAAAGACTATGATAATGAAAACTTTCTCAGTCAGAGTGTGCCCTATTGAAATGAAAAAAAGAAATTGTGTGTCCGATTTAGAACCTTTTTTCGAATACATAAAAGTTCTATTTTTTTTAAGATACAAGTTAAATAAACCTTTTCATTTATTTACTAAATATTTAATTAATAATAATATACTATTCAAAATATATTATTCGAAATATATTATTTAAAATATATTATTTAATAAAAAATTTTTCTCCAATAGCTTTGATTCCAAAAACAAAAGAAAACAAAACTTTAGATTAAGATGGCATAAATTTTAATTATATGTAAATTACGAAGAAAACAAACTGTAGCAATTACAAATCTCAAATGATGTCTGGTAAATATCGATTTCTCTTCTTGATATACCCTAACATTGAAGATATACTTGAAGTCTTATAATAAAGTTAATAATTTAAACAAAGTCGTTCTGTTTTATATGCTAGAAATATTGTTCAATAAATCGTTCATAAACTACAGATATGTTTTAGCTCTATTTATGTAATTTATTATTTAAAAAAAAAAAAAGATTTTATGATTTTTTATAAAATATTTATAATAAAATATAATATATAATCATATGTTTATATACTTCATTTCAGATTAAAGTAATTTTTAATCAAGAAAGTAAAAAGATAACTAAATCTTAAACACGAAATATTCTAAGAGTGCACGAAATTGAGAGGTATTAAAGGTAATGAATTCGATTTCACCTCTATAATTTGTTGAAATCGACGTCCAATTATAAATGACTTGAAAGTTGCTGAAAATCAGTGGACCCGTAGAAACAATGGTGTCATTAGACTTAGTGATAACGCTTAACTTTGTCCGGTATAAAAACTTCCTATTTTTTAGTTTAATCTAGCCTATTATATCAATACCAGGTATTCTGCACTATTATTTTATTATTAAAGAATAAAATGAAAATAAATTTTTAATATATAAGAGAGAATTGAATCACTGGTTACAAACAAAAAATCGCATTGTCTGAAGGTTTTAATTATGTATTTTCTAAAGAATCCTTTGTCTCTTTCCTATGTTAATTCAAATTTATTATATATACAAACTTATGTGGTCATATGTATATCTCTACTTTGCTTGCCATGTGGGTAAACTATGCGTTAAGTAAAACCGACTGCAAAATACAAACGATGCGAATAGTGATTTTATGCAATGCAAACGAAGCATAAAATGATAATGTTGTTGAATGTTGCTCACAAAAACAGGAAAATAAAAAGAATCCTTCTCTTTTCTTGTATTTAAGGAAACAGATAATAGCAGAGAGTTGTATAATAAAAATACATTAAAAATGACAAAAGAATATTAAGGGCTTCTACGGAACAAGTTTTTGCAATTCAAGCAGGTTGATCAAAATTAAATTTCCATAAATTTTATAAGTTAATATTTTTATTTTTAGAGTATATTATTAACACAATTGTGTAGTAGTTTCGATAAGTATTAATTATGAATTTTATATTCTAAGGTCTATCTCAATGTTATAACCAGCGTTGCCATATGCTTTCTTCAAGAAAACTTACAACTTCAAAAACTTTTTTTCCAATAAAAGAAACTGAACTTAAAGAAGAAAATGAAAAAATTTTATATCCAAAGTTTTGTTAAAGCAATTAAAACAATTACGAAGAATAATACAAAAAGACACTACAGACAATAAATAAAATTTTTTTCACATAAAACGCAAACGAGCATAACAACCAAAAAATTGGATTTTAAGTTAATAAAATTAAATTCATTTAAAACGGCACAACACAACTGCATTTTTAGCGTCGACAAATTTCTAATTGATAATAAAATAGATTTGAGTAATAAAAATTAATGCAATTATTTCGAGATACAGTAAAAAGAACAATAAATTAGTATTTAAGTGAACAAAAATTTTTTGGATAGGTTAGTTTCGATTAATTGGGGTATTCTCAACGCAAAAAAAAATTGTTAAAAACGGGAAAAGTTTTATTCAAGATACCCAGATCAGAGTATTATCAATTTCTTATTTTCTAGAAATCCATAATGTTCCATACATGTTTATATAACAAATTGTGGCTCAACAGAAAAACCATTACGTTTGCCTTCTACCTAAAAAATTAAAAAAAGAATAAGAAATGCCGTTAAAACTTACAAAAAATAGTTTCATATTATCATTTGGCAGCGCTGAGTATAACCAATGTTTTTCATAGTACACCGTTAGTTTTTATTTGAGTGTTCATTTTTATTTCTATAAATACCTTAGAGGTATTTCATCTTGTTTGGATATACTATTTCACAAAAATTAAAGATCTTTTAATGAGATTTATTTAAATTAGTGGTTTATTTTAATAACTTTTCATTAAATTCTGTAAGCAGATCCCTTTTTTTTTGTTTTTTTTTTTTTTTTTCAAAAACTTTCTTGGGCATACCACATATATATTAAGAGCGAATGTAAGACTACCCAAATGCTTAAGGGAATCAAGGGCATATCTATGTAGCTAAAGCAGTGATTCTTGCTAAAAATCGTAACCGCCTAGTTAAGGGTTTTTTGGAGAATTAAGTAGCTTAGTTTAAAATATGGGTGTTGTATTTGTTTTGATAAATTTATATGGCAAACTTAATAAAAAAAAATAATAATAATAATAAAACGATAAAATAACAATCATTTGGGGTGAAATAAAATGTAAAAGCTATTTGGTGGTCTTAATTTTTCTAAATTTTATTTGTAAATCGTTAAGTACAGGATATAGTATATACTACAATACATCTTCATAGCCATGTTATGGCCTATGGTTCTGCAGATAAATTGGAAATATTGATAACACTGATTTAAGTATTTAATTATGGTTTGAAAACGAATAAATGTTTTGTATAATTTTCAATACAAAGTAATCAAAAGATAATTTAAATTCAATTTAGTAATTTTAAATACGAAACGAAGCATTATATATATAAACAAACATTTGTCATTGTGGGTTTACGAAAATGTGATATGTGACATTATCATTAAAAAAGTGATGGATAAATTTGATACTAACGGTAGATGTCATTCCTGTGACAACAACAAACGTAAGTATATTCTTAAAATAACCGGCTTGTATGAATGTTATATGGAGGAGAATGTGTGATTTAACACTCTAGTTAACTTTTCACAAACAAATCTGTCAAGATAATTTAAGGCAGGCGTTGATTAATGTGATAAGAAATTTTTCATGAAAGCTAACATTATGTGCCAATAAAAACGCAATTTTTGCACACAGAGTATTTTGAATCAAAATGATTTTTTGATAATTTACTTGTTTCAAGCATTTTTATTAAAACTTTTTTAAATAATTTATTAATAAAATGAAAAAAAACGTGAGATTGGAGCAAACCATAAAAGTTATTTTTTACAAAAAATTTGTTGCCGGTTTGGTGTGGTATTATATTCAACTTTAGTTATTGAATGTACTCAACAAGACAATTGAGTACTTGTAGAAGCTATTAAATGTCTTTTACTGTGATCTTTGTTCCGAATAGAAATTGGATTATGATTCCTAAATATTGTTTATAAAAGTTTAGCTCCCATGTTATTTCGTAAGAGCCTTAGTTTAGCTTATTTTATTGTAAAACTATGGTCTTGTTTAAAAAATTTCGGTTATTTCTTATTAAATAAAGCCCTGAGAAAAAAAGCAATTATAAAAAGACCTTACAAGCTAAAGTATCACGTCACATCCCTCGAAATTCTGTTTTTCAAATTATTTTTGTCCCACACACTAAATGACACGTGCAAGTTGACGCTGACGTAGTGTGCGCAAGAATAATTTTAGTTGTTTTGATTTGTAACTTGAAACCGTTGCTTTTAAAAAATGTTATGGAACAAAAATAAATATACAAAATTACACTTCCTTCTAACCAGAAGATTAAGTTTAAGTTAGTTAGAAATAACAACTAAAGACGGTTCATACACCAGCAAAAAAACAGTTCTCTGTGGAGGCTCTATAAAATAATAAAAATATTAATTTAATTAAACAATAGCTTATGAAAAGTGTTGAATTAAAAAATTATAATATAAAAAAACCCAAACATGAATTAATTTAACTTGTACACATTGAAACAGTTTTCATATAAAAAAATTCTTGCAAACATAGGCATTCAAGAGCTGCTCTTGCCATCAACCGCAACAAAGTTGAATTATTAATACATGGATTCAAGCAGCAAAAGAAAAAAGATTTTTAGGTGCGATTGGTCTCTTTAACTGTAAAAACCGAATAATAATATATTCAAGGAGCTGTTCAAGAAGCAGTAAATGTTGGTTTCGATATTTAATAACACGCTTCGCCTTCAAAAGATTAGCTATTGAATCAGAATAATTTTAGAATGAACATATAAATTCGTAAAAACGATAAATTTCTATCTTCATATGAACGATAAATTACTAATTTTTAGCAGCCCTTAATTATGATTAATTTTTAATCAAATTAGCAATTTTTAAGTAAACTTTTTGCTACAATAACATTTTCCCTTTATAAAATACTACAAATTTAGTTTTTAGTCTGCCCTTTCTTTACTATATTTTAAGCTCTGTGTTATTATATAGATTATTTCAAAACAATTAATTTTTTTTTACATATATTTGTTTAAGTTGTTAAAATATTTGTTTAAAAAAAAATTAATTTATCTGAAATTTAAATGAACTCGTTGTTCCTCATGTCAACAAACACATAACTTCGAAGAAAACAACGCAGTTAAAGTTTTATTAATAAAATTCATTAAACATTATGGCTACAAACAAGCTTATTCCATGCATTCCATGAACACAAAACAATGCCTTCATATAACTGTTTGATATAATTTTAAATAGTTTTGCCTTAGTCAGAATTTGTTGTTGGTTTTCATTGATGTTCTGTTACACGTGACATGATATGCAAACTTGTCTTATATCTAATTTTACGATTTCCAAATACATTTACTAATCATGGTTATGAATTAAGGACAAATGTATACAAAACCGCAAATAAGAAAAAAAATGATGGATTGAAAATAATATTATGGAAAATAACTAGACACACAAGTGAAAAACCGAACAAAGAATCATTGAAAATGTATATTTTTACAACACTGATTAAAAAAAAATATTTGTCTAAACAGCTAACCAATGGGAAATCATTTTATTTGATTTTCTGCTGCAAATTATTGTAAATAAAGAATATAATTAAAAAAAAGTTTATAATGCAAATATTGTAACGATAATATAAAAACACGTTTTTTTTTAAAATTATTTGGTTTTTTTTTTATTTTCAATAGACATACATGCACGCATAAATAAATATATATGTAAATAGAATAATAATTAAACATTTCTCAACTAATAAATTTTAAATTTCTCTGTTTTAGACATTCCTATCCAGGACCTCTTAAATGTTAGAAAAGCAACTGTTAAAGCTTGTTTTACAGAATCAACTTAATAAATATATCAAAGTCAATACTACGCCAACCAAAGAAAGTGAGTAGATTCAAGAATATTGAATAATTGAACAAATGATAAGATAATTGCGTTTTTCTACGTTCCTTGTTCCCTCGTAAAGGACACTAGCTTCCAAGAGCATGATAATGAATTAATTTTATAAGTTTTTTTATTTTTTCCCAACTGGGATTTGAACCGTGGATATTATAATGGAAATAGAATGTTACTTTTCATTACATTCTGCCAGCGTCTAATTTTTCTTGTTTTCTTTGGGAAACGTCCCATACGTTTGTAAATAATTTTCCTTTCTAAAAAATGTTTAGAAATTAAGCTGAGAAAGTAAAATCCTATTTCAAAAGAAAAAAATTCGGTTCAAACCCCAGTTAGAAAAAAATTAAAAAAAAAACATTTTTTTCAAAGAAAATAAAATAAAAAAATTTTCTCAAGAAAAATAATTTTTTTTTCAATATGAAATTTAAAAAAAGCAGTTGTTGATTAAATTTTTTTTAAGTTTTCCAACCTATTAAAAATGATAGATAAATATTTATTTTACGTATAGCAATAGAAAATGGGTTCAAAAATTATTGCCTATCATCGACCTAATAGCTGAATGATTTAGATTAGGAATTTGAGCCTGATAACTCCTGTTCTTCACAAATGCTTCATCTTAGTCTTGTCGTACTATTGGCTTGGGACTGAAGATTTCTTTTATCGTTTTCCAAAAATCGTTATTTAATATGATGCAGAATGTTGTACAAAAAATATTTTAAATCTTAGATTATTTGGTTTTCTTAATTGAATTTAAATACTTAAACTAAGTTATAATAGCTTATACTTATTTACCTCTGAGTGAAAAAGGTCAACTGTAACGTCTATATTTTCCATTTAAAAATGTTTTAATTGTTTTTTATGTCAGTTCTTTGGATATTAAATTTCCTTGGCATTTCTTTCCGGTGCTGGTTTCCGCTATTTCTATTAATTTCTATTTCTTTCATCTTCTTAATGTGGTTTGCATAATTTTAGCCCTGTTAATTTATTTATATCAGCTTTATTTTGGTTTTTTCACATTTTACTTCAATATTTTTCTACTTAAAGGAAGTGAATGTTGACACAACGTGGACCTTATAAAAATTCGGTTAACACTTATATAAAAAAATATAAGTCTCTATTAAAATTTTAGCTAAAGCTTATACATTTTTTATCCTATCAAATAATGTTTAATATTTTTCTTAATACCTACAAGGAATTCACTTTTGCATACCTTTGTTTAATGATTTTTTAAATCGGTGCACTAAATCACGTATTAATTTCATCAGAACTCTAATATTCTGTAAGCAACATATTAATATTAATTTTTTAAACACAACTGAAAAATATGAATAGCCAGCGAACTAGTTAAAGGAATCGATGGTAATCGATGGTTAAATTGAATCATGTGGAATTAATAGTCAAGAAATTATAACTAAAAAATGTAATTTTAAAAGCTTTAACTTGATGAGCGAAAATCACACATAAACACAATTTTAATTAAATCATTAAAAAAATTTCGCATAAATAGGACTTTTTTTAGTGTTGCATGTAGTCTAAGAGAATAGGTTTAGGTACTAGTTTGGTCTTTTTGAATCTATACGCCATCCATATGTGTTTAGTTCTGTTATCATAATGTCTTTACATTTGCGTCCTGGGTTCAATATTTTTGACTCAGTTCTAGCCCAAATACTTAACTGCATTAATAGCAATAATTAAGAAAAATGCTGCTTTATTTTATATCCATGGTGTTTCAGTTCGATGAACGTCTCATTTCTTTAAATAGATTTTTGTTTAATCAAAATAAAAAATCTGAAAATCTGTTAGTGCCGTGTCTCATGTTCTTTCTTGCATACAACAGATTCAAAAATAGCTCCACTTTATCACAGTATATGTTTGCTATGATAAAGTATTTCGAAATATTTTACCGTTGATTTAAAAATCTAGAAGTTCATTTCGGATTCGGAACGTTCGCATTCGTTGAACTCATGGTTTCTTAAAAATTAAAATTAAATTAAAATTAATTTATGTAAATATGTAACCACCTGCTTTGATTATGCCAATACTACAATCCTAGAAGTCTCTAGGCTGTTTATACAAACACAAAAAACTCAACAACTAACAATTTAGTTCTCAAAGTTCGTGTTGCAAAATTCATTTGATTGCCTTACATCCACACGTTCAAAAATGTAAACCATGATAAAATAAAAGAACGTGCAATAGAATGGTTAATTGCAAGTAAGCTACGTACATAAAACCGCAATTAAACAAATTAAACCCAACGGTAAAATGCAACTTATAAATAATGTTGCTTTACTAATGTTCGGAAAACATCTGGTACAGATAAATAAGGAAACCAAACAAAACTACTGTGCAAATGAAAAATAAAATAAACGCAACTAAAGAATAAATCGCATGGGATGAAGTCAGCATGAAAATACTATTTTTATTGTCACAATGTACTTAACGAAAATATAAAGATGATTAAGATAAAATGTTTTATTGATATTTCTTTCCTTTTTCTAGTAACAAAAAATTTAGATAATAAAACATTTAATGAAAGATACAAGTATAAACGGCTAATACTTGTCATACACAGCTATGTCAAAGGATGAAATCATACCTGCAACCATATCATCATCACATGATGCAGCAAATGTAAGGTTAGTAACTAATAACAATAATATGATGCTGAGGTTTGGTTTCATGAGACACAGAGCTGCCTTTATTACTTATCTGTAAAAAATATTTTTCTGGAGATTACAGATGATGTAATAGTATCGCAGTTGTTATGATAATATTAATAATTTTTTTGTTGTTTTTCACACTTAAGATGCATGCTGTAAGATTTTTTTAAACCATATAGATTTCTTACTGACTGCTAAGGCCTCCTTTTAACAAAGAACGGCTTAATACTCTCCCCTACATGTAGTCTATAATCTAATTAAATATTCTTATTATTTTTCAGTCGTGTTTTCGCACACCACAAGATTTTTTTAAGACCAAGAGCATTACTGGTATAGGCCCACAAGATCATTCGATTTAAAAAATAAAGTTACGATGCTCAAATGAAGTAAGGTCACATTCATGAAAATAATATTGGAAAATATTGACAAACAAACAATACATATAACATGATTTGTCTTATAAAGAAATTTAATATAAACTTCTTAACTTTATATATTCTCTTAATTGTTTTAAGAATAAAAACTTTAAATACTTTGATTCTTGCAGTTCCATGTTTACTTTTAACAAATACAAAAACTTTCTTTAAGACTTCAAATTAAAGCACATGTTAAAAAATTCATTCGCTTATTTCCAAAAAGAAATAATTTGGCTTAAAGAAAATAATCCATCAAGCACGGCAGCCAAACCGCACTAAGTGGTTTAACCTAAATATGCGAAAATAAAAAGAGGCTAAAGCTTGCAGTATTTTAAATTATATACATTGATAACAATATTATGCTAGTTTCTTTTTTAATTAAATTCTTGTACAAAGAAGTAAAACTTTGCAAAAAAAACCAGCCCAATGATTTCTAGTTCAAAAATTGTTTAGAATTAGTTAGGAAACATGAAATGTAATCCAAACTCCCATAAGTATGTTAAAAAAAAAATAAATACCAATAACGACATTCTGTGCTGTAGAGCTTCCGGTTATCTAAAGCTAAACAAAAAAAACTGTTGAATTACCGAAATCCAGAACTTGTACTTCGATTGGCGGTGATGAAAAATTGAAACCATTGATACAAAAACATATTTTTCCAGTACTTAAGCATAAATTGATTAAAAAACAAATTTTTAAATTTGGATACATCTTGATCTTCAGCCGTTATATGCATAGCTATTTACTATGCCCAAATTGATTGGTGATCTTGCCAGCTCGTGATAAAAATATTCCTAACATGCTATTTATTCATTATATATAGAACGAAAATTAAATAAACTTTAGTCGCGATTCAACATTTCGGTATTTAAAAGTTCTACAAAGTGTCTTTCGAATAAATAAGTAAATTCAATCCAAAGACTTTACAATAACAAAGTGTCTGTAAAAATAATTGTTTTACAAAAAATAAAGCAGAAATATTAACGATTGAGAATTAATAATTACAGAAGGTCTCACTGATTTAAAAAAGTATTAAGAAAGAAATATTTATATTTGAAGGAATCAAGCACGAGTAAAGTAAATTAATTTTGTGGATATTTTATTTATAAATGTTTTTGCCTAGAACAAGTTTTCATACGTTGAAAAGTAAAGTTCTGTTTTATTTTAAACTTCTTGCCACTATAAAACAGTTTACATAATAGCTTCAAAATAAGACGTGAAGTTATATAGAAAATTTTTATATCTGACTGTTTAAAATATATATGCTTATTTTCAATGTGTTTTAAAACATTAAACTAATAGGTATTTATCTTTTAAAGATAAAGCCAATTTTTGTAATACAAAACACAAATAAATCTCTGAATGCCAAACTTTTTAAATTATTAAGTCTTTTTATTTATTAAGAGAGTAAGAGTAAGACAAAGCAAACTCGCGTAAATCATTATTTAAAGTTTAAAGTAGCTTAAGATATTGTTTTACAAAACTTTTAAATTACTTTGACTTAATCTGATTTACCTTAATTATTCTGAATTTCATTTTATACTTAAGCCCATAAAATATCAATATAAAAGTGGAATTTTATTTGGAAACTTTTCTAAACTTTATTGATTATAATCTTGCTTAAACATATTTTAATAATGATTTCCAATCAATTTTAAATAATTTATTGATATTTTATTTGTTGTTCGTCTTTTCATTTATTCCTGCTAACTTTTTATGGTATGATTCCCAATAGCAGCCTTAATTTTTGAAATAAAAGAAAAGCAAAATTAAATGTTTAATGTTGATTATTTCGATATGTATATTTACTAAGCTTAGTTCATCGTAATAAAAACATTTTCGTTTGACAATGAATACACCATGCAAGTATGTACTAATAATGCCACCTAAGTTCTTAGTTTATAAAATCTACATTTACCACCTAATGAAACTGGTTTGAATGCGTATCACCTTAACTGATTAAAGTATATTTATTTAAAAAAAGAAATTTTCTATGCATTTATTTTTACACTTTTTAAGAAATAATGCAAATCGTATTAATTATAGACAGAAATGAAGGTCCTTTCTCTCCCATATTTTTTTCTTTGCTAATTTAAAAGAATTTATTTAAATTTTAGCGCTGTATGAAAGTATGCATAAAATTCCGTGTAATCTAAGTATGTATGTGAATGCTATGAAATTCGTAAACTATTTATTCTTTTCAAGTTCCATTTATATATGTAATTATATTTATTTATAAAGAAAATTATTTTAGTCACTAGAACTTCAGCAAAACTGTGCAACTGTGAAAAGTTAATTGCTAAGTTTATGCCTGTACATTGTAGTCACTGTTAGATTTTTATCAATGCACATTATAGTTCGGCCTAACCTTTTTGATAGACAGTCTATACGTATAAGTAATATTTAATTAATATTAATAATATGTTCGACGAGCATGTTCTCAGGTAGCCACAAAATCATTTATATCAGTTTTTTTACTTAATTTGTTTTCCTTTCCCTTGTTTTATGACGCTACGTATGCGTTAGAATTGGCATTGATTATTTAATGATTTACGTCAAATCTTTATTTGCATGCTTTAATAAAACGTATATAACAATATTAATAACAATATTGATATGCTTTCCAAGCGGTAACCCAATCTACTACTATTAAATGATAATGGGTATATTGTAAATATATCATAGGGTAGTATGTATGAAATATATGGCATATTTCAATAGTATTCGAAACCATTTAATATAAAATTTGCGTAATGCGTGGGCTATTGCGTACCTTTTGGCATAGACCAACTTTAAAAAGATTAATCTATCCGTATTATATAACATGATTAAGGGGCTATTTCTGATCAGTGTATGGTGACATATGCGGCAATTGAATTGTGTTATCTTTGTGGTGTAATATGGAGCGTCATTTTGTTGATTTATTAAATTTAAATATAAATAACTCCTTTATGAAGTTCAATTTGTACCTGTTTTTGTGTACATTTTAAAATAATTTAAAGTAATAAAAAACTTTCGTTTTCTTATGACACTTTGTTCGTTGATTGTTCAGAAACTATGTCTGTGGTAGACCCCTAATTTCCATAGTAAAGTTATTTTTTATTTATTTGATAAAATCTTAATATTTTGCAGTTTTTTTTTTTATAATTTTTTAAAATTTTAGGTTTTGGTAAAATAGTAATCCCGATATATTTTGTTTGCTTTCAGAATGAAATTTGATAAAATTTTTGATTGTCCTGATTATAAATTTAACTGAAAAAAATCAAAATTTTTCTAATTAAATAGTTAATAGAATCAATAATATATTTAATACCAAAGAAGAAAATATTTTTTCATTGAAATGAATAAGGTAATCAACTAAAATTTTAAATAATTTTATTCTAAGAACGCAAAGAACAATTAATAGACGCACAATTTTTTTTCATAGAAATGCTCGAAAAAAACATTTTTAATTGAAATTCTTTTTCGCAGGAATTTAACTGATAGCAGCTAATCTGGTCCGAAGAGATTAAAAAAATCTCATTGAGTTTTTTCTTTTCTAAACGTAGCAATGAGTGACATAATTAACATTTTTAATAGCCTGAAAAACCGTTATGTAAAACTCGTTAATTTTTATACATATTCTGTAATCTTCAACCGTAATTTAACTTAAATGTGAATTTGAAAATTCTCCTTTTTGTGTAGATCATCTACGATGTCGTTATCATTCTTAAAAACAAACTTTTTGCATAAGATACAATGATTTCAAGAAATCATTAAAATAAATATTATGGGACTTTTTAGGTTATGAAATAAAATTATTTATTGTTAAAAATGCGATACAATTTTACTCTGTCAAAAAGAATCCTTAAGAAACTACATATATTAATTTAAAAAAAAAGAGGTTTACAATAAAATTTAATCATAAGCCCAAATACTTTCATAATTTGTATCTATTTAAGAATGAAAACGTTATCAGGTATTTGGTTTCTATATCTACTTTTATTAATATTTCTTGCAAACAGGAAACAATTTAAAAGAATGTTTATCCCAAACCATGTTTATCCACAAACCACGACGAAAAAACGACTACGCAGTCTCCGCACTTAATATGCGGTCTAGTAAAAAGGATCGAAAGCCATTAATATCAATCGCAAAATAGCATTAATTATGGCATTAATAAAAAAGAGTTTTTGATTTAATACTGGAGAATTACATCTGATTCGGATTTGAGATTTGCAGGTCACAAGACCAAAGCAGCCACTAATCTAAAGAGATCACATGTAAAATTATTGAGCGTGCTTAACCTTCGCCCGAAACACATTGGCCAATAATAGATCAACGTTTTTCTCATAAAAAACTTCTGGAATATGTACTTCGTTGTCTCGAATAATTGAAACAATTGCCAATTTGCTGAACTAGTTTTTGTTTCATTACGATCCGCAAGAGCATCAATTTTTTATATTATAAATGCAAGGTTTTGACCAACCAGAGACCTCGTACATATACTTTCGTCCATGTATAAGAAAATGTAAATTTATATATATATATATATATATATATATATATATATATAACAAAGTATAAATACTTACAAAAATGTTAACATTCATACATTTTTCTTTATTCTTCAGTTTTATTTTTTCAAGTTGCTTTTTTTTATGTTCCAAAGAGGAGAAACCGTTATCGTATACATGAATATTATTCACCGAATTATAATATCTATAAAATGCTATTTTACTGATATCTCATTCTTTTGTTTACTTTTAATACTGAATTGAATCAGTAAGTGGTTCTGTTTTTATATCTAATTTTTTATATCTTATATATATATATTATTTTATTGCTTACACATTTGTACAACTGTCTGACAGTCAAATCAAATAGCACAACTAACATTTATAAAAATGGTTAAGATATAAAAAAACAAAGATTTTGTTGAACGCTATTTGTTAAATTAAATTAAATGCTGTTTACTTGACATATTTTTAGATGTGCTGACATCAATTATCTATATCAGTTAAGCTGAAATGACGTATCGAGTTTTTATAAAAAATAAACTGACGCTATACATCTACTTAAAGAAGTTAAATAACATTTTCTTACTTTAAATAAAGTGTAAAATTTTAAAGAGAAGACTTTCCATGAAAAAATATAAATATATTTTTTATATTGATAGTTTTACTTGTTTTACTTTCTGTGTTGATTGGCGTCTTGACGTTATGAGATTGAAATCGCAAACTCTCTTCGAGTATAATTGATATGTCTTTTATTAAACACATACTTTTTCTAAGGGGTCCAACATAGATTGGCTGGGCCACTTGTATGTGGTGCCTTTACGTGGAGGTCGTTAGGCCCATTGTGATGGCCTAACAATTATCTACATGTAGTGTTCCATATATCTTTACATCGCTAAAACCATCTGTAATTTTTGGACAATCTATTAGATATGTTCACTTATTATCCTGGAGGCAGTTTATGACCAGATAGAATTTTTATCCAAATTATATGAGCTTTATTTTAAAGATGTTATTCGATGCAATAGTGAAATATTAAAACAAAAGAATATAAAATATCAAGTAGTTCAATTAAAAATTTCATTAGAAAATTTAACTACACGCAAGGCACAGCGCGCATTTACACTTGCTTCATAGCAATCATTTATTATACTGAAACAACATCTGTTATGTCCTAAGGAAAAAAATTAAAATAATTAAAGAAATGATATTCGTGGCCATACTGATTATTGATTAAAAACAAGAATATATATATATATGGGATTAGCGAAGAAAAAAACGAAGAAACGTGGTTTGTGGACTTCGTCTAACCAAAATAATATTAATTGGTTTTGAATGTTAGAAATATTCCTCTTTAAAAAACTTTATTGATTAAATATATGATGTAAATCATATACAAAACCTTAGATAGATAGATGCAAAGGATGCTAAAGAAGGACGTAGCGATCCAGAAAAAGCAGCATTACATGTCGCTGGTGGTTATTTTTTTTTTTTTCTGTTTTGTTCTGTTAGCATTAATACAAAACTTTTTTTTTTAATTCAAAAAATTAAAATAATGAACTTGAGTCAAATATAATTCAGTTCATTTGCATAAAATAAAACTATAAATAATTGTAAACTCAAGATCCCTCAATTACCAAAGGCATCACAAAACTCTTCGTACTTGGTTTTTGATACCTTCCGATTATGACGAGTTTGAAAAGTACAAAAATTATTGACTTCGTATGACTCACACTATACTTAATATCATTCCTAGAAAGTTTCACAATGATTTTATGCACTTCAAGAAAACTTTATAAAGAAAAGTTTTATTTTAAATATACAATACACGCGAAGATAGCTTTATTTCACTTCCATCCGAAAATCTGAGAAGAAATCATATTTTATGTGTTGTGTTTATGAATTTCAGAATAATGGAAATTTAAGAATCCAAAAGTTAGCTACTTAGCAGTCTTTAAACAGCATATAATAATTTTGAAAATGTAAAAAGTGTAACAATTTTTATTTCCGTGTACTATTTAATAATGTCACATATTTAAATTCTTTTGAATACATGACTATTGAGTACCTTTTTTTATTTAACAATTTCTATTATAGTAGGATTCGCAAAGCTTTATAACTTGTCTGCGAAGAGTTCTAATTGCTAATATTAATTGTATTGCAAGCGTAAATTTAAAATGAAATATTTTTTTATAGTATTACAAAATATTTCAATAAAAATTAAAATAAAAGAAAGAAAAAAACAGTAAAATAAAGAAAAAAAGAAAAATCATGTGATAGAAAATTTTTGATTAAATATTGTTTTCACTTGTAATATAAAGAGAGTGTATTTCTGCAATTTTAATTTGCAAAATTACCTACTTTAAATCTACCCTGTGCACGTCTCCTGGTGTTGTAGGAGTGATCTGTTATCTTTGAAAAACTCTATTGTGTAATAAATATTTTTAACATTGAGAAATTTTAGAGTTTTGACTAGTTTTTTTTTTAACTTATGTTATTATTGTTGATATTATCTTTATTAACCGTGATGTTGTAGTTGATATAGTTGTTTGTGTTATTCTTGATGTTTGTAATGTTGTTGTCGTTGAAGTTGACATTGATGTTAAAATTGTAGTTGTTGATATTGCTATTGTTATTGTTATCGATTACGTTTTCATTATTTATGCAGTTTTCGATGTCGTTATATATGTTTTTATTGTTGTGGATAGTGTTACATATGCTGCTGCTGTTGTTGATGTTTTTATAAGAAAAGTTGGTGCTATTGATGTTGATAATATTGTTACCATTGATGTTGTTGACAATTCTATACCTGCGGTTGTTGATGCTGTTGTTATTTTATAACTGCTGCTATATTGTTGTTATTAATATTGTTTTCAGTATTAGTAAGACGTTTTGTTGTGTTTTGTCGTGCTCTTGTACTTAGAGTGCTATTGCAGGTTCAACACGTTGCTTAATATTTTTTCCGTAAAATTTTTAATATTCGGTTTTGTGTTTTTTGCAGTGTAGTGCTATATTTTCCGCTTCTCCAAGCTATAACACCATGACGACTATATGACTCCGTTAGGAAAAATGCTTGTCGTAGTATGCTATATGTTGCATATAATAACGTCCTTTGTAAATCTAAAATAAAAAAAAATTTGTATTTCTAATTTATAAGTAATAGCGCCTAAATAATCTTTTCTATTAGACTAAAGTAAAAATACGTTTACTGAAGGCATAGCAAATTTGTTTATTTGGTAATAATTTAATGGTAATAATTTATTTTGAGAGCTTATCAAACCTGTTTCGCCAAAACTATATCATGCATAAACTTTAGTGTTTAGTACCACTCCCGTGACTAAGATTGCAAACCTTTGCACATAGATCGCTTTTGTTATCTTATTTCATAAACTTATAGCTGCTACGAGAGTAACTTTTACCATTTGGCAACTTTGTTGATAACAATCTTCAAATGTACGGCATAACGATTTATTTTATTTTTACATAATATTTTATAAAAAAGCTTTCAAAATAGTAAAAACATTTTATGATTTTTATTTTAAAATGTTACTTCGTATGAATTTATTTTTTGTTTTTTCCACATTACTAGAAGATCTGTTTTCAGTCAAAAAACATAAATTTTAGAAAAACTGGAGGGGCTTTTGTTTCCCTTTAAGCAATAATCTAGATTAAGGTAGAATAAAATATAAAATTTTTGATTCAAGAAGCCGGATGTCTTCTAAGCTGTAACAGGTAATGCGCAATTTTAGCAAGGTTTTGTAATCCTTAATAAAAAAAGTTGAAATTAGCAACTGTTTTAATTTTTACACACCTGAAATAAATAAAATGATAAAGCAAAATAATATCCATATTTTTTAACTAAGTTCGACATATCAATTATATCGTGAAAAGTTGTAATACACTTTGACTAGCCATTAAGAAATAGCAGAATTATATGCATATTTTCTATTATAACATTATGCGATGTTAATAATAGTTTGAAAAAAAGACTTGAGGCACCCTTAGCTAGCTAAACCTCTATAATGATGGAATAAAAATTTAAAAAAATATAAATTTTTATGAGATAAACTTTAAGCATTCTATAAACTTCATTTGTACATACATTCATTAATATATTCATATGTAGATACATAAATATATATATACATATATATATATATATATAGATATATATATATATATATATATATATATATATATATATATATATATATATATATATATATATATATATATATATATATATATATATATATATATATATATATATACATATATTCCTTAATAAGAGTAATTTGTTACTTGCGCTCTATACAGAATGCATGATGAAACATGCAGTTAAAGAAATATTTAAAGGTAGATATAGGAAAAGGGAAATAAATTTGCACGCTCTTTTGAAACATGACTTACATACATGAAGCAGAAAAACTTATGTGTCAGCAACGCAGATAAAGTCGTAATTGTATTTTCATTTTTAAAACTGTTATAATATTAATACTAAGATATTATTAAAGATTATAAATCTTAATAATATAAAATACTACAACAACTATCAATTCTTCCTTAGGAATGTCAAACGACACACTCCTGCTTTAAACGTTCTACTTCTACTGCTGTATTTTTACATGCAACTTTACCTCACGTACAAGTTCACAGTTATCCACTTTGAACACATTTATTCGTAACCACCGTTTTGGAACAAACATTTATCATTTCTTCGGCACTATGCAAATTTGTTTTGTGTAGTATTTTCTTCTACGAAACGTTTACATATAACATCATTTGACTAAACTAAATCCAATTACAAGTTTCTTTAAGTAAATTAAAGAAATTTCAATAGAAAGCAGTTAATAAACTGCTGCTGATATGCAAAATAAATGCACAAATGATTAAACTAGCCCATTAGAAAATTATTTTATTCCCGCACTTAAATATTTCCCTCTGCTAATAAAAAATTTATTTAAATAATTCTTAGAACGAAAATAATTTTTCATAATTTTGTTCTAAAAAATGTGCAATTTCAAGATAGCATTTCATGTGGAAATGGTGCATTGAATTTTGTAGTATATTTTTCGATTTACTCATCTACATACGATTGTTACTTGAGTGTTGTTTTACGCCTGTTTTGAGTGCTACATGTAAATTTCATTAGTAAATTCTTGTTTGCTTTTCTCTTTTTCAAGTTTTTCTTCTTTTTTGTTTACGGAGCTTAAAATTGTATTGGCCACGTTAATTGTTTTTTTTTTTTTGTTTCCAGTAATGGTCATCGTATCCCACGTTAATTCTAAAAATAAAACACTTATTTTAGTTACAAAAAAAATTTTAAAAAATTTAACAAAAGACTAACAAAAAACAAACCAAACAAGTTGGAGAAAATACATAGCACCGTATACCGATGTGGTGTAGATTTTATCATTCAGTCATGTATTTTTCGTGCTTAAGGTTTATTTAAGTGATAGAGATTTAAATGGAAGCCTTGGTAGAAGTATCCAGAAATATTTAAAGGGTAAAGGATTACGATTTACATAAAATTTTATCAAAAATTAATCTTAAGTAATACTGAAACAACCCTAATTTCAAATGAGGGAAAAAGACGTTTAACTTTAAAACCAAAAAAGCCTATCTAATGTACTACTTAAAGGTATTTTGTACAAAATAACGCAATATATACATATAATACAAAATTAAGCTCTGACCCTCAAACACTTTTAATTTTTCATATCTTCTTTTCTCAGGGTTGACTGCTGAAAGCAAGCGGTTATAAATTCTTTCAACACTTGACATAGCCCGAAGAAATTTTGAAAAATTCCACAGTGGTAAAAACAATATCTATCTGCTCCAATCTTATAATGCCCCAAATTTTTAAAATTTAACTATTTTAAATCGCTTCTATTCTTACATATCATGACATGTCATGAACAATTTTGTTAAATTTTAAATTAAGAAAAATGCGTTTAAGCACACTGTAAACAGTGTTAAAACTGTTCCTTTAGAAAAATAAATTGTACTGACAGTTGTTCTAATACCATAATACCAGTAGAAATGTGTGCTTTCACATTTCAACTTCTGCGTTCTCTACGAAATGACTTATTTAAAAAAAGGACCTACTCAAAAAATTTTTTGGAATTCATCCAGCAGTTTTTATGTTATGCGTTTTAATTGGGGTGACAAAAGTATAACGAAATCGTAGCTAGTATACTAAAATATACAATTTTTATTTTTTCTTTTAAATTTTAAATAATTTTTTTTAAAGAAAAATAATTATCCAAAATAAAGAACTATTCGCGTTTTGTGTTTCGTGTTTTGTATGAAAGTTTTGAGAAATTCTTCTTATGGTGTAAGTTGGCAAATACATATGCTAATACATTATTTTATAATGTTTGTATTTGTTTTGTTTTACTACTTGTGGTTTCCCTTTTTTCTTCTAAGACTATTTATTACTTCCTTAGTTTATTTTTACCTTAAATATTTTCCTCTTGTGGCAAAGTTTAATGTTTTATTTGTGGTTTTTTAGATAAAATATGTTATAATTTTAAGTAGTATTTCTTCTTGCCAAAAATAACAATAAGTTAGAGCATTAAAAAATATTACAGAATATATTTTTCATTCATTTTAACATATATGATTTTTAGGTAAACAGTCTCTGCTTTAACAGATATTGAAAAAGGAATTGATATGTGCTGCCATGCCATGAAAATTATTTAAGACTTTTTATGTTCATTTCTAAAGGAAACAAGAATGAAAGAAAACAAGAATGCTGAATGTATTGCAACACTTTCTGGATCGCTGCATGCTTTATCAGCAATTTTTATCAGTACTTTTTATCAGCACTCTCAGCATCTATATACCTAAAGTAGTATACATTATAATAAAACATGCTTAAACAGCTAATTCGATAAACAAGAATACGAGCAATTTATATTAATGTATAGTCAATATAAATTTAGTTTATTTCATAAAAATAATTTGGGAAAAAATAATAGAAACGTGTAACATAAATTTAAATTATATTTTTAACATTATTGTCTACAAAGCCTTTTTAAAAATGTCTAAAATTGAATTAAATAACTTTGAAAAATGTTGTATGACAAATTTTCCATACAAATTTGTCCCAAAATATATATAACATATAACGCATGCAACATAAAATACTAATAGATACCTTTTATAATAAACGAATATAAGCAAACTTTTTAATAATACTTTCAAATAATAACAGTTTTTTGGAAGTACATATAATAGTACTTCACATTACTAAAATAAAGTAAATATTTTGCACTTATAGTTGTGTTAACTACCAGTACTGAAACTTACGCATACAAAACTATTCTTGGTTCTATGAGGATATTTCGCTCTGGCAATTAAATCGAGGAAGCGTTCGTCTACAATAAACAATCTTTATTTTTAATTATATAGAGATATTTTCATTTCAACTCGAGAGAGAGTACGAGCTACATAAATTTAAGTTTAATACTTTATCACAGATTCACTATAATATTTACTTAACTTAATAGTGATACTGAATTAGAAATGTATAAAATACTTTTTTTAAATTAAATGCTTACATATCGAAAAATATTTTTATCCAAAACAGTCTGTAGCATATACAACACACTTTAAGTGTTTAAATTCGCCTTAAAATGTGTGATTAAATGTAAAATTTATTTTCATTTATTTATTCCATTAAAAAGACCTCATTGTGGGTAAGATCACTTGCGGCCTACATTACCTATAGCTTCACTAGTCACCGCCGAGAGTGTCCATTTGAGAAAGTTCCTTTATAATTCTTCACGTCCAAACTTAAATTTAATTTTACTTTTAATAGAGTATAATATATACTTTTGAATGTAGTTATTAAAATACCTTTTGCATTATGTTTACTGTTTGCAAAAAGTATATTTTTTATTACCTCTTATATGAACACATAATCTTGAAATAAAAAGAGAACTGCAAACGCTAAGAACGGTGATTAAAAAAGCACGCACATTGGTAACGACGTTATTAAAACTCACGGGATCAATAAAGAAAATGGTAAAGTAGTTGTCAAATCTTCCTAATTCTAAATAGATAAGTTTTCCTCAACAAAATAATTTAGTAAACTTTAATGTGTAATAAAAGCATAACTACTGCTAATGATACTAACGAGAACAATCGAGCCTTTAAAAAAAACTCGATCTGAAATAAACTGCGTAAAAGGTTTACAGCCCTCCAATCCATGGAAGACATTTAGTAATTTTTTCCGCTAGAAATCTTACAAATTATAATATAGTCATGGTCTTTTGTTGCAGCAGAGGCTTACATTGAAAAATCATTTTGTAAAAAAGAATTTTTTACACAAAAATGTAAAGAATAATTATTTCTAAGATGCTTTTGTTTACATTTTCTCTAGACGTAGGGTGTTATTTGGTTGAAAGTACGTGGATAGCTTTAAACGCAAAACAATATAATTCTTTTACATAAATACATGCACATTACTCGTATAATAAATATATTTTTTATTGTATTTTTAGTTTATGCAATAGGATTATAGGCCAAACTACACTACATATTGTATGTTTGCAATTGGAGTGAAGCTCTTTGTTTGTTTTTATCGATGCAGTTTTTGGCAGATCCAAGGAAATGTCGTTGGTACAGCAGGGTACAAATAAAATGTCTTTAAATTGATAGCAAGAAAGAAAAAATAGATACAGAATCCAAAAAAAGGCAAAAATAGTCCAATAAAAATCGATTTTTGATGCTTATATTGGCTTTTTGTGGGATCTTTTTGGACTTTGTTATCTTTTTTTCTTCTTGATTAAACACACTTCCCTTTAAGCAGTAAAGTGTGAGACAGGAATCTACAGAATTTGTTTAAGATCAAGGACAAATAACGTAATCTCAATTTTCTACGCCTAGTGACACAAGAAAAAAAACTCCAAAAATAAGGATGCTTTCGCTTAAAAAGCCCTAAGTCCCTTGTTCCATTACCGTTACCTTTTTAAAAATTGAGTAGATATTATATTCAACAATAATAAAAAAATTTTGTACAGACATATCGAACGAATACAAAAATTTAAACCAAGAGTTTTTATGAAAAGATTTAAAAAATACATTATGTTAGCGTAGCAATACACACAAATCCCAAAAGTCATCAAAAACTTGCAGTTAGCATATTTTGTAACATCAGCCTTTTTTTCCTTTCTGTATCAACTGCAATTCATCCCAATTTAAAGCTATTGTCCAAGTAAAGTCATTGCTGGGTTTTGCAAATTGTTAGTCTACATTCAAAAATAATGCTCGTTTCATAAACTATCGTGCTGGTTTAAATGCAAAATATGTCACGTTTGAAATATAAAATCTCTTTTCGAATTATCTGACAAAACAATTTTTATTCCTTTACCTTTTACAAGAGACGTTTTTACTAGTTTTCTTTTCAAGGAAATTAGATTTTGTTCTTCCTTTTTATTTATACCAAATAATAATTTCTAAGAGAAGTACAAGTATCCTTAAACTATTAATCCGTAGATTTAGGCTGTTTGCTATTTTTTTTTATAAATTCGTGATAACACATTACGACTAACTAAGGCTAACACAGAAAACAAAAACCTTTATACACAACTGAGACGAAGAACGTCCAAAACAAGGAATTTTTTATTAAAAATTTTCCTATTTAAAAAATTAAACAAAAAAAAAAAAAAAAAAAACGACAAAAAACCAATTATTTATTTAACTACTATAAGATTCTATAAGATACAAATAAGCCAATAAGCTGGCTTACGAAATATAAATAAACTTATTGCAAAGTTCGCCTTGTATGACGAATTGGCATGATTGTGTGTATTTTCGTATACATACACAAATTTGTTTTATTTTTGACGACGAATATTCGCGACCAAAAATTTGTCGTTCATTTCAATTGTGTTCCTAGCATAACTTAGGACTTATTAGAGTAACATAAAAAGCAAAAATTTTTTAACGTAAACATTGATTTATACTTTACTTTACTTTACTTTACTTTAATTTATTTATTTTTTTTTTTGTTTATTGAATTTAACAAATATGAAACCTTAAATTTTTGAATTTTACATTCAAATACAGAATTATTATTTTGTAAAAAAAAACCTATAAAATGTGAAGTAAGTATTACACATCAAAAGAGACTTAATATGTAAAAATGTGAAAATTAGCAAACTTAGAAGAGATATTACATGTATTTAAGCGGACTCTATTATAGTTTAACAGAAATTTAAAATCAAAAGAACGACTTAATATTAAACTTAAATAAAATGCTTGTATTTTCTTGTTTATTAGATCATTATAATTTTTTTATCAGATATTGGTCTATAATGTGCTATATTTTAAAAAGTCTTTCAAAGTTTCACAGAAATTTAATTTCAATTCACAACAATTCTGTCATCTTTTCTCCGTAAAAACAATTTACCATTAATCTAGGCATAATTTAATAACCTTCTAAGCAAAGGTAGTTATGTTGAGTTATATATTTAATTCCAACCTGCTTTTGCCACTAGATGACCCTTAAAAATAAAGAATCATCGAAAAGCATACTACGTAGACAGTAAATGAAATAAAACAATGTTTTTTTTTGTGCATTGAAAAACAAATCATTTTTTAACCTATTATATCCCTTGTTTATAATCAACAGCGTCATTTTTACATTTCGTTTTTGAAAGTCACTAAATAACATGAATTTTATATTCTCTTATTTTGAGATGAAAGTGATTGCTTAATACCAAAGGGAGAATAATTCATTACCTATACCTTTTTTAGCTTTGAGTATTTAATTAACGAGTATTTAGGAAAAATAGAATAAATATTTTTTACTGACATACACAACAACCTATTATTTATTTATTGTAAAAGTAAGATATTTTTATGAAAACATTTAGAAAATACATCACTCTAGAGCAGCAATATAAACAAATTCAAATAGTCATCAAAAACTTTGAGTTTACATATTTTTGAAAATCAGTCTTTTTATTTTTCTTTTCTGTATCAATTGCAATTTATCCCAGTTTAAGACTATTGTCCAAGTAAAGTCATTGCTAGGTTTTGAAAATTTTTATTCTACATTATTAAATTGTGCTCTTTTAATAAACTATGTCACTTTTGAAATAAATTTTTTTTTTCAAATTTTCTGACAAAGCAATTTTTATTCGCCTTTTTACAAGAGACATTTTCATTAGTTTTATTTTGCTTTGAAAGAACCGAGATTTTTAATTCTGTTGTAATTATGTAAAATAATGATATATAAAAAATGCAAGTGTCCTTAAACTATTAATACGTAGATTTTGGCGGTTTACAGTTTGCTCTTTATATATATTTGCAATAATACTTTGCAACGAACTAAGGTTAACATAGAAAACCAATTCCCTTAATCTTTAACATAATATTAATCAGTTCCCAATTTGTTGGTTACCACTAAGTAGTGCTTGTAAAAGTAACATAGGTTTTATTGATCTAAGATAATATGCAGGTTCCCTATTTTGAATTGCATATTCACATACGGAATTATTATTTTGTAGAAAAAATTAATAAAATGTAAAGTTAGTTTTATTTAATAAACATTAAACATATTTAAGCTTTAGGACGTGCTGCTAGTTTCTTACCAGCTACTGAAATGACCATAATCAGTAAAAATCTTTAAAACTGTCACGAAAATTTAATTTCGATCCACTACAATCTATTTATTTGTTTCTATCACAACTAATTTAATAACTTTTTAAACAATATATATATTAACACTCATACAAAGCAAGATTTACGCATTATTATTTAATTTAGATTTTTTTCTTTATAAGCCTCATTTGGGGCAGTGATTAACTATTTTGCTTTAAGGGTAACGTGTTTGCACTACATCTAGAAAAAATTAGTAATTCGCTTTTTGCTCGATATCCTTTGTATCCCATTTTATTTAGTTATTATATCCTTGAATTGTGAAAAAATTTGAAAGGCAAAATATTTAACCTTGCGTATAATTAATATTGTTAATTTATATAAATAAGGCAAAAGAGCTTTTAAAATTTTTTTCATACTTTTTCAAAAGATTTTGATTTGTGCTTTCTTTGTTGTTTTTCTTTTGTCTCACTTAATAAAATATTTTTCTTCTGCAAAAAGATGGGTGTAGATTTCCTAATTTTAACATAATCATTAATATTTTTATTATAGATAAATTATATTTCACAACTGTAAAGCGAAGGAGAGTTTACATGTTTCCACTGTTAAGATTTATTAACGCTACTAAAGTATTGTAACAAATTATGCTTATGCGAAGGTATAAAAGCAATAAAAAGTACCCAGTTCGTAAAGAAAACATTACAAAACCCCTTTAATCTCTGCGCTTATCATTTTTACTTAATGGAAGACTCATAATAAATTGTATAAAAATGGAATATAAAAGGTTAATCGAGATAGAAAAATAGTTCAACGCAGAAAATATTGAACGTAACCTTTTGTGTTTGAATAATTAGAGCTTTGACATATTGTTATGATATAAATTTGTAACAGCTACACGCGACATAGTCTGCTTCTAGTTTATGATTCAATACCATCTAATTAGCATTTCTATAATTTGTTTATTATACCTGCTAAGATAAAACTAGTTACTGATACCTAATAAAAATAATTTATGATCATTTATGATTCGGTTTCTATAGACCGTCAAATGAACTAAATTTAAGCCTTGCAGATAATTTCATAGCATTTATTTTAAACACATGGTTTGCTGCATATGTTCGCCGCGGTTACAAGTTACATAATATATATATATATCATTAAATACTTTTTCTAGTGAATCTTACCATATAACGTCAATTGGCTTCTAAAGCTTTACAAGCTGCTGGTTTGGCAGTGGGAGTTAAGACACATGAAATGGATTGTTCAGCACGCATGTTGTGGCGTTTTAATGAAACCAAATGTCGTTGACGTTTTGCTGATTAATTTTTGCAAACAAAAATTCAGCTGGCTTAGCTCGATGGTGCCGGCCATGTAGCACATCCGATAGCTCAGTCCTCATTTTAGAAGGTAGTAGTACCCATGATGTCGACAAGGTATTAATCGCGTCAAACCGTTATTTTAATTAGATGTTATGGTGACTCGTTGACATCATGGGGAATCTCTTCGCTCCAAGTATGGCATTTTGACTTACTGTCAGTTATCATTTAACTAGAAATGAATTTATTAAAGCTTCGTATCCACTTTTTAAATGTAAATTTTGACAATTTGCCAAGCCCTGTTGAACACAAATGTTAACACAGTTTATTTTTTTCAGCTTTGAATCATAGTTACGCATATCAATAGTTTTATATAGCTAAGATAACAGCCACTTACAATTTGCCTTTTATATATTTTATTTATACCGTACATATTATAACAAATAAAAGACCTCTTATCTAGTAAATTATTATAGTACAAGTAATCATTTGAAATTAAAAAAATACAATTTGACAATTAACCCAATCTGTACTACTCTCTGAATTAATTGCGATATTACGAATATGCGAATATATTTTTTTTAAATGTATGTATCAGTGTTGTCTCAACTAATATGTTTGTATAAAGTAAATATTCAGATTTTCTAAAAAAAATTTCACAATTCCTTTAAAACTGCATACGCTGGAGATATATATTAAGATAACATTCAAAAAAATTTTTTAGCTTTTAATTTTTAATTAATTACACCAAAAGCACTGATACTATAATTGTTCTGTTCGTAAATACGATAACTTAATACTATAACAAGGTTGTTGCTACGATTTTCAAACAACATTAAATTCTTTTTTAGTACCTAATTGGTCATTTGTATTTGCTGGTCTTGTATTTTGAAAAAAAAAAATTCATGCTGTTTGGAAATTAACGCGTAGAACTATCATCAATAGATTATGTGTGGGATACTTACACAGATGTTACAATGTTGCTTTTATTTTTGCACCAGCACTGCTAACCGAAATTTTTGCGTTAAGCACTCAAGTACACATACATACATACACAAATGTGTTAGCTTTTGAACAACGACAATTTGCTTCTGTAATTTAAATCCATAACATAACAATCATATGATTTTACTGACTAAACCAATTTCACATTTAAAACTTCACAAATAATAGACGAAATGTTGGTTACGTAAAATTTCTGGTCATTGTGTTTAATTAGGCCTCACCATTGTATCGTTTTTATATAGCGGAACATTGTGTATTTATAAATTTTGACAAATTGAAATATGATTATGTATGCCACATAACAGCACAAATTTTTCTACAGTAGTGTGAGTTGATAACAACTTAAGTGAGTAAATAAGCTGCCTGGATTTAGCAGACGAATGAGAGAAGAGGTACAAAGGATCTATATGCGTGTATGATTTTTTAACCTTTATTGCTTTATTTTTCTTTTATTTATTTTATTTTTTTTTTTTTTTTTTTTTTGTTAACTACTATTTTCAATTTTAGCGGTATCCTTTGCTAAATCCAATTATATAACAATGATTTTTTATAAAAATTGATTTTGTAAAAATCATCTTCTAGATTTTTATGAAATTATTTCCTGTTTGACTTGACTGACTTGACTTTTTGGAAAATCATTTAATATAATATATAATAAAACTGTCACTTTAATTTTGGTATAGATACAAAACATACGTTTTTGGAATTTTCATCTGTCTGTCTGCCTGTGTTCGCTTTACTTAAAAACGGCTGGATGAATTTGAACAAAATTTTAAGAGGAGTTCTCTTAAAATTTTGTTTTAAATATAGAAACTTTCTCTTTTGTAAACAACAGATAAAAGTTTGGATGCACCAAATTTTACCGGTGTAGTAGTAGTAAAATAGTTTTAAGCACTTTTTTTCTGTAAATTAAGAATTTTTAAAACTGTCTACCAAACTATAGAATGATGACTTAAAAACATAATTATAGTCCAAAATAAAGTGCACATTTGTACTATTCAAGTACAGTTTTCTTTGAAGTACACACTTTGTGTATTATAGACAATAATAAGTATATTTTATAAGTAGAGTTCGGTTTTAAAATTAAAACCACCTGAAGTTGTTTTTGAATGACTTAGTACAGACTTTATCAAACAATTCTGACATAAACTTAAATTTTAATTTTATGTGTTAAAAATAATATCTTTTTCAATTTTTATATCAAGTGGCATAAGTTTAATTAACTTTTGTACTTTTCAAATTAACAAATTTACTTTCTTATATAACATATATATACATATATTTACACGGGCACTTGCAATTTAATAATTAAAACTTTTTAAATCACGGGAAGTTTCCTGAAGAGCTAAGTAAGCGGTAGCGAAATGGCCATCGAAACGTGCTTTCACCTTCAATAGTCAATATCGGTGATTTTAATAATTCGGTCGGGATAATTAGCACGATTTTTAAAGTTTAAAGTTAAATTAAAGAAATATTCCCGTGATTTAAAAAGTTTTAATTATTAAATTGCAAGTGCCCGTGTAAAAAACAAAAATAAATTATCATAGTGTTTTATGATATTTTATTGTTGTTTTCATTTTATTTTTCAACATCTTTTATGTCATGGTTAAATCAAATTCTTGAATTGGGAACTTATTGCGTACTTATTCCTAGAATCTATTTTTAAATAAAAGTATGTATTACAATCTCAGTTTTTTTTATATTGACTAAAGAGACTATCATATTTTTTAACATTTACGGGTACTATATTCACACCGCTATTTTAAGAGGATTTTAATTCATACATATTACTAACAAAATTGGATTGGTTGAA
This sequence comes from Cistogaster globosa, assembly GCA_937654795.1. Classification (NCBI taxonomy): domain Eukaryota; kingdom Metazoa; phylum Arthropoda; class Insecta; order Diptera; family Tachinidae; genus Cistogaster; species Cistogaster globosa. The sequence goes on along the minus strand of OW569405.1, from coordinate 27,429,336 downwards.
AATTCGGTTTTCGTAACGAATCTTTTTCCTTGTCCCGCCCTATTTCTTGGTTGCATCCTAGTTTCCAAAAATTTTTTTATCCATTTATATAACTTTTTAACACTTTTATTTACAAATGACTATTTTAGATAAGTGTGAACTTTAATTTTTGCGATATTAGTGAATGCCTTAATTTTCTATAAAACTTTGTATCTTTAAAAGAAAATACTATTCAAATTTTTTTTTTTTTTTTTGAATATTGAATTAATACTTTTAAGAATTCATTCATGCTTCTTCCACAAACATTGGTACAGCAAAACAACTCTAATTCATGGGTAGCAAGTAATTCCAAAAGACTATTGTTCGACTGCGTGTAGGAGACCCTGAAGAAACCCGTCAGTGTCAGTAGGGTATCAAGTTCTATTGAATCACTGGAGGATCGACATAATGTGCGCTGTGTTTTACTCCTTTATCGTTACTATAACGAAATGAAATCGTAATTTTGCACGCGTATCACCCTCTGCATCAAGAGCGCATCCCTTTATGGTCGATTGCTAAAAGGTAAAGAAAGCTGTTTACGCAATTATAATAAAAAACCTTGTAAAATTAATTTTCTTTGCACTTTATCTTTTGCTCTTATTTTTTTATATCTTTTTCAAATTTTTTTTATTAAACGGTTCACTATACTGATATTACCTAAAATGCAATTAATATTAAAACAGGTTGCTCTCTTTATGTACATCAGTAAGCTATCTGATGTTCCAATTCATACTGATTGTATTCACATGTATGTTGATGACGTGCAGCTATATAGTTGTTCCTCCATTGCAAATGTTATCATTTGTGTGAATTATAGTAACAATGACCCGACTGAAACGGCAAATGGACCACATTTCGATATTTGCGAACTATATCTTTCATATCCAGTTTGGCAATCTTTTAAGATATAAATGCCTTTTACAAATAACTTCATATCTGTTAAATAGACTTAAGTTCACTTGATATAAGCGTGGTAAAATTATTTTTCTACACAAAAACGTAAACCTTTTATTTTAGCGACAAAGTTTACTTAATATCAATTGTCTTTGCAATGCTGTACAGAACTATATACAAAATTTAGGCAACGGAAATATGAAAAATCCTCACTAAGTAATGCTTAAGATTTACATTTTCGTGGACTGCCAAAGCTTAAAGCGCAGCTTTACTCTTTACCAAACTTTTCAAACATAAAACATAACTGTTCCATCTCGTTTTAACGAAAAGTTTTAATTGTGCTCCTGATCCTTTTTCTTTACATATATGAATAGTGCTGATAAAACTTGGCTGTATTTAACGGTGTTTACTACCCAATGATAAGTAGGAAAAAATTTTTTTTAAAGTAGTACACTTAAGAAGATCTTCGCTTATTAAACTGAGGCTGTGCGCTACAAAGTTGAGAGGTATTACATGGGGTTATACCTTTTTAACTTCGTTAAGTGCTCCTTGCATATTTCTGGAATTGTCACCAATAAGAACGACGAATTTTTGTTCACCATATTTCTGTATTGTATTAATGATTTCTACAGCCAAGTAGCTAGAAGTATGATTATTGGTTTCAGTTGCCAAACTTCAAACGAAAACAATTTTTGGCTTTGAAATTAGGTAGTTAGAAGGTAGTTAGAAGATTTGACTTGGAGTGTGATATCATTTTTAAGAAACTACCCTTCTACTTGGCATTTTGTATAATGGTTGTTATTCCTGAAAAAACCGTAGCCAAAGGGGATGTTCAACCATTGAAAAAGGAGCTCCTGAAACAATAATTGCTTTGGACAGTTTCTCATCGAGTTCTTCATTATGCTTATAATATACTCACGAACTCGAGGAGTTCGAAGTTCAGAATAGATGGGGGTTTCCAACGCAACATCTGCTTTTTTAAAGGATTAGGTTTTATCTAGTTCTTTTTTACCAATGATAGGACATGTAGCATAATTTACCAAGTGTTTTAAAATTTTATTTATATTGGGCCATTGGCATACTCTTTCGCAATACCTGCAAAAAATAGCCTTTGAGGTGTTTGAATAAAAATGCTTCCATACTCTTTCATTTTTTGGTCTTCCCATGACTGAAATGTGTATAATTTAAAGCTAGTGATTACAAGAATTCAACAAATAAATACTTACCTTTTTAATAATGATTTCTTCGCAGATAAATAAGCTATTTAGTTTTATTTTGTAACATTAACATTCGAATATTTTTTAAATTAATTAAAAAATTGACAATAAAACTTATTTCATTTGTTTTTCAAAACATTTTTTAAATACCCAAAAAAGATACAAAAAAGGTATAAAACCGGAATGTACCGGGTATTTACCTAATGTCAGCATTGTGCTCAGTGTAAGTGAAAGTGTGAAATACCTTGGGGTGATACTTGACCGCAAACTTCAATGGAAGGCAAACATTGCCGAAAGAGTTCGAAAGGCGACCTGTGCGCTCTATCTCTGTCAGAGAGCTCTAGAAAAAATATAGGGCCTTCAGCCTCGGATCATCTCCTGGCTCTATAATGCAGTTATAGAGCCAAATATTCTCTATGCTGATGTTTTTTGGTCGCCGGCTCTTGAGAAAATGATCAACCAAAAGCCTTTTGACAAAGTCAGGAGAACAGCCGCCATTTTGATTACTGGGGCTCTCCGAACTACTTCGACAAAGGCTCTGTATACTCTTCTCCACTGGTAACCCACCAAACTTCTGGTATTGCAACAGGCTAAATGCTGTGCAGCCAGACTTAATGCCCTCTCATGCTGGCTCAGACTGAATATAGGGCACTCTTAGATTATCGATAGAGATGTGCCACTACCATCACTGTTGGACTACATCTTTTCTACTCCCGCTCCGGACTACGGGTTTCAGATCCATATTCCGAGTAGGGAGATATGGGTCCGTTACGAAGTGGTTGTGGGTGGTACTGTTGACATCTTCACCGATGGCTCGAAACTGGACGACAGCGTCGGTTGCGGAATCTTTTCCAATAGCCTTGGACTAAGACTCTCCCTTAGACTTCCTGACTACTGCAGAGTCTTTCAAGCCGAGGTAATGGCCATTCTAAAAACATCCAAAATAGGGACGATTTTTCCGGCCAAGCCATTCGGATATTTTCGGACAGTCAGGCGGAAATCAGGGTGCTTGCTGGTGAATACAGTACATCTAAGCTAGTCCTGAGCTGTCGCTGATTACTGAACACTCTATCGGAGCGATTACAGATTGACCAGGGACCCAGGTCACAGGAATATCCAGCGTAACTGTGAGGCCGATGATCTTGCTAAACGGGGCACATTGCTTCCTAACGTCTCCTCGCTACCAAACGTTGGAATTCCTCTGGCAACGGTGAAAATGGCCATAAGGAACCACTACCTAAATTTGGATCGCAAATTATGGGTAGAGGAAACTTCCTGTTGTGTCTCCAGACAACTGTGGACTGTACACTGGACCTCAAGCGGACCAGGCAGCTGCTCAGACTGGACAGAAAATCCAGAAGTATCACGTTCTCGGTACTTACTGGACACTGTCCAATCGGCAGGCATGCTGAAAGACTCGGTCCGCCCTTTAATGATTTCTGTCGCAGCTGTGGCTCGGAGTATGAGGACGAGACCGTACTGCACCTCCTGCGCCACTGCCCATCCCTGGCTCGAAGAAGACTAAGAATTCTGAGCTCTCCTTTCTTTGGAACTTCTTCGGAGCTATCATCTCACCCTATAGGGGACATAGCGAAGTTCATTCATGGTTCTCGGCGTCGCCTTCCTTGTGGTATCACAACGGGCCATTCGATTGTGCTCAAGTGAGCTTCGTCGCGTGAGGCTGCCACTCCTAACTAGCTAACTACCCAATGTCTGGGTAGATACCGGGTAGAAACCCATCTCTTATAATAGTTTATTTGCGATTGTTGCCTTAGCTGATGTATATCTTTTTGAAATAGTGATGAAAAGATATATGTATAAGAACCTACGACATTTTGATTTCAAGTTAACAATAAAAATGTTATTAAGCATTTTAATAAAAATATGCTTTTATTCTTTAAGTTATTTTGAACTCCAGACGAAAGCCATTATTTCCACTTGCATTAAAAGGGCGTGCAAAAGATTTTGCAAAAACATTTAATTTTATATTCAAACATAAATGCAAATATATTACATTCTATCAGGTTGTCGACATTTAGAACAATACCTCTTCAAGTTATTAACATATTTAACAGACGAAGTACATATTTGTCGTATATACTTTTATGTTATACTTATAAATATATATAACTACTTCAAGTGCTTATGGTAGTGCCAGCAGCAATGAAATTAATGTTTTATGAAAATATTTATTTCACAAGCGTCATTACGTATCCAGTTTAAGTTTAATTATCTTTATGATACAAATATGAATGCTTGATTTGTTGTTACGACTGTAGTAACTAAACTAAAGCAGCAGTAGGCAAAATACAATTAGTTGGCAGAGTGTTAGTCATTTCAAATACACAGCGAAGAATAAATGGTTAATTTTAAGCTATAACTAAGGTCGTTATCATATGTTATTAGTTATAAGTGCTGTAGTAAAAATTAAATGCATAACTAAGGAAAAGTATTTTATGAATATTATTATGCTCCTATTTTAAGTCGTCAATGAAACAACGACGAATGCACATCTGCGCGGACGTATAAATTCTTTATTTTTTATTTTTTTTTATTTTGAGACAATTAACGAAAAAAGTTTAAAAGAACTGTACACAACTGTTTTCAACATTAAAACTAAATTTTTTTACTGACAATTAACAGATCTTATAATATTGTCAGACCTTACAACGTGCTGACAATGACTTGGCAACGAAAAACTTGCACCACAACGTTACTGTCAGACAACAATTTTAGAGCTGACAACCGTCTGTACAGAGCTTAAATTATTTTTACTTTTTGGACGAAATTAAAGCAGGCAGAATTTTTTATTACAAATATGCAGGTAAGAATTAATTATTTTGAAGTAATATAAGCACTGCTAGATATCTTTCAAAATCCATTTTTTTTAAATTTTTGACCCCAAAAACCGATTTTTTATTGAAAACACTAAAATTCAATTATCTCGTAAACTAAATATTCTAGAGCTTAAATTGACAAAACATGTGATCACATATGTATGTACTGTATTTTATTCATTTTATGTAATAAAAAAAGAAGATATTAAAAAAATTTTTACCGTTGTAATAAACTCAGCTTGCAAATAATAAAACACATAGAGTTTATTATAATTTAAATAGTATATTTCAGTTAAACCTTTAATATAAATTCTTCTTCTTAATTTTTAACATAAATTCTTTACACTTGCTTAAATGAAAACCGAACCTTAAAGTTTTGGTAATTTACATAAATCTAAGGAAAGATTTGTTTCACAAACGGATCATTTATTATAGCAACTACTTAATAACTTTACGGGAAATTGACTTAAAAAAGTGTTGACCTACAAAAAGGCAAAAATGCCTTACTCTAATTGTTAAAATTAAAAAAAATATATAATTTTTGAAATTTTTTTTTTATTTTACCAATATTTTTCTTTTTTTATTTGCGAACCAAATAACACTAATGCCTGCAATTGAAAAAAAAACTGTTATTTTTCTAAATACATTTTTTCTTCCTCTATGGATATTAAAAACATAAATTTGAAATTGTTCCAAAGAAAAGACAATAATTTTAAATTTATGTCTTTTTAAAGTTTTATGTCTCTGTACGGTCAAACTGTGCACAGCTGTACGAATATGGTTATGGGTGCTGATGTGTGTTTTCAATGGCAACATCATAGAGGAAAAAGCATTAATAGGATGTCTAATTAAGATCAGAAAAAATGCTTCCTATTCTTTAATCTATAACAAACGCAAAATAATATTATTTTCATGTGTTAATAGTGATTTCAGATAGTAATCAATATAGTCGTAATGTGTCAAACGAAGAAAGCAACAGTTAAACTTCAATTGTTTTCTAGCAGGTATTTTGCAACATTAATACGTAGAAAACAATTTTGACTGAAATCATTGAATTAAGTAAAATATTTTAATATTGGTTTGCTTTAAAAGAATTTTACACAAAATGTCCAGTTTTGTATGTTCACATAAATTTTGCTTAGAAAACATTTTTAAGAACTTAGAGGCAAAAATTATCTTTTTCTTTAAATAACACATACATAATTCCTTAAATTCTATTTATCATTTTAAAAGTTAATTGCTGTTCATGTTATATAAGTGAATATTTTTGGATATAAAAGCATTTATAAATAACAACAACAAAAATAGAAGAATTTGCATAATATTACTACAACTACACTAAAATATCAAGAAGCCTTAAGTAAAATTAAAGAACTAATTACACAGGTCTGGTAATTACTTGTAAACATGCAGCCGGAAGTATTTATTACAAATACATTCTGACGTTAAAAAAAGTATTGCAATTATTTTTCGAACCATAAATTAAAACGAAAATAATAAGGGTGCAGTAGACGATAATTAATATTTTATGTGCAAAAAATATGTGTTTAACATTAAACTGTAATACTTTCAGTTGTATAAATAGAGTAAATACTGTAATTAGAGGAAGTTAAGCCACCTATAGAATACAGTGGATAAGAAAAAATAAAATCAGTGTTGGTTATCGTTTTTTTTTTTTTTTTTTTGGTTAAACTGTGTCCAAACAATTAAGACAAAAATCTTAGTGTGTGGCATGCCACACATTCTGAATGGTTTTAATTAATCGAATTTTTGCCTTCTTTAGATTTTGTGATACAAAGCAAAAGTCAATTAAATTATGAAAGAAAAAAAATTCACTTTGAAAGTCTCTTTAAATTGCATTTTGTGTCAAACATTTTTAGACAAAATTACAATGCCTTAGCCTTTACTTTCTTCTTTAAGTATTTCTGTTAGAGCATTGTTAAAAAGAATTTAATTTTTTAACAAACAAATCTTTTTTTCCATGGGCATGTTTGATGCTTTACGTTCTGAAAATCATAGCTAATTTTCTTCCGTTCATATCCTTTCAATCATACAATAGGTTTAAAGAAAAAAGTAGAAACTAACAGTAAGTCTGGCTATTGATTCTATTGGTTAAGACCATTGTCTAGTAAAGTGGATATCGCAAATTCGTTCAAATCTTACTGGTGACTTAGATGTTTGTCTCATATATTATTAATCCTTTCTATCTAAACACAGCGACTTTTCCTTTCATTATAGATTTTTCTTTTCTTTTGTAAACGTAATTAAAGAAATAAAAGTATATTTTAAGGTGTGTTACGCCTGCAATCAAATTAAACGAAATAAAATTTTTTAGTTACTGCGAAAAAACTTTTTACCAATTACCATTTCCATTTGAAAGCTAAATAAATTAAGAAATATAACGGAAGCATGAAATAAATTCTTATATAATGATGAAGAATTAGTATTTTATAACCAAATTTTGTTTTTAAACTTTGTTAGAAAAAATGTTTTCCTCTTTTTCTGTAAAACTGAAGTCATGTAAAAAATGCTAAACTTGAATGTCAAATAGTTTTATTCGAACTAAAATTGGTCACAGTTCGTAACTTGCCTTTATTAAGTGGAAATAAAAAATTCTTGCAAGAACTTTGTTCATAATGATTTAGTGATGATGTAAAATTATTTGTAGGCTGCTGGTAAACGAAATATTTTTTAATGAAGTTCCATGTCTATATAAGATTTAGCTTTAATTTGTTTCTAAAGTTTTATGATTAATTTACGGCACAATTAAAAAAAAGTAAAATGCTTAAATATAAATGTTCAGCTTATGAATTGGAACTTTCATAATATTGAAAAAAAGAAATAAAAAGATAAAATAGCAGTTTGAAATCTTATCTCAATGAGGTACCTGACTGTAGGCTTTATTTAACTACTTTTCCTGTTTCATCCGTGAAAACCGCACTTCTACCGATGCAAAGTATTAAAACTATCTCGAAAAAAGATTTAGTTATTAAGAAAATTGATTTCATTCATCTCTTAATCGGCGTTTACTGTTTTCTAAGCAGTTCATTACGTGCTATATTGAACTTTTTTTTTTCTAAAAAGAGAAGTAGCACTTCAGGTAGTAATGCCTATTTAGTTATTTTCGTAACCGTGCTACATTCTTTAGGAAAGGGATAGATGAGGGATAAGACAGGTGGTGAAGGAAGAAAGATAGATATAGCCGTTTTATTAGTTATTTTACTTCGCCGGCGAATATGCTATGAAGAAGTACCGACGAAGGAAGCTGCATGTTTAATGTTAATTCTGAATACATGTTTATACCATTAAACAGAAAAAAAACATTTTTTTATTTTTGGTTGCCGCAGGGGTTGAACCCTGGTCATCCAGGTTTGTAGCCAACGTGTTTACCACTTTGACTACAGCAGCCTCAAACTTAAGACTTACTGATTTTTTTTGTATTCGAAAATAGAAGGGATACTGGTAAATCTGGAATTTACTTATATCTAATTGAGATAAATTATCTCTTACCAGTAACTTGAGGCTTGTAATTTTCTTTTCTTTCTTTCAACAAATCAATTTATTGGCGGTATAATTAAATTAGGGACTCTTTAAACTGAAATATCGCCAAAAATTTTTTTATTTGCTTTAAGTGTGTGATTATAATAATCAAGTAGTATAAAACAAATTAATGTGAACGAAATTTTTGAATTTTTGAAGAAAATGTTAGTTTAATTTACGCGAGTACATGTTACGTGATATCATGTTTTTCGGCGTGGTTTTCAAATTTTCGAAAACACAAGACAACAGCTAATTTTTAAGTGGTGTTTTGCTTATTTACTTTGTAAATTCGTAATAAAAATATTAGTCGAAATTCAAGAAAGTTAAAATTCCTGAAGCTAAAATAAACAAGTAAATGTTTATAAACGGTAAAAAAAAAAGCGTAAAAAAAAGAAAATTAATAATTTTTTCTCTTTTATCTTTGATGAAATTTTCTAGATGTTTTACTTTTTTACTAGATGTTTTCCTAATAATTTATAATAAAAAAAAACAGTTGAATTCTGAAGAGAAAAAATAAATAACAAGAATTGTTAAATAAATCCAAGCAATTTTTTAACTCAAACCGCAAAACATAATAATTTAGGTTTTTTATGTATAAAGCTAGGTTTTTACAAAAATAAATAGAAAACATATCATTTTGAGTATAATTGCCGTTTTATTAAATTTAAAAAAAATATATTTAGAAAAAAATCACGTGATTTCACAATATTTTTTGAGCAGAAAAGTGATGTTTAAATCAGGCCTGCATATCTGTTTCATAAATCCAATTATAAATCAAATGAATTGAATATCTAATCTGACTAAATGAATGCAGGACGTCTGCATTAAGAAATATACACCATATTTTTCCTGTGTGGGAGTAAAATTTTCAAACTCAAAATTTTATTTAAAACAGAAAACGACAATGAATAAATAACATAATTAAAAGTGGAAATCCGTTCATAAGCCCCGGTTTTTATATAGATTATTATGATTTTGGGCTTAAACATAACTACTACGTTGATTTAAAAAGAAAGTAGGTTTTTTATTAAGAAATATTACTAAAAAATGATTGATTATATAGATAATGTTGGGATATTCCACAAGTAAGAATTTGTTCGAAAGAATTTTTCTGTGATAAATCCTACAAAAACTAAATTTAGAAATAAAATGCAATATGAGTACCTCAATTCTTCACTGGTAGTAATATATTGTATGAAAGTCATTAATTTATTCGTACAGAATATATATTAAATAGATTTAGTATAAAATAAATGTAGGCCAGTAAAAACACAAAAACAATATTAAGGTTAAACTAATTTCTCTATGCAGCTTTTGATATAATAACTAAATTATGTTAACATGTCACTTAAGGTTTCAGTTTTGCTTACAAAAATTCATTAAATCGTATACTTTGATTTTTTTTTAGCTATTTTTAGCTGTTTTTCTTATTTTTATATTTATTTCCTTTTTATTAAATATAAGAGAATGATAAGAGATGCAAATGACCTAAACTTTTAATCTTACAATATTTTAACTGATAAAATAAATATGTTTTTATAACTAATAATATATTTTCTTATATTGGAAACACTTCGAGATATTCGAAAAACCATTTGGCGATTAATGTAAACAAATATTTCAGATGTTCATAGTAACTTAGTCGTATGAGTAGTTTCTTTGGTTAAATTTACTGTAAAGCTCATACGTTTACGTGCCATATGAGGTAATGATACTAACCAATTTAAGCTTAGTGTGAGTAGTACCTGAATTTCAGGTGTGATATTTACACTTTAGATATACTATTATAAGAACTAATAAAAATTATTATCCCAATAATCTTTGAGCGTTAATTGTACCTGAAATGCTAATATAATTATTACCACTATGTAATATAAAATAGCTCATAATGTTTGCCATTACTTAAGGTACTTAAAAAGACTTACTGTGTAATGATAATAAAGGACAGACAAGTCAACAACAAGAAATAAAAAAAAAATTTAACTAGAATATATATGTGAACTATGCGAAAAAATATTTTTAAAGATGACATTATCAAAATTACAGATTTTCGTAAAATATAACATGAAAAAAAAAACAATTTAATAAAAAATATATTTATAATTTTATAAAAAATTTAACTACTTCAATAATTTATTTCACTACACCGAAAATAAAAGAAACTTAAAAGAGGGTTTGTAAAAGTATTTTAGCATTTTTCCAGAAACAGAAAATAAAACCTGCTTAACTTTTGGGGTTTACAAATATTTAAAACTTTATTTGACCAATTTTAACCATATCATTTACATAGCTTAGTATACCTATTCGAAATTTAGGAACTGTAACTTTAAAGTGCATGCAGTTTTACAGATGACAATAACGTGCTTCAAAACATATCAAAACAAAAATAAAAATTAATCACACTTAAAGAAATTTTATTTTATGTTAAAAAACTATGTCAATTTTGGGAAATCCTATAAAAACAATTTTGTTTTTTATAAACAATAATAAATAATATTGTAATATTTCAGAGCAGTGGATAAAATAGTTTTTGACACAGTTTTAACATGCTTTGCATATGTTATAACGACAAACGAAAATTTGAGTAATTAGTGTTTCACCCTATCAGAATGTACTTTTAAAAGCAACAACAAGAAAACTATTAATACTTAATTTCAATGAGAAATAACTTTTTGTTTTGTTTTGGATCAAAACAAGTTCTTTGTCTACACGCAAAGAAAAAACATGGTTGAGGTAACCATAATCTAAGAGCAACATATTATGGTTAAATTATATGGTTGTTGTAAATATATATGATTTTAAAAACAACAATAATATGGTTGTAATTGCAACATATTGTTGTCTAATATTAAAATAATATTGTAAATAATAACCATAATAATGTTTAAAGAATAAACAAATTATAACATAAAAATTAATATATTATGATTAAATAGAAACACTTTATGGTCAAATAAATGCACCATAATGTAGTTAAAAAAAGTAAACAAAAATACTTTAAAAATCATAATGTGGTCCGTTAGTATAAACCTACTCTATAATGAAATTTGTATTACAATATTTACATATAAAAATTTTTAGTTTAAATAGCATTTATTTCCTTTCAGACATATGTCTGGTAAAAATAGATTCTAATTATTTAACGTTTGTAGAAAAAGAATAAAATCTTCGTACTCGTATATAATATTGGACTTCGCCATCACTACCAAAACTATTCAAATCTTGTGTGCCTAAGAGGAACCAAGATGACATGGAATGTAATTAGCTTTAGGAAAAATTTTTACAGTTATTTTTTTTTGTTTAGATTTTATTTGTCTTTTTATTATGCCTTTGTTGTATGGATCATATATGTAGCTTTTCCTTTGCCAAATGTCGTTGCAAATGGTAAATAATATGTTGCCGTTTCTTTCGAAGGAAATATTTTAATTATTGAGTTGAATACTTCCAAAAAATATTTTCTTAGCAACCTGATATTAATAATATTTAACATTAAAACAAACTAAATATTACAATTAATAAACGATATACTTTATATAAATGTACTTACTTCTTATTAGGGTTATTATTAAGCATATAATTGCTTTTGCTATTTGTGTTCGTTGTTTGCTTTACTACACACCGGATTTTAGGAGAGTTTGAATAACAGACATTTTTCGATATTTTATTTTTACACATTTATAATAATATAGTTACTTCTGTTTTTGGCATATCATTAACTAGGGTGTCAAACGATCAAGTTTTCATCAAGTTTTAAAATTTCTCTAATTTTTTAACCAATACACTCACACTTTAAAAACTTGCTGAGAATTTGCTTTTAAGTTTTCGTTCAATTGAGTCTTTCAAATTGCATTCAAGAAAACAGCTGATTCAAGTTTTTCCCTTCTTAACATCCTGCTTAAAAACTTGCTTTGAAATTGCGTGCAGCCTACGTCACAGCTTTCAATTTTTATGAATTTTTACAAGCAGTATGTGTAAGTTTCTTGAAAGAGAATTGAACAAAAACCTGAACGTGTGACTGCACTGTAAAAGAAATTTCTTGACTTAGCGTTATAACCTAGGAAAAGAAAAAAAAAACTCTGTACTGTCAGAGCAGGCTATTGTGCCAGCTGATTGCTTCCCTACGCCAAAGAAGTCATGAATATTTTTCTCTACATTTATTCTTTTGAAATTATTGGATTGATCACTTACATCGGAAGTTATTGTTATTCCACAGTTATTTTTAGCACGTGCTCCATAGTATTTTTGTATTTTTTTGTATAAATAAGTACATATGTTGCTTACTTTTTTGAATGCTTAATAGTTTTTATTTTGAAATGTCATTTTTCTTAATATTTTTTGTTTAAATTTTTGGTACTTAAAACTCCTTTTATTTATTCACTTATTAAAAATATTATTTTTTAAGCACGAAATTTCTTTCAAAAATCTTAACTCCTATTATATTTTTTTAACCGAAAGCATGCAAGCGAAGCACAATGCTGAACTGATGAAAATGTCTTCGATTTCGAAGCAAAAACAAAATATTTTTAAACTCTAAACATTTTATGTTTGTCGTTAGTTAAACTTTGTTTACATACAAACAAACCTAAAATATTTTGTTAAAAAATAATATATTATTGTTATTACTAATATAAAATTTTTGAATAATTATAAAACTTTGGTTGTGGTAAGAATTTAAATATGGTTCAAATCAACCATGTTGCCTTTTTATGCGTTATAACCATTTTATGAATAAATGTTAACAAAAACTTTTTTATCGTAAATAAATTATTGTTAAAAAAAACAAAAATTTTGTAGCAGCAAACGTATTTTGTTACAGAAAACAAGGAGCGTTTGTGGTGACCATATAACAATCATGTTTTTTTTCCACGTGTATTTTTATTTTATTGCAAAAATCTCCTTGTCCTACATTAGTTGACTGCCATAGAAAAAATTATTAATTTAATATTTTTGCATTATTCTATAAACATATTAAATATGTTTGGGCAATGTAAAAATCGTTGCAGTAAATTATTTTAAATATAGGAAAATAAAATGAGCGCATAAGAATTAAGTAAATCAATAAAAAGATTTTACATTTTATTGTTTAATTATTTTTTATTTTTATATAACGTAAGGCAGTAACATTATAACTCTTAAGTATTTAAATAAATAATTTAAATTAACAATTACATTAATTTAAATTGCATTGTTCGATTTATTAATCGTCCTGCAAAAGGCATCAGGTTCACGTAAATTATGTCCACTAAAAGGTAATACACATTCAAATAATCATGTATTTTGTTATACTTTATGGATTTGTTATTTATAAATACAAATACACCAATAAGTACTTAATACCCCTAGTGAATAAAATATTATTTACACAAATCGCTTGGAGAATATAAATTTATAAATAAAAGGCTTAAAAATGTTTTATATGGTTTATTTTCATTTATAATTTGTTTTAAATTCCACATTTGTAAACAAATATTTTTTCTAGATTTGAGTGGATTAGACATGCAATTCATTATTATTTCTTCTCGAATTTAGTCTAAATAAATTTGTGTGTACCTATCTATACCTGCATATGCAGTTTATTAATAATAAAAAAAACTTTACACAAAAATTGTAACAAATAAAAAATTAATTTCCAGAAGGAGTATATATTTTATAAAAATAAGAACCTAATTTTTAAATTGCTTTAATCATTTTAACAACTATATGCAGCTGTTGCGGTAGAAAGGCGCTTTTGGTAAAAGTAAAACGAAAAATTTTTTAAGGGTATTTTAAAAATTTGTGCAAAATTCTGAACTGAAATAATATTGGAAAAATGAAGCAAGGATTGAAAACTTTACACTTGTAGCATATTAGTTCTCAAACGTACAATAAAATATGAACTTTTCATTTATTTATGTTATTTTTTCATACATTTAGTTTATTTTTGCAATATAATTGTCCAATTTTGAATGCAAGCAAAAATAGTGTACAACTAAAATGTCGAAAAGAATTAAATGAAGTTGAAACATTAAATGTTTTAAATAAGAGTGTGATGATCATAACTTATTGGTATTAATAGATCAAGTTACAATTTTTATTGAAAAATTACTACGACATAGAAGCTAAAACTGATCCGGCGTAGCAGCAGAGATGGAAATTTTTGGTACAGAAATTAGTTTGACTGAATTCTTGTCACGTCTAACAAAATTGAGATTAACTAAAAAACCTGAATTGTAGTTTTATTCAAATATCCAAAAAATTCACGCAACAATTTTTGGATCAATTCGCCGAAATTAGAACATAACTAAAAATTATTGGCGAAAATTCCTGCTACTTCATAATGGATACGTTTTGCTTAGGTAAGATCACTTGCAGATAATTGGTGCTAATATCATCTGTGTTACATTACCATTCGGGAAAAACAATAAATAAAAAACGTTTTCAGCTAAAACTTTGCTTTTTGCATCCTACAGATAAGAGATCCGTTATGCCAGATAATCGAATCAGTAAAATACATCCACTGCAATGCACTGTTGAATAAACTCCAAATACAACATTACAAATTTTATGTTCCGAGATAAATTGTAGTGATTAATGAGGAACTCATTGCTAGCAAGGAATCGATTTTCTACATGATATTCCCACAAAGGCTGGTCTGTATCAAATGAAAATATTTTGTCGTACTGGGGGATTTAAATATTCAGTAAAAACTTCTTCCGGTTTGACAAAAAACATGTGCGAAGATTTAAACATTTAAATATCAGCATTACCTTCATTTGCTTAATGCTAAATAATAATGATAAGAAATATTAAAAAAAAATTAAGTAATGCTTTCATTAAGAAAGTTCAAATAATGCACAAATGCAAGAATGTAGATTCTTAAAAATATTAATAAATATAATATTTTTAGGTAAATAGTTAACAATAATTGATAACGACAAAACAATCAAAACCTCATGTTTAAATAAATCATGTTTAGTCGCACTTAGAAATATTAATACATATTAAAGTTTAAAAACTAATAACGCAGCTGTCAAATTTAAAAATAACAAGAAGAAATATTAAATATATCTTCAAGAAGATATATTAAATGGTATTTTTTCAGTTTCCATATGCAATTTATATGAATATACAACAATTTCCTACATGAATTTTTAATAATATTCACTCGTATATAATATTTTAAATACTTAGAATATAGATACAAAGTTTTTGTTTAAAAGCGAAAATATATGCCTGAAATTCGCACTTAACTCGTTCTTTTATTAACAAAAAGAAAAAAAAAACACAAAGAATAAAACTTAAAATAAACTAAATGTATGAATCCATATGTAAATATGACAGATGCAAGTTTTTTATACACAAGTAAATCAGAAAACCCCAAATATTTATGAGTATTATTTAAATAAATTTATATAAAAAAATAAAAAAAACGTTATTTTTTTTACCCGATTAAATTATCAAATCACCGACATTAATTATAAAGGGTGTAAGCAGGTCTCGGTGGCCATTTCGCTACCGCTTATTCAGCTCTTCAGGAAACTTCTTACAAATATTTTAAATAAACCAAAGATTTTTGTTTAAACAATAAAGTAAACACAAAAATAAAACTTAACGCAAAAAATAACAATTACCAACACTGATATAATTTTTTGTTATGGACTGTATACGGCTAACTTTTTTCGGCCCTTTTGTAGTTGAAAGATAATGAAAAATAAAATATCTCAACAATACTATTTTAGCTTATTTTTGTTTTATGTGCTGGCACTCCCAAATTATTAAATAAAATAAGCCACAAGAATAATGAATCAAAGTAATTAATTTTTAAAAGAGTATCGTGCTAATTTTTATCCCGATTAAATTATCAAATTAACGATATTAATTATTAAGTTTAAAGGCACGTCTCAATAGCCATTTCACCACCGCTTACTTCGCTCTTAACATAACTTTTAACAAGTCGGGATAATATATAGCACGATATTTTTTTTTTAATTAATTCAATATTCCCGTAGTTATTTTAACTTACTAAATTCGATTCGCAGTGTCCAAACTTCGTCAATGTGTGTTATTTACTTAAAAATAAAATTTTGAAAAATGTGGTTTTAAATATTAATTTAAAGTTCTGTAAAAGTTGCTAAGAATTTTTTTATTTACATATATAGAATGAGTAGACAATTTTTGTGTTATTATAATGCCGGTAAAACTGAGTGTTTTCACATTTGTATCTTTAATTTCTCTATGAAATGACTTACATCTATGAAAAAAGTATTCTATATTTGAACAAAGGTTCTTAGGGATCTCCTCATAAAATTTAAATCAAATCTATCCAGCAATAACAGACAACCTGTCCGACAAACAGACAGCCTGTCCGACAGACAAACAGACAAAAATTCCAAAACTAGGTATTTTATATTTTATATTAATAACTATCTATACTGAACTTGCATAGTTTGAATAACCATCAGCTCAAAATTTCAGATATAAATTCTTGTACATTTCTTAATTTTCCGTTAAACATTTTATTAAATTCTTTTAATTATGTTGTTGCTATTTTCAATTTACCGTCCAGATTAAAGAAACTAGAATTTGTTATAATATTCTCTCTTAAATTTTTTCTTCCAACGTTATATACAGAAGAATACAAAAAAAAAAAAAAAACAAAAATAAAAAATACTTAATAAAACTAAAAAAAGCTTAAAATACCCAGAAACCTTGTAACATATAAATATTGCAAATATTGTGGTTTATTTTTAACTTTTCTTTTAGATTTGTTCGTTGCAGTAAAACTTGGGACTAACGAAAATTAAAAGAACTTCTTTTGTATTAGAAACCAATTTGTCCTGAGTTTAATATAACACAATATTATTGTTTTTATTTCACCAACTGTCGAAATCTATGAAGTTTAAAAAGCGGATTTTTTTTTAATAATTTTAAGCCTACTCAAGAACTTTATTATGATTTCCTTCTAAAGATAAAATTTTTTAAATTAAGTAAAGTTATAAGAAATTGTGTTGAATTCATTTTATTTTTTTGAGAACTAATAAAATTAAGATGACTGTTCACATCAAATATCCATGAAAATATTATTTTAGTAACCGATATGCAATGTAACAGGATACTCTGCAAATGTGATGTTTTTTCATCTCAATAAATTAATATATTGAAAGTAATTGCACACAAAAACTTTATATGTATATGATTCACATTGTGCTATTATTTGGTATTGGCAGTAAAACTAGTTGTTTCAGTGCAGCAATTTATATTAATGACTTCAGAAGGTAATGCAGGAAATTTTATAAAACATATAAAAGAGATAAAAATTAAAAGAACTAAGGAAAATAAAAAATAATATTTATTGCTAGCGACCGTGATAATATGTGTATTGAAGTGAAAATATCGATAATTTAGTCATAAAGAGTTGGATCAAGAGGGAATAAAAGTTTATGTTTTACAGAAATATTTTTTACTTGCTGCATTTATTTTCTGTTTGTATTTTTGCGAGTAATTATTTTCGATTACAGAAAAAATCAAGTTTATTTAATATTCTTATTTATTAAGAAAAAAAAACTTGAACTCAACAAAGATGAAGAAATTTTTTCGAAAATGTTTGCGCTGTCAAAAAACTCAAAATGTAAACAAGTATTAAGTAATGATTCCCAATCACGTAATATACTAAATATTGAGCTCTTAGTGAACCACTTAATTGAATACTATTCGATTAAGTGATTGATTGATTTGTGTTGTAATTCGTAGTGTTAGACAAGAGTTAAAAAGAAATACTAAAAAATTATTTCTACATATTCATGTGTTTTAGTGTTGATTTTTAGAAATAAATTTTAAGTTATATACGTTCATTTTTATACATATATTTTAATTATTTGTTTAAACTTAAAGAGTTAATTTTCTTATTTATTTTTAATATTATGCTATCAGATTAATGCTATCCAATATACACAGATGTTATTGCTAACCCAGCTTAAGCAAGATGTTTATACAATAGCTCTCTATTTAAAAGCAAAAAATATAAGGAGTCGTGTGTACTAATAAATACTCGAAAAATTTTCTGTAAATCCCATTTAAGCCGTTGAAAGCTATAATGTATAAATAAAAAGAAACTTTAACCTTTAATAATTATTTAAAGTTATGAGCATGAAGTCAAAGAAATGATCGTAGGAAATGTATAACTGGTATCTGAGCCATATTTTTTCAATACTTAGGAGTTCAGTTATTTTACGATCTTTTAATTCAACCCGTAGCTGAAATCGCTTGTAGAACTGTAAGTTTGGAGATAAAATTCTTGCATATGGTTTTCTGGTTTAACTAACAGCGCAGTCTCTTTCAACTCAAATTTGCATGTCTGTTATCATCAAGCCTATATACTTTTGCTGACCTTGTTTGACTCTTAATCCTGGAACCAGTTATTTAGCACTGTGACAGGTTATATATGCATATATGACTATGATTTGATTTGATATGATTTGTATGTAACGAAGCACCTTTCCGTTTAAAAGCATTTAGAAATTTTTCTACCGGTAGGTGTTTTGAAAAACTTGACGGCAATTACGCACTCTTTTACAATAGAAAATCTAACTACATACTTTTATTTGTGAATATTTTCTTACATACAGTGCGATTCATATGAATGATATTTTTTAAAGTACACAAATTATCATTTTTGAGTAACAAAAAATAAAAATTATAAATTAAAAAATTTGTTACAAAAATTTAGCAAGATAATTTGATACTCTTTGTTTATGCAACTTTGATCTTAGAATAAAATATTAAATACACAAAATCACAATATGCATGAAATAATAAACTTAAATTATTTTCTGTGTAGATTAAAAAAAAAAAAAAAATATATATATATATATATATATATATATATATATATATATATATATATATATATATATATATATATATATATATATATATATATATATATATATATATATATATATAATGTTTTTGTTGTGCATTGCTTAACTTTGTAGCGGTTTTTGTAAAGACAACTTGTGCAATATAATTGCGGTTTATCCAAACAAAAACTTGGTCTAAATATTATGCATTTTAGGCCGCAGATATTAAGAATAAAATTGATGAGTTTAGATATTAACTGAAAAAATAATCTCTAAAAATAAGGTTTAATGAAACACACTATATAATCAATAGCCAGCTAATAACGCAAATTAATGGAGTGATCCAAAAAATATACGTATTAAATACTAGTGTTATTGTATTTAGTTCTAATGTCATATTTAATTTTTCTTTCAATAAAAATATTAAGTAAAAATTATTAAAGCCGTTAAATACAAAAATGCATGAAAAAAATTTATTCACTACAGTTCTGTCCTTATAATGTAGCTCGTATAAAATTTTGAGATTCTACCAAATACAGTTCTAGAGTTTTACAGGGAAAGTTACGTTTATATGTGTGCATATGTTAAGATATTTCTTAAACCTCAAGAAACCGTCTATTCAAGTTAAGAGAAAGCTGAGCTAATTTTTCATGGGATATGTCGTGCATTCTTGAAATTTATAAGATATCGCTTATAATCTCTTAACCATAGAACAGAAAGTAGTAAAATGCAAAAGTTTAAATCTTTAACAAAGATAAAAAATTTGTGTGCGTTTTGTTTATAATTTTCTTAAAATACAAATTAAAAAAAATTTTTTTTAATATTTAGTAAAGAGATCTGTAAACAGTGTAAAAATTTTTCAAACTATTAAAATAAAATGCATTGACAACTGTTTTAGTAGCAATATACTGATAAAATTTGGCGAAAACTTTACTTTCTATACGAAATAACTTATTTTTATGAAACAAAAGTTATTTTCTATTTAAACCAAAGTCCTTAGGGACCTCCACACAAAATTTTATTCAAATCCATCCAGCAGTTTTAGCGTGGTGCGAACACAAACATACAGACGGGCAGACATAAAGACAGACAAAAATTCCAAAAGAGGTATTTTGTATTCCAGTTTGATTACTATCTAAACTAACATTTAAATTTGCAAAAAGTACTTTATGTATATATTGTAAGTGCTAACTAGGCCTATCCCATTGTGTGCTAACTAGGCCTAACCATTGTATTTGCCATCTTTTTTTTAGCACCTCATCCGAAATAGCCTCCGTGAGCCTAAATACTGACCAAACTTGTCGCTTAATAAATAAGTCCATAAAAAAGCAAACCTTAATTCGAATTTTACCTACTGCCTACTGTAAAACCAAATTGCAAAAAAATAACCCAATATTTTGTTCAACTCAGCTGATACCATTAAGTAAAAACTTCAGGATGTTGAGCCAATGGTAGCTAAGCAAAAAGGAATAAATACAATAATATTCTACTTATTTTAAAAAATATTGCTCTTCTTTTGAAAACAAAATTATAAAAAAAAGAACATAAGAGTATATTGACACTAATTACGTTAAGTTTTTAGAGTAATTTAAACAAAGTTTTTATCTTTTTTTTTACAATTGGAATTTAAATATGGCCTACTAAATTTCACTTTACATGAGGGAATTATTCTATTTTGAAACTTAAAAATGTCTATCAACCATTTCAATTTTACTCTATTTCTCTGTTTGTAAGCAAATTCAAAAAATTTTTATTGTGAAGCTTGGCGAAATAATACAGGTAGATGCACTGGCGAAAAAGCTCATCATCTGTTTACGTGTTAGTTGTCAAGGCGAATTAAGCTGATGAACGAAAGTTTTCAAAAATAATTGAATTGTAAAATAACTTTAAAAAGTAAAGTTAACAAAAACATAAAAAATGTTTCAGTAATTTTAGGAAAGAAGATTACAACACCCGTATGCATAAAAAAACTTAGCACGAAGTTGGCGTGTTGAATTGTTATGACTTCTATACCATAATTTTAAAGGTTCAGCTATCTGCCAATGTCCCCGTCTAAAGAACAAACATAACGTAAGATTAAAGAACTCCTCCCTTATAAAATACGAATTCTTAGTTCATAACAATAACAGGTAATATTGCTATATTCGGCTTTGGGCCGGGTCTTAGCGTGTTTTTCGAAACAATTTGCCCTAAAAATAATTGAAGAATTTAGTCATAACCTGTATCTATATTGTATGCCTATTTTTAACTCAAAATGTGTGGAAGGGCTCGCTGAGAACCTACTCTGTTTCGTCAATCACGCCGACCTCAAGCGGCTATTAGACGGTCAAACTTTGCTTGTGAACAATTTTGCTGACAATCTTTTTCATTAAAAAAATGCGACAAAAAAAATTTTTACATGTTTTAGTAGATAATTTAGAGAACTAATTTTAAAACTAGTATAAGTATATGCATATGTATGCACAAAACTTTGTTGATATGGATAGCATAAAACGTAACTATTTTTGTGCTGAAATGCTTATATACTATCATTAAATATATAGATTTGTGATCTCAGATTACTAACTTTATGTAACACGATTGTTATACAAATGTGCCTATTATCTTTTAGCGGTTTTTAATATTAAACATGGGCTCTCTACTCTACCGCCTCAGAAAAATCCCTTGAATATTTATGTTACAATACAAATCATGATCCTTGAAGAAAAATAAAATTGCGCATAAGGTTACTTAATTAAAAAAGACTTAGAGTTAAGTAACTTACAGAAACGTTACTAGACACTTCCACCTAAAATCCAAAAAACCGGGTGACAAAAAACTTTCCGAGATAGTATATATTATTATTAAACTGGAAGAATGCATCGCTACAGATAACACTTCTGAAAAGAATTGACTTTTATACAAAGGTGCTTCATAGTGTCAGGCTGTTTTCCATTTCTTAGTGATATGAATTAACGCATTCTCCATAAATTTGAAATCTTTCTTAAATCCATCTATTAGTATTGGTTTGAAAACAGTATCTTTGTAGTTTTGTTTTTTTTTTGTCACAACAGCATTCTTGTTGGTTTGTTATGTCCAAATACCTGTGTCCACAAGCAATAACAGCTTAAGTGGAGTTAGAAACATATTGAGTTATTGCTAATAGTATACTTCTTACACTCGAATCTGTAATGTAAGTCAAATTTCATCTTCGTAGCTTAAAAACTGAATATTTTTTACCTTTAAATCTAAACAGCTGAAGTGGATATTCCCTGATTTAGCGCAACAGTATTAAGATTAAAAATTCTGTTGAAAACTTAAAAAAAAACGACTTAAGCTGTTAATGCTTGTGGCCACAGATATTATTCGTTCACAACGTCACAGTTTTAAGACACGCACTTCACCCAAGTATTCTCCGAGATATATTCCTTTAATGGCACAATATAGTTTTTTAGTCACTCTGCTTTGATTTATATATTTATATGACTTAATTCTCGTTTATTTTCAATTCTTAAATTCCCAGCCCTTTTTATACATATGTATATGTAAAAAATAAAAAAAAAAATTGTTTTTATACTTTGCTTTGTATCAAAAGCAATATTTTTGACAACATACCTAGATTTTGTAGCAACAAATTGCCAGTTGTTTTTTGTGTTGTTAGATTATTGTTGTCGTAAAATCATGTTACTAGTTCATGTTACTATTTCTTATGTTACAAGAACAAAAACAGCGAATGTTTTAAGTTTTTTCTAAAAATATTTAAAATGTGTTTTATTTTGGGCGCACTTGAAAACTAAAATAGTAAACTTAGCTGAAAATGCACCTATAAAAGAAAAGAAAAAAAGGTTGAAAAATCCTTACTTAACAAAAAACTACCAAAGCATCTACTGCAAAATATATGACTTGATCAAAATAATTCGCCAGTTTATGCTTGGCACATAATACACGGCCAACAGCGTTAAAAAGAATCGCACTAAACTAAGAAAAAACGTGTTCGTAGTAGTAGTTCGAGTAGTTTATAAAGGAGAAATTTAAACTTTGTTATTAAAAAAGCTTGACTTTTTATCAACGTAGTTAAATTAAATGCTGAATGTCTGAAGAGATTAATTTTTTCTTTATAGTATAGGTTTGCAAACACACATTGAAATAAATTTTTTTTAAAGAAATCGGGAAAAAATATATATTTTAGACACTGGAAAACTGAAGAATTTTTTACTTTTTAAAAATTTAGGATACCGCGCATACATGTGTATTTTTGCTTATGCTATTTAGAGGTTTCCATTGCACCTATCGATGGTCAGTTTACTTAAATTTATCACCTCTTCTAAGGTTAACTTGTATATCTTGCAAAATCGTTTTTCAAAGACATTTTTTCTTTTAATTACAATTAGAGAAATTATAACGAGCGTAGTAAATGCTGTATTAATATAATAGTGTAAGGTTGGGTCCATTTGTAACCCAACTAGTTGAATACTCTTCTAAGAATAAGATCGCCCTGTAATAAACCATTCAAAACTAGAAATTTTTTTAAGTTCCAGAACATCGAAAATATATTTATATACATACTTTTTGAGGTCTCATCTACAGCAACTTTTTTTTTACGATTTCAATTTAAAAAAAAAAAAAAAAAAAAAAAAAAAACATAAAAACATCATCCTTGATTATAGTTACTTTTACCGAAAATACAAGTTCAGAACTATAATTTATAAAATTTTACCCGTCCACTTACCCAAAAAAGAAAATTTTTAATATAAAATTTAAGTTTGCTTGGAAGTGATTTTGAATGAATGTATTTAAATTACAACCCCTTGTTCATTAAAATTTCTTCTTTTAAATCGTTTTTTGTTTTATGTTTTACAAATAACTGAAAATTTGCCTTAAGAGATTTTAAGCAATATAAAGAGAACCGAGGAAATGTTTTGCATTTTAACTTACCATTTTCTAATTAGAACATTTTTTTTTCAAGTTTTATCCTTAGGCAATGCGGATTTTTTTTTTTTTTTTTTTTGTTATGCAACTTTCTCTTTACTTTACCAATACAATAAAAAAGAACGATTTAATAAACATACACGAGCCTTTATTGTAGAAGTAAAGATAAGATGAAGGGATAAAAGTATTTCACTAAGTTATGTATAAGGAATATACTAGGATCAAATATATCTAAATGGGTTTCTTCTTCATTTTTTGACAAACAATTTTTTATGTGTAATATTCTAGCAAAATTTTTAAACTACTCTTCAAATCTTTGCCCTATTTTGGTGAGATCCTTATTTATTAAGACAGAAACACAAAAAAGGTGCTATGAACCTAAATGCTAAATATACTAAAACCTTGGTAATAAAAAACAAAAACTAGAAAAAATTCACACTCTACATCATATGGTTAGAACCATTTCTGTCGGCGGTAAAAATTTTTAATGGCAGATAAAACTCTACCAGTGTTGTAAGATTACAAGAACATCAATAAAATATTGAATTTTAATCTAACAGTATTTGAAAAGTCCTTTTTCAAAAAACAGCAATATTATGTACTGCCGCATTTGGTTTATACATTGACCTATTAGTGGAAGAAAAAATATTACTTTCTTAGAAACTTTGTTGAAAAATATGTAAGAAATAATACTAAAAACTACGGAAACATATCTTAAGAGAATTAGTGAAAATTATTGAGAGAGGCTAAGCCACCATACCAACCTATTAGCTATAGCTTTTCCAAATGTTTTTAAAAAACAAAGACAATTTAAAAATATTATATTCTGGATTTGCCATTAAGAAAATAACTTTTATGTTTGTACCTACATAGTAACTGAATTTATTCATATTTTTTTCATTATTTTGTATATTTAATTAATTAGCGTATATTAATCTGTGGCATAAATATACCTTTAACGTGATGTTAATATTATACAAAATATGTCTGTAAGATTGTGCCTTGTCTTAGTAAAGTTCCACCAAAAACTTGTTTTTTCTTTTTATTATTTTAAATTTACTTATATTCTCCTTAAAACGATAGATTGTAAATAAGTAAATAAAAAATTTTATTTTTTAACAAACTTAAAATAAGCAAAAATATACTATAATATTTGAAACAATATTCTACAGAATAATATTTAATGTTTTTCCAGTATTCAATTTGCCTTGGCACTAGTCCGCACAACGATTTCATAGACAAACCAATGTAAGGCTTATTGAAAAAGAACTGCATGACTGAAAACAAATTTAAACATACTTTTTTACTTTAAATTCATCCACACCCAATCATAATTTTAATTCTTAACTTTATATTTTTATCTTAAACCAAAATTTAAAAAAGATTAATCCCTAAACTTTTTTGAAAATTTAACAGATTTACTGATTGAGTTTTCTTGTAAGCCTTTGAGAGGTATGTTCTCATAATGATAACATTATTTTTGCTTCTTTTAATTTTATAAAGGACCAATCACAGTGTTTCGTATTTGAAGTGCATCAATCATTTGTAAATCATTAAAATATGATTACCCGCTAAATCTACATTATGCGTAGAACAATTTGTTTTTCTGTTGATATCTCATTATATAATCGAATACATAATTTATTTTTCTTGTTATATTATTCATCACAGGTGAAAAAAGCGTATATCTAACTTTGTCATTCCGTTTGTAGTTTCTATAGTATCAAATTCCAACCCCATCAAGTATGTATATGTTCTGAGTCCTTATGCATAGCGAAATCGATTGAGCGATGTCCACCTGTCCGCCTTTCCGTAGGTGTTAGTGCTGAAATCAAATTTATTTTATTTAATTCATTATTTCAAGTAAAAATCTTAAACCATTTAAGGCCAATTGACTTAGATATATGCTTAAACAGTTTATAAATTTGCCAAAGCATTAGCTGAGCTAAAGAAAATTTAAATACGCCAATCGATCGTACATAGCGTCATAAGAGGTGCTGTTGGAAATCAGCCAGATCGGTCCATGTCCTTCGACGCAGCGGACAAAACACCACGCCTACCTCTAATTTTACTATATAATTTTTAACAGTGAAGTAACTTTATTCAACTTTATTTAATGGAGAATTTATTTATGGAGAATTAAAAAAAGACAAAAAAACATCAAGTGATACTCGCTTATATATTCACAGTTGCGGGACTTAAAAATTTTAAAATATTTTAATATATCAACATAGGTATTATTTTGAAGAGATCTTTAAGGAAATACTTATGGCCGATAACATTTTAGAGTAAAATGATATATTGTATTTTTTAATCCTCTGCAATGTGTTTTTTTTTTGTGATAAAAGGTATATCACTAAACTAGATTTATATGCATGGTAAAGAATATTTAAGATTCTGCCAAATATAACACTCTGACTTGTTTTATTTTAATATTAATTAAATAGGTAGCATAAAAATAAATACATAAGTAATTTCTTAACAATTCCTTTAACCTTTTATAAATTTACTACGTTTAATAAGTTAATGGAATTATTATTCTGATATAAAAAAGTAGAATAGAGAATTTTTAACCGCATAGTTTCTCGGTCAATGAGAACTAAGCTAAATCTATCTTGTTTTTATTACACAAGCATTCACGTATTGTTGCCTTTGCCTTCACCAATACGAGATATTTGCGTCTCAACTCTTTTCAAGGTTTTTCATCAATCTTAATCGCTATACTATCACCCTCACAATTCTATACCTTTGCTAACGACAAATTCTTTCCTTTTTATTCAAGGCGGTATTTTGCTTACCAGTAGTACGATTCACTAACTTCAAACAATACGACAATTGTAATATTAGTCGTCATTTTCTGTTGTTTGCAGTAACAATTATGTGATTCAATAGCCTCATTTCAACGATATTAGACATTTTTAATTTTCTTATAAGACAAATTGAAATTGAGTGGCATCTCAGTCAGTAAATATACGAAAAACATGAAAAAGAAGAATAAAATCATGTGAATTCAAGCAAGGCACATGCATGCGCTTATTTCTTCAATGTCAATTTAATATGCATGTATGGAGTTTGACATTAAGAAAAGCATAATAATTGTTTTTAACAAGAAATTTATTTTTAAGTAAATGTTAAAAACTCTTAGCTAAACTTAGTAAAACAATAATGTTTAATTTAATTAAATTGAAAGCAAATTGTATTTATTTTATTTACATATTTATTTTGTGTTCGAATATGTATATATTTTCTAAGTGTGTATAAATGTACTCACACCTGTTGTAGGTCGTTCGTTTCGTCGACATATTTAACAACGTAAAAATTATAGTCGCTTTTTTAACAATCAGCAACTCGCTAACTATAACAAATGGTTTTAAGCAACTACGAACATCGTTAAAATTAATACTGAAAAACAATTTAGTTATTAGGTCAATTAAACCAAGCGATACTCGTTAAAAAAAGAGTAGTGAATCGTACTGCTGGTGTCGAAATTCTCAAATCAATTATAAAGGAATTCGGTTCACTGTTGATGTTTTGAAATTCTAAAATATAACGCAGATGAAATGGTTTGCCGGAGCCTGCTGATAATAAAGATTATTTCACTGAAATAGAAAACTTAATAGAAATAAAATTGAAAAGTAAATGAATAATAATTGGTTACCGGTGATTCTGCGGGGTGTAAAAATTTACCAGTTATTATAATTTCCATTTATTTAACAAAAGATTTTATTATGCAAGTATGCAATAATCATGCCTGCTTTGAGTGACTTAAATTTTTAACTAGGAATAAGTTTTAATTTGCATAAATTATTGTTTTTGTTTGTATTTTTGTGATTTTTTGCACGGAGTACTTTAATACAAGCAAAGTATAGAATAAACTTTATCTAACAAATTGTAACTTATTTTTACTGATGCTTTTTAAAATTGTTTTTAGATGTTGTTAATAAACAAAATATTGCTATTGGCTATTTTGTCAAGTTGTATATTATTGTTTAAATGATAAGTGATGCGACATTGTTTTCTATTTTGCTGCATGAAAATAAATTGCAAAATATACCCCAAGTTGTTAATTTAACAGCAATTAGAAGCACTATCAACAATTACGTTGATGTATCATCATCTTCAAAGTTAAGTGTATCTGAAATATATGTAACTTATTACAAAGACATATTTAAATTTAAACAGCGAAAAATTAAATAAATCAAACAGTTTACGACGAGAAACGGCTTCAGACAGCTTTATGAAAAGCTAAGTATTAGAAGAGAAAAATCATTAAAAAAATAGTAAGTCTTCATAAATGCATACAAGTTGATGTTTGATTCCTTCTACATAGATACAAAAGTTGAGTGTTCAAACAAATATTTTTCTTTTTTGTAATTTCAAAAATGGAAATGTTTACGAAACACATTACAAATTTTCACGTTCTTGCAAAACGTAAAACCGTGGACTGTAAATGAAGAAATAAATGTATATATTTCTTAATTGCACTATCACATTAAAAAATCATTTTAGTACTTAGAAAATTGCAGCGATTAAACAGTAATTTCAAAAAAAATATTATTTAAGACTTAAAAAATACAGGTCATTACTCTGTTATAAAAAAAGCAATGATCTAGATAAAAGTAGCAAACAGAGCAATAATCCTATTTTAAAAATTTGTTTATTTACTTACATACATATTTGCAAGAGTGAATCAATATACGAGCGCAAAAAAACACGACGACAAATCAAATTGAATTTAAAGTCGTTTCGTCTTTTAACGCTGAAATACACATTATATAAAATTCTGCCATAATTTCCCTTCTTTCTTGAATATATTTATATTTTTAAAGTGTACACACCAGGACCGCCAAATCTCTCATAATATGATTAAAAAATAAAATTTGCTTTTCGTGGTTATATTGATGGTGTAGTACAAAAGCAACGGATGTACAAGACTTGTTATGAAGAAAAACAAAAAATGCTTCGAGTTGTGTTTGAATTTCGTCCAACCAACATAATTTGATTATTTGGTTAAACGGAAGATATTTACAATGTACACAATGCGAAGAATGCTGATGAGGGATATTGCGGTCCTGAAAATACGACACTACATTCTGTCAGCTTCTAATTTTTCTTGTTTTCTTTTTGGAAAACATCCGCATACATTTGAAAAATAATTTTTCTTTGTAAAAATTAAATTTCAAAATGAGCCAAGGCCGAAAATTAAATTTTAATTGATTTATGAAAATCCATCGTTTCAACTCCTGGCTGGGGAAAAAATTATAAAATAATAATAAAGAAATATTATAATAGATTTAATAGCAACAAGGCTTTTAAAAATATGAAGTGAAAATTTCGTGTGGATTTCAGAACATGCCTCTATTATGTTTAGTTTTAAATGTATTTATATATAAATTTTGAAAACAAAATTACAAATTTCCTTAAAAAACATGTAGGGTCTTCAAAGATGATTAGAAGTTATCGAATAAAAAATAAAGCATAAAATTAATATTTTCAGAAATAAAAATAATTTACATTTTTTTAATGTTTAAGTGTTATATTTGAAATAATTTCTTAAA
This sequence comes from Cistogaster globosa, assembly GCA_937654795.1. Classification (NCBI taxonomy): domain Eukaryota; kingdom Metazoa; phylum Arthropoda; class Insecta; order Diptera; family Tachinidae; genus Cistogaster; species Cistogaster globosa. The sequence goes on along the minus strand of OW569405.1, from coordinate 27,399,526 downwards.
TATCTTAAAAAAATTCCCGCTAGAAAAAATTAAATACTTATCAAATTTAGTCGCTAGCTGGACGTGACCTTGTTTCTGTAGAAAAAGTTTACATTTTAGATGCAAAGGTCTTCTTTAATTAAAAAAAATAACAAATTTCATTTACCAAAAAGGTTTTATCAATAAAAATTAGACTCTTTGACATAACACGAAACACATAATTAGTTATTTAATTATTACGCTCACATTTTACTTAAAAATACTGTTACTTACAATAATTCCATTTAACGCAAAAATAAAATAGTCGGATATCCCTTATTTGATTAACCTGCTTTTATTTTTAGATTGTAGAAAAAAAAAATTCGAAAATTGGTGTATAAATTTAGTGACACCAAAAGGTAGAAAGACTATTAGTTGGTTTGAAAATAACGTTTCTTATACTTAGAACGTTATAAACATATGGATTTTAATTTAAGTATTTTTCGGTCTTTTAAAACAAAGATGGAAAAATTCTAAACTATAACTTAAATTAATAAGATATTGTAAAAATTTTTATTGGATGTATTTAACCAGAGTCTTATTTGGTAAAAATGGATATATGTAACACTGAAGTTTCCTTTTAGACAATCCTGACTACCAAAATCGAAAGCGTATTTTCAGTAATGAACTTTTTACATGTTTCACTTAGCTTTGCTAGATTAGTACTAAGCATACTTCTTTAATTAAACTATTGTAGTGTCTTGTCAGTATAATTTTAGATTATTTCTGTTCTTATTACACTCTAGAGCCTAAAAGTATTTAAATTTATCGTACTTAATATGTTTGTTTAATATGTTTTGTTTTCTCAAGCAATAGGTCAGTTTTCAAATAAATATAATGTCAATATTTTCAATATTTTGCCAAACCGTTGGGTGGCAGGAAAAAGGAAACAAAATTAATTAAATTATGTTTTTTCATATATAAATCCAATTGAAAAACTTAACAAAAAAGAAAGACAAAAAATACAAACATTTTAACACGTCGTCTTGACGAGCCATTATTTTTTTAACCATTGAACATAACGTCGGCAGAATAAAAACAAACATTTGTTCATGTTTTCCTGTGTGCTCATTTTTTTAAACATATTTTTAATTTTTTTTTTTTTTGTTAATTCACATACAATAACATATAATTAGAAAAAATTAAACGCTTTTTTGTTAAACTATCGGCTTCAGTCAAACATTTGTAGAATTTTTAAAACGAAAATGACGTTTGATGGCAGACATCGTTGTTCGAGCAAATGTTCTGACAACGCTGTTTGAACAAGAATATGACATCGACAATGATGGTCTACACCAACCATATTAATGTGCGCACATAAAATTGTTAAATGGTTAAACAATTTAATGGCTCGTCAAGACAGCGTGTAACATAAACATACTTACAAATTTTCAATGCTCAAAATACAGTCAAAATTTTAAATTTAAGAAAAATAAAACATGCAAAAAATATTATACAAATCTAAACACATTAAAATAAAGATAAAAAACTTAGAAAGACCACCGTCGCTGACTGTTTATTTGGCACGTTTGCTTTTGGAGAACTTAAATATTGTTCAGAACCTTATAGGGACATTATTAAAGCCTTTGGTATTGAGCCGCTGAAAATACTAATCTTGAAATACATTCAGTATTGTCTTAAAAATATTTCAAAGCTGTAAGATTGCTATTTACCTAGTCACTAATTTATTTTTACTACGCCAGATATTTTTCATCATCACTCCTCACTGAATCCAGTAATTGTTTTGGTAATAATCGTATTGAGTACCCTCCTGTCCATAATGTATATATCTAATACTCTAAAATAAAAAAAATTAAAAAACAAAAACTAAATTGAAAACACGTCCATTTTCATTTACGATAAATCTTTTACTAAAGTTCACAGTTGCTAACTAGAAAAAGAGACACGTCGTCTTCTCTGTGCAATTTGACTCACGCCTAACTACATAGAAGCAAAAGTGGTCAGTATAGAGTAAATTAACTAGCTTTGGTGCAGACACTCCACATAAAGTTTATAAATTTACCCTAATAACTAATATTGTGTTATCAGTAAATGGAAAATATACAAAGACCCAAGGGATATATATATTTTTTCTATTTGCGGCTGGCCCTTGGTCTTTAAAAAAAATACATATATTTATAAAGATATGTTTGTGAATAGTTACGAATTTGGAAGCATCTTACATATGCAGAATATCTAACGCTCTAATTTAAATTATGATCATAGCTATGTTTTTGGAACTGGTCATTCGTAATAACTTTTCGTATAAACGAATGTTATGTTAAAAAATAGCACTATTTAGGTAGCAACTCTAACATTTATTTCTAAGTTTTTTTTTCCCATATTTACTAATTCTAAAATAAGTACTCGTAGTCAGTAAAGTACTATTATACATTTTTTATTTTATTCAAACACAATGCAATCCAATATGTCGATATGTCAACAAATATAAAATGTGTCAAGAAACAGTAAAAATATATGTATTTATTGCATTACTTCTTTTTACTGATAAAAAATATATATTTTAATTTAAAAATTGTTGTTTAATTTAATAATTTTTTATATTATTCATTGGCAGAAGTCACTTTTCGTAGCACATCTGCAAGTCTATATATATATATATATATATGTCGATATATACTTTATTTTACATATATAACAATTTTTGCTATGAAGCGTGAGTGCCTTGTTTTATGCGCATGGTAAACTTTTGTACGATTGCAAGATTTTGAACTTCTTTAAATCCCCTTCAGTATTATAATAAAACTATTACCAAAGTTTTATTTTTATTCTGCAACAGGTTTCCTTCTAAGAAATATTTCCAGTTTTAATTTTTTATTCTCTACTTTAAATGCACCTTAATGCTCTTTAAATGCGGTTTGGCAACTTTAGGATATTATCTGTTCAATTATGGTACATGTATGTGTTCGTTTATGCAAAAAAAGTTTGTCTACATCAAAGGTTTAGTTTTATAAAGCACGTTTTCTTCTTGATGTGCAGAAATTTTTTGTGAATTTTAAACACATCAGTTAAAGATTTGTTAAGATATTTTTTTTCAAGTTAAGGCACATAAGAAACTGAAGCTGAAGTAAAATTTTAAATGTATATGTAAATAATAAGACTCTACCACAATTTCACCACATTGCCAATCACTACATATAAAATGTATATACAAACTATTATTTGTTAGTTTCTTTGTTTTTCTATTCAAAATCTTAGAAGAATTCTTACAAATTGCTGCTAGTTTTCTAAAAATAAATATAGGCCCACTAGACGAACTTAAACTTGGCTTAATTGAAATACACAACGTCAATTTCTAATTTCTAATAATCAAAATTCCTTAAAAATGTATAAGAAAAATTTTTTTAATCTTACATGATTAGTTGTATAAAAGAGATGCCATGGTACCAAAGTATTGATTTGGGCATTACAGTTTCTGCACAAACTAAATATTCCTACTTGTTTAACGTTAAAGCCTGACTAGATTGGACGTGGTAACTACCACAAGGACTAGTAAATATCATTGTATACATAGAGAACCCTATCAGGTAGGATCCTCAAAATTCGCTCAAATAGTTCTGCTTCATAGATTCACATGAGTAATTGATACAAAAATTTACAATTAGGTAGGATAGGTAATTTCCATACAAAATTTAATATTTAGCTAAATAACTATAGTTGCCAAATGAACCGAAATTTAACTACCCTTACTTTATCTGCAAATTGATATTTAAAATACATAAGAAGCTATAAAACTAAATGTCCGTACTACAAAATAAATTAAGTAATCATGCTGCAAGTTGTCAAGATAATAAGATTCCTGCTCAACGCTTCAACTGTATCTGTAGCATTAAACAAACACTCACTGTAAAAAGGAATCAACGTGATAGAGTGACTATATCTATTCTCTTGGCTATCAAATTAATATTATAAAAATTAATGGCGAAATAATGAACCTTTATATAGGGAACAAAACAAATACATAAGCATTTTGGGAATGGATTGATTATAAATTATTTAGCAATTAATAGCATTAATTAAAAAAAGGTAAGATCAACTACGAAGGCGTTCGTGTTTAAAGATTTTTATCGATTACAATATGTGTTAACAGTGTTGCTATACTTAGTCATTTCTGCTTGCGACAAAAAGGTAAAATAGAAAACTAAAAATAAAACCACAACTAGGAATCCATCCGACTATTAAGTAATTGTTTTTTTTTTTTTATTTATTTTCTTATCAGAGAAAACAAGTCATACTAATTATAAATTGAAGTGATATTTTTGCAATAAGTTGCAAGTTTAGCGAGACGGCAGCCATTTAATAAGTTTATACAAATAACCAACAAACTAAAAAAATTAAAAATGTGCAGAGACGTTTAGCAGCTTTAAGTGTTACATAATCAGGCTCACGTTTTAGCAATTAATACACAGCAACATAGCAAAACTAAAAATCTGCATGTCGTGTTACTAAAAATTTTAATTATCATTCAAAGATTTGCCTCAAAACTTTTAACACTTTTTTACAATGTACGTTTGTAAGCTACATATTTTAAATTAAAAAAGTTTTTTTATTAAAAAATAATAAACAATTAAAGTTTTGCTTTTTTTACATAATTTTAGCTGTCTAAAAAGACTAAAAATGTTAAGTAATTCAATTTTAAGTAAAGTAAAATTGCCAAGGTAAGCGCCACAATATTTATTAGTTAAATATTCAGTACATTTTTTGTGTAAAAAAATTAACTAAACTGAAATCAAATTTCACTAAAATGGTAAAATTTTTATGACTAAAAATATGTGCTTGATGCAATTTTTTATCCTATGATTTGGAAGAACTTTTGCATGAAACGAGCTCAAAAAAAATCAGAAAATGTTTAAAAGACCTTGATTGCTGTTACACAATTTATAAAAATTAACTTAAAATTTTTATTTCTAAAAATAGACTACAGGTCAAATTCAGATGGCCCTAATTCTGTCAATAACATACATTTTTTACCTGAAAAGTATTTGTCTAAGTATAATTTTACCTCAATAATAATTGTTAAGTTTTTAAAACTATAAATGTAGTTTGCTTTTCATAAAGGAGAAAAACCAGAAAAGAAGAAGTACTTCAAATGTGTTAAGAATTCTTATAAAATTAGAAATGTGACACACATACGTATGTATGCCTGTATCTTTAACAATAAAATCTGCTTATTGTTAAATATTTTGTAGGTTTGCAAATTATACTCTTATTTAATTTTTTGTAGCTCTTATAGCAGTGATGAGTTATATTACAGTCAGATAAAGAACTATTTAAAGCTGAAAAAATGCAACATGCACAAAAATTCAGAACGGTTTGGATAAATGCTACAGCCCGAAACATTAAAAATAATTCTGGCTACGTCAGTGGATCTTTGTTTTCCTCATTCTTATTCTTATTCTTTTATATTGGTAATTTGAAAACCAATATATAAAACATCTCTAAAACTACAAAACTGCATTCTTAAACTATGTTCTACAAATTATAAAGACCTCATTGAATTGTTCTTTTTTAAAATATTTTTTTTTTTTTATTGTATAGATATAATTGGAAAGACATCAGTGCAAACTTTTGAATGTCTTCATATATAAAATGTGTAAAAAAATCATACAAACTTTTGTATTTTTTTTTTTCTGAAAGAGTAATATTTGTGTATTTTAAGTTGTCTTCTATTGAATTTTGTGAATTTCTTGAAATTAATTATATATTTTCTACAACTCATTTGTTTTTATTTTAAATCAATAAATATGGCCATTCACAAGCCGCTGTAATTTATTGGTTTTAAGTTGTAGTAAACAAGCTTCGTACGTTCCTGTTGTTTAACTTTTTTAATATAATAGAGATAAATTTAAAGAACTTTTTAAAATATTAGCAGAAAAATTAGAGTATATGTATTTTAGATAAATATTTTAATTTTCCTAATACATAATTTAATTAACATCTAAAAAGTGTTATTCCTCTTGTAGCATATATTTGCATAGACATTCAATTTTGGAGTACATCAAATCCATAAATATTTATTCAAAGAACGCATATGTATATGTCTATTCTGATAAGGTTTTTTGAAAACAGCTAAATTAATTTCGTTGTTCTGAGTAATAATAGAATCATTTGAGCATCTTTTTTATATGTAGATACAGATTAGTACAAACAGAAATATGCATGAATAGCATGTGATTATCTTAAAAAAATTTTGTTACAGTTACAATTTTATTAACTATTTCTCCAACGTTATTGTGACTAAGCTATACCGAAAGTTATATTTGTAACTTGCAACAGGTTGTTTTTGAAAATAATATATCCAAGTTTTAATTTATTTTTCCTCTTAAATTAAAATAAACCGTAATCGTCTTTAAATGCGTTTTGGCAACGTTCGGTTATTATCTGCAAATTAATTACACAAACATAGATATATCTGTTTACAAAAAAAAAAAGTTTATCTACACACAGGTTTTTTTCAAATTCAAATTCAAATTAAATTTATTGAGCCTTTTTTCCTTTTCTTAATATGTACAAACTATAATGTTACATTAATAGGAGAAAAACTTAAGACTAAAAGGTAATATCTTAATTAACAAAAATGGAAAAAGCACCAAGCTTTCCAGAAAGTAGTTAAATAAAAATTCAATGAAAAGATGTGTTAAAAAGTTAATTCGCTTTTGCTCCCGAAGCTTTCATAAACGAAGGTAGTATTATAAATAACTTCAAAATATTCCTAAAAATAACTTAAAACTAAACTTAAAAACTAGTTAGAACAAAAAAGAACAAAAAAGAAGAAAAAAAAAAATACAATAAACGAAAAAAAAAAACGAATTTAATCAAAATTGACAAAATACACTGTCAACCCCTATGAGTACCAGGAGTAGACCTATCATAAAATTCACACCGAATTGATTCATTTATATTAAAAGAAGGAGGAATCTCATTTATGTAACCCAAAGGTGATAAATAATTAACATTAGGCCAATTAAAATTAGATTGGGTGCTGTATATTCTTTTTATGCAAACATTATCATGGTTCAAGACTCTAAGCGCAAATCGTTTTATCAAATCACAAACATATAAACCGACGAGAACAACTTTTGACCTTGAATAAACAAATACATTAGAGTACATTTTATTTGGCGAAATGTAGTATTTCCCGATACAACATCTTAAAATCTTCCTTTCAAAAATCTCAAATTCTTTAATTGCAGTAGGAGAAATGTTAAACCAAATTGGAAAGGCATATAACAATACAGGTCTGATACTTGTTTTATACAAAAGAAGTTTGGTTTTCATAGGTAAATTCTTATTTTTAAAAATTTTGGAAAAAATTCCCATTAATTTGCAGGCTTTTCCAAGAGCAATACGAGCATGTTTATTAAATTTCAAAAGATTACTAAAATTTATGCCAAGATATTTTATTTTATCCCTTATTGGAATTTCTACTACTCCAAGGTAAAGACGAAGTAATTTGCTCTCCGGGACTACGAAACTTCTGCATTTACCAGAAGCATTGCGAATGCAAATTTCTTCACTTTTTGATATATTTACTTTAATTCCCCAGTCATCGTAAAAGGCTTTGACAATTTGTAAATGAGCTGAAACTTTTTGAAGTGCCCTGTCGGGAGATTCATCGTGTGCATATAATAAAGAATCATCGGCATATAATATACCAGTAGATTCCCTAAAAACGTGGGGAAAGTCAAACATTAAGATGTTAAAAAGATGTGGAGCCAAAATTGAGCCTTGTGGAACTCCACATTTAACATCGCCCTTATTAGATAATTGATTATTAAATAAAACTTGAAATGATATATTAGCGAAAAAACTTTTAAATAATTTGATAATAGGGGTGCTAAAACCAATTTGAATCATTTTATACAGAATTCCGTTGTAGTATGAATGATCAAACGCTTTTTCAATATCCAAGGAAATGGCAACAGTACAGTGACATTTACGAAGATTTTCAACCAAATCGTTTTGAAATTTTAATAAGGCATCTAAGGTAGAATGGCCTTGTTTGAATCCAAATTGCAAATCAGAAATATAACTGGAATTTATACATAAATCCATTTTCTCTCGGATTATAATTTCAAAAAGTTTCCCTAAGTTCGAAAGCAAAGAAATCGGACGAAGATTACTCAGTTCACTATCAGCACTTTTCTTGCGGATAGGAACGATTTTTGAGGTTTTCCAAACACCAGGAAAATAGGAATTATTCAAGCAATTATTAAATATAATAGTTAGGAATTGTATTGCTTTTAATGGAATTTTTTTTAATATATAATTCGAAATGTTGTCCAACCCGCTTGATTTTTTATTATTTAACGTGTTTATATAAAAGGCCAACTGATTTAAGTTAACAAAATTATTAGAATTTTGATTGTTTAAAGATGAAAATGACTGACTAAATTGATATTGACAATTTGGGCAGTTGGAGATTATGCTTTGAATTCTGTCATCAATAAAAGAAACATCACGATTTAAAGTTTTTTCGCTATAAATATTAGAAAAATAAATCTCTAGTTTCTGTAGTTTTTGGAAATCATCTCCTAGTCAATTCTATTTTCAGAAAGTTCTTGGACAGTTGCGTTTTTCTTGAAACCTATCAAATTATAAATTTTCTTATGAGCGGTTGGACCAGGTTTAATATTCATTATTTAATTTTCAAATATTTTCGATTGTTCCAATTCAACCTGTCTTTTTATAATAATATTTAGTAAACGAATTTGCTTCGATAAAAGTAAATAATCAGATCCGTTTCAACTCAAAGTATGATGAAATATTTTCTTAAGATTTCTTTGCCAAGTATATTTAACTTTAAATAAAAACTTAATTTTGTCTGAAATTAAAAACTTTCGGTTACCAACATTAATTTTTTTGGAATGTACATCTGAATTTTCATTGATAATAAAAGAAAAATTTTTAATGTGTTCATCAATTTCCAAATTGGTTAGATTCGTATTACAGTCCGGAAAATTTAAAACAATATCACGCCGGACGTCATGACGAAAATTTTCCCAATTGGTATTTTTAAAAGATGTAAATACAGAAGGAGGGTTTAGGATAATTTCGAAATTTGAAAGCTTTAAATGTAGTTTAACTGGAAAGTGATCAGAAAATGTTGGAAGAGTTGAAAGTTCAAAATTAGGGATAATTTGGTTTACAAAATTGGGACTTACAAGAAAATGATCAAGAAATGAAGATGAACTTGGAAATGTCGGCGAAAGGTTGGTTAAGCGAATGATATTTATTGAGTTTTGTTGTAAGAAATTAAAAAATATGTTGCCATTGGCATTAGTCATTCTGTCTCCCCATGAAAAGTGACGAGAATTAAAATCACCACCTATAAAAAAGATATCAAATTCTTGTGAGAAATTAGCTAAACAATTTAAACCAATATTTAGCTGTGAAGAATTAAAGTTACATGGGATATAAATTGATCCAAGCAATATTTTTTTAATAACATGACTAACTTTTACTTCAATAGAAATAAAAACATGCGGAAAACCTAAATCGAGCGCAACCATTTTAAACTTAAAAGATTTTTTTAGAGCTATAGCTACACCTTGCGAGCTTTTATCTCTTACAAATGAATAGTCATTCAAAATTACCTTATATCTTTCGCTAAGATGGGTTTCCTTAATAAAAGCTATGTCTATATCATTTCTTTTTAAAGTATTTAAAAGATCTATTCTTCGACTTACCTCTACGAGGGATCGAACATTAAAAGTCAATAATTTAAATGCATTATGGACCATAGGAAATTTTAACCTCATCCAACAACGTCATACAATGCTTTTTGGCATCCTCTTTGGACATTGACCTATATTCAGTAATAAATTTTTTAATTTTGTTTTCCAGCGTGACTGTTTCAGGATGGCAAATGATTTGGGCAATTTTAAGGAATTCTTCTATTAACGGCGAATTGGCTTTCTCTTTACTTACTATAGCTTGAGAGTTCTCTTTAAAAAAACTAGCATACGATCTATTTGAATGACCTAAGTTTGAATGTTCAACAACTTTTAAAACATTAGAAGTAGCTCTTTGGCATTTTTCTTTGACTTTTTCCCTGAATTTTTTCTTCATTTCCAAATATTTTTTGTAAGCCACGCAACCTCTAAAGTTTGAAGGGTGACCATGTTGCTTACAATTAACACAAAAAGGTAAGTTTTCTTTACAAGGCATAAATTGGCATTCACCTGGAGCATGACTTAATTCACACTTGACACACGCGTATGGTCTGTTACAATTCCGCAATGTTGGCAACGCCAGCATTGAATTTCTCTGGACTTTAATTTTGAAAACTCCCAAGTAATCTTTTGATTTAAAATGTATTTAATACTCGTTAATTCTGAAGCTGATTTACCTGCAAATAATGTTACTAAGAACAAGCCTGTATCGAGACAATTTCTTTTTGAGAATGTTGTGGAAAACTTCAAAACATTTTCTACCGTACCGGGAACTAGCAAATTTAGCTCGTTTTTAATTAGATTAAAATTCGTCTTATAATATACTCCACGCAAAACCAAGCTGATGCGTTTAAGTTCCCTCGGTGTATATGAATATGAATCAATTTTTTTATCTTTTAATAACTGCATCAACTCAGCATGAACGGCTACATCTTTAACAAAGAGTTTGCTTTTATGTTTATTTTTATTTACAATTTTAAAGTCAATATTTTTCGAATTGAGCTGTTCAACTAAGTTTTCAATGTTGACATTAAATAAGAAAATTGGTGGACAGAAGTTTTTCTCTTTTCGAGGATTTTGTTTCTCCGTAAAATGCTTATTACTATTACTATTAGTATTGCTTTGATCTTTTTCAAAATCTAATTCACCTAATATCGAATACCTATTCTGTGAATCTTGGGTAAAAGTATTTTTTTTTTTGATTCTTTGTTAAATCTACAGTTTCTTACTTCTACCTTAGCTTCCTTTCTTTTGCGCTTACAGACTTGCATAAATTCACCTTCATCCGATGATATGGACAGCATTGGGTCTTCATAATCCATTGGATTGTTCATATCCAAATTTGGTTCAGGATCAGCAGAAATTTGAGCGCTGATGGAAATATGGTTGTTGGGAATTTGAACGTTTTCAATAATTTTAACATCAGTATTTAGGGATTGATTGATTTCATCAGGCATTAAAAGCAAGGATTTTTTAATTGATGCACAATGTGTTTGAATTGATTCCTTAGATAAAAGTTTATCAGAAGGTAAGCTTTCACGCGGATGCTTAAATTCCGCAATAGGTGGTATGAAATCCATATAGGATATAAAATTAATTATATTTTAAGTTTTTTTTTTTTAAATTCAAAAAATTCAATTATTTTTTCTTTAATTTTTACTTTTTTATAGTTTTCACCGTGACTACTCCGTTCGAAAAACCACAGGTTTTTTTGTTTAAACATGTTTTTTTTTTCTTGATGTGCATAAAGTTCTTGTGGCTTAAATCAAGATATCTTTTTGCAAATCAGACTTCATAAAATGCAAAAACTTAAAAGAAATTTTAGATCTAACTATAAATGGTATGTTCCCACAAATCTTTGACTACATTAGCAAAGCGTGTCTTGCATATATTGTGTAAATATATAAAATATCTTCTAGTTTCTATGTTTCTCAGTGTAAAGTTTAAATCAGCGTACAAATTGTTTAGAGTTTGTTATCTGCTTCCTAAAAAGACCTACAGGTTTGATATCAACAGAGGGGCATTGTACAATTTATTTTATTTCAATTTACAACCTTAATTACATTTTAAGTACATAAATAAAATTACAGTTCTACTAACGTATAAACTGCCTCTTACAATTGCAAACAAAATAATTTCTATAATAAATATATGAATGATATATAATGTATTTAATTTAATTAAAATAATTCTAGATTTTGATTAAAAATAAAAAAACATTTTTTAGCCGCTTAACAGTTTTACAATCTCTATACCTTTTTTAGAAACTCTGCAATATGTCCATTATATAAAGCTCTTGGAGCAAAACATAAAAGTAAGTCTACTGTTAGCTGAAATGGAGTCATCAATTGAATTTTTTACAATACTAATTATTTGTAATATCAATAAAAAAAAATACTCACACATTAGCTAAAAGTCGATTAAAATTGTCGTAATTTAACCACTAATAAAATATTGTAACTTTTTCTAAAAACAATATTTTTATCTAAAAGCAACAAAAAAAATATGTAAGTGGATAAAATTTACCCAATATTGTTGAAAGCTACATTTGAAACATTTTATTTGGTTCACATTGTCAAAACAGATATGCCAAGAAATGACCTCGCGTATCTATTCCATTATTAAATAAAACTTTAGCTGACATTTGGTTGAAAGGAAAATATTATTGGAATGTCTGCACTATCTGAATGAACTTAATTGAGTGCAGACTAACATATAGTTGGATTATATATATTTGCTCAACTGAAAATAAATGTTATAAACTATAGTATTTCATATGGCTTTTCCTTGAGAAATTGATTAATGATTTTTATTTACTGAAGTAAGTAATTACTTATTCAGTTAAACATGTTCCTCATTCACGGCACGTAATGGTGGCTGTCCTAAACTAAGCGTAGGCAAAGTGAAATATTGCATAGAAACTGACAATTTTAAAAATTAGCTTATTTTACGTAAAAAACACATTTTTTTATTCTTATTTTTTGTGTTCCATGTGAGGTTTCAGTTCGCCTGAGTGAAGTATAGAATAACAAGCCTACCATATTTTGGCCAATATTTTTTGTTTTTTGCTTTAATAATATTTAAATAAATGTTTTCTATGTAAATCCAAATATTTATAAATATATAAAAGGCTGTTTCTTTGGGAAAGTATTTAAATCAATTCAGGAAGTATGTAAAATTTAAGGAAATAAATGCTTTCAAATTAAAACACAATCCTTAAAGACACGGCACGTGTTTGAGTTGTAATGATAAAATTTTAAGAGAGTAATATCAAACCCTGTTCGTGAAAAAACCCTGTTCGTAGATAAAAATTACAGAAAATGTTACGTTCTTAAACAATACAACTCATTGAAATTGTTTGAAATAATGAAAATGAAAGAAGTTTTACTACTATTAAATGCTACTGATTTTATTTTAATTATAATTGCTTCTACTAATGGTAATGAAATTCTAATGAAATCGTTTAAGTACTAATTATAATCGAATCAACAGTAATTATTTTTATGAAACGCAAACTTTTATTCGCAGAAGCTAAAAAAAATTATGCATAAAATAAATAATTCTTAACACTCTTGTAGATAAATCTATATTTGTGAAATTTATCTACATAATCTTATTATTTACACGAAAACAAAAATACTTACGTTTCAATAGGGCCTTATTTTTTAAAATAATGCTTTGCTATTCTTTAAAATGTGTATATGGTTAACAGAGACAAAAAATACATAAATTAATGATAATGATTTGAAACCATTTAATCATTGGTCAATGGTAATGATTTTGTTTTTAAATTAATAACCATTGAAAATTTTTCATTAAAAAGCATTACCAATTAAGAAAATAATGATAATGTTAAAAAATCATATGCATTATTGATCACTCATTGGTAATGAAATCGCCAATTAATTAGTCCATCTAATTATTTACTCCCATGTATGACAAACATTGTATTGTATTCTGCTTATTAAAAAAAGAATAGATTTTTTTGTTACTGGTTTATAGTACATTTTACAACTGCGTGTAATTGTTTTGACCTTTAAATGGTAAACAGCAACTGTATATGAAAGTATATCTTAGGAAAACTACTTCTAGTTCAAAAGCAATTTTTATAAATAAGTGTGAATTTTTCATAAAAACATTTTCAGGACTTTGTAGGGAACACTGGAAATGTTGCGATATTTTCAGTAATATAGTTTAAAATCATAAAATTTTTATCAAAAATAAAATAATTTCAATACAATATGGTTTCTTTTCTGAATAAAATGAAATAAAAATACCTATTTGTAAGTTTTATTTTTCTGTCTGTCTCCATTTGTCTATGTTCACATCATGCAAAAGCTACTCCTTGGTTGAAATGTAGAATACTTTTGTTTTGCAACAATAAACCATTTCGTACAGAAAATACTAAAAGAGTTCTCAGTATATTTTATTTGTAGAAGAAAAAAAGAAATTTTTCTATATTTAAATATTAAGAATACTGAAAATAAACAAAATGCCGGGTAACAATCAGATTATAAATTTCATTTTTGTTTCCACATTTTGTTGGATTGCAATGTCAGTATGTTTAAATACGTTGCATAACCTAAGAATATTGTTCAAATAATTTTTAAATTTAATCGTATGATTTACTTATTAAAAAACATTCATAAAATAAAGGTTTGAGTTTTGTTTTTATAACTCACCTGCCTCTAATTTTTCTACATCATTTGGAGCAAATCTTGCTTAATTAACTAATTCCAAAAAAAAAAAAAAAAAAAAAAAAAAAAACCAATTATATGTAGGGATAGAGAATTAAAAAATAAGAAAGTTCTCCATCGGAAAAAATGGCGCTCACCCATTTTTTCCTGTCCTTTGAGGTTGTTATAAGAAAGTTCTATTTTCAATATGGTCAATAAGGGTATCATTTAAAAGCTTTGGAAGTAAGAGGTCTTTAAGAAAATACTAAAATTTGTAATAATTGTAAACCCATTAGGGTTAAAACATATGAAATCAACCGAAAATATTAACATTTTTGACCTCATCACCCCCAAATTTGATAAGATTTTGTACACATGATCTATGGATCGGCATTGCCAACTTTCAGACATATAAATCAATAAAAATGCACTCAAATGCATTAACACAATTTTTAATATCTCGAAAAGTATTCATTGTACGTTAATAACGAAGAGCTCATTTTACGGACAAAAACATGCTCCATTAAAAAAAATTCTTTGGAATTTTCGATCAAGGATAATGTAAATAAAAAAAGGACTAAAATTTCCAAAGGATATATCTCGAAAATCAATATTTTTAAAAATCTCAAAAAAATACATGTTAATTCTTTTTATCTTTTATACAAGTCTGCCAAATTTTAATGTGTAGTCTTTATTACAATATGAGTTATTAAGAAAAAAAGCAGGCGAAGGTTTATGTTTTGAAATAATAAAATTGCACAATTTATTCAGTATTTAAAAAAAAAAAATATGCCATTCAATTCAACATTTTGCTGTAATCCTTTTAAAAAATCCGGTCACACTTGGTGCAATAAAAGTTTAAGAAAACTCCAAGAATGCATGCTACAGTGTACTAAGGATAAAAACATTACGATCTCAAATAAAATTTGTGGGAAATGTAGAATAAAATTTTTGCATCTGAAAAAATCTTATAAATCTAATTTGGAAGAAGGTTCAGACATAAACGAAATTGTAGATACTTTCGATGACATTGCGTCAGCCACGGAAGAAGTTGCTATTTCAAAATTAAACCAATCTTTACCGTATCTGGAACAATCGCCGATAAAAAAGAAGAAGTTACATCAAAAACGGTACAGAGATGCAAAATGCAGGAAAATAACTGATTCGATTAAAGACAAAATTTTCCACAGTTCAGTACAATCAACTTTGCATATGTGCCCACAATCCGAAATAAGAGAACAATTAAAAGAAAATCCAGCTGCTAACAATTTTACCAAAAAGCTGAACAATACATAAAATTGAGGAAGAATTTCTGCTTGCAAACTGTATCGCGCGAAAAGTTAAGTATTTGGGTGAAACAAAGGGTGTGATGAGTACGCCTAACCCAAAACTGGGAAGTCCAATTTCGCCAGTGACAAGCAGTTTAGTAACATCCTTTGATAAATCCGATGATTTCAGCTAGTGTATGCCCGGACAGAAAGATGTCGTGTCTGTTTTTGGAAATGGAACTAAAGTGAGGAAAAATAAAAGAATTTTTCTTGGAAACTTAAGAGAAATGTACGCCTTAATCAAGGAACGACATGATGGAATAAAAATAGGTATTTCCAAGTTTTGCCAACTTCGTTCGAGGAATATAATTCTAGCAAATG
Organism: Cistogaster globosa; assembly: GCA_937654795.1. Classification (NCBI taxonomy): domain Eukaryota; kingdom Metazoa; phylum Arthropoda; class Insecta; order Diptera; family Tachinidae; genus Cistogaster; species Cistogaster globosa. The sequence continues at coordinate 27,383,488 of OW569405.1, read as the reverse complement.
CGAGTGGATCTCATAACAAGTGTGGTTGTACAAAGCATCAAAATGTGAAGCTAATGGTTAATGCTATAAATTAAAAAAAATTAACTGCTGGTGCTCCGAATTATCAGCTTGAATGTTACAAAGATTGTTTGAAACAAATGACATGCATTCCATCTTTTTCAAAGTGTCACCTACGTAAATGTAACAAGTGTCCAGGAATTGAAAATTTAAAAGCAAAACTAAATCAATTACTAGAGCAAAATGATATTGATGAAAAAACATATAGACAATGGGCAAGTGTAGATAGGGATAATTTGGAGACCATGATTAGCCAAGCAGACGTTTTTGTGGATTCCCTATGTGAAAAGCTTGAAATTTTACTACCTCATTCATTTATTGCAAAACAGCAGGCAGCATAATGAGTATATAGCAGTTTGCGATTTTTCAGAAAATGCTTCTCCCAGGCCACTTTATACCCAACTGCTATTTATTTCAAATCAGATGGAAAAACACCACATACAAACTTCATAATAATATCTGATTGTCTTGTACACGATGCTGTAGCTGTTCACCTGTTTCATCGCCACCTTAATGTATTTTTGAGAAAAAGTTTAAAACAGCCTCGAAGAAAATCACGTATTTTTCAGACGGTAGTGCTGCCCAGTTTAAAAATAAAAAGAACTTTATCAATTTATGTTGTCATATGGAAGATTTTGGATGTAATGCTGAGTGGCATTTTTTTGCAACAAGCCATGGAAAAGGCCCAAGTGACGGTCTTGGAGGCACCGTTAAGAGAGAGGCACGTGGAGCTAGTTTACAGCGTCCATTACAGGGTCAAATAACTACTCTTAAACAATTATATGAATTGTGCCTGCAAAATCTTTTGAACTGTAATTTCGAGTTTTTAACTCTAAAAGACCACGAAGAAGAAGCACAGCTTCTTCAAATTCGTTTTGAAGATTTTCGTACCATTCCTGGAACTCAAAAGCTGCATTCTATTGAACCTGTGGATAAAAAAAAAACAAAAGTCAAGCGTTACTCGGCAGATGCAGATTTTGTAATTGAAATCCTTCAGAAATAATAAATATGCTGCAATAAAGTGTTTAATAACGATAATAATTATGTTGTACTTTTTATTAAAGGTTAAGCAATGGAGGAAAAGAGTTTAAGCAAAGAAAATTCGATAAAGTTCCGTTACATTTGATTTGTTCTTCTTTTTGTAGTTTGTCAACTTTTTGTATTTTGGTACATTTCATGAAATACATAAACCTTCGCCTGCTTTTTTCTTAATAACTCGTGTTGTAATAAAGACTCCACATTAAAACTTGGCAGACTTGTACAAAACATAATAAGAATTAACATGTATTTTTTTGAGATTTTTAAAAATATTGATTTTCGAGATATATCCTTTGGAAATTTTAGTCCTTTTTTTTTATTTACATTATGCTTGATCGAAAACTCCAAAAAAAAATGTTTTTTGAATGGCGCATGTTTTTGTCTGTAAAATGAGCCCTTCATTATTAACGTACAATGAATACTTTTCGAGATATTAAAAATTGTGTTAAGGCATCTGAGTGCATTTTTATTGATTTTTGCCAACTTTGAATGGCCATAATTCTGAAAGTACAAGAGCCAGGACACTGAACGCTTTTGTTATGGTTAACTTTCCGTTCGTACCGAATTTCATCTAATTCGAAATCGGTGCGGTCAACTCATTGGTTGATTTCATATGTTTTTACCCATTAGGAGCCGATGACAGTTTTATAAAATTATAGATCGTACTAATTTTTCTGTCACCGCAATATTTATTTCTTTGATAGGAGCTACTTTACTAAACTAGATTTAGATACATGGTGAAGGATATACAAGACTCGGTTTTATTTTAATATTAATTAAATAGGTGGCATAAATATAAATGCCCTTTAAAACCTTAATACGTTTAAAAAATTTATGTAATAATTATCCTGATATTAAAAGTAAGATAGCTACTGAGAACTTTAAAGAGCATAGTTTCTCAGTCAATGAGAACTAAACCAAGTCCATCCCGTTTTTTAAGTATAAAGACATCCAGCTGTTGATATCTTTGCCTTCACCAATACGAAATATTTGCGTCTAAATTTTTTTCAGGCGTTGTTACCAATCTTTATCGCTATCCTGTCATTCTCACAATTATATACGTTTGCTGTCGACAACTTCTTTCCTTTTAATTGAAGACGACATAATGTTAAAATTTTAATTTCGATTCTGAAGGAATTTGAATTACTGCTATTTACTTGATTTGATGATATCTTGAAACTCTTTAAATATTTAATGTAGACTTCCGCATATTTACATTATAAATAATACAAATGAGATGATTGGCAGGAGCTTTTTGATAGTGATATAATTTGTCATATATAGTTAAAAAGTATTTCACTGGATTTGCGAAATAAAAAGTAATAAAATTAAAAAATAAGTAAATAAAAATTGGTTGCCGGTGGTTTTTCGGGATGTTAAACTTTTACAATTACACCAAGTACTTAGACACAAGCAAAATTATAGAATAAACTTTATATAACAAATTGTAATATATTTTAATTTATGCTTTTGTATGCTGTTTTTACATGTTGTTATTTAGCAAAATGTTGCTGCTGGCTGTTTTGCTAAGTTGTCTATCATCCTTTGAGTGGAGAGTGATGCAAAATTTCTTTCTATTCTGCTGCATGAAAATGCATTGCAATTTATCTTTCAAGTTTTTAATTTAACAGCAATTAGAAGCTTTAGCAACAACTAGGTAGACGTATCATAATCTCACAAGTTAAGTTCATGTTTATCTTAAGTATTTGTAATTTATTACATATACATATTTAAATTAAAACTAAGGAACATTAATAAATTAAACAGTTTACGACTTAGAAACGGCTGCAAACAGATTTACGACAAAGCTGAGTTTTAGAATAGAATTATTATTTTAAAAAAAGCTTCTCTAAAGTCTTTGTAAATGCATACAAGATGATGTTTGATTCTTTCTAGATACAAATGTTGAGTGTTTAAAAAGATATTTTCTTTTTGTGTAATTTTAAAGATGGAAATATTTTGGAAACACATTACGGGTCTTCATCCTCCTGCAAAACGTTGAACAGTAGAATGCAAAATGAGAAATGTATGTTAATATTTCTTTAACGGCACTTTAACATTAAAAGATAGTGTAGGTACTTAGAAAATTGCAGCGATTAAAGTACCTTTTACACAAAAAAATATTTAAAATATAAAAAGAGACACATGTCATTGCTCTTTTACAAAATATCAACAATCTAGATAAAATAGCAAATAGAGCAATTATCTTATTTTAAAAATTAGTTTGTACATGTTTGCAGGAGTGATTTAGTTTACGAGCACAAAAAAAATAACCACAAATCAAAATAAATTTCAAAATGTTTCGCCTTTTAATACTAAAAAAACGCAATGTACATATGAACATGCTCCTAGTTAATACCCGGTTGAGGCCAATAGATTACAACAACTGCAGTGGAGTATATTTTTTGTTTGTTTTTGTTACTCTGTATTCAAGTTTTGTACTGCTTTATACAATAGGCTGTGGCAATGCATATTTTTTTTTTAACACGTACCTGTGTGTGTATACTCGTATTAATTTTTTTATTCATCAGTAAAACAATAAGTAACGAATTTGAAGTAAGATATAATTTCAATAAGAACCTTAAAGTAATATACGGAATAAATATCTGTTATAATCCAAAATATTTTCTACAAATCCAATAGCTCTTAGCTGAAAGAGTAGAATTTGAAAAGTATACACAAGAATACACAAAACTGTTTAGGGAGATGCTAACATCCAGAAGAATTTCACCTTTTCGTCTACTATGCTCGTATTTTGTATAGAGGGAGCACAAAAAAAAAGGAACAATATTCGTTATATATGAAAATTAATATTTAATATTTATTTGTATGAGAGTAAGTCATGCTTGCATATCTATTTTTGTTAATATAATATATGCTGGTGACGAATGCAGCAATAAAGAAAATGTAGCATTATATTCTGCTGGTGTTTCATTTTCCCGTTTTTTTTTTTTTTTTTTTTTTTTTGCAAACATTTGCCTACTGTTATAAATAATTTTTTTTTCTCTTATTTTTTACAAATTAGAATAAAAAGTAACTTCAGCCAAAATTAATTTAATTTCATTTTCTAGTGATTTTCTTCTATCGAGTTAATCGAATTTGTTCCGCAAGTAAATATTATACTGTTGTCATACCTTTCGGTGAAGACTGTCATCAGTAGCTGTCAATTTGGCACGTTCGGCGAGTGCGAGCGAGAGAACATCATTCATCAGTACTTTTCAAAAAGAGGTTTATTAGTAAAAACGACGCTTGAAATAGATGTTCTTACATCAAACAAATGAAAATTTTTCTTGATTTAATTTCTATTTGTTTATATTGAACTTTTACAATAAAAAATATTGCTATTTCTCTTGCTTATTAGACTAATGCAGCAGATGAAATTTGTACAAGGTTATAAATAAGAATCTTACAGTAACACATTTTTGTTGTTTACAATCTGATTTTGTACCCATCATGATAGACTAATTTAAATTATTTAGTATTAAGAGGAACTTTTTTGCGTAACGAGCTTGGATGAATATAAAAAACGTATTTATGAGCAGATTTTTAAGTATTAAGTGTTTATATAGAAATTTTTAAAACAAAATTAAAAGTTACTTTACAAAAAAATGAAGGTTTTTGATTAAATACTTATACATAATTTTAAATGTCGCACCAACCATATGAAAACAAGGGTTAGTTTTTATTTTTTTATCGCATTTATTTATTTAAAGTTAATGCAAAAATCTGAAGCTTTATTCATTTCGCTTTAAGAGAAAGATATATAAATTCACGTGTGTTCTGTAGGGCAAGTTTGCATTATTAGATACACGGGTCTTCTTTTATTCAAACAAACAAAATAAATTTAATTTAATTAACCAAAAATTAAATAAAAATCCAAAGGTTTCATATAAAAGGTTTTGTCAATAAAAATAAGACTCTTTGACAAAACGCGAATTATATATTAAATTATTACACTCACATTTTACATAAAAATACGGTTACTTAGATTGATCCCATTTTATGCAAATTACAGAGATATTTGTATTGTTAATACTTAAGTAATTTCTAAAATATAAACTTTAATTTAAAAATATACAAAAGAAAAATATTTTCTTTTATTGCATAAGAAGCTTTTTTCTGTAACCCTATTATAGCCAGATATCCCTTTTTTGATTAACCTGCTTTTATTTTTCGATTGTAAAAGAACAATTAGAAAATTGGTGTGTAAGTTTAGAGGCAATAAATACACCAAAGGGTAAAAAGACCAATAGTTGGATGGGAAATTACGTTTCTTATATTTAAAACGGTACAAATATATGGATTTGAATTTAAATATTTTATTCTTATATATATATTCTTATAAATTTATATTTATTCTTATAAATTTGAATTAATAAGATAATGTAAAAATTTAGTTGTTATGTATTTATCCAGAGTCTAATTTGGTCAAAATAAATTGTAAATTTTAGTTTTCTATAAGACAATCTTGACTACCAGTAGGTCTTTGTCGAATATATGAAACTTTTAACCCAAGCGTATTTTCGATCTTGAACTTTTTACATGTTTCACTTAGTTTTGCTAATTTAGTATCAAGTAAAACTTTTTATTAACCCTGTTGTTGTTTCTTGTCAGGATGAACTTTTAAATTATTTCTGCTCCACTTGCACATTTAGAACCTGAAGGTATTTAAATTTATAATTTTTTTATATGGTCACTATTTACAATTACCAATCGCTTCTTTTGTAACAGCAAAAATGGTTTATACTGTACTTACGAAGTTAGGAAAAAAAAAGAAACAAAAACTTCTTTTAATTCTTCCTGAAATTTTTATAAATTATTAAAAAATTAAGAATGTGATATATTTCTAAAGAGAAAATGTTATTATTTAATTTAATATTTTGTAGAAATCCGAGGTTTTCTAGTTTATGTGGAAGCTATAAAGCATAATTCTTACCTTGTAATGATTACAATTTTTCTAAAGATTGGAGAAGTTTTATTACAATCAGATAAAACACCTGAAAAATGGTTAATGTTTGAACTAAACCACATTCTGAGTGAATCAAATACTGCTAAAAATTAAATGGGACTAAAAAGTAAACAGGGTACAAGCAAATAACTAAATGTTTGGTGTATACCTTGTCACTGATTTATTTTTACTAAGCCAGTATTTTGCAAATAAATGTCCTTAGTCCGCTGCCGTCTCTAATTTATACATATAAATAAAACACTCTAAAAATTACAAAAAAAAAAAAAAATAAACTAAAAACACTTCGATTTCCACTGATGATAAATCCTTAACTAAAGTTCAAAAAAGCTGTCTAGAAACTTCTTGAGGCGTACGCCACCAAACGATATATACGTCGCCGTCTTCATACAGCTTTACTCACGTCTAATTTGATAAAAGTAAAAGTAGTCAATACGGCGTTAATACTGGAACAAATTATATTACTTTTTTGCAGAAGATCTACACAAAGTTTAGATTATCAGCTTCCATTTCTTAATCAATCCAAATAGCTGAGATTGTGGAATCCAGAAATAGAAGATATATGAAACTTTTCACAATTCGTACCTGCAAAAGCAGAAAAAAGGTACAAATAAGATTTGTGAAATTTAAAAATGAAAAAGGAGTTGGAAGATATTAAAAAATGCCATAAAACAGTAAGTACAGGAAAATAAACATTAAATAGCCAAATGTTGGAAAAACCAAAACAAAGGGTTTTTCTTAAATAGATGTTTGTAAAATCTATAAGAAAGGGATGTTTTTGATAATTACTTTACTAGATTAAAGTTTTCAAATATTGGAAAATTCAAGGGATTTAATGACACCTTATATTAGTGTTAAGATTCTTATGAGAAGTATTTAAGGCATACTTGTTAAAAATAAAACTCAGTATATTACAAACATTAATATTGCGAACATCATATTACAAGAATATTTATTTAGTCGAAATGTTAGTAATCTTTACAACTTTTGTTTATTTTGTGCTTCTTTAAGTCGGCCTATTGTGACAGTGGTAATAACCAAATAAGTGTCAGTGTACCAGTATAAAAAAAATTACTGCTGTAACGTTTTTTCTATAAAAGGGCATAGCAAAGTAAATGAAAATTTGAGACCTGTTAAAGACTGAATGATAAAGTCAGCAGGACTTTAGTCTTAAGCTATAAAATAATAATAAGGAGTAATGTGGATGAATTAGTTACAAATCCAAGTGATCCCGAAGACCTAGAAGACGATTACGCTTGGATAATACTTTGACCTCATTAAATGAAAGTTTGCTGTTTGTAGGAGAAACCCATGTCAAAACAAAAAGGTTAAAGGAGAAGCATTACCCAAAGCCAAAGCTAACAAAAATCGGCAATACCTTGAAGCAAGTATTGGGAGTAGAAGCAGAAGGAGTAAACGAGCCTGAAAAAAAGATGAGTCTGAAATAATTTCTCAGTTAAAAGATGAATTTAAAAATACAACAAGGAGCGTAAAAATTCAGATCCTGACTGTTTTACCATAAAGTTGGTCTATAAGAAAAGTGCAAGAGAAATTTGGTGCTTCAAATTTTATGGTCAAGAAATCAAAAAAGTTGATAAATGAGAAAGGCGTTTTTAGCACTCCGAATCCTCGACTAGGAAATACAATTCAAAATGAAGCAGTAAATATTGTAAAGAGTTTTTACAATGATGACAATATTAGCAGGTGCTTACCTAAAAAAAAGACTGTAAAGCAAAATCCACACTAGTAAAAAGTAATGTCTAAAACGGTTACTTCTTTGAAATTTGAAGGAAGCCTTTGCACTGTTCAAAGAAAATAATACAGAATTAAAATTTAAAATTTCTAAATTTTCTGAGCTAAAACCAAAAATATCATTTTAGCGGGCGCCAGTAGAAGTCAAAATATTTGCGTTTGCTCAATTCATCAAAATGTTACGCTTATTCTTCTTGGAGCTAAGATGAGTGAATTAAGTGCTGATCAGGATTTCGATCCATCTTCGTATAAACACTGTCTTTAATGGATAATTTGCAGTACTCAATTACCTAAATTTGTTGAGTGGAAGTGCGAAAACTGCCCTGGCACATCTTAACTAAAGAGCAGATAACTACTAACCCATAGATCGTTCCACACTTGAGACATTGATTAAATCAGCCGATGATTCAATCGATGAACTAAGAGCAATGTTGCCAGTTCTCCTCGCACATTCTTTTGCCGCTAAAGAACAAAGCAAATTTCTTGATGAACGCAAACTTGTAGTGATATGTGACTTCTCTGAAAATTTACGCTTTTTCCTACAAGATGAAAAGCAGAAGTTTCACTGGAAGAATTTACCGGCCACTATTTATCCAAAAATTGTATACTTAAAAAAAAACATAAGGTAGTGAATCATAAGAGTATTGTGGTAATTTCACTTTTAATGTGCTCGCAAAAATCGATATTTTTCTGCAGATGGAACAACATATAAACTTTCAAACAAGATGAAAAGCGCATCACTTCAAAGCATTTATTAGTCATGAGATCTTAAAAAAATTACAAGCTATAAGCTTAGAAAAAAAGCAAATGCTATAAAAGGCTCACTTTTTGTTTGTTATTGCAATTTTATGTTGCAACAAATAAACGCATTGGTTCTTTTAAAATCGTAATCTCTTTAAGTATACCAATTTAGTAGGGAAATAATTTATATAAAAACTTATTCCATTAGTAGTGAATTCACATACTTCATATTCCGGTTTCAAATACTGAGAATGTTTTTATTCTGCTTTGGCAGGTACGAATTGTAAAAATTTTGAAAATGTCCATGAACTTATTTGTTAACAACTTAAGAACTTCTTAGATTGCCAAATTGAAACGTTGCATATATTTAAAGCTGAGATATTATCAACTTTACCGTTAAATAACAAGTTACCAGAGCAGAAAACCTAAACCTTCGCCTACAATATGTTCACAAGAACTTCTGTAATGTGTAATTCTGAGCAGGTAGGATTGAGAGAGTTTTTACGTGATGTGAACACAGACAAAAATTGCATAAATAGTATTTTGTTTTTAATTGATTTGTTTTTAATTTAACCTCAAAAAATGACCCCATTACAATTTTATTGTATGAAAAGATGTATGGAGCTAATACTTTTACCGTCAACATTTTTTACGCTGACAGTATTTCAAAATTTTTTTAAATAAAATTAAAAAAGGTAAAAAGGATCTTTTTGATGTAACATTAATGTTCTGTTTTTTCCAATTATAAATATTTGGAAGAATTTTTTTCTCAAAAAAGAAGTAAAATTAATACATGAAGATTAGCGTTGCCCTTAGTGTTTATTTAAGTTGTAGATATATGAATTACATTCAACAAGTAATTTCTATACATTATTCCCTTTATTTGATATTCAGTTGGAAATTGTCATTAAGTAAAGATTCATAAAGAGTTTGCGTTATAAATTTTAAGTTTCAAATAGATTTTAAATTTAATACAAATAACAACTCAAGAGCTAAACGTTACTTAAGGCAAAAAAATTTTTACCTGGCAAGTCCTATTTTCATTTTATTTTTAGTGCTTTTAAAACCCAATTTTCAATTAACCCAAAAACCCAATGGGGATTTTTCTTTATATCTATTTTATGCCAGAAAGCGCGTCTATGGTACAAATATATTTTTGGAAATGTGGTAACAAAAAATTTTATAAATAAATATGCTTTGCTTATTTCGGTAATAGATAAAAGAAAAAGTATTCAAATAACAAATTTTATACTTATGTATGTGCTTCACTATTAAAATAATATTGTTTAATTTTATTTTTATTAAATAGAACAAATTTAGTTTAGCACGGTGGTTTTAAATTAAATAAAAAATTGGCTGGGGTTATAAAAAAATTTAGTGTAATTAGTCCTATGAAAGTTTATATTTTGCGGATCCCTAATGATTTTATATACAATTTGCAATTTTATGAAATTCCAAAACTCTTTGGGCGAATATGGGTTTCATAGAAAAGTTTGCTAAATAAAATATCAGGATACTGACAAAAATATGCTTAATAAATGCAAGTCCATCAAAAAACAATTAAATATTATTTAGCTTTTTTTAATTTTTAAAACATTGTAACGTTGCTAAACAAATTCTGCGCCTTTTTAGAACAAAAATATTTTATTGCACAGGAAAACATAGAAATACATAAATTCTGGGGTATTTAGATAATTAGATATAAGGGCTGAATTTTATTTTTAATATTTAAGAGTCTAAGAGGTTAGTAAGTGGTTAACAACTTAATTCGATAAAATCTTTTATGATATTTGTTGTCCCATAACGTCAAAAAGTGCTGGAGATATCAAAAAATGCATATAAAAACTTTGGGAAGAGGAAACTTTAATACATTAGGTTACCGCCGATTTTTCCACTTTGCTTTTGTTTCTTCAATTAACTTTGATAACCAGGGCAAACTTTTTATTTTTAAACAAATTATCGTAATAAAATTTTTGTTTTTGGCTTAAAGAAAACATTAAAAGTTTTAGCAGGCTACTAAGCGTTTAGAATATTTCTATCTACACCATTTTAATTCTCGTGAATATAATTGTAGATGATAAAAATCACAGTGCGCAATGTCCTTATTTTTATATTTGATTTGTTGTTTATAAGAAAAACAAAAAAATATATATATAAATAAAATAAATCAACTGTAGGACGAAGCACAGCAACTTAATATAATAAAACTTTTTCCCATTAGGACTTATTATTTTGTTTTTTGGTGTTAACACTGTTTCTTAGTGCCTTTTGCTGTCGATATACAGCCTGACAACTTTTGTTGACAATATTGCATTTAATTTGTTCCAATATAATTTTTTTCTTTTAATGCTCAAGAGTATTTAAATGGAGCATTTTCCTGCCTCAAGTTTAAGTTTAGAAATAAGTAAATGTTTTTCAATTACTCTGGCCTTTCGCGGCTGATACACAAACACGTTAATTAAAAATGTTTAAATTTGTCAAATACTTTCTATTGAATAAAATATTTAGTTCTTGTTAACAGCAGGTGTCAAGTTTGCCAATTTTTGAAATATATAAAAGTTAAAAGGATTAAGAATCCAATTTAAAAAAACACTAAATTCGTTAAACTTAAAAACTTTAAGAACAGTTACAAATCGAAAAACGATCTAAAGAGCAAAAGAAATTACCAAATTAACAACCATTTCATAAATATAAACAAATTAAATTAAGTTAAAGTGCAGTCAGGTAAGACGAATAAATAACCCAAACAAGCGTAACCACTATTTTTTAAATTAATTATTCAATCTCTGCTGAAACGTACCATTACGAATGAATTATAAGCGTCTTATTTTTCCCAATAATTATTTGAGAAGGAAAACATTTTTAATTAATTAATTTGAACTAAAGCTTGAACTACTAAAAAATCGAGCTCGACATTTATCTACGTACATATCGTTAAATAAAGAACCTAGCGCATCATTTAATCAAAAAGCAGTTGAATTGTGTTTTAGCTGAAAATAGCCGGTGCGAAATAAATCTTTGTTTTTATTATAGGTTTCTGCTTAGGGAAAATACATAATAAGAAGCTTTTTTAGCTGCTGTGGTACAGATGTTGGTTCGTTGTAAATTAGGAAACCAGAAGTTAAAAGTTCAGGTCACATCAACGCCATAATTGTAGAAACAATATTAAGCAGGGGTGAATAAAGGTACCTCTGAAGTGCATAACAGTTGTGGCAGAGTTGGTTAAAGGAGCATGGTAGAATGAAAAGTCTTCATAAATTTATTATTATTAAGAGGTTTAACATTAGCCAATACTTTAAATAAATTACTCTTAAATTGACCTTGATTTTACTGATAACTTCTTGTTTTGAATTTTGATCCCCAAATGAAGGGGGGAAGTTGTAGAAGCCTTAAGTAATATTCGTTTGTTCACTACTCAGAACATTGTTTTGTCCTCGTCGAATTACTGTCTTTACATTTCTCTTTCATTCTTCTAATACATCTCGTGTAGCTAGTAAATTTTCCGATTTCTTTTTTTTTGTTATACGCTTGTATCATTGGGAGGAGGACGTTCCAATAAGAGACGCAGAGGTGACTTCGTGAAGTAAGCTTAGGATGTCAGCTATGAATGCAGCCCTTCGCTGGCTACCATCGTGTTCGTGTTGCTGCGTAAATATTTCGTACCTTTGCTGCCAAAAATTAACATTTCACTTTTTGTTTTCAGAAGCTTAAAAATAATTCTTAATCTAGGCTTTTACAACGATATTTCAATTTGTTTCCTCTCCTTAAAAATCACAATTGAAAAAGGTGAAAAAACTTATGCAGATTGCGCGTAGGTATACTCAAGTCTAAGCAATCGACATTCGTTTTGCCGGTAGCTTTTTAAAGCTCAGTCGATATTTTTACAGCCTCAGTCGACGTTTTTTTCCCGATTGTCTAATCTCATTTAATAAATTTTTAACTTTTTTAAAAGTGTTAATTCCTTTAAGTGCCTTGTACTTTTGGGGTTATTTGTGCTAGTACGACTAAAACGGAAGTCAGTAAACCACTTTTAACAATTTTAATTAATGCGGCAGCCTTTAGATTATTAAGCGTTTTTGAGGTTTCGGCAATGGTTTTTTTAGAAAAATATTACTTATAATTAAGTTTAATTGATTGCTTTTTTATATTTGTTTCGAACCAGGTTCGCAGCACCTTTATTTTGGGTAACAACTTTTTCTCGACATGCCTTCTAGTGCTTTTCAAATTTATTCTTGTATTTTCTTTCTAAAACGTCTAAGCAACTAACCCTTAATTTTCTATGTTAATCACTATCACTTTTTTATTGCACAATTGATTCTCTTTAAAGTGAATAGCTTCAGGAAACCATAAAAATTACCATAATTTCTTGAGCTTGTATTAAAATTGTACTTAAGCAAAAGATAATGCACCTAAGAGCAATTAACTTTTAATGAAAAACAAAAAAAAAAACTGGCTATTTAATTTTAAGCTCTGTGAAGGATCAGAATACATTGTTAACTTAAAACTGATTACAAGATTTGTTTCTTAATTGCTTCCTCTTTGCAGCAAATTGTTTTTGTCTCATCAAATTAAATATAAAAGCAAAACACATTAAGGAACATTAAATTATAAAATTAATATTCTTGAATAAATTATTAAGGAAGGTTTACGTTTTACTTATAGAAAAAAAAATTAGCTAATTGGCTTAACTTTTATCAAAGGTACACAATTTAAAACCTTGTAAAACAAAAATTGGGAGACATTTAAGCCCTTAAAGGGCTTAAGGATAAAGTAAGAATGATGAAGATAGATTGACTTTGCGGCATCAACTTAAAAAGGTTCGCTTATTGCTGAAGCCTTTAAAAATCATTTAAATTTCAAATAAAAAAGTTAAAGTTCAATAATCGGCTATGACGAGATTTTTCATACTATGTTTGTAAAACTAGTCTGGTGAAGTAGCTCCTATCAAAAAAAAAAAAATAAAAAAAAATTAATTATTGCGGTAACAGAATATTAAAAAAAATTAAGTACGATATATAATTTTATATAGAGTTAAGCATTTTAAAAAAATTTTATTATTTCTTTTGAGTAATACCCATATTAACAAATCTAATTTTTTTATGAAATTTCAGAGGCCCATACCTTGGAAAATATGGACTAGCGCAAATATTTTCACGTGATGTTTTTTTTTTAGTTTTTTATTCCTCTATCGCTCCATTTAATTGTTTTTTTTTTTTTTTTTTTTTTGATGGAAGTTACTTCATTGTTCCAATGTTTTTGAAATAACATATTCATCTACTCTTTAGATTTTCATCTTTCCTTGCATAACGACAACATTTTTGAATAAAAAAAAGTTTTTTTCATCATTTAGAAAGCGAAAAAAGTAGAACAATGTAAAATTCATAGGTTTTTCAACCGAATGATATAAGATTTTTAAGAAGCGACTTATAAATTTATCCGTTTATAAATTTTCTTATTGAAGATTGTATAACCTAGTTAAACGTTAAAATCGGAAGAATTAACTGACTTTTGTAGTTTTTTGTTCTTATTTGTAAGAGCTAAAGATTTTTTTCTTAGTGGTAGGTATTAATGATTAGGCCTATATGGAGGCTAATTTTGATACGGAAGTAGGCAAAATATTCTTGAAAGCTGTTACCTACTGTTCGTTGTGCTCTTGAAAAACAAGGCTTGGAACACTCCTATGATTGTAGAATATTTTACGCTACGCAGAGAAGTAATCTACTGTTTAGTGTCTACAAGCAAAGCTTTTTGGATTTCACAACGTTCGGATGAGCAGACTTCAGCTTCAGATATCATTAAAAAATAGCTATTAGACAAAAACTTTGCACTAACAGTATCCAATATAGGTTTCACTTGTTTATTTTTCTTTGTTTAACAAAAACGGATCTCTAAAATATTGTGCTGATCTCCTACATTTTCGATTGCGGTAAGAGATGATAAATTATATCCTGTATACTTTTACAACGGTTTTTGCTGATAAAGCAATGTAACTTGGGATCGTGAAATAATTAAAGAATTTCTTTTTTTTTTACAAGATATGATAGAAACACATCATGTAAATCTATTCAGTTGCTGCAAGGTACTGCATGAAAATAAGAAATATTATAAATAAGTACATAAGTGTAAGCAGTTCTTTCAGTTCTTTTTTTGTTTTTATTTTTTTGTTTGTTTGTTTGTTGATTGAAATTGTTGAGTAAGTAAAAATTAAGTTTTGTTATAGCACGTTTTCTTCCTAACGTGCATATGATCTTCGTAAATTTTATACCCTTGACAAAGAATTTGTAAAATTTTTTTTGGCAAACCAACTCACAATAAAAATGTAAACTTAAGTGATACTTTAAAAATGTATACAAACGCAAGTTCTTATAAATATTTTACCTCATTTACAAAGTATTTCTTTTGTATACTATGTACATTTATACAAAGTAGTTAGTTTCTATGCTTGTCTATCCAAAATTTTTAGCAGCCCACGCAATATTTACAAATTGTTACCAGTTTCTAGAAAACAACTATAGGACAGCTAGACAAACTTTAACTTGTCTGGATTGACACAGTGGTTGTGGCAATGTCGAGACAAAGTAAACTTTTAATTATTAAGATGATGCGATTCCTGCTTAACGCTTCAATTCCGGAATTAAATAAAATTATGATTGCGCATAAATTTCATTTCTAATAATAAAATAGGTACCTTCAAAGGTATTTTACGCAAACGTGGTGGACTTAAAGGGACTATCTGTTTTAAAATCGTAAAAAGATTTTTCGAATCTCTTGATAGATTAGAATTTTTGTTCGCAGCGTTATTATACTTTGTTCTTGTCTCTCTGCAAAAAACAGTTAGAATAGAAAACTTATTGTTTTACTTTATTTAATTTCAAAAATGTTTAAAATGCTTCAAAAATGTTTAAAATGCTGACATTTTTTTTTTTTTCTTTTGAACACATAACACACATGTTATGTATGTATATGTTTATACAAATAACAAGCAAATTATCGTGTTTGTAAAATGTATAAAACATTAAACATTTCTGCTATAAATTTTTATATAATTAAAAGTGTGATATATGTATGTATGAATTTTGAAAAATAAAATCTACTTATTATTATATACATTGTGGGCGTGCAATTTATATTCTTATCTTGAATTTTATTTATTATTATTTTATCTTAAAGCAAGTAAAAGCTAACTTATTTAAAAACTGAAAGAGATGCAACATGCACAAGTATGTTGAACATCCAAATGCTACAGCCTCAAACACCATAAATGATCCTGGCTGCGTTAGTGGACTGTAAAGTATTTTAAACATTCCTAAAACTCAAAAACTACATTCTTGAACTTTGATTTAAAATTTTAAAGACATTCTTGCATTCTTCTTTTTGTATGAATTTTTAATTGTATAGATATGATTGCGATGTAATCAGTGCAAAATAATGAATGTAAACAAATAGCAAAGTGTCAAAAAATCATACAAACTTTTATGTTTAATTTCGTTTTTCTGAAAAAGTAATACTTGTGTATTTTTTAATTGTCTTCTTTTGCAAATTTTTTTGTGATTGTTGAAATTAAAGACATATTTTATACAATTCATTTATTTTTATTTTAAATCAATAAGTTAGGCGATTCACAAACTGCTGTAATTTAATGGTTGTAAGTTTTAATTATAAAGATAAATAAAAAGAACTTTTTTAAATGTTAGTAGAAACATACGAGGGCATATATTTTAGATATATATTTTAATTTTTCTAATACATAATTTAAATAACATCTTAAAAGTGTTATTCCTGTTGTATCATATGTTTGCATAGACATTAAATTTCAAGGTATATCAAATCATTAAATGTCCCTTCAAAGCACGCATATGTATAAGTGTATCCTGATTAGGTTTTTTAAGAAGGTCGAGATCAAAATTGTTATCTCTTAATTTTGTTATGGTGAGAAACAATAGATAGATAGAAAATGTATAAGACCCATGTGATTATCTCTAAATATTTTATATAGTCTGTTCTCATTCGTTAATACATTTCTAAATAGATTTTTATCATTTAACCATTTTTAAGTCTAACATAGAAATAGAAATAAAGAACACAAAAATACATTTTTTTCTATGTTTCGCAAATGGTATTGCGATTAAGCTTTAGCCAAAGTAACATACCTGACTTGCAACAGGTTGTTTTTGAAAATAATATTTCCAAGTTTTAATTTATTACTCTTTTTAAATTAAAATGAGTCATCATAGTCTTTGAAGGCGTTTTGTTAACGTTTCGATGTAATCTGTAAAATAATTATACGAACCTGTATTTGGGTGTAGACTTAATTTTTTTTTCGACAAATTTTTTCAATTGAATTAATTATTGTTTTTGAAAAACATCTAATTTTTTAACAATTTTATTTCCTGTTTCCTGAAGATGCCACCCGACGGTGTGGCGAAATGTTGAAAGAGAAAAGAAATAAAAACTAATAAACAATATTTTTATTTTTGAAAAACTGACCTAGTGCTTGTTTAATTATAAAATAAAATTACTATAATAAAGGTAAAAAAAACATTAACATTTAATATTGAAAACTAATTTAATAAGCTATATTATATGTTATGGCTTTCTTTGATTAATTGATTAATGATTTTTAATTTACCTCATTCATGATAGGCAATAGTGGCTGTTCTAAGTTAAGTGTAGCACAGTGTGAGATTTAGTCAATCTAGCATCTCAAAATTAATTTTTATATGAAGTTTTAGAGATATCAACTTCAAATTTGGCACAATCGTTAAGGAGATTATAAGCTTCAATATGGTGAAAGGTAACTAGTTCCAACTAGTGTCAAAGGAGACTAGTTCCGAACTATCCTAAAAAACACTAGTTGGGGACAATTTATTTTACACATTTATATTCAAAGTTTCTTCTTTTTTTCTCTTCTAACTTAAACTTGTCGATATATTGATATAAGTACCCTCATACAACCATTTCTATAAAATGCTTCAAGTTGCGAACTTTAGTTTTCGATGATTCTTTGCAAATGAGAAAAACAAAAAGTTTATGTTGTTTCAATGTTAAATTTATTGATATCTAAAACATAATAAATAGGAAAAACTAAAAAATTCAACGAAAGTTCTTAATAGAATGGAAAATGTTCAAAATAAGATATTAATCAAAAACCAAAATAAAGAAATTATTATTATTATTATTATTATTATTATTATTATTATTATTATTATTATTATTGTTATTATTATTATTATTATTATTATTATTATTATTATTATTATTATTATTATTATTATTATTATTATTATTATTATTATTATTATTATTGTTAGTATTATTATTATTATTATTATTATTATTATTATTATTATTATTATTATTATTATTATTATTATTATTGTTAGTATTATTATTATTATTATTATTATTATTATTATTATGCTTAATTCATCCTGAATGGCAGGGAACGGCTTAAAAACCTCATATTGTGCATCTATTAATCTTTTCACGGTGTGGTCTATTAAGGATTGCAAATTGATTTCGGCATGTGTTTCAGTAACAGTAACAAGGCTTGGGTAGCACAATAATTTTGATTGCTTAACGAGGTAATAGAATGGATACAATTTCGGACAGTATGGTATCGTATGCAATCGTATTTCACGGTATTGCTCAGTTAATAAATTTCCGTCTACGATCATGACCAGTGCTTGATCTGGTGTAAGACTTTTCTTTTCAGTAATGCTTACCCTTGCTCTTTTTATAGCTGTTCCTCTCGAAGGGGATGCAGCCGACAACTCTTTGACAATGTTTGCTGCGTCTCTTAATCCCACAGGATCTCAGATGCATTGCGGTAGCCATAGTTAATTGTTCCGAAGCTACATTTGATATTAACTCTTTGCATTTCCGTTTTTGTGTACTCGAAGCGCTTTCAGCAAACTCTTTTTTTCACCTTCCGCGTTGCGGTATTTGTTTTGAAGTTGATGGTGCATGATCAAGAGCAAAATCTACAGCAGAAATTTTTGAACTTAGCCAAATAGCATTGTCATGCATAAATCTTGCTTTACCACGGTGAGATTTGCTCCATCGCGATTTAAATTGGAAGCAAAGCTTTTTTATATGATCCTTAATTAAGGTATCGTTAACATCTTTTTCAAAAATTGATAAAACGTGCTTTTCGACCGCTTCTGTTTTTTTCGCATTTCACCTTGCTCAATCAAATCCAAAATAGCTCCTCTCGCGATATTTCACTCATACTAAAAAAAGGCAAAAAATGGGCAGGATTTTATTTTTGAAATTTATTTTGGGCACATTAACAAGGATTCTGCTGGCATTCCCATCACGGAACTCCGTGGGACTTGGAAGTTCTAGTCTATCAAAGATTTGAAAGCTTTAAAATTTGTCTTACCTTTTAGCTGGTTATAAAACAATTGTTTCAAAATACTTGAGTGCAAAAATAAATATTGTATAAAGCAAAAATTTTAAGTTTAAATAATAACCTTCAATACCAAAAATAAAATAGGAAAAAAAAAAACAACTCACAACTTCGACCTGATCACTCAAACTTTTGTGATCAATGCAAGCTTGCAAGTCAATTTTTGCATGCTATGCAATTGAACGTGTTTGATAGCTGTTATCACGCCAATAACATTTTTTTATTCTCTGTTGTGTTTGTTTTCGTAACAATTGGGGTCTCTTCTCACGTAAAAAAAATGTGAGCAAGTTACGAAAACATTTTTTTTTCGAGATGCCAGATTGATTAAATCTCACACTGTGCGTAGGTGAAGTGAAACTTTATTTAACGTTGGAAAAACACATTTTTTTTATTTTTAATTGTTGTTTTTATGTTCCATGTAAAGTTTCACCTTGTTTAAGTGTAGTACAGAATAAGAGCCCTACCATTTTTTGGTTAACAATTGCTTTACCTTAGTAATATTTCAATAAATGTTTTGAAAATCCAAAGCTTGTTTCTTTGAGAAAGTATTTGCATTTTCTAAGAAAGCATGTAAAATGTTGTCAGGGATATAAATGCTTTCAAATTAAAACACAATTCTAGAAGACACTGACCGTGCTTGAGTTTAAATAATTTAATTTAAAACGTGCAGTATCTATTCCTGGGGATTTCAATCAACTGAAATACAGAAACATTTCGCGGAAAATATCTCAAAAATATTTCTTAAACAAAAGTGATTATTGAAAAAAATACATTTTTTGTTATTGTTTTATTGTACATTTTTCAATTGCGTATAATTGTTTTGACTTTTAAATGGTTTTTGAAAGTATATCAAAGGAAAACTATTTCTAATTCGGAAGCAGTTTTGTAAAAGTAAGTGTTTATTTTTCATACGAACATTTACAGGAATTAATAGAAAAAACGTGGAAATGTGATAATTTCATTAACGTGTTTAAAGTCATTAAATTTTTATAAAAATTGAAATAATAAATCCACTTTTGTTATTTTTTTAAACTAATTTCAATCAAATACAGCTAAACAGCTTTATATAAATATTTTGGAAAAGTTTATATTATTGGTGTAGATAGTAATTTTATGCAATACAAAACATCTATTTTTTATTTTACTGTCTATGTTTCTATCAAACAAAACCTTCTGAATGGATTTAAATAAAATATTTTAGAAACTTGATTTAAATATTGAATACTCATTTTTTTTAGAAATAAATAAATTCGTATAGAAAATAGAGCTACAAATATGAAGGCTCCTAATTTTAACAGTATAATGGTACAGTTGTCGGCACATATTATTTTTGTGGACTAAAAATTTTTAACACTATTTACAGAACCTTGAGATATATATTTAAAAACACATTTTTTTTTTAAATTTGAAAATTAGAAGTGACACTGAGACGAACTCGTGGGCATTGCTAGTAATAATATAAAATAAAATTTACATACAAATTAATTTCATTCTCTTTTAAATCAGATTAGAACATTTAATAATTTACATATATATCGCTCAAAATTTTAAATTTTCTGGTTTATATGTTTAAAGTATATAAAAAAATATCAGCGTATTTTGTTTTTGTCAACTGTTGATACAAAACAGTCTAAAGTTTTTGTTTTTAACCATTTTTATTCAGGTCAAAAGCTTTTTTTTTCGATTTCTGAAAAATTAAGATTTTGAGTTGAGTCATTTTTTAATCTAGGTGTGCGTTATGTTTTATTAAAATAGAACCTGCTTAAAAATCAGAATAATCATTTTCTTGTAAATAAACAATAAAAGACAATATACAATACTATAAGAAGAATAACAGCTACAAAACCAACGGTTAAACAGGGACAGCGACAAGGCCAAAATTTTTCTAACTTTATATACAGAAAACAGGTGACACTAAATTATCCTTACTGCAGACTTGCATTGTCGTTGGAGGGGGACAAATAATGCTGCTAAGATAATACTCGCAAGGCTATACATTTAAATTAAATGTCTTTGCTATGTGTCGCTTACTTTAAGGTACTATAAATATTTATTATTTTTAAAAATTTTTAAACTAACGAACTAACTGATATATCTTATTTTCAGCAGACATATATCATAACTTTATGTACCACTTCTAATTTTAGAAGTTAAGGGGCCATTGCGACTACAATATTTGACATTAATCACCTACAAGTCACTAGAAATATCATTTCTTTTTTGTTTATAAAAATTAAGTAGATTCACCCATTAGTACTAAACTACTTCTTAAATTTAAATGTTTCTTTGAACTTTATAATTAATATTCTTTTCTTATTTATTAAGCACTAGGTCAAGCCTAAAAATAAAAATATTGTTTTTTTATTTATTTTTTCAATACAAATAAGTCATAAGTTAAAAAGCAGGCTGTTGTTGTTACAATATACACTATTTCTTAAACAAGTATTTTGTAGTTAAAAGGTGTATCAAAATTCCCATTTGATTTGATCTTCATAACAAACGTACTGCCAAAATTCTATAATCGTTAAATAAATTCGGTGTATTTATTGTTTTAAGATATAAAATCTATCTTTTAAATACGAAGCGTTACTTTTGGGAGGCGTTTCCAAGCATATTCTTACACACGCATTACACTTACATTTTTTTGAAAAGTTCGTGAAGGCAGTAGGCTGTATAATGATAATTTTTGTTGGTAACGATGCTAAAAATCTTCTCATTTTTTTGTAGTTTTGTAGCCTAAAAACAATTTGTTTTTAAGCAGCTGAAAGTCATATCCCTGAAGGGTGGGTTTGTTTTGCAAAAAAAAAAAAATCTATTAAATGCTATTTGATTCCATAGTTTAAATCTTGTAAAAGGTAAAGTACTTTAAAGGGCATATTTATTCTACTAAATGTGGTACAAAAAACTGTAAATGAAAAACTTTATACATTTTTACACATTAACTTGTGTTATTCCTTGAACCAGAAACAGTAAATAACATATGTAGAAAGGAATATGAACGTTTTTTTTTTTATGTATGGGCTTCTAAAATAACTCTTGTGTGGTTTTTGATGTTTGTAAATTAAAAGAAAAATGTTTTTGGCTCTTCTTAAAATTTGGATAAAGGTTTCGAGCTGGCGAAGCAATAGGCGAAATACTTATACATACCAGCGTTTCCAATTAAATTGCAATTGTATTTGAAAATTTTATGGAACGTCTTTGGACGTACATTCTTTTACTATATATTCATGAAAACTCGTAGTATTTGAACCAGAAACAATTAGCAAATAACCTCAGGCGCGCTATTTTTAACCGTTAACTGTTAATATTGCACGGTTAAAGATTTCGACCTATATCTTATCTTATAATTTCTTTATTTACTTTGGTGAAGTTGTAATTTTTTGTATCTGGTTAAGCAGCTAAATTCCAATATATGTATCGGTTTCAATTTTTAACGTCCCCCTAAACTTTTTTTTATACGAAATACGAAAGTTTTGCTTATTGACGTATATATTTAATCAAAAGTGAGCTTAATCGCTAAAAAAAAAACATAATCAACGGTAATCTCGTTTTGGCTCAATTCACGGTATCTGAAAGTGGTTTTTGTTTGGCATCAGTTAATTCATGTTGAAATGCTTCACAGAAAAAACCTAAGGCAATGAAAAGCTGAAAAAGTAGCCGCCAGCTAAAAAAACGTTTAGAATACAGTTCTTTTCGTCTATTAAAAAACACCCTTAAGTGAGCAGAATCTTCTGTAATTTTATCATGGTGGCAGAAGATGTCATATCTAGACTCTGAAAGCTTAAAACAGATTGTAATAAAATAAATAGGTCATCAGAAAGTACCACAGCCTAAGAAGTGGCCGGCAGAGTTTTATGAACTGTGTTTAGTTATGTTGCTGTACATAACAAATGTATGCTTACCATTGTATTTTGTGGATTTTATCATAGACATGTAGAGACTTTTTGAGTAATACGTACAAACGAACTAAAGATAGGTGCTTAGCATGACACAATAATATAAAAATATTTTGTCACCTTTGAATGCAAAAAAAGGTTTGGGATTTTCATTTATCAACATAATTTTTTTTAAAAACATTGATTGGTTTCGTAATAAAACAAACAATCTGAAATAGTAATGATTGTTTGTTTTTGATACCTTACTTTAAAGCAACTTAATAGTTGACACTTTTCTTTTAACCTTTGTTTCATTGTAATTAGAATAGCCCTGAATATACTAACTTTAACTTTTTGTTTCAGCTATATATGGACGATGCAATATGATATAAACATATATAAATATTTCAATTGCTTTTTTTTCTAATTTTTCCTAAATTTGTACTGTCTTTTTGATGTTATTTAAAAATCTAATTCAAAAAAAATGTGTTATCCAAAGAGAAAGGTTTTCGAAATTTATTTCAAACATCAATCTGCAATTCTCTAAAATATTTTAAACATAATTTGGATCATTTAACGATTTATAGTCAGTTATTTTTTGTTTCTTTTTCCACAATATTCATTTCCGATCCCATAAAGTGTACATATTTTGAGTTCTTATGCATAACGAAGTTGATTGTGCGAATTCCGTTGTCCATTCGTGTTCGCGTTAAGCTCTACTTTGCCAAGGCAAATTTAAATACACAAAACGATCAGTTTTAGTTTCAATCATTTTTCTATTGAAAATCGTTAAGATTCTTTAAGGTAGTGGATAAAAAGCCATGATTGCTATAATTTTTTCTCATTTTTTTAACTTTCGTTTGCATTTGTTTTCTGTTTGTTTTTAAACAGATAAATTTTATTCTGGGAAAGAATATTTTCTGCCGATTGATATTTATATATGGTTGGTTATTCATATATGGTTAAGGGTATATAAGATTCGAAATAAAAAATATAGCACTCTTACTTTAATTATTTCTCGGACCAGCACTCAGGGAATAACTCCTATTCAATTAGTGTTTTGTGCCAGAACTAGAAAATTAGGTTATGGAAAGAAGGATAGAGGGCGTTTCGTTTGTAGACACTCGATTTGAATTTCCCCATATTAAAAGTGATGGGAAAGACCTCTGCAGGAAGATGATTTCACATACGAACTGTTCGGCGTAAAAACGAATTCTCTCTGTAATAGATTAGCTCACAGAAAAAATCGTATTGTTTGCAAAACGTTTGGATATCGCGATCAAGATAACTATTCTTATTGGAGCATCTTCTATTTGGGTATTGATTACACAGTAAAGCAAAACCCAAACTGCATCGATGCTTAATAGAGTTAGAGTTGGTCACTAGTGAGCACTTTTCCCGGTGGAGTAACTCCAAAACAGACTTTGGAGCACCGGCTTATACATGAGAAATGTATGAATTTTTCAGTTTTTATTTTTCTTTTTTTTTTTATTTAACAAAATATAACAAAGACTGGAATTATTTAAAACATTAAAATTCTAAGTAAGCACTAGTAACGATTTTAGCAGACTTGTTAGTATTCTGGAAAAATTGTATTGTTATACCAATCTAAACCAAGGTTGGTGTGAGCAACGTTGGTGAGCGATTTTGAATGATTCTGCTGAAACTATTTATTATCAATGTTTAATAATAACGACGACAAAATTTCTTTCATAACTTTTCTTATTTTATTGGGCGAAGTTTTAAATGTGGTGTGAACCTAAATATCCTTCCTTATTTATTCCTTTATTTTAAAGGTTGTTATCACTTAAGAAACCTTTAAGTCGATGTACACTATACATATGCTCTTAAACATTTTATTTCTATTACACCTATCGGATAATTGAAACATCTTTTGTACCATTTGAAATTTTTACCATACATTTTCTTTTATACCGACTGGTAGCAAAAAGTAAAATAAAAGTTTTAAGCAATTCAAATAAAAGTTTCTCATCTAGAAACTTTACAAATGCGTACAGATGCGGAAGACGTTGATGACAGTATATTTTTTTTTATTCGCTTGAATCTAAATCAAACAAGGTACTTACTGTTGTAAACGCAAAAGTTTTCCACTTTCATAAATGAGAACTCACATTATTATTTTTTTTTTGCGAATATGCAAAAAGAAGAGCTTGTTAATGATATCATCCTTACACTAATAATGACTTGTTTGCTTTGCTTTTTCTTCTTGTATTTACTTGTATTTTAAACTTATAATTGATACTATTGTTGCTGAATTTAAAACTAATAGCTTATACTTTAGTTGGAGTTAAAAAGTTAAATAACCAGATGTTGTAAGAGAGAAACTGTTTTGCGCTTTTAAACTTAATTTGCTTTTTGTGTCTAGAATATTGGAGGCGAGTGTAAATATCTTGCATTTAAATTTGAGATACAATATTAAAAGAAAATATCATGTTTTCTTCTAAAAATTAAATGAAACTTTAAGCAGCAAATAAAAATGCTTAGCGATTTAAAAAATCTAGTTATACATAAAATATTATACAAAAATTATCCTTTATATTTTCTTAAGTATTTATTCTGTACACTTTAAATATTTTATGTGAAAGGGTTAGGACTCAATAAAAATTTAACTTGAATCATTGATCTAGTAATTCTGGCATCTGGCAAAACATATAAATATGTCTCTTAGTTAACTAAATCAAATAACATTTTTTTTTCAATTTCAAACGTGGGGCTCTTAATATATACCAAAATTTTTCTTATAATAAAGCTCTGATTAATTAATTTCTACTCATGATCTCTAATTTACTAAATATGCTGAGCACGGGCGCATCCAAATCACAGTACAATGTGACTGGTAAAACTCGAACTAACTTATAATTTGAGAATTCAGAACGATAGCAATTATTTTTCCTTATACTAATATTTTTTGTGAAAAGTCTGATCACCTGTTTAAAGATGATCACCGAAATATTGGAAAAATAGATAAAAAATCCAAATAAAAATGATTTATTTGTTTTAATTAACAACTGACCTACAGCCAAAATAGAGTTACTGTATTTATAATAGTTTATAAAATTACACTTACATTATTAAACACAATAATATTGAATATTTAATGATTGAGTTATTGAACAGCTATGTGCTGATTTATTACAGTTAAGATAAAAAAAAAATACAACAAAACTGTATAAATTTATGATATTTTTAAAATATCAAAAATGGGGTCCCCAATAAGCCTAAAAATTCAAAAAAATTTAAGGTGCTGTATAAACTTTAAAAACTGTTCGTTGATATTTCAGATATGGCGAAATTTCAAATAATTCATTGCAAATACAAAAACATCTTTTAAGACTCAATGCTATTGACAAAGTAAATGTAAATACTATATGTAAATACTATATAGTCAAATTCTATTAAAGCATCAAACAATTACTTATATTATTTCATTTAATAAAAAGTCATTTTTTACATATAATACAATTTTTTAGTACAAAGTGCTTTTTGCAATTTCTTTTCATATAAAATTTTGTGCGAAAATTTGCTTAAAATTATGTCTACCGTATTGAAATTTTACAAACGTTTATTGTGCTTTAAAAATAAGAACAAAAAAGAATCATTTGATCAATTTTTAAATACAGCACACTCAAGTAAAAAACCAGATTACAGGTTATATTCTTTAGAAGTATATTTCGTATTTATTTCGAATGTGCTTGCATTTATTTTGCTATATCACCGCATTTCCAAGATGCAATATAAATGTGCGATGTCTCTTTTACTGCTGTTTTTATTATAATATTACATATATCAAGTTTTTCTTTTTTGTCTAAAAATTTTTCTACAAAAAACAATAAAAAAATATAAATATTGAAAAAAGAAATAAAAAATATAGCTAACAAACATCATACACTTTAATGAAAATTTAAAATTTTTTAACAAAAAACAATATATGTAAAAAAAATGAAAATTTGTTGTTAATAGGTGCATAAGAAAAGTTGCAAAAAGATGTAGCAACTAAGGAATTACTATAGTTTTGCTCGTAACCGATTTTATTTATATAATAAATCACATATGATAAGGATCTTATGCCGAACGCAAAAAATTAATTTAATAAAAACAAAATAAATGTTAGAAATAAATTTGGAAGTTGTATTAAAGAGAATAATTCTCAAAATTGTCCCTATTAAAAACGACTCTACTCTATTTGATATTTCGAGCTGAGAATAACACAATTTACTTGATACTGACGACTATGAAAAGGTAATTGAAATTCGCAAAATCGAACTTTAATAAAACGTTCGTTTAGCAATAAGAATCTACTTTTACTAAATTTTTTGAATTCTGTATTTGTAAGAAAGAAAATAGTTTTTGCACTAATATTAACAATTTTCTAATATATTTTAAATAATTTTCTAATGTATTAAAGCCAGAAATTGTCGAAATTATTATTATTATTATTATTATTATTATTATTATTATTATTATTATTATTATTATTATTTTTATAATTATTATGGTTATTATTATTATTATTATTATTATTATTATTATTATTATTATTTTATTTTATTTTCTTTTTATATATATAGGTCAACAATAAATTTAAAAATTATAGGGTAAAAATAAAACGACCTCTAAGCGAATATATTTATCTATCATAAACTGGGTAGAATTCATTTCCCTTAATATGTCATTGAAGATAGTGATTTGCTTGTAATAAAAAATATGTTAAAGCAATAATTAACTGTGACACTAAAAGTCATGATTATTTGTAAGTATGAAATTTTTATACTGACAAAAATAGAAATAGCTCTTTAAATCAGTGAATAAATTTTCGTTAATATACACTTATGAGATATTATTTTAAATTTAAGACATTTTTCATTGTTTTGAGGAATAATCAAATCTTTACGGAAGGAATACCAAATCGTTGGTCACACGTTTAAATTTTTTTTAATAAAAAATAATTTTAATAACTTTGTTTTCTTTACATTGTTTTAACACGGTTTGGCAACAGAGTATAACGGTTTTTTTATCTTCTTAAAAGTACAAAAAACGTGTTAAGAGTGGTCAACTTGTGACTGACGATAAATACAGGCTTCAGTTATGCTCATGGCTATGTATTTTAAAAACTTGATACCAAAAATTCCTTAAAAAGGACTATATAATTCTACTTAATTTATTTAACAATAAGCAAATTAAAACGTAAGGTATACCAAAAATACTTTAAAGTGGCAGCATTAAAATAGCACCGTTTAGTATAAGACTCCTAAAAAATTTAATAAACACACAAAATATATATATACTTTTAATTGTTAAATTTCACACATCTTTTCTAAAACTATTTAGTTTCTGTTATCCTTTGAAGATGAAAACATTTCTATGAATTTTTCCATAATTTTTTTTTCTGTATCGGTGATAAAAAGTTTATCCAGTGTAATAAAGAGTTATTATTTAAGCATTAATTTATGCCACATCACAAAATAAGTTATTCATTATTATTTTTATAGTGAATAACTTTTTACAGGATTGATTTTCGTTTTTCACTCAACGATAAGTATTTTACAACCGTTATTCCAGTAAGCATAGCATGGTGGCATACATTCTGCATCTACTTAACCTGTCGTCTAAGATATGAAAATGTTTAGTTTATTGCTTTCATTAATGTATTATAATGCAATACATTGAAAAAATTAATTGTAGATACTTTTCATTTTTTAGAACTGTTATAGTATTTGCAATCGTTAAAGCGAGCCAAGAAGAAAAAACATAATTTAAATAATTTTGTTTTCCCTTTTCTAAAGATAAAAAATACTAAAAAATATTTATATTAAAAAAAAAAAATTATAAAAGAATGCCACGAAAAGAAATTCGAATAAAAGCACCTAGAAATTCTTAGGAATGCAATTTCTAAGTGTGTTACACTCTGCCAACTTTATTTTATTCCAATTATTAAATATTTTCTCTTATTATACACACAATGTTTGCTTATAAATATTCTTATCATAAAATATCACCAGTAAACTATGATATAGAAATAAATATTGTTTTTATAATTTAGGCCCAATTACACAATCGAAACCTCATAGTAGATAGCAAAATATTATAACAAAATATAAGAAATTTTGTAGATCTAAGGAAGACAAAAGAATCACATATACATATATTTTCCTACTGAAGTATATGAGAAAATTCCAACAGTTGGAAATTTATTTCAGTTATTTGTTATTCCGTTATTTTTATGCTCAAAGAAAAAAGTATTTAGATTCTGTATAGTAAATTAATAATAAAGGATGACACCAGATGTGTGAAATTCTATTTTATGATGTTTTTTTATGAACACAGAGACAAGCATTTATTTATGAAGTAAAATAATAAAATCAAACATGAGATTGTAGAAAACGCTCAACTAGTGTCAAGATATCACAATGTAGCACAATGATAATTAATTAATTGTAACTATTTTTTTGCGTTAAAATACAGATAAATACGCAAACAGATGCAGGAGTTACTTTTGATTAATTAATCTAAAGTGTGCTATATTCTGCTGCTAGTTATATATGACTGCAGATAGTCTTTAATGCAGATAACATTGTAGTCCTTATCAGAGGTAAATTCCTTTGCACGGTAAGTGAACTCATGGAATCCGCATTAGGCCATCTACTTGCCTGGGCTAGAGAAAAAGGTCTAGGAGTAAATCCTAAAAACATCGAATTGGTTTTCTTTACAAAAAACATGCGAAATTTCAGAGTTCCAGACTCAAAGCCATAATGAAAACCTTTGCAAGGAAATGGGGTCTTAAACTGTTCATTGTACATTAGATGTGCATAGCGATGATCTGGTCTATTCTGCAAAATCCAGAAATCGTTTGATGGGAGATGGTGGACACATTATATTGTCGAAATACGGTTAAAATTCTAAGTAGAACTGAATGGAAGAAGAACTCCTCCGTACTTCGAAATGATGAAGTCTCAATTTTTACAGATGGCTCTAAGATGGACTGTCACTGGATCGGAAATCTTCTTTGACGAACTTGAACTTTTGAACGCACTCAGTCTAAGTTATACCTGTACAGTTTTCCAGTTTGAAATGTATGCTATCTTGACAATGGCAAATAGAATAAGGAGAACTTGTAAGGATTTCAAAGGCTATTTACATTTGCATGGTTAGACTGACTGCCATTAAGGCATTTTATTGGAAGGTGGCAAAGTCTTGATGCGTACTGAAGAGTACTTAATCTCTAGACCTATTTGAGCGACACCATGTAAGAGAGGTTTGGGTTTTGGGACATCTGGAAATTCTTGAAAATGAGTTGGCTGCTCAATGTGCGAGAAACGAATCGAATGGGGATAATACAGATGCACAGAGGAACATTGAGACCCCCTGATGGAACTTGCAAATAAGCTAATTAATCGGTTCTCAGGTGGTCCTCATTGGCCAATTTTAGATTGTTGAAAATGTTTTTTTCCTCATTAAACAGGGATAGAACGACAACTTTACTAGCGGTGAGTACCGCGGAAGCTGTCTGTGGGGATGTAACTTAACCTTATCTTACTTTTACCTAAAAACTTTATATTCCTTTATAGAACGGCCGGGTGTCTTTAAAATTATATATTTACACATATTCCATAATTTCGATTAAATTTGAAATCGTAAAATCAATAGGGATAAAACCTTTTGAAAAGATGTGCCCCAATGATAAAATTAACATTTTTTAAAGTTACAGATGTATATTTTCATAGCATTTAAATGCAAACAGAAACATATATTTTAGTTCCAAGAGAGCAATAGCTTATGTAAGCAAATTTTCTATTATTTAGAAAATATAATTATTAAAAGCAGTTACAAAAAATAATAAAGATAAAATTAAAAAAGGCTATTTTTATCATTTTAATTATTTTCAATGGCATAAGGTATCTTCAACAATTTTGTAAAAAAAAAAGTTTCAACTTTGTATTTCTGTTATCAGATGTTACGTACATATAAAAGTTTAAGTTATGAACCATACATTTTCTTGTGAAGCAGGCAGATTAAAAAAATTAGCAAAGATTTTATATGATATGAGAGGTCTTTTTTTTAGATGGAATTAGAATTGCTCGCCTAAATTAATTTGTAGAAATTATGCATATATATTATCAAATATTAAAAACAATAATAATATTTACAGCTGCCAAACATTTTCAGGTTTTAAAACAAGTGTTTGAAAAAAAAAACTCAGATTTAATAATTTTTAATAAAGTATTTAATAGAATGTGACAGAAATATTTGTTGTTAATCTCATGTCAACAGTTTTGTTTCCCAAAGTAAAAAATTTGAACACACTTGAATACTAAAAATTACTTACTCTTATGTTATGTAATCAAATAGGCATTTAGATTAGTAATAAAGAATCAAATTACTAATTTAGTTAATTAAAATTATGCGTACTATTTGGACAAATAGTAAAAAAGTTTCCCAATATTCAATATCTCCCTAAAATTTTTTATCACGGCTTAATTAACTTTGAAAACTTATTGACACAAACTCTTTTATTATCAAGGATTTGAAGTTAATTTCTTATAGTTCAAAGCAATTTTAAACTCTGATACATTGTAAGGGTTCTATATAAAATTTAACGAAGGATTACGAACGATGTAAACTTTAAGTGTAACTTTTGAACGTGAGTTAAAGAAATAAACGCAACAAAACTCTTAATTTATTAATAAACATTAAGGTACTTCTAAATCTTCTGTCCCAATACATATATTTTTTTATGACTACCGGAGAGGTAAAAACGAGATGATGACAGAATCATTAAAATAAAGAAAAGTTTTTTTTTATTATTGTATAACTAGCTTCTGTTTTCTATCTCTACACAGAGCATCGTATAAGAAAAACACATAAAACTGAAATAAAATTTAACACTGGTTCAGATATAAAATATTTCAGTAATAAAACTGTGTTTTTAGATGAATGGATTTACTAAAAAAAATTCTACAAATCTTTAATGTTAATAATGTCTAAATAACTAATCATAAATTCTACAACTATCGTTAGTTACAGTTTAAATTGAAAATATTGTTTTTGCCAGACCTTCCTCCAAGTTTTTTAAGTATCTAACAGGACACTTAATATTATTCCGAAGCTAATTTAAATAAACAATGATAATAATTCACCACTTTTACATATTTATGATCTAAACGTGTTTTTTTAATGTTTTGCGGAGATGATTTTTGCGAAATAAACACAAAATCATTTTTTTAGGATACATATATTCTTAACCAAGCAAGGCATTTATTTACTTTAAAGTTAGGTCATAATCCGTGGATTTGTTTGGATAGCCAGACAAAAGTAGCGGATAAGCTTAACTACTGCCGTGCCACTGGCATGGGAAATTTTGCTTAAATACATATGTCCGATAAGAAGTTTCCAATTAATTTCAAAAGTATTTTGTCTCTATCCCACTGTGAACAAGTGGTCTACAAAGTTTTAAAAAATGTTTTTTGAAGTCTTTGATGTTAAACCAAAATAGTTAAGCATGCTACTCTCTATCTTAACAATTTGAAACAAAAATGCCATTTATCCCTGAAAATATAAAAAAGCTTGTAAAATGTATAAGTACACAAATAACAACATGTTGCGTTTTATATTCATTGTAGCAGAAAAAGGAAACGCACGTGTTTGTCACACACCTCCAAACACATGCACATATTATTATTTGCAAACATTTATATTTATAAAAACACCACGAAAATGATGTCAAGTTGTGTGCAAATACTCCTTAACCTTGTGAAAATTCCTAAAACTAAGTGATTTAACCATTGTTTGGTCTCGTTTTATCCAATGCGACACCTAGATTTAGTTTGATGGATGTTTCATTAGAAGCACCTACCTTACTAAAACCTAGAGTTGCGCTCCAATATTTACGGCAAGATCACTCTTTTGTTAGATTCTATTGCAATAATGTAATTTTGTAATATGTGGAGTAGCTCACAGTCAAAGCGTGCTAATACTTTTTCAAAACCGTTTTTGGAGAGTCCAACGCTACACCATTTATTGTTTGCATATGTTGTTTATATATAAATGAAGCGCAATTAATTCATCCTTTACCATCAAGGCTAAAAAAGATCATCAAACAAAAAGTAAGATGGTAAGCACGAATCACACTCAAAGTAAAAAACTTTATTTATTTATTTTTTATAATATCATAATAATATACTCGTATATCATAAAAATATATAATAATATCATCATATTATAATATCATAAGCTTTCAGATTTTTGGGTTTTCAATTAGTTCAAGATTTTAAAGTTGAAACATGTGCTACTGTGTTACTTTGTAACTTTTTTACGTGATAGTTTTGCTTTTTTGCGTATAGTTGTGTTTGCATGTGTTTGCATAAAAACTAATAACATATCAATCATACGTCTAGTACACAAAGAGACTTGGCATTGTATTGCTCTTGTATAAAAGTATAGAGCCTGGATTATTTTTTTTTTGCGTAGTTGGGAAGTTCTATGATATCAAACGTATATTTTCATTTCTTGCTACAACTTTGCCGATTAAAAATATAATAATAATAATTTAATTGCCATGGTACACTGTCCATTGTTTGTATATTTAAAGCATGGACCGCAATAGCTTCTTTATTCGACACCATATAAAATTTTTTAAATTATTTTCCAATTCTTATAAAAAATATTTTGCAATTAAAACAAAGCGAAACTATAAAGTGTGTCTATTCAAATGTCATGCTTAAATATGTATTAGAAATTATTTACGGAAGTTGTTTTGTTTTCAGAAAGGAATTTTTTCAGCATACGTAAGTATAAAGTTATCAATTGAGTCCAGTTAAGTGGATATTTAAATTTTTTAAGGATTGAATGAGTAAATATAATCTTTTTTATGCTGCACATCGTTTCCCCTCAAAAGTTATATACAAATTAGTAATAGCCTTATGCGTTGGCCTTACTAACAAGATCGCTTCGTGAATTTTGCTGATACTTCAATTGTCGTGGTTATTATCATTGTTTTATATGTTTTTTACAGGGTTTGCAAATAATGACTAAATTAACAAAATCATTAAAAAAATCAACTTAGCATAATTCGTATCCAAATTTATTCAATGGCAAGTAAACGTGTAAGACCCTTTGTAAATAAAAAATTATATTTATTAATTAATAAGTATTTACTTTGATTGTTTTTTTTTTAACATAAAGTTTGTTTAAGAGTTAAGCTCACTACGGTAGTTCGTTAGATTTGAATTAAACACAAAAAAGGGGCTTTTGGTCCTACTGCCTATTTTATAACTCTAGAAGACCTTCAGTCAACAGTACTTGCAGAATTTTTTCAAAGGACACAAAATAATCTGAAATATATTATCATCATTATTATTTAAAGTTAATATAGGTCTATTGTGCTTCTTTCTTTAAAATATATATTTTTACGACATTCCCATGAAAATTTGTTTTTTTAAAACTTAAGTTTCATTTCATTAGATTGGGAATTCATATCCATGATGCCATTTTGCCGCTGCTTATATAGCTTATTAGTAGATTCTACCCCAGTTTTGTTTAAAAATTTAAGATTTTTATATCTCAAGCCAAATTGATTAAATAAGGAAAATATGCAATCAAAGAACCAAAAAGAACTTTTTATACAAAAGCACAGTAATAATTGAGTAATTATTGTCATTATCCTTTAATCTTTTAAACATGTTAACAATGCAGAACCATATCTGTTTAAGTCTTTATTTGCATTAAAGGTTTTCTGAATTATGTTGGCTATGAATGCTTAAACGCATAATAAATGCGATTTAAAATGTTTGCTTTCTGTTTCGTCTCACACCGAAGAGGCTTTTTCTTTATTCTGTTGCCAGTAATTGCTGTTTAAGTCAGATCAAATCCAGTTATATAGTTTTATTAAAGTAAGTGTAGAACAAGCAGGATAATAATTATATTTTGTGTACTTTAAAACGACTATAACACCTTTTCAAGTTCTCTTATTTTTGTTTGTTATTATTTTTGGTAAACTATTATTTTCTATTTATCTAAAATTAAATTTTGGCAAACAAGTATTAAAACTAAGGTGGTTAAGGCCACTTAATACCTAAAGTCTAAAATATTTAAATATTTTAACATTTTATTGCAGCATTATGTTGTATGCAGCATATGGCATATGAAAAAAATGAGGTCGTTTAGTATAACAACAAAATGTAGTACAGTGGAACCTTTATTTAAAGTTATATTAAATTTTATAGAAATAAAAAAATCAGACACGTGAAAGCTGGAAAATAACTCGGAATAAGGTAGGATACGACTGATTTTAGCTCGTAGATATGACTGCCTCTCTAGTATTTGTTTTATCTTAGCACTTCCAAATATGGAACTGTTATGCTATATGACTGCATATTGACGGCGCGACACCTACGCGAGTAGTAGTCCCAAACCTCAATTTTAAGTCTATGAAAATGCAAACTAATCTTGCGATTTAAAAATTAAATGAGTCAATAATGTCTGAATAAATAAATTGTGCAAAAATATTGTGAACAAAGTAGTTTTGGGACACTACATTTTTGTGGCATATTCTACTTTTCAGATCTTCTTTAGTTTGCATTATGCATTTTTAAATTTTTATACCAACCAAAAAATATTACTGATATTACTGTAGGGTATGCTAGTTATACATTAGAGAAACCATCATCAGGGAAATTATTTTCATATAAAAGCAACACAATAGATTTGTAGGCAATATATATTTCACACTGTTAACATGTTTATTATTTTGCACTTAGATAACCGAAAAAAAGATATTTAAAAAGCAAAACTGGGAAAAACACAAAATGTTTTGTTAAATTCTTAAAAATGTTGTTTTTAAATATTGGCTTTAGTTCTATATTACATTAAACAGTGCTGTAATTATTTAAACCGCATATTAAAATTTAATTATGTAGATTCTTAGAAAAAGTTCAACCAACTCTTAGGTGAAGTTTATTTAGTTAAGAAGACAGAGGCTGATTTTTTGTTACAGAATTTTTTCTTCTGCCATAAAAAACTTTGTTTGTTTTTATTACTTTTTTAGAAACTTTCTTGATGTCAATTAATTCATGCTCAAAAACATTATGAGGAATATTTCAAAGTTTGAGAATGTAGATAAATATATAAAGATTACATAATAGTCGTTCAATAAGTCATGTGAAAAAGAAAATCTTTTATATACTTATTTATTGTGAATGTGTATTTTATTATATTTTTCATGAATTATGACGAAATGATTGTGTAAAATTTTTATATTGCTTACATTAACTAGGGAGGAAAATAAATATATAATTTTTACACAAAATCTTTTGCAGATACATTAATTAGCTACATGGGTATCTCAACATGTACATGTGCCAGTCATATGAAAGAAGGTCCCTAAGAATCTTAAACAAAGAAATTTTTGAACATCAATTTACGCTTTTTTAATGAGGATTAGTCGAGTTAAATTTGAAAACTTAAGATATAACAAATCATCAAATATTTTATTTTAAAAAGGAACAACTGGTGCAAAAAATCATGTAAGAGTTAGTTGAAGAGAATGATATTGAATGTTACAGATAACGGCTTTAATATGCTCATTAAATAAATGAAATGGCGATAACCGCTTTAAATATTATTTCGAGATAGTAACTTTTAAATTTATAATGAAATTTAAAAATATGACTGAACGATAAGGAAAGTTGTAGTTGATATAATAGACACATTTTAAACAAGCTATATTTATCTATTGCATAGTAAAATTGTAATAAGAAAAATTCCTAAAAGTTAAGTGGTCTTGCTTTATTACTTCGAGCTTCCATGTGTAATTTTTTCTTCTTATGAGTTTTTTTAATTGTTTAGGAGGTATTTTCATTTTCGACTAAAATTGATCTTAAGTCACAATTTAGTTCTTAGTTATTTATTTTAATACAATGGTATGAGCACAAGCATCCCAGCTTCATTATAGATACGAAATTATTTCATTCATTGAAAGAACTTTCGTTACACATTTTTCGTACATAACAATAAAAAAATCCAATATTTATGTCAGATGTTATAAACCACATGGAAGAGATGTTAGAAAAAAATTAGTAGCAGGACTCGAACTCGATTAAAGTTGTTCAGTTAGGTGCTGACAACTTTTAAAAATAAGCCACCTGAAAACGGATCAAAACACAATTGAATAATATGCTTTTGTTCTTGGACAAAGTTAAAAAATAAGGATTATTAAAAAAAATGATTAGAAAACTGATATAACTTCATCACTTCTAATATCTGCTGAAAGTATATACAAGAATTTAACCTTTGGGACAAAATTTCAAAATTCCTCTAATATGCACAATTTATTATTTTGAGTTTTCAGTCTTCCAAAGTTTACCTTAAGTTTTATGAATACTATAAAGTAAAGAAAGGCCACTGATTAATGTATTGAAGTCAAAACAAATAAACTAGACTTTGGAAAAAATTAACCTTGTGATTTTTATAATTGATTTTCATAAGGCTTTATAATGTTTCTTCTGTGGGAACAATTGATGGTTTCTGTTATTCTTAGTATTTATTACTGTTGTGAAAGTAATATTATACATTCACTTTAAATAGCAAGTTTCTGCCTATCACGATTCAATAGAAAGAGCCTTTTATATCTCGGTCCAATTTTTTTTACAACGCTTTTCAATTTCTAATTATTTTATTTGCCTTTTGTTCTAATTAATTCAAATAAACACACTTTTTGTAAACTTCGCCTTTTACGATTCAAAATAAAAGTCCATTTATGAAAAAATCTCATTCTATGTACAGCTTTCCTATGGAAATCGATCGATTTTTTTTGTATTCGTTCGGAATGATTCCAAAGTTACCGACTATAAAAAATAGCGTTCGGTTTTATTGAACCGAAAAAACAGTTTGAAAAAGAATAACATACCTGCAGAGCTCCAAAAAATCATGATGATTTTGACTCGGATGATGATAATATACCTTTGTCAAATGTATCAATTACCACTTATAGTCAGCTACCAACCACAGGCTGATCTACCGAAAACCAAGTGGAAGAAAAATTTAAGAATGGAAGATTAGAGTTAGTATACAGGTGAAGAAGGCAATTTTTTTTTTTTTTTTTTTTTTTTGTTAGTCAAAAACCTCGTCAAACAAATTTAGTTTTAAACAAACCAACTATACGCTATGCAAAAGGAGTACCTTTTATGCCTACTTCATCCGATGAAATAGAAAAAATTGGTTAGCTAAAAAAACATGGGTCCTATGCACCACTACAACCGCAAGACCACCACAATCGCTTTGGCTTTGGCTGGCTTTTAAAAAACTTGCATTTGCATGATAATGTCTTAGTGACAAAATGTATACAATAAAGACCTATGCTAGACATGCTAAAACAAAATTTAAACAAAAATTATCAGGCTACAGGAAAAATAGTTTTTGACGAAAGCATGATCAAATTCAAGGGCAGAAACAATCTAAAACATTACGTGCCAAAAAAAAAAAAAAAATAATCAAACGCGGATATAAAGTATGGATAATATGTACACATACAGATATTGTCTGGATTTCGACATTTAAACTGAAAACTATGGTGATAGGATACAAACTGATCTTAGCGGTTAAGTTGTTAGACAATTTTGTACGAAAGCAACATCGGAAAACCATAAAGTTTTTTTTTTTTTGGCAACTATTTCAAAAGCTACAACTTACAAGTGGATCTACATAAAGACAAAACAAGGCAAATAATTAATAAAACTGAAAGATGAAAAGGATCTGAAACGTAAACAGTTTGATTTCAAGATAAGTGAAATAAATGCCGCTTTCTAAAAATGAAGAGATAAACGTTCCAATTTTTTTCTTTCCAACTTCGAGATCCGACTATAACAACATAGGGAAAGAAATGGTGACGAAAATAAGATAGTTTGTCCAAAAATTGAAAACTCGACCACTTATGGCTGCTCTGGTCATAACAGAAAGCACGTTGACTATAAATCAGGTTGGCTAGGTGTCATTCCCTGCGGCAACCAAAAAATTAAAAAAATATATGCTCTTTTCTGTTAAATGGTACCAATACATAATCAGAACTTAATAAAACAGCACGCAGCCTCTTTCTTCGGTATTTTATATAGCACATTCGCAGTGAACATTCCACATGTTCTTTTCTGTCGACTATTCATTTCCGAAAGAATGTAACACGATTACACTTATTAAATAAGCATTGTTGCCTGAAGTGCATAAGTGCTTTATAGAAAGTCTCGCGAATGGTGGTATCGAATAATCTTTGACTTTTTGTACTGCGCAGTCATAAGCTCTGTTATTGTATATAAAGATCTTCAGAAAAAACACCACCCAGAACTGGACCAACTAAGCGCAAAAGATAATCGAAGAAGTGTTTAACAAGGAACTCTAGCACCAAATTTGGTAAATAACTTCAAACCTTGCACGAAGCGATCATTGAATTACTCTGTTCCTGTATAAATCAAATGTTACGAACCAATAGAGCCAGTAAACCTACGTCTAGAAAGCAGTATGCATCAACCAGTGCAATCCACTTCCCGGAGATGCGCAAAATGCAGCACAAAAAAGAGTCCAGCGCGTACTATATAGAAATGCAGTACTTGTTTTTCTAATTTTCCCAATTAATAAAATAAAAATGAACCTACCGTAAAGGTGGTTAATAAACTAACCACCCCATTCAACAAAAATCCTTAATAGATAATTTTAGAGTTTATGTTTTTTATAATAAATAAATCTTAATTAAGAAATAAATGCAGTTGTTTCCATTATAAAATTATATCTATCCTTTAACAAAGTAATTTTTAATCTTAAATTAATAAAAATTCATACGATTGAAAAGCGCTTAAAACCTCACCTGCACCTAAAAAATTTAAAGAGATTTCATTACGAAAGTTTTTTTCTATCTAAATTTTTCAGAACATATATCTTAAATATTAAAAAAAAAAATTATATAAGCAAAGACCAAAGACCCTTTATAAAAATCTTTAAAGAGCTAAAGTTTTTACCAAATAAAAGTGTTGTAAAACTGATATTTGTTTTCATTAAATTAATAAAATACTATTTCTATGTAATAAGACTAGGTTAGTATAGCACAAAATTGTCAAAAACAATAAAGTTTAAAAAATATAACTTTCTGACAGTTTTTTAATTCTTATAGTTCTTTATGCAGGAATTCCTGTGAATGTATATTAAGTACTACAAAATATTAAAATATTTATTTTACATGCAAACTTGTTTGTTAGCAAAATTTCAGTTTAGGAATTTTATTATTTTACAATGGGACTACGTGTGCTGCTGCTAATCGAATAATTTGAGCATTCATAGACCAAGGTCTATGCTGTATATAAATCGATTGTGATTAGTAGATAGTTAAGACCACATCGTAATTGATAGGCGCTCAAAATAGCACAATGAAACGATCAACTAAATCAGTTCAAAGCTTCTGATTCCGCCAGAAACCTTTTAGCATGGCTGATATGCTAAAGGCTCTGGTACTACGTATTGATGTTGGGCACGTCTGTTCGCTTCTAAGGTCGCTATTATCTGAAGTAATGAAGTTTATTTATTAGGAAATATACATTTCAAACTCCATATGTATACACATGTATACATATATAGTGATAATAAAAATTATATTCTTTTTTAAAATATATTTCTGAAAAAAACGTAACAAATTTAAAATATACAAAATATTTTAACCAAAAAGTACGTAAATCATGAAGTGTTTTAAGCTATAGAGCCGACGATTTTAGTTTATAATTTTAAGGTATTGTGGGCTTTAAAAATTCCTGCCATTTGTACCTAAAAATCCTGTTTATAGCCACCAGTAAAAAAAACTAATCAACGTTGAAATAACTTGCATTAGTAGGACGCTTCGGCATACTTCTTCTTACACGATGTTTACAGAAAAGTTGGTGGGACAGTTTTTTGTCTTAGTTATAGAAACACAGATGAGGCGGAAGACCTTTTCAAAAAAAACTGAAAGAAATCGGCCATCACACAAAGGCCGCCGTGTTAAGTTTTATTGTCAAAACAAACATTGCTGCTAAAAAAGATATAAATGAGATTTAAAACTAACTATTATTAGGGCTACAGTGAGATATTCAAAATATTGATGTTTATCTTAATAACGGTTTCATTAAAATAAACTAAAAAAGTTACACAGCATAATTTATTTTTTGGTAAATAAATAGAGTACAAATAAATACTTTCCTTGAAAATTTTTAAATAAGTTACTTATGAACGAAATGTCACCATATTAATGTAAATATTACTTGACAAATCTTTTAGTTCCGTATATAAAAAACATGCATTGTAAAAGCATTAAATACAACACTCTCATTTCACAATTGTGTTGTGTAATTGAGTTTTAATACATTACTCCGTTATATTGAAATTTATAATATTTACATACACCTTCGGACGTTGGAAGATGTGATATTAATTAATTAACATTAAACTTTTTTTAGCAAAACCAAAAACTGTACTTTACAGTTATTTAACTTATCCTGATTATTCACAGTAATATGCATAAGATCAGTAGACAACAGCAACATCAGCATTTTAATGTATGAATTTGAACACTTATCCTCTGGTGAAAGATCGACTCATTACTTTTGGATCTAACGATAAACTTTCTGCACTCAAAATATGAACTGGATCTCTCTTTCAATTTTTAATTTTCCATATTCGCCAAAAGACTACGTTTTACAATAAAATTGTGGAACTTCCGACAAGTCGGAATTGGATATTGTATGTTTTATGAAGTTTTCTACCTATGTATATTTCCTTAAGCTTCGAGATTTTTCTCTTTATTTATTTATATCATTTTTGCAAGTATCTAATTTTTCTTGTTTTTTTTAATGTTTTTAGAAATTGATAAATGAACTTAAGCCGCAAATAAATTTTAATTCAATTATTTTTTTTTTTTCTTTTTTCATTTTTTCTTTATTTTTTATTTTTTTTTTTTTTTTTTTTTTGTTCTTTTTGCTGTAGTTAGCTATAAACAAATCACGATCAAACAAAAGCAAAATGACAATCAATAAAAAAGTCTTCTTTTAATTATAATCAGGGTAGATATAAGTGTAGCAAAGAGTTAAATGATATTTTGATACGCCACCTTAATAAAATATTTGCAGTTTTATAGGCATTTTGTGTCTTCATGCTGCACGTATTAATATTTAAATATCGGTATGAAATTTTTGCAGTATCAGTTTTTTTTATAAAAAACTTAAATATAAAAAACACAGTGTCAGATAAAGTATATTTCAAAATATATGTATATATCTTTGATCTCATGCAGAAAGGCCTTAACTCTAATTTTTTACTGATTTCAATACATAAAAGTCAAATGTATCTCATTAGAAATAGTTAATGGAATTGTAGCACTATACATTTTGCTTATTCGAGTTAGTATCTTTTAACTTTCGACAATCAATATATTTTAAAAAAAAAATTTTACGTATATGTTTAGTAATTATATAATTGCTTAAATACACTTCAGTTTCTAATTTTTCCACATTGCACCATATCTCTTTGAGGTAATAAAAAATATATCTAAAACTCTTAAGACCTTTTTGAATCCTTTGTTATTAACTGCGTTTGACTAATTACAGAATACTTACCGTAAAATTATGAAGAATTATTTTCAAAACATTAAGAAAGCCAACAGCACAAGAAAGAATCTTTTAAGTTTTATGTGTTTTTAGATTATTTTTCACGATTGTAAAAAGCATTTGCGTTCTAATTTAACCTTAAGCAATATTTTCCATAGTTACTCAAACATATTTTCTGTTTTTATTTACTTGACCCTGTCACATGCATATTTTTTTTTTTGTAATAATTCACTTTGTTTGTAATAAATTGTTGCAACTTTATTTTTACCTTTTAAGTTTTTATTCACATCACCATCACCTCTTAATAATCAGCAATTTTATTAACTAAAATGATAAGTATGTGTTTAAAAATAATTTTGATGAAGTTTATTATACTCCAAAAGAAACAAGGATTGACATAAATTCTGCGTTACTCACAACAATTTCTACATATCTTGAGATAAAAAGCATTAAAATATTTTATCGCGTTTTTACGGCTGAAAAGTACAGACAAAATCTTAATAATTGTTATTTAGCTTCATAGCAGTAAAACCAAAAGCTTTTAAAAATATTTTTAAATACCAATTATTCAATGTGAATACTAAGGAAGATACGACGCTATTTATCCTGCTTAAAGAAATTCCTAGAACCATTGGAGCTTTCATAAATTGTGAAATCATTTAAAACGAAACTAGTGATGGCAGTGGTGATAAAACGTCGCTATCAAAAAAATCTTAACAAGATTTTGAAAGAAGA
Organism: Cistogaster globosa; assembly: GCA_937654795.1. Taxonomy (NCBI): domain Eukaryota; kingdom Metazoa; phylum Arthropoda; class Insecta; order Diptera; family Tachinidae; genus Cistogaster; species Cistogaster globosa. The sequence continues at coordinate 27,340,288 of OW569405.1, read as the reverse complement.
AGGCAAAAATACTCTTTAACCTCCTGGCATAACTCTGCAATTTGTGAAAGATTGTATCGTTTACATTAAAAATTAGAGATCTTAACCCAATTGACCTGATAACCTCCATTTCTTTAACTTATTTAAAAAGACTCACAGATAATCCGTCTCTTGTAAGTTACTACGAAACCTGATACATTGGTTCTTAGCTAAAGACATTGACTTGGATTTAGAGGCCAGGTATCTCTCCATATATAGAATTCGTTACATAAAGAGCGCTGTCATCTTATGGACAACAATATTTTAGCGACGACTAATGACTTATATTCAAAACTAGGCAATTGGAAGATAAACACTTAAAAATTTTTTGCAGTGGGAAATAACTTATGAAAATATTTCTGTAGACGAATCCCGCTAAACAATTTATTTCAAGAAAGCTTGTTTGACTGGCTACAATCACTGGTTTGTGGGTAGTTCTAAAGGCTTTTGCTGCTCGTTTACTTGTACTCCGGAAAAACGCACGTAAAATATTTTAGACAACTACATTCACGTGCTGTGAAGTATTTGTCGGAAAACTTAATATTCCGTTTCTACTGATTTAAAGTCCACTATTTTTAAAGAAAACACTTTAAAATGTTTTCACAGAACTAAAGCGCCTTGTTAATTCTAATTCGTGAAGTAAAAGTGATATTTTCCAAATAAAAAGTGAATGTCATTCCATTTTCGATTCCATTGAGAATATATATTGTGAATTTTTTCGCACAGCGAAGTCGATGGAGCAACGTCCGCCTGTCCGTCCGAATTAGTGTTGAAACCGACTTTGCCCAAGCACTAGCTGAACTAGAGATCAGAAATAGTTTCGAAAATTTTGCTATTGAAAATCAGCAAGATCGTTTCATGTCCTTCGAGGCACCAGGCATAACATCACGCCTACCAAGAGTTTTTCTATATAGTTGGGCCTCTGAACTTTTCGTAGAAAAGTACAATTGTGCACCACTTTTTTAAGATATCTATAAAGGTGTCATTTAAAAGCTTTTAAAGAGATCCTTCGGAAAGTACAAAAATTAAAATAATGCTTAACCTATTACTAGCCGTACTTAATTTTTTCATATCTTTTAATTCTCTGTTACACCCATATTAGTCTTTTTGATATGCATACAGCAGGAAGGGTGTACATGATTATTAATTTAAAGCTTTTACGCTTTTATAATCATATTTTCCTAACAAAAAAAAAAAATTTTTTTTTACAAAAACATTCAGTAAAAACAGTTAGCTCATATGTGAGCTTGAATATCCAAGACACAATATACTATTGCACATTTTTGACATGTTTTGGAAGAAACCAAGTGATTTAAGTAGTTCTACTGGCTTGAAAGTTTAACGGAAAATCAAGTTTATTAGACAATATCACTTTTTTATAACTCTTTATCAGCCACGATCTTCTAGTTCATCTTAGAAATTTCGTTTTGTTTTATTGTACGAACTTTTTCGTACAATATAACAAATCTTTCTGTATGTATATGTTTAACTTCATTTGTTGTTATTTCTAAAATTCAAAACTTTCAATTGATTCTACTGACATGTAAATTTATCAATTGACTTTTTAATAGTAAAAAGCGAAGAGAAAATACTAAAGTCTTGTATAGAACACAAAATGCAAACAAATAAAAATTGTATAACGTTGTCAACAGCATTTGCAAAGTTTAGAAAAAAAATATTGTTAAAAATCTTAAAACAAACAAGAGCCGGATATGTCATATGTTCTTGCTCACATCAATTAATACATAGTTTTGGTTTTTATTGTTTGAATTGTTTTGCTTAGTTTTTTTTTAATACCAAAATAAAACAAAATACGAAATAAATATCAAGCAAAATTTAAATTCAAATCTGCAAAAAAACAGATGTTTCGCGCACATCTTTTGTTTTAGGTTATTATATAAAAGTCGAAATTGAATTGAATTGCAATATTGATGTTAAGTTAATTTTATTAGAAAATTGTATATGTCTATATCTTAGTTTGCTTTTTACCAAGTAAGGTAATGAAGTTGCAAAGGTAAGGAAATCGCATTAATCAATGAGAGCAAAAATAAAGAAAATCTAAAAAGAATTAAAGTTTAAAAAAAGAAAAACATTAAAATTGTTTTTTCCCTAACGCAGTAAAAGTTTCTCTCAAAAACAATTCCAAATGACTTGGAGCTCTTGCAGAATATTTGAAAGTAATTATAAAAAATAAAATAACATGAAAAAAATAATGAATATAGAGAGGAGGAGACTCAAAAATATTTTAGGACTAGAAGGAATTTGTAAAAAAAAAAACTATCAAAAATCATTCAAAACGTAAGCAAATGCTTATTAAATAATTTATATATTTTCTGTGCAAATTTGATACTGTTTAGCATGGAATTGAGAGAGGGAATATAAGTAGAAATATAATCCATGAAAATAAAAAACACAAACAATTAAGTATCGAAAATATAAAACAAACTTAAAAACCAAGGCTATTTCTTATTTTATTGAATAATTTCAATGCAAATTTGTAGAAAATACCATCTGATCAATATTCATTCTTTATACATTATGATTATTAACCTTAGATACAATAGAGTTTGTTTTTTAGGATTTAATTTACTGTAAAGTTAAAAAATAGAAAAAATGTTTATTCATGTGTAAAATTTGGCCTAAGCAAGTACAGTAAATATTTATTTTTCTTTTTTAAGCAATAAAAGAAGAAATAGTTCAAAGTAAGAAAATGAAAAGATAGAAAATCATGAAGTGCTTGAAGGTCAATTGGCTAAAGGCACAGTAAAAGAGATTAAACAAAAAATTGTATGCAAATTTTTAATGGACTTTTCGTCTAAAAAGTGCTTTTCATTCATTTAAGTTTTTTGTAGTTATTCTTAAAATTTACTACAGTTTCGTCATAGACGTTTATAGTAAACGTACTACTTAGATGCAGTTTGATATTTTTATAATTATATCAATCAGACTTCTCGCTTATTTATCATTAACTTGTGTGACATATAAATGTTAGCTTATACCCATTTAGAGAAATAATTCTAGAATAAATTTGTTTTGACGGTGTCTGACTCCTTGCCAGACGGACTTATATACCCGAATAAGAATTTACTTAAGAACTATATAGTGATTTATGAACAGTTGCTTTCGTAAGATGTAATAAAAGTATCACCAAGATTCCAGCTAGCGTCTATGAAAATTACTGGCACCACTGCGCTCAATTGAAAATGCTCAAAATTAAAATAATTATTTTTTATTGGAGAAAATTAAATTATAAAGATAAATATACAATCTATCAAAAAAAAAAGTAAACATAAAAAAAGTGATTTATCCTTTGTAATTTTTTTTAAATAATATTTGCAACAATTTATTAATAAGCAACACCATAAATAACTATGTATCTTTGGTCAGAGAATGTTTGCAGTTACGACTCTATTTTAGAAACCATTAACATCACAGGAAACCATATTACCATAATTGTTTATAATGTTTATATTACACACAATATCATTAAATGTAATTATAAATTTTTTAATGAAATCAGGAGTTAAAATGTGGACATTACAAATGAATTAAAATTGTTTTTATTTTTTATTTTTTTTATTTTAAAAACTAAAAAGCTGTAGAAAAAAAAATTATTTAAAAATGTATGCAGACGTTTTCCAAAGAAATAAAAAAAATTGACACCAGCAGGACGTAATGCTACATTTTCTAGATCGCTACAATTTTTATCAGCATTCTTAGCATTTAACTTAGGTTAAGTAGTGTGGCATTAGGTTTTTCTTTTGCGGAAATTAATTTAAAGATGTAAGATTAATAACCTAAAATGGAAATATTTTATCAATCAAGTGCAAGAAAAGATCTAACTTCCATTTGATGATTTCTCCTGCAAAGCTTGACTCTAAGATTTGTAATATTTATGTTGTGTTGTGATAAACAAAAAGTTCAAAAGAATGAAATATAATACCACGACTAGTTAGACGACACGAAATTAACGCTTTTAACCAGCAGAACATTTAACAAGTAGCAACTATAAATTTAAAATCTTCAGATATGTTATGCTCCAATGATTATTGTAAAATTATTCACTATCTGTAAACAATATAGATCGCAAGCCACAATTATATTTGACTCCATTGCAAATATTAGGACATAACTTAACTACGTTTATGCCACTCCCAACATTTTTTGCATTAATAAGTTATTTGCTGTGTGCACATTTGTGAACTTTTTCTACTTTTTTTGCAACTTTTTTTTTGTGTAAAGGCCTACATATTTTATATTTCTATATAATCCCAACAAACTATGCTTCCATTATCAATTTCTTATTTTGGATCTTCTAACCTTCTTTTAGAAAACAATAACATAACTTATTTAAAATTTTTTTCCCTTAAGTACAATTCAACAATTATTATAAAAGTGAGAGCTAGATGCAAGGCTAAAAAAAAGAAAACTCAACTTAAATAAACGTAGGAACAAAACGTTTTTTGAATGTGAATGGCAATGACACATGTCCTTGTGTCACAAAAACTCTCGTACAGATATTATCAAAAACATACAAAAATTGTGTAAGATACTCTTTTGATTTTAACGTACATAAAATAGATTCAGAACATAATACATAAATACATAATAAATGAGCACAAAAATCTGTTTCAATAGCTGAAATCTTATTGTTTTAAAAAATCGCCTTCAAATTGCAACGTATTATACAGACATCTATCTCTATTGTTACATAAAAACTTAAATTTTTAAAAATATGAATTGAAAAATTTCTCTTTTTTCAAGCTAGCATATCTCCCACATAATCTTTAAAACTGCATCGAAATTAATTACAAGAAAGGAATTACAAAAGTATTTTAATAAACATCCCAAAGAAAAAACTGTCGTTGTTCTGGTCATGGCTTTGAAAATTAAGCCATTTCAGTATTTGTTCCTTTTATTTGGAAGAAAATAGCTGATGCCTGTTATATCGCCCATATTATTTTTTTAATCTCACATACAATAACACTCCTTTGTTTTGGTACAGAATACATAAACCAACTCAAATGGTAACTAAATAAATGGTGTACGAGTTTCTAGGGGTACATTAGTGACAAATGCGAACAAAAGTTCTCAAGTTCTAAGGACGCTGTTTAATACCATTCACCTTAGGTTAAAAAAGGGTACTGTAAGTTTTTCTGTCCGCTCGTGTTCGTGTTGAAATCAACTTTGACAAATGACTAGATGAGCTATGAAAACTAATACAATATGGATCAGACATGGTTTTAAAAATTTCGCTATTAAAAATCAGCAAGATCGGTTCATGCCCTTTGAAACAGCGGACAAGACACCACACCTGCCTCTAATTTTTCCAAATTTGGAAAAAATCTAATTTAAGCAAGTAAAAGTGCGATATTCAACTATGCCGAAGTTTATATAGCCATCACCATGTATATAAATTTAGTTATGTGACAGAGATTTAAAAAAAAAAAATTAAGTACTGTATAAAGTTTTACATAAAAGTGTCAACGGCTCTTAATGGATTAAGAATTTTTAAAAAATTTAAGCATTTTTTTAAAGATCTCTTTAGAGCTTTTAAATGATACCCATATTGATGTCTTAAAAAATATGGTTTACAATCGCATTTTTTTTTAATTAAATATAGTATTTAATTTTTTTCTTATTTTTGAATTCTCGTCACCCCAATATTTTTTTTTTTTTTTGTGTTTTGGAGTTACTTCACTAAGCAGTATTTACATACATGGTGAGAGGTATATAGGATTCGGCATGGCCGATCATAGCACTCTTTTTTTTTCAATTTAAGAATAAAAAAAATCTTTCAATGAATGTCGTAGTATTTAATAATTTAGCTCGATAATCTTAAAGTTTAATAAATTAAATTTAACATTTCCGTAGTTTAATTTTATTGTTAATTTGTGAGCGCCCATGCATAAAATATAAATTATCGTATTGTTTTGTGATAAAAATCTTTTTGTTTTATTTTTCTTCAATTTTTGACTGTATTAAAGTGCCAAAAAAGAAGAGCCGTGTACAACAGATAAAGAAAACTAAAATCAATGTTGACTATTGTTGTTTTTAGTTAAACTTTGATTTTGGTCTTTAATTATTTGTCTGGATAAAAATCTTTATTTTACATTAAATGTTTGTGAAAATTTTCCCGAAGAGCTAAGAACACAGTAGCGAAATGGACATCGAGTCGTGCTTTTACACTCAATAATTCATAATAATTTTGTCGGGTTATTAAGTACGATGTTTTTCAAGTTTAATTAGTACTTGTTTTTTGACATCTATAATCTCTTGCAAATAATCACTAATATAATATCATGAGGAGCAAAATTAATGTAATTTTTAACGTTAACTTTTAATAATAAGTTTTTTGGTTCTTTACAATGAACAACATAAGGATTCCAAAAAAATTCTTTTCAGATATTTTTACCAGTTTTAACTCATGCGAAATAATTTAAAGTCACATTTAATTGTATTTTCAATATTAAAAAGCAAAAACAACAAATACCTGAAAGAAAATAAGCAATGAAATTGAAAAAGTTTTAATTTATATTTAACTTGCTATTCCCGGTGCGTTTACCTACCCTAACAGGAATAATCCTATCATATTCACTATTCTAATGGCTTTCCGACAAACAAACAATAACAATTTGTGTTTTGTATGTATATATAGAAGACAAGAATGTATAAGAATGTATTCTTTAATGTAAATATGAAGTTTCTAGTTCACAAATTTGTGTAAACGCAAATATATGTTCTCTAGTGTTGGCCGTAAAAGTAATTGTTGTAGTACTGATAGCTTTTTCAATATGTAGCAATAATGTTTTACCACAATGAGCGCAAGATAAAAGTATTTTCTTTTGTAACACGAAGTAAATAAGGAAGAAATGCTGTTAGTAGCAGTTACAAGACCATTTTACAAATATTGATAATGCTTACTAATGGCTCGTAGTCAATAAAATAAAAAGAATGTTCATTTCGTACAAGAATATTATAGAATACTGTATTTTCTTGCTGACCCTGTAACATACATATACTATTTCTCATTGTGAGGTAGCAAAGAAACTGATAATAAGTTTGTGGTAAGAAAAATAATTTCGATTATTTAAACGAAAATTTATATTTTTCCTTAAACCAAATAAGTGTTTAAAAGTGAAAAGTATTAAAGAATCTTTAGAATGCTATTTATTTAAATTCATATCTTCAGTTCGATCTAAGTTTTTTATTAGGAAGAGCAGGAGATGTCAAATTATAGCATAACTTAATAAATATCATAATAAAATGTTAATTATATCGCACGTTAATTTGTTTGATTAAAAACGAGATCTTAGCATATGTATATCACCTTAGCATATTTATCCAACCTGTGGTTATGAAGTAGTGATTTTATCTTAGTGAGGTGAAATTTACAAGAAACTGTATGGTGTTTTTTGTTTTTTTGTAAATTAGAGCCGACTGTCTATAACAGTTTAATAGTTTAGTCACTTGCATCAAAATAATACAATTATTGGGACACCTTTTAAATTCCAAATCCAAATCTCATATATATCGTTAGAAAGGACCAACTTCTGTCTACAACCGTTTAAAATTATGGCCATATACGTCATAGATTAAAAGGGAAACCCTACAACTTTTAGATATACTTAATTTTTGCTAATCCATAGTGATAAGCAGTTTTTTTAATTATAAAGGGTGCACTTTTTGATTCATAATACACTAACGTATTATATATGTTGTATTGGGACACCCTTTAGTTTTTAAAAGTAAGAACGGTTCTTAAAACGTGACCAATCTATAAGCATATATAATGATATTTTTCAAAATGGGGTTAAAATTGGTTGAGTTCTGCAGGAAAAAACATTAAAAAGCAATATTGAAACAAATTTATAACCTGTTCCTTTTTTTAATTCGGTTAATAAATAATGCAGATATTTTAACGAAGTTCCTGATTTTTTATTAAATTTTTTAAATTTTTTTCTAAATCATAAAAATTTCCTATTTTAAGTTTACAGTTTCAAATAATTATTATTTATATTTTAAAATTTTTATTAAAAAATAGTTCAATAACTAACCTACACTTGAAGCAATTTTACATTTTTGTTTAGCAAAGCCAAAAAAAAAACCTTTTTGGTAACAACATATGTTTTTGGTTACAGCAAGATATCTGAATGATATGTTTTGTTTATTTTAGTCATAGATAAAATAAAAGGTATTCGATCTGCTAGACGATCTGCTTAAGTTTTATGTACTTCACTATTCAAATAAATTTATTTTATTTTATCGAACAAGCCTAGTTTAGCTTAAAAGCTCCGAATAAAATAAGAGGTTGCCCGGAGTTAAAAAAAGCAAAATTTTATGCTGTTTTTAACACACATGCTTACTACTATACTGATGTGTGGAAAAGAGCTAATGAAAAAAATATAATTTTAGACCGATTTCCATACTTTCATTCCTGTCTAAAGCTTTGCAAAATTTAATGAAAACTCAAATTTGCGAATATTTAATAAACAATAATTTTTAGCTGATTTTAAATCTGGATTTAGACGGGAAGGAAGCTGCATTTCTGCTTTAATTAATGTGGTGGAGTAATTAAGGTCCAAACTCGACAATGGTATGATATCTTTTCTTGTTTTGTTAGATCAAAGCAAAGCTTTTGATACTGTAGAGCATCCTATCTTATTAATAAACTCCAAAAGTTTTTTTTTTCTTTGACTCTACAGCGAGTAAACTAATTCCATCCGAACTTTTCAATCAGAAGCAAACTCTTCTGAATAGGTTAGAATCTGATTCTCTTAAAGTCGATAGAAGAGTTCCTTTAGGCTATACTTAGGGCCCGCTGCTTTTCGGTTTACAGTAATGATATTCCTGAGGAATTAAATCTTTATTGAATACAATTGTATGCTGATGATTTACAGCTGCAATTAAGCTTTAAAATTGACAGTGTTAGTTTTTGTATTGATTGCATCAAAAACGATCTCTCGCTGGGCGTCATTAGGGTTTGTGTAAAAGTCCATCCAAATCTTAATTTATATTGATATCCAGGAATAACACAAGTAGACAATAATGCTTCATTGATAATCAACAGCAATAAAATGGAATTTGTTTCATCGTCTTCAATAACAAACTTTCATGATCAAATTATATTTATAACACAGAATGCTGCTAACAAAAACTTAATTAACACCAGTTTTTTTATATGGATGTGAAATTTTTGCTAACTTTGACACTACTGACTTTCGTAAACTTGAAATTACATACAATAATATATCCAGATATGTATTTAACGGAAGCAGAAGTAATAACTTTTCGACATATTCTTTTTAGCCGTATAATATATACTTTAAAAATTTGTTGAAGTAAAAAGTCTACTTATGATGCACAAAATAATGTATACAAAAGGACCCGAATATTTATACAGAAGACCTTTGCAAAATCTCTACGATGGTAATGTAGGAAAGCTTTTAAAATATGGTATCAGCATCCTTACAAAATTATATTGAAAAATTGTTAGCCACTTAAAAACCAGTTAAATTATGTTAAACTTTTTAATGAGAGTTAACTAATCAAACTATTTCTATAAATCAGCAATTTGTTATTCAAGTCACAATAATCCATTTTTGGCTTTTCTCCTTTCTTATTTCAATTTCAAACAGAATATGTACATTTAACAACCTTGGCAAAATAGGTAACTTGTGTACAAATTAATTATGGTTGCAGAAAACGAAAATCAATATTGCAAAAAATTATTTTAGTAAGCAACACACAAAAAGATATTGTGTAAGTTATAAAAAATAAATCATAATTTACCGTTTTTCAAAGACACAAGTGGTTGTTAATTTTATTTTATGATTTCATTTTGGGCAAAAGATTTTAGATTAAGGTGAAACCAACAAAAAGTAATAATGAATTATTTTGTATGTTAATTATTTTAGATGTATATTTATTTATTTGTTAAACAATTTTTAATTGTTACGATTTTTTAAACCTTTGTTTTGTAAAAGTAAATTTTATTAGAAGACTCGAGATTTGCAATTTAAAAGTTAAAAAGTCTTACTGAGTTTTGTGTGGTTTATAAATTGGGTTATTTTATTTGACGTACACACAATTAATTAATGACAGACGTTCGAAAAAAAGTCTTTTTCAGTAACTGACATGTATAACAATTAAGATAAAAATTTATTTGTTTTTGCCTTGGATCAGTTAATAATTAATTAATAATTACAGAGCCAGAGGTTGGAATTATGAACCCAAGTTCTACCCGTTTGTTGATGACTCCTAAAAACAATTAATATTTGTGGAACTTTAACTTTTTTCTGTTTGTTCTGGAAGCTCTTCGAGATCTTTCAAAATTATTGCTCATATATCTTAGTGTTTCTTAAATTTTCTTACGTTTCCAACATCATAGCCTTAAGTGTTAAATTGAGAATTTGCTTGTTGTATAAGAAGTCTTCTCTATAATGAAAAAATAGTACTTTCCGATTTCATTGATTTGCTTTTCTGCCTTTCTAATAAATCTTGGTCATAGTATCTTTAATTTTTGAACAATTTTTGTGTAACCTAATCTAAGCAGTTGCAATATGAATAGCTTTGCCTTTCTCTACAGTAATCAATGTTACTCCTTATCTGTTATTAAATTAGATTTCATTTACGTTAGTAATAATAAAAATTAATAACTAATAAATTTTAAACTTTGTATTGATTTTTCTTTTAAAGCACTGATGTATTTTTTACTATTTTATTGTAGATTTTTTATATTTTCAAGTACTATTTTTTTACTCATAATTTCAAACTATATTCATTATATTTCTTATTTCAAAAATTTACATATTTAAATTGTAAAGGCTTATTTTGGGTTGACAGATAGATTGCTTTTAAATTTAAGTCGAAATATTTTCATAATATTTCAACAGTCCTTTAGTTGTAAGAAAAATATCTTTCGATTTATTTAATTTAAAGACTTAAACATTTTTTTAAAAGTGCATTGCTCCTTGTATAATCTTTAAAAGGAAAAAAAAACACTATTTTACTTGCGTGTACCTTAGTTCTCCACAGCCAAATAAATAATCTGAATTATTTTGCTATTTTGGTTTTTACTTGTGTGTATCTTGCAAAACAAAAAGCACACATTTTATCAGGGTCCATAAGTGACATTCAGATCATATGAAACAGGAGTAAATAAAAAAGTTCTTAAAAAAATTTGTCTAAGCAAAAGTAAAATAATTAAATAAAATCATATTAAACACATAATAAAATTTTTTCTTTCAAATACCTTAATTTAATTTATCAATCAATTCGTGCAGTTAAATTTTATGGCTAAGTACTCATATCAATAATATAATTCACGTCTCGAGCTACAAAAAAATCTATTATTCTCCATTTTTCATAAAAACAGAGACTGAAAAATTCTTTTTGCTTTTAATGCAAAGAATAAGGCTAACAGTACCACACTGCTGAAAAAAAAACAGGCTGAATAGTTATTTTAAATCATTTTGAAAACCCTATAGGAATGTATAAAATTGTTAAGAGTACATGTAGTTTGTTATTATTTTCGCTATCTTGTTTTATATAAGCGTTTTTTCTACCATAATGTGATCAATAAAAAAGTTTAAAATATTTTTGTTAGTTGTTGTGTCTGTTTTACACAAACACTTCTTAAAAAGGAGGACCGTCTGAAGAAGTCAGACTTTTTCATTGAAACTTTTAAACGTCTATTGGTAAAATCTATGGTTACTTTCAGCGCGTCCTATACGTTATTTTTAGTGATGCTGGAGGTGTATTTTTGACATAAAGTTAAATGAAAGGATAATAAGCGGATTCCCCAATCAGTTAAAATCGTAAACCTATAGAATAGGCTTGTGTAGTTCTTAAACGAAATATTTTAATTTACTTGTTTGATTCCTTGAACTGTGCCTTGTGATTTTTTTGCTCTCTGCTTCTGGCACTATTAATGAAACAATCAAGACATAATTTAAAAATTATAGCTACCACTTATTTGCCTTGAATACGGAAAAAAAATAATACGTAAATAACCAAATTGATTTAAAATTTATGATGCATTGCCAATGTAGTATAAATTCTTTAAACAAATAATTGTACGAAAAAATTTGTAACATTAATAAACAATGTTCATTTGACACCACTCAGTAAAGACGGCCGGCTGTTGCATAAATCATTAAAAATAGATACGTGACAATGACATTGCACTTGGCAAAGGTTTGTGTTTTGATTACAATTAATACTCTAGTGTTTATGAATATGGGTATGATCTGATAACTTTGTAATCCTGTAAATTTCGATAAATTATTTTTTAAGAAGACTCCCTAATTGGAAAAAAAATAAATATAATTTATTTTAAGAAAATAAAAATCTCTTAAATTTATTAACACTTCAGATTTTTTGTTCATAGTGACAATGTAGCCAAGTATTCCTAAAATTTTAACATTTCTTAATTTCTTAAACTAAATTAATTAATTTGTTTTTTATTTCATCTCTTCACATTTTTTATTAAGGCTTCAACCAAAAATTAAATGAAAAATAAGAATATTTTGTTTAAAAATAGATAGTTGTCCTAAAGTAGAAAACGTTCTTTAAGAAGATTGTGAGACCTTATTTTCTGAGCAACGTATCCACAGAGTATTTATAAATATTTTATGAAAATCTGGAAGGTCTTAATAATATTCCATTCAAGCATTATACTTATCACAAACCAATTGTTAATCCTAAAAAATTCATGTTCGTGTATTTTTCAGTATTCAAGAAATAAAATGAAAGCACGTTGGATTTGCAAATTAATTGAAAATTAATTTTTAAAAGTACTGAATGATAATAAAAGTTGCCAGTTGAAAACGTAAAGCTTTAATACAAATTTCTATAAGTGGTTTATTAAACGAAATGTTTTTAAAAATTATTCTAAGCTTTAAACCAAATATAGGAACTTCTATAAATTAGACTGAAACTAAGTTTAATTTTATTTTTGTATTCAATATTTAATTTTTTACGGGTTTTAAAAACGTTTATTTTTCTATTGAAAATCGAAAACAAATTCTTTCCTTAATATTCTTGCGTCCAACATTTTTAATATTAATTTAGCTCACTGCTAGAATAGGGATCAGTTATTTTATAGTTAAAATTATGCTACAAACATATTGTGTTCTTAATTTTCTCAATTTTAATATATTCTATTAACACAAAACCGTAAATTATCATAAATCAAAATAAGTAAATATATAAATGAATTTAATAACATTAGGCAAAAAGTTCCATTAAATAAAATGCATTTATAACTAAGTAGTCAATTTTAAATGGGTTCAAGTTCTCATTTCCAATTCTGATTACTTTCAATTTGTTTCCACTTAACAGTTATAAAGTACTCATCAAGTTTTAAGTTTTCTATTTTGCTCTTTTTTTTCTTTAAGTTTCAATTTTTTTACTTAGTTTTTGTTTTATATATTTTTTAATGGTTCCCCATTTTTTTATGAATAGATAAAAAAAATGTATCTCCTTGATCCAATTTTGCTTGTGATGACATTTAAAAAATTACTTATTGAAAAAGTTTAGTTTTGTTTACTTTGTGCTTAAAAACGATTTAAAACATATAGGTGAATAACATATTGATTTTACTTTATTTCTTTTGTTTTCTACTATTTTAATTTTTTTCTTTTTTGTAATCACAGTGCATTATATTTGTATTTACAATGAAAAAGTGCAATTTAGAGAGACGTTCTTTTGAAAAAATAGGGGTGTCCATAACGTTATGCAATAATACATTTCATATTATATAGTTTTTAATAATAAAAGTTTTATATGAAGCCGTGCATATTTTAAGTTTAAGTTATCAACCACAATTTACGCAAACAAACTCAAAATTTTATATTCTTGTATATGTTAAATTTATTATATGTTGAAAAAACAGGTTTTAGTTGACTTATATCTGGCAAAAATGGAATATAACTTCCACTTATAGATTGATGCTTCTAAGTCTGTTTCGGATTTACTCGAACGCGTATGAGAGGAACAAAAAGGCTCTTCTGGGTAGTCTGAGACTGCATATTCTTGCATATCTATCGGGATGTGGTATTGTTAAGATAAATTCGTTTATCCGGTCTTTTTATTTATTTTTATTTAACTAAGATATTATTACAATTAAAATTATAATAAATCTTAAATTGTACAGTACTAGCAACAAAGGCTATCGGCTTAGAAATGATTTTTAAAAAGTTATGTATATATAACATAAGACTAAAAATCTAATTATACTTAAATTTTATGTTGAATATTCAAATGGTTAAGAAATGTATTAGTACGAATTATATTTTTTTTAGATGGTATTTTCAGTAGGTTAATAATGTCATTGGTACCGCACAGTGATATCCGTATGGAGTGCAACGAGGGGCAGCTTTTTAAAAGGTGTGTTATAGTTAGGAGCGAGTTGTTGCAGAAGTTACATATGGGTTGGGATTCTCCAGAAAGTAGATATTGATGGGCAAGATTGGTATGCGTTACACGAAGTATTGTAAAGCATTTGTTTTTAAGGCAGCTTGTTGAGATTGGAAGTTGTAGAGCAATTTTTTCTGGATTAATTTTACTGTATAAGTGGTTATAATTTTTCCATTTACTAATAAGGGAATCGTTTAGGTGTTTCAAAGCAAATCTGCTTATGAAATCTTTTGAATGTGGAATAAATGTAAAAGTTGGATAGGAGCTTAAATTTTTAGATGCCAAGTCTGGTGCTTCATTTCCATTTATTCCTGCGTGGCTTGGAATCCAATATAGTTTCGCTTTATGTCTCATCTGAATTAACAGTTGCTGAATTGAAGCTATTATTTCAAGTTTATTTTTTGTGTTTTTAACTGCTTCGAAAACAGGTCGACTATTAGTGCAGACTCTACTTTTTTGTTTGCGTCTTTGTGTTGTTTGAGAGCTTCGTGGGTGGCAATGGCTTCAGCTTCAAATATTGTAGAATAAGTTGGTAAAATTCCAGTTGTTTTTGTAGTTGAATTTTCGTCGACGACTGAAAATCCAACATGGCACGTCGTTCTTGAACCATCTGTATACAAAAATTGCCAATTATGAGTTTTAAGTTTAGTAAAGACTTCGATGAATAATTTACGGTAAGTACCAGGCGGAGTGGTGTTTTGTTGTAAAATATTAGATGGAATCCAAAAGCCAAGGAGCAAAGTTTTGATTTGGTATATTAAGTTTATTAAAATTAAATTTGTTTACCAGTTTGTATAGGTGGGAGAGTGCAGATTCAAATTATTGTTCTGTCTTCCTTTTTTTTAGCATTAATATCTGTTTTTTTAGAAGTCCAGATTTCACGGTTACAACTTTGTGTAGCAAGCGAAATTTTATTTTATTAGCATGGATACGAATTTCATCAATCCCAGCTTCTGCACGTAGATTTTTAATTGGTGTAGTTTGAAATGCCCTTAAGCTGGCCCGTATAGAGGAATTTTAAAATTAATTGGATTTATTCCGCCAGTAAATAAAATACTGCTGTCATACCTTTCGGTGAAGACCGTCGTACTAACCAAAACGCGGCTTGAAAATGATGTCTTTACATCGGAAGCGCTCGCCAATCGTATTAAATAAACAGCCAGTGACGACGGTCTTCACCGAAAGGTATGACAACAGAATTTTAAAATGTTTTAACGGTTTGTTAGTTCTTTTTTAAGATAATTACAGTGGTATTTAAAATTATATTTACTATCAAAGTTTAAACCTAGTGTTTTACAATGTTGTACATTTTCTATATTTTGGTTATTGCATGTAATATTAATGTTGTTGCAATTATGTTTTCTGCAAATGTGTAGATGTTTCGTTTTTTCAAACGAAATATCTGCACCAGATTCGGCTGACCAAGTAGTTATTAATTGCAGTGCATTTTCAAGATAATTTTTAATTTCACCCGCTGATTGTGACTTTGCTATAATATAAAGATCATCTGCATATAAGTAATGATATATATTGTTGTTGGATAACAAAATGCGACTAAAATCATCAAATGCGATGATAAAGAGCGTCACAGACAAGGGTGAACCTTGAGGGTTACCGTTGTTTAGCGAAAATAATTTTGAAATTGCATTACTAACTCTTACTTTAAATTGCCGTTTTGTTAAAAAAGATTTTATAATATTAAACATTTTGGGCCCTATCGACCAATTTGCAATTTTTTGAAGAACGATATGAACTTCAATTCTTTCGAATGCTTTTATAAAATGGAGAGTATAAATATATGTCTTTTTGTTGACCGGCTTTTACAAATAAAGTGTTCTAAATATAATAATGCGTCTATTGTGCTTAGACCAGATTGAAAGCCCGTTTGATTATCCGCTAGGAGCTTATGCTTCTTAATGAACCACATCAAACGTGCTGAGGTCATTTTTTCTAATATTTTAGCCACGCATGGTAAAAGCGAGATGGGTCTAAATGAGGTAATATTTTCCATAGGTTTGCCACTTTTGTAAATAGGGATTACTAGACTTGTCTTAAAAAATTGTGGAATTATTCCAAAATCAAAAATATTGTTGAACAATTTCAATATGCGGTTTTTAAAAAATGGGGAACGTTTTTCAGCATGGGATATGATATTTTTTCTAGGCCAGGGGTTTTACCTTTAGAGGTTTCAAGACTGTGGGTAAATTCCTTCATATTGAAATGTTGTTCTAGCTCGAAAGATTTTGTAGAACTGTGATTCATGTGGAAGGTTGAGAGGGTTTGTTTTTTATTATTTTGAAATATTTGAGAAAAATTACTATCATCAGAGCAGTTGGACCAATAGGCTGCAAAGCAGTTAGATAGGTCGTAGGAGCATGTGACTGCGTTCCCGTTAAGCAATGTTCCGGTTATAACATGTGGTCTGAAGTTTCCTGTCAATTTACGAATCCCTTGCCATAAGGTTGCAGAAGATGATGAAGGGTTAAATTGATCTGTAAATTCTTGAAATGAATTTCTTTTGGCTATTTTTTGGCTCTATTAAACCGAGCATTATTTCTTTTATAAGATAACAGATTCTCCGTTGTCATGTTTTTTCTAAATTTTTTCCAAGAGTCTTGTTTTCATTCCTAAGCTGCTGTAACTCAGCTGACCACCAAGGGAGTATTTTACGGCTTGACTTGTTATTGCTAAATGTTCTTGGAATACTAACGTTGGCTGAAATATGAATATTTTTGCGTAACATTGCTGCTTCTTTGTTTATATTGTCAGATATTGAAAAAAGTCTATTGTATTCTGAAATGTTTAATTCATAGAGATTCCAGTTTGCCTGCCTGGTATCAAATTTTGAAGATGGAAAAAAATTTTTTGATTATCAAAGTAAATGTATGTATTGATTGGAAAGTGGTCGCTATTGTATAAGTCTTCTAAGACATTCCATTTGCAAATTGATAAAAGGGGTATAGATGCGATTGATAAATCTATATGGGAAAAGGTGTTATAAGTGTATAGAGACCCAAGGAAACTTTGCACATCCTTTTTTAGGCATCACAAAGGGACCATTTAGGACCAAAATGAATCCGTTTCTTATGCTGGCAGCCTAACCTGATCTAGCTCAACAAAAAGCTAATGATTCGTTTCTTTTCAAAACAGTTTAAATAAAAATATAACTTTTATAATAGAAAAAATATATATTTGACATATACAAAAATCGATATAGATACCTACTTATATTTTAATTATGATATCTTTGAGATACAATATTGCCCTATATTTTACAATTGTTAAAAGGCAGCAGTATATAAAGCATTTAACCAAAGACAGTAAATTTATTGCCTTTGATTTAGTTTTCATTTTTTCTTTGTCAAAAAAGTAACATTTGCTTAAATTATATATTCTCAAGTGAGTTGCGCTTAAGACCATTTTTTAATATTTAATTTAAAAAGAAAGAAAACAATAAGAGATTAAGGATAAATAGATTTTTTGACCATTGGAATACAATACAATCAGTTTGAATAGATAAAGATGAAAAACTGAATACAATTGATTTATTTACTTTAAAAACCTTTTAAATTAAAAAAAAATGTTTGAATAAAACTTTGAATTGAATTTTGATGATTAGGGGAAATTTTTTAACCACTATAATTTTATAAATTGGACTATTCAAGATTTTGATTAAAAGTACTTGATACTGAAAAAATTTGTTGAGAAAACCATAAATGTATAGAGCCAAAGAAAGCTGGTCGCATTATTTTTGTTTCTAGTAATAATTACACAATTCTTTTCTATAACTTGGGCTACATTATATTTTAATCAGTAATGTCAAAAAATAAAATACCAACTAGAAGAGAAACGCACAAGTTCCGATTTCATTACGAATTTCGTTGTTAAAATGTACGGTGTAATTCGCTGAAACTCTTTGGGTGATTAAATAAAAGGGGAATAAAAAATTTGTTCCTCGCCAGAGTAATACAATTGTGTTGCATCGATGGCTATGTAAGAAATGCGAATGTTTATTAAGCCAGGGCTGAAAAATAGATCGAAATAAATTTTCACGTGTTATTTGCAATAAATTACATTAATTACGGAAACTCCCTTTAATTTCCAAATTCAAATTTTATACTTGCTGTTCTAAAGATTTAAGTATTATAGGTTTTTTGTAAATTTCCAGCGTCTGACTATAACGGTTCAAAGGTATGGCCACATACATCGCATTTACATCAGCTATTGTAACAAGCTTTAAATTTTATTTGTAAAGATTTATAATTCTTAATATACCAGAGAAGTAGTGAACATTATATTCAATTTTCAAATATTTTTATATCACAGTTTACAAGATAGGGCCATATAGGACAAATTTGTATCAATTATGGAAACGCCCTTTAAACTCCAAATTTAAATTTTATACTTTTTGGTCAAAGCGGACTGAGCAACACAAGTTCTTTGTTAATTTCAAAGGTTTTTCTACAACTGTTCAAAAATATATAAATATTTGGTATTATAACAATTACAGCAATCGATATATGTCCACTTTTCAGGCATTTGTCTATAAGAGTTTAAAAGACACATAGAGGTCAATTTACTACACCTATGGGAAGACCTCATAATTTTAAGATTTATTTTTAAATTACCTTTGGCTGTTAAGATCAAATTAAGAACTAAGACCTTGTATTTATCATTGAAATCCTAATACGCAATTTTTTTAAATTTTAAAGTCGTACTCCTTACGATTCATAATACACGTAAAAAGCATGTATGTTTTTGGGGACACCCTTTAATTTATAAGGTTATGAACTGTTTGTATAACTGAACCAATCTGTAAGCATTTTCAAAATCAGGTTCAAATATAAAAAAGCAACATTCAGTCAAATTGATAACCTCCTTCTTTTGTAAAGTCGGTTACAAAAGTCATACAATTTTTATCATAAGTTTAAAAGAAGCTCTGATCTTTTTCAATGAAACAATAACAATAAAGAATGCTAGTGAGCTAAACAAGCAATACAGCAATGTCCATACATAAATTTTTGTGATGCAATCAAACATTATAATAAATAATAACCTATTTAAAATAAAAAAAAAATGAGAAGATGTACTCAAAATTGGAAATCAGCGGGATTCAAATTTAACTTAAAGGTATTTTCAAGCCGCAAAATGGAATGATTATGAACAATAAAAACTTTTCTGCCTCTTTAGCGAAACAGCTCAGACTATCTCTTCGGGCTGGCTGTGTAAACTGCAAAACACTCATAAGAAAAAATTATTAGTCATGTTTAAAAAATCGCAAAGTATTCATTAATTAAAAAAGAAGATTTTATCCTTATCCCAAACAGAAAAACACACAAAATATTTATTTAAAAATCAATGAATAATTATTGTTTACTACATACATATATAATAAAATAGTAACGGCGTCATTTTCATACACCCCTGATACTCCCATACCACTTGAAGCAATGAAGTTACTTCATTAAAAAATGTATGGGGCGACAGAGGATTAAAAAATAATAATAATAATCAAGTGGAAAAATTGCGCTCGCTCTTATATCCAAATTATTGGCATAAGAACTTTTCATAGAAAAGTGCGATTATGTTATTGTGTTTTGAAATCTTTCAGAAAATACAAAATTTTTTTAAAAATGCTTAACCCATTAAGAGGCGATGATATTTTTATATGAAAAAGTTTTTAATTTTTTAATTCTCTGTCAGCTTTAATTTCTAGTTTTTTTTTTTTTTTTCTTTTTTGATTAGAGTTACTTCATTAAACTAGATTTACATACATGAGGAAGGATATATAAGATCTGGCAAAAACGAATATAGCACTCTTACTTGTTTTTTAATCTTTAAAATAACTGAAACTAAATTTAAAATTGTTATTATAATCCTGTATACGAAAATCTAATTAATTTCCTATCTCACAGTATATTATTAAAATACACAAAACGTTCCAACTTTATTTCAGCGGTTAAAGAAGTTGCATATTGCTTACTGTTTAAAGTCATGGTTTCTGTAGTGCCAGACAGGTATGTATATATCTTACGTTGCTATTAACGCTCTTAAGGACACAAAATCACTTTAACTTCTGTGTTTGACACATATTTTTCTAGTTGAAAACAAAACAAAAGTAAGAACAGTCAAGAAAAAAAGTCTGCGTTGTAAATCAAACGTTGAAATTTGTTAGTTTTACTGAAGGTAAAAAAGGCAACAAATTGCTGGTAATAAATCAGTCAATAGTTAAGAGAATTACCAGAATTATTGTACTTGAGTGAATTCAATTGGCTTTTTTCTTAAAAATGAAAGAAAAATACCCTAGATTAAAAGAAAAAGATGTAGCTTTTTAACAAAAAACAATGATTCTGAATTACTGACAAAAAATATAAAAAAAATATTTTTTCAATATATAAAAGAAGTAAACTCCAACGTTAGTCATATTGAAACCATTAACATATTTTTATTAAGGTCAAAATCTATTCCAGTACAAAACCAAATGAAGACAACAAACCTCTGTCTTCAACTTTACTTGTGTTAAAAATACACTTGATACATTAGTGCACTTATATAAATGAATAGGAAAGCCCACGACTTTATCCGCGTATCATTTCTAATTTGCTTAAAATTTAAATTATTTTTTTTTTTTAATTTTTTGTAGAGTTCTTTAAACAGTGTTAAAAATTTTGCTCTACAAAAATAAATTCTTCTTACAGCTGTTCTAGTTCCACAATACCGGTAAAATTGGGTGCTCTCACATTTGAAATTCTACGTTCTCTACGAAATGATTTATTTTTACAAGAAATGTGGTCTATATTTGAACTAAGGTTCTACGGGACCTTCTCACAAGATTTTATTCAATTCTATTTTTATAAAATTTTAACTTATTTTATTACAAAAAAATTATTTAATATTAAACAATTTAATACAAAAATATAGAAGTTAAAAATTATGTTTAAAAACATGATTGTTAATATATCAACATAATGGTGTTGAAATTTTGTTATAAAATAATTCCTTAGAAAAATAGTAAATGAGAAGTAACATTTTCATTCCCCTCGAAGTGAAAATTGGCTTCCTGGATTTTTTGGGAAATATATGTTTCCTACATTGATCAGCTTTTCAAAATCAGTGCACATTGAATGTTATTAAGAAGAAAAAGCCATGTAAAAATTGTAACTTGAAATTTTGTAATAAATAAAATTTTAATCAACAAGTTGAGAAACTTAATTATAAGCCGAAGAAACCAGGCAACATCCATTCAACTCTAGGTCGGGTTTCGCAAGAAGCATTTAAGCCCTTGAAGTAACCCATAACAATGCTACTGATCCATTTCAGTAAAATAAGTTCTTGTATGTATAAGGCTTACTGGTTGATTTAAAAAAAATATCTCCATTTTTCATTAAATGACACTGTTGAGATGTTTCCTACACTCTGCCGTTTAATCTTCTATTTTTTGTTCATTAAACGTGCTCTTATTTCTTGTTCTTTATTGATTTAAAACTGTTTCATGGGACTCGTCTTTTAAATATTTCTCAGATTTCAGAGATATTTTTTGTTACTCAACAAGCAGTTTTATAACTGAGCGAAAATTAAAAGATGAGTGTTTAAAAAATTTAGCTTTTAATGAAAATGGACAAATTTTAAAATATGTGTCCGACTAGATATTTTCTAAATAATCGATTTGTAAATCTGATGATAAACCAAGTTGATCGTAAGTTTTAAACAAACTAATGGACTTAAAATAAATTTCTCTAGTATACAATTATTTGCGGGCGTAAATGATTGTAGAAGACTAGTGATGTTACTTCTGAGGTTTTAGATCCTTAACTACCAAAATTGATCTTTCCGTAGTTAATATTGTTTTTGTTTGTTTAGCAGGGAACAATGAGCAACCGCCATAAATATAGAAAACCCCTAAAAGTATTTCAATAATTATTAATAATAGTTTTGTTTATGGTTTAATAGTTTATGTACTGTCTCCTTATATTTATTTATAAGATAGTTGTTTTTTTTAACAAAAAATGCTTTTTACACAATTTACCGTTATTCCGTTAATTTTACTTACAACGTATTGTGGTATATATGGAGTTATACAAAAGTAAAGTAACAACAAATAACTTTTTTTGTTTAAAAAAAAACTCTTTAAAAAAACCTCTTCTTTGCCAAAGCCTTATTTTAGAACTATAAATATTTAACTCTAATATCTAAATATAACACTTTTGTTAAATTTTGTGCTAACTTTAAAAATTGCTTCTTTTTTATTTTAATTTTATTACTATTTTTTTGTTGTTTATTTGCGAGTATAAAAAATTCTACCAACAACCTTAGTATTTTCTGTTTGACTCAAGCAACAAATTTATTTATGCAAAAACTGCCAAAATGCAGGAAGTTTGAAAAATTTAAGTTAGAAACCTAACAAAAAAAAACTTCCGAATAATTTTGACACGTAACCGACACGCAACATATTTAAAAAAGGAATACACTTCCTTCAGTGCGCGAGCACAAACCACAAGCATGAGAGCTTTAAGAAAAAAATCTTTTCGTGCCTGCTTTTTAACTAAAAATTCAAGTTAAAAATTTACAAATTGTAATATTGCTTAATATATATTTCGTAAAATTTCTGAATTATTAGCGTTGCAAAAATGTTTAGGTCAAAAGTACAACAGAGCTAAGTGCTCTGTTTTGAAACTTAAATAAAGAGGAAAATGTAGTTTATAAATTTTAACATTAGTACATAATATTGTTTTACGAAAGAATCTACAACTCTGGTTTAGATTATAATTTGTTATTTTTGTTTTTATTATATTTATAATTTCCATCGGGGGCTTAAGTTTGTTATTATAGGGTCTTATTTTAAAAAGAGCAAAAAAACGTGACATACTATATTTTATGTCGTTTTTGAGGTAAATATAGGAACAGAATTCGGAGGAGTGCAACAAGCTGGTAATAATTAATAAGATATTTTTATGTCATTAATATTAATTTTGGGCATGTGTGAGGCACATAAACTTAGCCATCGAGATATCCTATATTTACATACTTTTCGCAGTATTTGCCATTAATCTTTACCAACATTTAAATTGTTATGTTTCTCTTGTGTTTGCTTTATCGACAAGACAAGTCAGAGAATAACGACCCAGTTTTAAGTTAGAAGAGATTACTACTGTTTCGTATCGCTTTGGTATATCATAAACACGTATGAAACAACGAATGTTTTTTTTTAATTATGTGAAAGAGAACTAACGACTTCGAAAGACAAGCTTATTATCTAGCAATAATTTTTCAATCGTTTTTATGTATAAATCACAAAAACTGTTCTTGTTTTTTTTTTTTTTTTTTTGTCGGAGAGCTTCACACTAGTGGTCCGATAATCCTATAATTTTCTTAGTTTGTTACCACACAGGCGGTTGGTTTAATTGGGTACTTTTTATATTTTACTTGGGCTTGTCGATTCCATTAAAACTTTCTTGAAATAACTCTCTTATTAATATTCCCAATATAGCAAAACATTGGCTGTATGGGAATAATGGGCGTGATACCTTCCAAACAAAGTGAAATTTTATTACCGTGCAGCTAGAACATTTTAATAGGTGGATTCTTTTTTTGCACTATTAACCCGCATATCAATATAATTAGCTCAGGAAGCACATAGCAAATAACTATTATCTTGTATCTAGGGAAGTATAATAGGTTGAGTTTAGAAATGTTGAAAAATTATTATTTTTAATAGTGCGGCGAAACACACACCAGATTGGCACATTTTGCACGGTATGAGAGTAAAAAATTATTATCTTTAGAACTGTGGTAGACAGGATGTTAAGACTCTTATTGTGATATACAATAAGTTAAAAACTGACTGGTAATTCCTATTAAGGTAGTGAAGCGCAACAGGAATATTTAGTTTTAAATAAATCCATATTTTTGAAGGATAAAATATTATCTTATTGTTTTCAGGAATGCAAATAAATATATTTCTCTTGAATTTATTAATAACAATAATAAAAATAACATATTTTTGAGACAAACAAGTGCGGTAAGATTCCATGCTTATGTTATTTGATTCCTAAATTTAAATTTTATAAACATATCCATTTACTTAATGGTATTAAGCAATTTTGGTCAGAACCATCTGTTTATTGTAAATTTCTTTGTTATATACCTCTTTTTTGAAAACGACTACTACAACAACAAAAGCGACAAAAATTAGTCATCAAGAAAAAGTGAAACTGTTCAAAATTTTATTTATTCTAAAAATTTTAAACAAGCTTTAACTCTGTAAATGATGCTGACATAGTCTTAAAACTTTAAGCAATTTTGTCACACATGTTTTTATCTGGATCATGAAAGTGTTGGTTATTAGACAAGCAAAGAACAATAATAAACTGATGAGCCAAATTGTTATTCTTTCCCCTAAGTAAAACAATTCCTTTTTAGTTACAAGCATTGAGCATTCCGACAAATTCAACTAAAGTCAAAGTAACGACGGATGAGGTTTGCACAATGAATACTTTGCTGACGGATGTTAAATCAAAGTTTTCTCTCTATTTGTATTCACTTTTAAATTTAATTTGTGTTTTTTTTCACTTCTTAATTTAACTAAATTTGCATTTTATTGTTTGCCACTAAAATTGTTTTATTAAAATCAAAAAACACAATTGAATCACAGCAAGAGTTAAAAGAAAACAGAGAAGAAGAAGTAGTTGATAGTTGTAAAGTATTCAACATACGTCAAAAGCTAAAAGTTGACCAACTTTAACACTTTGCGTTGACTGACACGTATTGATTGTGACAACGCTCATAAGAAAACCGTATTTTAACTGACTTGTCAGTTGAATTTGTCAAAGTTTAACGTATGACGGATTCTATGTGCCCCGGCCTTTACTTTGCTTATAAATAAATAAATAAAGCTGTTAGTTGTATATTGAGATAAATATTATTTAAAATTTTTGGGGTTCAAGTTTATTATATAATATATATTTTAGTTAGGAAAATGACTTATTTCCCAAACATATCATGTGTTAGAATAAGAAGCATTAATGTTCGTTGTCTTGTTTTAAAATTGAAAGCAGTTATGCTAATAATTCCAAAAACTAAAATATAGTGATTCCTTTAATACTTGTAGAATCCTAATGTCTTTTTACAGTCCTCTTTGTTGAAATGAAATAAATCTTTTTTAAAACAACAGTTAAAAGACATAAAAAATTACAAAAGTAACTATACTAATAAATATTACATGAAATGTATGGCCAATCAATGTCCCAAAGATTATAGGAAGTCAATAAAGTAATGACGATACAATGTAAATTAATATTGCAGTCTTGGCAGAATTTTTCTTAACGAAGATTTTTACATATGAAAGTAGTAAAAGAATAACATTCACCATATTATCCGGACCACAAAGTTTATTAAAGAGGCAAATAATTTGGCAATAACGAATCACTTACTTAATTCATTAAAGACTCCAACATTTTAAAGTCACTTTAGATTCACTACAAAATCGTATATTTAAAGTTATTTTAAACAAGGGATATAGTAACCTTTTTTTCGAATATTACCAACACATTTAACATTAATGATTATTATTAAAATATAAAATATGTAATACATTGCTTAAATGACCTTTTCCTACAAAAGGTGAAAATAAATATTATTTTTGTTTGCTGTTGATTTTTTGAATGCTAAGAAAGTGGCATTTCAATGGTGGTAGCATTTGAATCGTAAGGATATACGTGCGGAAAGATAGATCCCAATTCACGACATGGAGGTCTTCTGCGTTTTCCCCATTATAAGTCACACAAAGTAGTCGGGAAAATTTGTAAAATAGGGCATTTATGTTAAATTATCTACGCAGAAATCAGTAAATGAAAAGTCTACCATTTTAGTAATCTGATAACAAAAAATTCGAAGTTTATAAAACCGATAAAATATGTGGCAATTGTTGTTCAAAACTAAAATCACTATTTGAAAATTAATTCGCTTGTCAAGTTTTAAAGGAAAAAATTTATGTACGGTGTATTTTCTATAAGTAATTAGTTAGATGGATCAATTAATTGTGAATTTTATTAGCACTAAACCAATTTTCATTGACTGATGAATAAATTAATTCGTGCACTACAGTTCATAAAGATCATTCCTTGTCTTTGTACGCTTTATAAAAACGACATATTTATCACAAAACATATAAATATATGAATATGATTGACATTCTCAGGAAAACTGAGATCTTATATGCACATAAATGTATTCTGTTGTAAATATTAAGAACTGCTAAGTAGAGCGTTAGGTGAGCCTAGATCTCAAACATTAACTTTCACACCAATGCATATTTTTTGCCACATATAATTAAAAATTAAACAGCTTTATTAAAATTTTATTACATTAAAATTGAAATAAAATCATAATATAGTGCTTAATAATAACTAATATTAATTATTATAATTATAATTATAATTTAACTATAATTATATAATTAATAAATTTTGATTTAAATGATCTAGGGCATGGTTTTGGCTATGTATTATTTTTATTTTGGCCACTGGAGGCTTTTTATATTACATTTTTTAATAAATAGATAAATAAATATGGAAGTCAAATAAATTGTTATTGTTTCAATATTGCCAACGCAATTTCAATGGTAATGAAAAAATCGAAAGCATGATTGCTAGATTATAAATTTGGAAACCTTATTTTCTTTTCATCTTTGATCCTTTACATAAAATTTTTCATGCTCATTTATTTGAAATACGAAAATTCTAAATTTGACTTACAACTAAACTGTAATAAAAGTAAAATGATGATAAAAAATATATATAATTTAAAATGATTGTCCAAACGTATAGAACAATAATCATCTAATTAGTTCTTGTATGTTCGCTTTATGAAAAACAAACAATAATATCTCCTATTGCAAAAATTTAAACTAAAACTCTTATAACCCAAAAAATATTAAAATTAATGCAATAAAGAAATCGGAAATTAAGATTACAAATATTTTATTACTTAAAGTTATAAAGAGTTGATAAAAACGAAAGACAATTTTTCTTGGAATTCCCACACCGGCCACAGCAGGGAATAATTCCAACCTATATCTTATAAAAAAAATTGACTATTAATGTACAGAAAGCAACAAAAACTAATGTAAAATTAAATACAAAAGCGGAGAAATTAAAAAAAAGCAAAACATTTTCTATTTGGTATTTAAAGTGTGTTATTGCTTATAAACTTGCAGACACATCATTGCTACCTACTCGTGAATAACGTACACTCTCTCAAATGATTATCACCACTTAAACTTCTGTTTTAAGTAGGCTATAATTTTTTAAAATAATTTTAGCAGCCAGGATTTATACAACTTTTGAAAAGGACATTTTCGAAATTTTTACTACATTTAAAAGACGAAATAGCAACGTCAAACTCTAGTTTTATCTTTGGCATTAAATAACTGATCATAATAGATCAAAGGGATCAACTAAAATCTTAAAATAATGAGATTGTTTAGGATATTAAGGTTATTACAAAAGATTTATTTCGTACCATATATGGACACACTTTTTGTTTGTAAGTTTATATTGTTATCATTTATTGTTGGAAGCTAAAAGCTTCGGCACATTATTGTCCAAAGGATAAGATATTTCAAGTTAAAATCAGTTTCTCTTCATGAAAATTCTTTCACCTTTTTTATATTACAGTAGAGTACACAAATTGTAATAATATAAAAACATACGGACATCCACCAACAATATCCTTTATTTTTCATTTTTTGTGCTCATCCTTATAGCAGACATACTCTGCGCAAATTTCAATCGCCTTTCGATTTAACGCCACTTTCGACAAAGTCACGGACTCTATGGAAAGATCCTTTAATTTTTAAATTTTCTCTTCAAACTTATAGTCGGAGCGGACATTTTTCTACATACTTTCTGCATAATCTATATATATGTCTCCTGAAAATTAAACATTAAAGCCATAACATATATTATATTTTAGTTTTGTTTTTTTATTTTATGCTTGTATTCTTAATGCGGTTAAAAAAGGACACCCCTAATTTAAATCTTTGCTTGCATAGTACATAATACATAAACTACGCAAATTGCATGTCTTTGCCTATCAAAGAGCCAAAAATAACAACATATAAATAAATATCATGTAATTTTCTAAACATCTTTTAATTTATTTATCATTTTTACAGCGGCAATTTACTATGGCCCTCGCGGGTCTACATAATACAGTTCCGAAGATGGAGGCCTGTGAAAGACGGACGTTCAAACAGATATTTTCACAAAAAAATACAAAAAAACTGGTTATATATATCGCTATAGCTTCAACTTATATACTTTAGCTCATCAAAATAGAATAAATGCTTATGTAGATACTACATCAAGAGATTTTGTGTTTGGTGGAACGAATGACATTTGGTTTTAATTACAATTTGCTTTATGTAATGTTTCTTATAGTAAAAACAAGCCTCCTTTAATTCTTATTTAAGTCGGCGATTCTTTTTGCTCTAAAACAAAAAAACTAAAATTTTTTAAAGGACTTAAATAAACAGCACAAATTCTGGGAAGAAAACTTTCACTTAACAAAGTTTTTTTTTTTCCTAAAGCATAAAGTTGCAAAAATTTTGTTTTAGTTGTTACACTGGCGTTGGCAAACCCAAAATGAATAAATAATGTTTTTGAAGCCTTGCAAAGTTAATAGAAGAAGAAGAACAGGAAATTTGTGATTTGGTGAATCTCAAGGGTGATTAAAATGATTTATTTTGTAGTTTGTTTATTTACTTATGTGTTTATTTGCAAAAGCAGACTATACTTCTAAGCTTTTCTGTAAACGCAGGTAACATGAAAAACTGCACGTGTATATTAATTTTATTAATTTTATAGATTAAATATTTTTTCTCGTCGGTTTTTTACTTTATATGTGTAAGTTTTTATTTATTTCTAGTATGAACTAAAACCATTTTTTGTTTAATTTTTGCATGTGATGATGGCTTGATGAGAAAATATACAAATATGTAAAAATTTTAAGTCACCAAATGTCGCTAAAAACTCAAATTTGACATTAGTACACCAGTGTATTAAGTTTTATCATCTAAAAGCTGATTTACATTAACGATAGATGATATGCCAAATGACTACTTGCAAGATTTCGTGTCGCGAATAACATTAAAGTGAATGAAAATAATTAAAAATTAAATACCTATTTGGATCCCAATGTGCAATTTCTTTGTGTATGACCCGTCTTAAATATCTTTAAAAAAGAAAATAAAATCTCCAATAAAACAAACTATTTTCTCCAAAAAGGGGATACAAACTTTTAATCTGTTATTGAAAGGCTGTAATTTCATTAAAAATGATTTTAGGGCATATATTTTTCAATTTCACATACACTAATTCTGCCATTAGATATGTTATTTTCCCTCTGCAGGATCTTTATTAAACCTAAGCTACTAAATTTTGATTTTGTATTTTCTCATTTCTTTGTAACTCGCAGCAGTTCCAATTAGCAAATAATACTGTTGTCAACTTAAAAGAAACAAAATATTTTATGTTTTTGACAACCCAGACACAAAAGTTGCAGTGAAGTTTTTGCAGTAGTTTTAATCTAAATAACATTAAAAGCAAAAAGCTTTTCTTTATTCTACTAATTGTTCATTTCACTATTTTCGTAATTAACAACAAAATAAAATTGTCTTTCGCATTCCTAATTAAGTGAAAAAATAAAACAACAAATTTTAAAAAGACTATACATTAGGCAAAGAAGTATAAGAATGGGAGTAAAAATTATTTAAATTCCAGATTCTGAATTCTACACCATAATGATATAATTTATTATCAAGAACCTAAAGTTGTTTAAATTTTAACAATTTTGTTTTTAAATAATGATTAAAAATAAAAGCAATAACTAGAGGTGTAACGAACCCTGAAGTTGAAAGTATTACTAAGATACCACATGACCTAATGCATTAATTATAGTTATATCCGACTAACAAGACGGGAGTAGCGTTTCTTGTACAATATAAGGTAGCGGAGTTTAAAATAATAGCTGCGTATATAAAAACTTATATTTTATTTATCACCGGATAATAAATGCTTGTTTTCTTGTGTTCTTTGGAAAACGTCCGCATACATATGTAAAAAAAATTTTGTTTTTAAAAAAGTTTTTTATAAATTAAAAAATTATCTTGGGTCAAAAATAAAAAATAATTCATTTATAATATCCACAGGTTAATTCTTAATTACATAAAAAATAAATGTTTGTTGGTTTACTTTGTTGCAATTAAATTAAGTTTTGCTTTTCGTTCACAGTATTCGTTAAATATAAGTCAAGTTAAGAAAGGAAATCATTTCTAATCTTTTTCTAACAATTTTCATTTAACTTTTATTTCCTTTAAAAACATTAAGCCTTACATAAACCAATTTACAAGGTTAAATTAATGTAAAAGATACCTTAAACTTTCTGTAGCTATACAAAATACACATTTTTAGCACAATTTTAAATGCACAATTTAAAGGAGTTTCAGGATTTGTTTTTAGTTCTTAAACATTTGTGTAGATAACTAAATAAAGCACTTAAAAGATTAGAAAAGTAACATAGACCAATAAGGTAAAACGAACTACAAAACTAATTGCTTTTATACAGAAAAAGTACACATGCAAAGGTGGTATAAAAAAAATTATTTATAACAATAAGATAAAAGCTTAAAGTAAAGTTTTTGTATATATAAAAGCAAAAAAAAAATATTATCAACACTTAACTTCCAAACATTACTAATTAATTTCCTTGGCTTTATAAATAGTTATTATTGTACCAATGAGTCAATAATAAATTTAGAAAAAAAAAAATCCATTGCCAAATTTACAGAAGAGCAACAATAATCGAAGTTAAAATAAAAATTTAATAAAATTAATCTGTAAACTTAAAGCGTCTGTCTGTTATGGCTAAGAAGATAAGGGCATATACATCTAAACTACAGTGGGGCACAGCAGATAATTATTATTGATTATATGAAAGTCTATAATGTTTGGCAATAGCGCTTTAATGAAGGGGTAGAAAAAGATTGTTGTTATATGAAGGCATACTTTATTATTATTTTATTTGACACATATTTCGTACATATTCATTTTATGCCGTACATATTTTATTTGAATTAGTTTACCAGTATAAAAAGGTATCGGGACGACTTAAATGAAATATCTACTGATTAAGAAAATTAAGTAATATTACGCACATATTTATTTCGTTACGTTTTTTTATCGTCAGTTTTATTCAATCGATGTGACCACGCTTCATTTTAATGTTAATATACGCTGTAACGCTCGTTTTCGTGTCGTTTGTACCACTTATAAGTCTCAATCAGTAGATATTTCATTTGAATAAGAATGCCACGTTGGAGAGGTATCGGGGCGATATAAATATTGCAAGAATATTCCATAAACAATATTTATTTGTATTGGTAGTGATGATGTGTGAGTGTCAAATGTGTTGTATTGCACAGCGTCTTTAGTGAGAAGCTTAATTTGACTGCTACTTCGACTGAGTTTTGAAAGTCTGCATATATTTGACGAGGACACCCCACCGATTACTCGCACGAAGTCGAACATTCCCGATTGAATTCAGTGTTATTCTGCTGATGTCCGCATTGAACAGAATATCCGAGTGTTACCCCATTTTTTTTTTCGAAATATGACGTCATAAAAACACAAAAGTTTTCTTAATAAAATCGATTGACCTTTGCCTTCGTTTTAAATACGAAAGCGCATAATTATAATTAATAGTTACCTCATTTAAATTCAAGGTATTAATTATTATTTTTTTTATTGCAATCGACTTTTAATTATTTAAACCACAAACCAAAATAAATTCATTTATATTGAAGATAGCATTTGTTCAGAATAATTGTTTTGTTTCTACGATTACTACACCACTGCATCTTTACTTACAAAGTAGCTTTTCAGTACTGGATTACTTTTACTCTGTGTTAAATTGTAAGATTTCATGACAGTAAATAATTATGTAGTCATTTAAAACAATGCTGCAGCTATGTACGGGAATTCGATACAATTTAATTCAGGTAGTAAAATGACTACGATTACTCAGTTGTATAAAAGAGAAAATAACAGATAGCAAGAAAGGAAGTGGAAATTGTAATTGCTGTATTATTGAACTACATTTACTAGCGAAAAAATATTGATAATTTTTTTTGTCAAATTTTTTCTTTTTTCAGTCCACTGTAGTGAGGTTTTGTTGACTTTTTTAGCAATCTCGTTTACGGTGCATGATTTGATTAACGCCCTTAATTTTTTATTTTTTTGGCTTTACGAATAATAATAATACAATTTAATTTAAGCTTTATTAGATGATTACAAAAAGATTTCAATATGAATTATTTTTGTTTTATTGCTAAGTTATTTCTATATTATGAACAATTCACATATTTAAAAATAACAAGAAATTAAATAAATTCCCTAATTTTATTCACACATCCTTGTGTTTACTCCAATTAAGAATTTCTCCTTTAAAACTACTTTCTACTTGACGTTTTGCGTTTATGTTATATACTCTTATATCAAAAATTTAACTGAACTTAGAATTCAAAGGGTGCTTTAGTTAAGGTCAAGTCTTCCAAACTCCACAGCACACAGTACAAAGCATACTTTATTTTTGGCAAGAACATAAAATCAAGATACCCTTTACTTTTTTTAATGTTTTATAGGCAAATGTGGGTGTACAAAATCCTTCATGTGTGAGTCCAACATTTAAAATATTAAACCTTAATTTATTTAATTTACAAGGTTGTTAGTAAATGTTATGTTAGTAAATAATTTTTAAAATCATGACGGAAATGAAAAAATATTCCCCGAAAAAAAGTTTAAATAACTTCTTTTATTTGTTCGGTTTTATGTCATGTTTTTTTGAATAGGTTTAAAGTTAATAATGCGATCCTACTATTTTATATTTTGCACCCGGCGATGCCTGGGCCTCAATTTACGGCCTCTCTAGAGCCTTATTGGCAACGTAGTTTCTTCACAATTGTGTGAGAAACAATATCTAGTAATCTAAAAATTAATTTCGGAGGGAGATTAAAAACCTTAGAATAGGTGCCAGGTATTAGGTACAATTAGTCACTGTACGTAAGTACAAAATATAATTGAGATTTATGTAGCATATTGAAAATGAGTATCTTGATTTTTTAAATTTATATTTCAGTTCTGTTATTGAACCTAATTTTAACATCAATAATTTTTACTTGTATTGTTAGATTCATTAATTTTCAAAGAAACTTAATTATTCAAATTCGCTAAAAGCATGACACCTGTACAAATTCCAAAATCTATATTGAAAATCATGGTTCTGTTCGGAATAGCCGTGGCTTACTACGCTTATTTTACGGTCATCGTATCAGTCCATCAGAGTAATTAAATCGCATCATGTTTACTCTAAACGATCATTTCATCCACAGAGACGTCATGGTTCTCCAAGATCTTGCGATTAAACACCGATAACTATTTTCAGTAAGGATATGTGAAGTCGCTAGTCTACATCAATAAGCTCGAAAGGATTTACCACTTGGTCGATAACATTTGCCAGATTGTTGTCGATATATGGATACAAGTATTAGAAAAATTGGACCTTTAAATCAGTCTATATTCGAGCTAGCTGTGGCGGTCATATGCCAAAAGTCAAACTTAAAGAAGAAAATGGAGAAGATGGATTTTCGAGTAAAGTAAATTTTATGTGATTTAATGATTAATATATCTATAAAAACACTATTTAATAAGGAAAGACATATTTTTTTATAACTTTTAAATAACTAAAAAAAATTTTGAGTTCTAGAAGTATAAAAAATAATATTTTCAAATTTGTCTCGATATCTATACATATAATATAGGGATGTAACATAGATCGCTTCCACGTAGTGCATCCTGGGTAACGCTAAATGATCTATACACCCCCCCCCCCCTGGCACGACCTTTTTCTGTCCAAGGACCTTTCTTCCGATTTCTCGGCACGTTTTTGTTTGATTTGGGCTGGTGGTTATGGCTTCTAGACCTAGTAACACCTGGGTGAAACCCTGTGGGAATGGCTTCAGTTTAAGGTCATAATTTTGTTTTGTGACAATAAAGGCGCAATTCAAGTTGCTCTAAACAACAATTACTCTCCAAGGACGAAACATGTAGATATCAAAACCAAGTTTATTCAACAAAAGATTGAGGATAAAGAAATCGTTTTACAGTACCTCAGCACAGATGAAATGGTTGCCGATGTGTTTACTAAAGCCGTTACCCCTCAGAAATTGAAGTATTTTTCTAATAATCTTGGCCTACATTGATTCTTTTCTATTACTTACTTTTGAGAAACTTGAATTGTTTTTTGTTTTTTTAACATCTGAGGAAACAGAGACAGTTGATCAAGAAGATAGCAACAGCGATGTAAGTACATATGATTCTGTGGAAACATCGCCCTTGCCGACATCTACAGAGAATATAGATGATGAATGGATGCCAAAATCTTATGAATCCAAAACGATACCTGTAAGTGAAGTTATTCGTCGCTCTGATCGTATTGCAAATAGAACTCAGCGTTCTCTAAATTTTTGCGCTATGGAATTTGTTTCCGATGATCCAGCAAGTGTGAAAGAAGCCATGTCATCAGCCAATTCAGCCAAATGGAAGGTCGCAATGAAAGAAGAGTTCGACTCATTGCTAGCTAACAACACGTGGGTGCTAACGAAATTACCGCAAGGTGAAAAGGCCATAAAATCAAAATGGGTATTCAGAACAAAGACGGAGGTAAACGGTAACAAATCACGGTTGAAGGCAAGATTGGTAGCCAAAGGTTTTTCCCAACGCAAAGGCATAGACTTCAACGAAACCTTTGCTCCAGTTGTGAGATACGAGTCAATCAGATATTTGTTTTCCCTGGCCGTAAAGTATAACATGCATATACATCAAATGGATGCCGTAAGTGCATATTTAAATGGCAAATTAAAGGAGCAGGTTTACATGAAACAACCCGAAATGTTTGATGATGGCACAGGTAGAGTTTGCAAACTTGTGAAATCAATTTATGGTCTGGAGCAGTCTGGTAGAGTATGGAACGAGACAAAAAATCTTGTATTACTCGAAATGGGACTTGTAAGAGGCGAAGTAGATCAGTGTGTTTACCATAAAGTAACCAAAGATCAAAAGCTATACGTGGCTATCTATGTAGACGATGTATTAATATTTTCAGATAATCTGACATCCATTAAATTATTGAAAGAAAAACTCGCATCTAAATTCAAGATGAAAGACATTGGAGAAGTGTCATCTGTTCTTGGTTTAAAGGTTACTCGTGGCAAAGACTCAATTAAATTAGATCAGTCGCAGTACATATCACAAGTTTTAGCTCGTTTTGGAATGGATGATTGCAATCCAGTCGCAACGCCTCTAGACTATAATCAAAAGTTGTCAGCAAATATGTCTCCCAAAGACGATGAAGGCAAACAACAGATGTCACAAATACCATATATGGAGGCTATAGGATGTTTGTTGTATGCTGCACAGATTTCAAGACCGGACATATGCTATGCTGTAAATCTTCTCAGCCGTTTCAGTTCGAATCCTGGTAAACCTCATTGGGAGGCTGTCAGGAGAATAATGAGGTACTTAAAAGGCACAATAAGTAAAGGAATTGTGTATGAAAAGCAGATAAACGACGAAATAAAAGGCTACTGCGATGCTGATTGGGCCGGAAATGTAGACGACCGGAAGTCGACAACTGGATACGTATTTATTCATCAATCGGGTGCTATATCATGGGCAACTAAAAAGCAGAAAACCGTGGCATTGTCTTCGACGGAAGCCGAGTTCATGTCAGTGACTGCAGCTATTCAAGAGTCAGTATGGTTGAAACGTTTAGAGTGTGAACTTCACCCTGACTGTAAAAGAAATATAATTTTGTTTTGTGACAATAAAGGCGCAATTCAAGTTGCTCTAAACAACAATTACTCTATAAGGACGAAACATGTAGATATCAAAGCCAAGTTTATTCAACAAAAGATTGAGGATAAAGAAATCGTTTTACAGTACCTCAGCACAGATGAAATGGTTGCCGATGTGTTTACTAAAGCCGTTACCCCTCAGAAAATGAAGTATTTTTCTAATAATCTTGGCCTACATTGATTCTTTTCTATTACTTACTTTTGAGAAACTTGAATTGTTTTTTGTTTTTTTAACATCTGAGGAAACAGAGACAGTTGATCAAGAAGATAGCAACAGCGATGTAAGTACATATGATTCTGTGGAAACATCGCCCTTGCCGACATCTACAGAGAATATAGATGATGAATGGATGCCAAAATCTTATGAATCCAAAACGATACCTGTAAGTGAAGTTATTCGTCGCTCTGATCGTATTGCAAATAGAACTCAGCGTTCTCTAACTATCTCCGTCCCGTTAAAACCCTGGCAGGCCTCATAGTACGTTCGATACCCGTCACCGTTAAGTTGGTGGTGTAGGTTTGGTTGAGTTTACTCCCAATTAGCAACGGTCTGGCTCTGAGCACCTGTCCCCATGAAGGCTGGTGCCAACCCTCGCATGGCCTCCTGCTTGCATAGATAACCATGGGACCTTTGAGTTGACTACACATACGGGTGGAGATAGCGGCTATGAGTGGGGACCCATTTCATATGGACAAAACTTTAATTTCAAATACAAAAAAGACCACAAAGGCCAACCCTAAAAGGGAGCCGGTTGTATTGCAACGGCAAAAGCCGGCAATCCACAAACAACCTTCGTCTGTGACCTCTACCTCCAGACCACAGCTGGGCGCAGCGACTCTGCTGTCTGCCTCGACATCCCGCACCGCAATCCCCAAGGGTTGCGTAATGCCCCCTTTGAGCACCACAATCACTCCTGCTAGAGAACAGAGTGAAAGAGGGGCTCCCCCGCATATTGGTCCAACTACTGATGTAAGGGCATTAGTTAAGCCAGCCCAAACAACTGGTAGTCTGGGCCCTAGCACGTCCTCCTCTTCTCGTGCACACATCAACGCGTCGACGCGGGCGTATAGGACCAGGAGATCTGCCTACCGGATCCTGCAAAAGTTTGGTGGGCAAGATCCGAAAACTTTGTCCGAAAAGGACCAAACTAAAATTAAATGGGCCAAACAGAACTTGGAGTCTCGCCCTCCACCTAACTTGGCACCTCAGAAACGACAAAGGTCGGCTGAGGGGCTGACCCCTCAACTGCCTAAACGGCCAAAAACTTTCATCATCCAAACCGGTGTCCTCACGTCCTCTTAGCGAGATAGTTAAGGATAGCCTCGTTTTGGCCATAATAGACACTAGTAAAAGTGACGGGACTATATCTCCAGATAATTAGAGGTTAGTCCAAGCGGCTCTTCGCAGTGTCTATAAGGACATAATTTCAGCCAATCCTGGCCACTCCCCCTCATGCCGTGATGCGGGCTGGTATCAGGGGCATGTTAAATTGATCGCTTGTGCTGATCAACGCTCAGCGGACCTGTACAAGCAGGCAATTGACAGCCTAGGTAAAATCTGGTCGGGTGCTAAGCTCTTAGCTGTATCCAAAGACCAGATTCCGAACCGTCCAAGATCCTTCGCCCGAATCACGGCAGATCCCTCCACTCCGGATGAAATTCTGGAGCTGATTAAACTCAGCAATAAAGAGCTGACTGAAAGGTCGCTAAAGTAAGCGAGCCAAAGGGCCATTTCCGTGACGCTATCATTGTCATCAACGACGAGTCCCTCGCCCCACTTAACGCATGTAAGGGGGAGATCAACTACAGTTTCGACTCGATCTCTCTCAGGATCTATAAGGGGGATAATATAGGGAGAAATTCTAAACTTCCCACGGAACCTCTGGTACCAGAGGTTACCGCCGGACGGACTGAACCTTTATAATTGGCTCCGGCCTCCACGTGCGGTTCAGATATGTCGGATGACACAAGAAGTGTCATCTCTTCATCTGAGTTTGCTGGCGACTTTTTCCGGCAAATGAGTCTCGGATCCGAATACCTGGCAAAAAGCGAGGAATCACTCCTGTCTGAGGGAGATTCCGACGCTACCCTTACGGCCAAAAATAATGATGATGAGGGTTGTGCAAATTAACCTTCATCATTCCATCGCTGCTTCTGCGGCCTTGCTCCTCCGCCTGTCACAGAAAGGAGAGGATATTGTTCTGGTCCAGGAACCATGGGTTATTAATGATCGGGTTTCTAGACTATCTATGGATGGCTACAAAACTGTCTACGTCACAGGTCAAGGTAAACCCAGGGCCTGTATTATGATTAAGTATTATATTAACGCTTTCTTTCTTCGCAGATTCAGTGACAGAGACAGCGTTGCCATAGCAGTGAAGACGGGCTCGAAGGATGTCTGGATGGTCTCCAGTTATATGGCCCATGACCATGGTAATTCTCCACCACATGATCTGCTAAAGCTTCTGGTTGCAGAGGCTAACAACAGTCAAACGCCGGTCATCATTGGGGCCGATGCTAACGCTCATCACCATATGTGGGGCAGCACGGACGTCAATGAACGGGGTGAGTCTCTTTTTGATTTTATATTATTGCATGACTTAAGTATTGTCAATAGGGGAAGCGAGCCTACCTTCGTCACTTCGAGTAGAAGGGAGGTTCTCGATCTTACCTGACCATAGGTATTTATCCTATAAGTTAGATCTAGGATCAGTAGGTTCCGGAGTGTCTCACTCCTACATAAATAGGAAACAAACGGACTGGAATAAATTTCGGTCCATTTTAGAGCTTGGCCTAAGGCCTGCTCCCTTCAAGATTATTGACCACTACGATATTGATCGGGCGGTTGAATTCTTGATCTTGCAGATATGCTCTGCAGCGAAAGCGGCCTGCAATCCACCAAAGCCAAGGGGTAAACCGAAACCCCCTTGGTGGAATTCGGAGATTGCAGAGTTACGCAAGGAATGTAGAAGACTCTTTAATAGGGCCAAAAATAGTGGAAACTGGCTGCCCTACAAGGATAAACAAAGGGAGTTTAAGTATGCCATACGTAGACCCAAAAGAGCCTCATGGAAAACTTTCTGTGGCAACATAGAAAGCTCGTCCGAAACCAGCAGGCTACGCAGGATTCTTAGCACGTCCCCGAGAATTATTGAGAGTATTCAGAAGCCGGACGGTAAATGGACGGACTCTGTAATCGATACCTTGGAGACGCTGCTTGATATTCACTTCCCTGGTAGTGAAAGGATTGACGAAGCGATGGGGATTGTGAATTCCGCGTCGGTTTTTCCAGCCACTTTCCGGGTGACCAATGCTCACTTAGAGTGGGCCATCATGTCGTTTGATGCCTTTAAGTCTCCTGGGATTGACAATATCATTCCAGCGGACTTGCAACATGGCATGGACCTTATTAAACCATGGCTATTGCAAATCTACAATGCTTGCCTGGAAAATACTTACATGCCCATGGGCTGGCGTATAGCCCGAGTTGTTTTCATCCCTAAAGCGGGGAAGACATCTCCTATTAAACCCAAGGACTTTAGGCCCATAAGCCCGTCGTCCTTCTTACTCAAAACGCTGGAAAGGATTCTTCATCTTCAGATCAGGAACTCCATTAATCCTGCGCTAATTTCTAGCTTGCAGCATGCCTACACGAAAGGGAGATCTGTGGAAACAGCGCTGCATGTGTTATTATCCGATGTTGAAAAGTCCCTTTCAAATAAGGATTTTATGCTTGCAGTGTTTCTTGACATAGAAGGAGCTTTCAATAACGTCTGCCCCAATGCCGTTATAAAGGCCCTCTTGGATCTCGATCTTGATGCAAATCTGGTGGGATTCATTGCGCAACTACTGAAGACACGTATCATCACGTCCACCTTGGGAAATGATCACGTTGTAAGGGTAGTAAAAAGGGGCACTCCACAAGGTGGCGTATTGTCTCCCCTTATCAACACGCTGCTACGGCAACTGGACCAAACGGGTAATAGGGTGATAGCTTATGCTGATGACATTGCTATCGCAGTCTCTGGGAAGTACCTGTCAACACTCACAGAACGAATGAACTATTGGCTTAATGTTCTGTCTAAATGGTGCTGCGATTTTGATCTTACTGTTAACCCCGGCAAAACGGAGGTTATGCTCTTCACACGGAGATACAAGATCCCGAATTTTACTGCACCTAGGCTGAGTGGCATTGTGCTTAGTGTAAGTAAAAGTGTGAAATACCTTGGGGTGATACTTGACCCCAAACTTCAATGGAAGGCAAACATTGCCGAAAGAGCTCGGAAGGCGACCTGTGCGCTCTATCTCTGTCAGAGAGCTCTAGGACCAAGATGGGGCCTTCAGCCTCGAATCATCTCCTGGCTCTACAAGGCAGTTATAGAGCCAAATATTCTCTATGGAGCTGTGTTTTGGTGGCCCGCTCTTGAGAGATTGGTCAACCAAAAGCCTCTTGACAAAGTCAGGAGAACAGCCGCCATTTTGATTACTGGGGCTCTTCGAACTACTTCGACAAAGGCTCTGTTTGCTCTTCTCCACTGGTTACCCACCAAACTTCTGGCATTGCAACAGGCTAAATGCTGTGCAGCCAGACTTA
Organism: Cistogaster globosa; assembly: GCA_937654795.1. Classification (NCBI taxonomy): domain Eukaryota; kingdom Metazoa; phylum Arthropoda; class Insecta; order Diptera; family Tachinidae; genus Cistogaster; species Cistogaster globosa. Next base: position 27,299,288 of record OW569405.1, on the reverse strand, counting down.
ATGCCCTCTCACGCTGGCTCAGGCTGGACATAGGGCACTCTAAGATTATCGATCGGGATCTTCCACTGCCATCAATGGTGGACTACATCTCTTCTACTCCCGCTCTGGACCACGGGATTCGAATCCATATTCCAAATAGGGAGACTTCGGTCCGTAACGAAGTGGTCGTGAGTGGTACTGTTGACATCTACACCGATGGCTCGAAACTGGACGACAGAGTCGGTTGCGGAATCTTCTCCAATCATCTTGGACTAAGACTCTCCCTCAGACTCCCTGACTACTATAGCGTCTTTCAAGCCGAGGTAATGGCCATTCTGAAAACATCCGAAATAGCGCTCGGGGACGGTCTTTCTGGTCATGCTATTCGGATATTTTCGGACAGTCAGGCGGCAATCAGGGCGCTTGCTGGTGCATATAGTACATCTAAGCTAGTCCTGAGTTGTCGCTTATTACTTAACACTTTATCGGAGCGATCACAGATTGACCTGTTTTGGGTCCCTGGCCACAGGGATATCCAGGGCAACTGTGAGGCCGATGATCTTGCAAAACGGGGCACATTGCTTCCTAATGTCTCCCCGCTACCAGACATTGGAATTCCTCTGGCAACGGTGAAAATGGCCATAAAGAACCACTATCTAAATTTGGCTCGCAAATTATGGGTAGATGAAAGTTCCTGCTGTGTCTCCAGACAACTGTGGACTACACTGGACCTCAAGCGGACCAGGCAGCTGCTCAAACTGGACAGAAAATCCATAAGTATCACGGTCTCTGTACTTACTGGAATCTGTCTAATAGGTAGGCATGCGGAAAGACTTGGTCTGCCTTTTAATGATTTCTGCCGCAGTTGTGGCTCGGAGGATGAGGAAGAGACCGTACTGCACCTCCTGTGCCACTGTCCATCCCTGGCTCGAAGAAGACTGAGAATTCTGGGCTCTCCTTTCTTTGGAACTCTGACGGAGCTATCATCCCACTCTATAAGGGACATAGCGAAGTTCATCCGTGAATCCTTATGGTTCTCGGCTGGGTAATGGGAGTCATGCCGCCTTGGTATCACAACGGGCCATTCGTTTGTGCTCAAGTGAGCTTCGTCGCGAGAGGCTGCCACTCCTAACTAACTAACTAACTAACTAATACATATAATAAAACAGTAACGGGGTCATTTTGTACATGAAATATATTTTGAGAATTTTGGTGGAGGTGTAGATAGTGATCAAAATGGAAAAAAAACACCTATTTTTGCAAGTTTTGTCTGTCTATCTGTGTTCACCTTAAAAACTGTTGGGTAGATTTGAAAAAAAATTTTGTGTAGAGGTCCCTTTGAGCCTTGGTTCAAATTTAGAATAGTTTTTGTTTCGTTAAAATAAGTATTAATATTATACAACTCTATCTTGAAACCAATATGGTGCTACGGGATCCAATTATGGGGCACTGCCTCTGCCTCCAACATTGAGAAAATTCAACGCTACCAAAACAAAATTTTACGGATGATAACTGACGCCCCTTGGTATATCAAAAACTCCAACCTACACAAAGACCTTGGAGTCCCACTAGTCAAAAGTGAATTCTCAAAGTATGTAGCTAATTACTTAAATAAGTTAGAAACACATCCAAATCCGCTTGCTCGAAATATCCTTCAATATCGCGGACATATTCGTTTGAAGAGGAGGGACACTACTGCTCTCAGATGACATCACAAGAACCAATGTTGTTTTTAACATTCGAAAACTAATATCTAGTCGGGCACTGACTGGACTTTTATAAATGATTAGATTTAAGATTTGATTACTTATTGCTAGTTCAAGAAATGAAGATACAATAAATAAAATTACATATGAGAAAAAAAAATAAGTTATTTCATAGTGAAAATAGAGATACAAATGTGGTCAATCAATTTTACAGGTATAATGATAATAAAACAGTTATCTATACATTTTATTTTAATAGATGGAAATTTTTTAACACTGCTTAAAGATCTCTACCATAAATATTTAAAGCACATTTTTCTAAGTTTGAGTTTTACGAAAATTATAACTGACGCGGACAAAGTCGTGTGCACTACTAGTAATTATTAAGTATTACTCGATTTAAAAACCAAAACACCGTCCTGATTTTTATAATTTATAATTTTTATTATATATTACGATAAAAAATTTTGCAACAAGTTATACCTAACTCATTTTACTTTAAATGTTTTCTTTAAAACTAATTAGTATATTCTTTTTAAATAAAATTTTCCAGCAACGAGTCCATAGCCTTAAGATTATATCGTAAAATACCAATATTTTTAAATACGGAATGGGCCATTCGTTCACCATTAAGAAGAGTAGTGGCTATACCTAAAATAGCTTCTGCAGTTGTTACGTTAGAGTCATTGCGTATATTTGGCTATATGCTATACGCTGGGTAAAAGACTGTTCCTTTATCACTTTTTAATCTTTTATAACCTTAAATTGATTTTCAAAAAATTTCATATATTTTTAGATTTGGTAATTTTTTACATTAAAGGATTAAAAAATGCGTATTTAAAAAAAATACAATTTATATACATATGTCTGTTTAATAAAAATGCAGTTTTTATAAATTGAAATGGATTTAATTCTGACTGTTGGAACTTGTGTATCAAAATATAACTATTTTTCAAATATCTTTAAAATGTGACTTTGTTAAGATGCCATAGTGTATTCCAACTTCAAAATAAATATGTATTATTGTTTACAATTTTATTAAAATCGCTATAGCCGTAAGTGCCCACTTTTTCCTTTATTTCTCACCTAGGTAATACCTCTGGCAACAAATAAGTATTGGACCTCATACATAAGGACCTACCTATGTTTTAAATTCAATTAAAGTCTATTAACCAGACTTTGAAGAAGTGGATTCAGATGCATAAAAATACCCTCTAAATATCAACGCGTGTTTTAAATTTCCTTTGTCGATTAGCCATGATTGAAGCATCAACGAGCAAGGAAGGAGATATTTAATGTTTATTAGATAAATAGTGAACACTGTACCAGAGGCTTTCAAATTATGCGAGTTATCTATCGATTTCAATTCTGTATCTGTAATTCCAAATCTGAATAATTTATTTCAAAGGATTTGGGTAGTAGAAAAAAAAATAGTTAAGAATTAAGATATCCTTACTTTAAATATATTGTTGCTCGCAAAACCAAAGTTTGCCTTAATTTTAAATTTATTTTAGATTAATAAATTCAAGTTAAAATTTTTACTGTCATTTATACATAAGGGCCAGTTAGCGAAAAGTTTAAGCATGTTGAACTATGATAAGGATATTGGCTTTCTAAATATAAAGTTTTTTAGCAAATCTACGAACTATGAATGTGCTTACATTATAGTCTATAATAGTTTTTAATAGCTAACTTCAAAATAAAATGTTGTATGTACGTATGTATGTGCATAGTTTTGCCTACAAATTTATGTAGAGCTAAATTGCTCAAGCCTACACATATAAATATGTCAGCTTTTATCTTATTTTGCATATTATGTCATTGTATTTTATTCTTATGAGAATTCTTTATTGTATTTATACTAGAGGATGTTTTTTTGTGTGTAAATATTATATCATTTTAAACATCTACAATCCCTGAACTTAGTTGAGTGTGTTTTGCATATAGCATTCATTTCAGCAAATAAAAAAAAACTATTCTCTAATAATGCATTTAGTAAATTTTGTGTTCAAATTTCAAAATTAATTTAAGGCTTTTAAAGTGCTTTTGAAAAGTAATCTATACGTATAATAAAAAAGTAACGATATGAAATACAAAATACCTATTTTTGAATTTTTGTCTGTCTGTCTGTCTGTCTGTCTGTTTGTCTGTGTACGTATCACGCAAAAACTGCCAAAATTTTGTGAGAAGGTCCCTTAAAATTTTGGTTCAAATATAGAACACTTTTTATTTCATAAAAATATGTCATTTCGTGGAGAAAATGTAGATACAAATATGAAGTTACCCAATTTTGTGTTTATAGATCGAAAACTTTTAATAATGTTTACAAATCTCTAAAATAAATATTTAAAAACAGATTTTCTATGTTTGAACTTTAAGAAAATTATGAATGATATAAATAAAATAATAATAAATAATAATTTTAATAATTAAATATTAGCTTAAACCAACCTTGAAGTTTAGTATTTGATTACTAAACATAAGCAAGACGTGTTTTATCCGTTTTAATTTGTACTGGAAACCAATGTGGTCAGGCTGCGCTATAATAATTTTGTATTTTATTTTATCGAACTTCTTGAAGAAAGATCAACTAAAATGTATTTAGCCTTTAACTGTGAATAAAGGAGGAAACCAAAAAAATCCGCAAATATTTTTTTTGTTCTGGACTAAACTTACTTACCTTGTTAATAATAACCTTAACGCTACAAAAAAGGTTGCCGTTAACATGAATTCCACATTAAGAATAGAAAGCAGATTCCCTTTTTAGTTCCATAGCAAACCACACAAGTAAAATCATTTGGGAACAAGTCCTTGTATTTAAAATTGTTCCTACAGAGATTAGTTCCCTTGCAGATTTTACCTTAAGCCTTATGCTATCATTTGTACAGATAAATACATATTAGTGCTACAACAATTGTATTAATCATAAATTTATTTAAAACTAAACAGGGTTTATGAGTAAACATGTTTTAAATGTAGAAAGTCCTTTGTAATATAAACATTAATTTTTTTCTAGTTTCACTTTACAAAACTTTTTTTCAAAAAAAGTATTAAGAATAATGTCAGATAAATATCTCAGTATCATGCACCTGTATCGTACGTGTTACGACATTTGCAGAACAGTAATGTTAATGTTACTTGATTTCTAATTTGTGTGCACGGGTTCTTTCTGATTGCAAAAACCACTGTGGCGCTTTGTAAATCTTGAATCCTGTGGTATATTGCTTAATAATTATGCGTTACTCTAATCGCAACCATGCATGCTACACTAATATGTTAATCCAGTGAGACATGAAATATTAGATGTACATACACACTGTAATATTCAAGCCAGTCATCCTCTTTCCCTTTTGTACGATGGAACCAACGTATATTCCATGTACACTGCTGTTATGCTGTTACATCTCTACGCTAACAGCTAGAGATCTTCCTCTTTATTATGAAGGGCGCCTTGAAAATTATCTGGTACTCTTATATTAAAAAGACGTCTTCACTAAGTTATCTGCTATGGCTTCAGTCAATAATTTTTTTTCCTGGGGATTGTAATGACTGCACGAATGTCCGACGGTGGACTCGAACTCTTAAACTTGGTGACCTTATATTTTACACCAAGCACGTACATTTGTCAACGCAGCTATTGAGGTTACTCAATTGCGTTAGCTAAGTATCGTATTATTCTGTATACACCACTGTACAGTAAGGAAAAATCAAAATATTTTGGAAATAATACCCTTTTGTAAAGGAATGTGCCGATTTGTTTGTTTTCTGATCTTGTGCTCTCATCAATGACACAACGTTGATGCCACAGATTTTTTACAGAAAATAAACATTTAAGGATTATTAAAAAAATCAAAATCAATTTTATATAAATTTTTTAACAATGATTGTTAATTCTAGAAATTTCTAGCCTTCGTTTGGTATAAGTATTTTTTTATGAATTTCTTAACAGCCGCGTACAATTTTTTTTTTCTTCCGTATTATAAATTTTTAAAAGTGAGATAAGCACTGCAACACTCAATAAATTCACAATTTCAATGTTAAATAAACTATAAACGAAGGATCTCGTAATCTACAGGAATGATCAATTTTATACGAAATTGGTTTTGAACGTAAAATAAATAAAAATAAAACTTTTTATGTATTCCTTAAAAAAAAATAAATAAATAAAAAAGATTGATGCTCCTTCTTTGACTAAAATACAAAGAAACGGCATAACTTAAATTTCTGAAATTAAAAATTGTCAAATTTTTAAGTCTTAAAAGATTTCATCTTGAAATTTTTCGATATATTTATATTTAAAAAACTGGACCAAGGTTTCAAGAAATCAAAAAAATTTTAATTATATTTTGCACTTCTAAAGTAGATTTTTTTACAATAATTTTATTTTTCTTTTAATACTCTTATATCATCAAAGTTAGGTTTAAGTTTTTCTTCGTATAGTTCGAAGCTAACGCTGTTTTTTGCTCTACCGGCTTACGTAAAGCTTTCAAGTCAGGCTTGTGTGATACGAGCTTTATTTTGTATTTTGTTGTTTTTTTTTTTTTTTGTTCTAACAAAACCATGTCCCACTTATTGAACCTAGTTCCACTACAATTAATGAAATACACAACTTCGCTTTTGTCTGCTTTTCATTTTATATTACTAATCAATTGTTATATTGAGTTACTCGACCTGAAGGCTTATTAGAATTTTCCGTGTCATATATATCACAGCTTTTCAATATTCTTGATAGTCCTACTATATAAGATATTCCTTATTAATTTTGTACAGTTTTTCTATTTTTTACCTTATTTCTTCAATATATTTCATGCTTGGTTTCTTCAGGAAAAATCGTATTACTAGTGTCTTCTCTTCTGACAGAATTCTTTCTGTTTTTATATCAATTTTTCTTGGATGTTAAGAATGGAAGTATATCAGTCGTTTAGATGCAGCTGGTTTTTAATAGCAATTAAGTAATATTTTGTCATTCTGTCTAATAACTAGAGTATCCAAATACGGTATTTTGCAATCTATTGCTTTTTCAACTGTGAATTATTGTAAATATATCGTCTACATACTCTGTTTAAATCTCGTTCATATCCTGTCTCTTAATTGACCAATATATTAAATCTTCCATTGCAATGTCAACAATTACCGCAGGAATAAGTAATTCCATTGGCATAAATATAAATAGCGAAGCTATTCGAAATACTGGGAATAATAATATTAATATATATTAATTTGTTTAATTATTACCTTAAAACGACCTTAAGCCGAACAAGCGACTTAAATCTTTTAACACAACTTCATTCTTCTTGATCTATAAAACGTTAAAGTCACCATATAATTTACGTTAAGTTTCACTTTTATTTTAAGTTCCACCTTTTTACTAAGAATGAAAAATTATTAAAATATTTTTGCTCTCGCTTTTTACAGAAGACAGAAAGATTAGACATAAGCAGAATTAATATAGTAAAAGTATTATAGTGTCAGATACATAGTTCAACTAATAATTTTAAAAAACTGCCTATTAGCAAAACATAATTGGCAGAAAATAAAATTTTTTCTAGTGACATATTAAAACCAAATTTTTTTAACATATGAAAAAAACATTCATGGTTTCAAATTTAAAAAGAATACACACACTTCTAAAATGATTTTTTTTTGTTTATTAAAAAAAGTGGCATTGAAACGTACAAAAATTTCGACCTACATATGTGTATGAAAATAAAAAAAATAACCGAAAAACTTTAAGCTGAGGTACTGCATGTACTTGATATAGATTTACTTTGATAAAACCCAAAAATTTGTACAATTTTTTTTTTTGTGCAAACTTGTAAATGTAGTTTGTATCAATTATAATTTTTCCTAGGCTCTTTAACTCATAAGTATAAACATAATTTTTTTTGTTATTATTAAATAAATGAATTAATTTTTTTTTTTAAATAAGAATATGAGGTTTTTAGAATTTAAAAAAGGAACTTAAGCCAAAAATTAATTTTATTCCATTTATATCCACAGTTCAACTCCTAATTTGATAATAAATAAATTTACAAACGCAAAGCTCAGTGCTTAACTCAAAATTTGCTAACTAAACAAACTTGGTTTAGTAAATAAAAATAGAAAATATAAACTCGATGGGTAGCGTAAATAAAGCAGTTTTGTTTTTATTTAAACCAAGAAAAAAAATCTAGAAAAGTAAATACAAACTGAACCCTTTTTGTTTTTATAACTTTATTATTTTGTTTGTTTTCTTCTACTTTTCGGTTCTTATTTATATGCTCCTTGCATAAGTGACTTGCCCGAGGCTTAGTTTTTGTTGTTTTTTTTTTTTTTTTTTTTGTAAATGTTGTTAGCTATTGTTTAAAAGATGATGTATAATTATCAAATATAAAGCTGAATGTACATAAAAAATCCTTCTTTTGGCTATATTTTAATTGGTTTTGTTTGTTAAATAAAACATTAACTAAGCAACTCTTAAAAGTTCTGTATCTAAAAATAACAAGTAAGAGTGCTTTATTCGGCTACCTTAGAAACCCTTCACTATCTATGTAAATATAGTTTTGTGAAGTAACTCCAACAAAAAACGCAAATTTTTTGAGTGACAGAGAGTTAAAAAATAAAAATTTTGTACTGCATATATATACCTTTACATAAAAGTGACATCGGCTCTTAAGGGTAGGACATTTTTAAAAAACCTCTTCAAAAGCTTTAAAATGATACACACATTGATATTTAAAAATAACACAAACACGGACGGAAAGACGGACATCGCTCAATCGACTTCGCTACGCACAAGAATTTAGAATATATACACTTTATGGGGTCGGAAATGGATATTGTGAAAATTAACCACGGTGAAGCTATTAGGTGCTGTGTTGCACATAATTCGATTTTAAGTTTTTAGGCTGATCTTATTTAATCGTTTAAAAATTACGTGATATTAGTATATTTTGTGCGAAAAACACCTTTTTCGTTATTTTCATCACAAACTTTGTCAAACGCGAGATACACGTCTATCACAAGCGGAGATCAATATTTTCTTTCCTCAAACGCCCGTTTGACTAACATGTATTTATTCAATAATTATATTTTTTCTTCTTAATTTGAATTGATAGTACGGATTGGAAAAAGACTCTTCTTTCCTTTAGTGTGGCTCACTGATTATAATTATTAAAATAAACCTTATACTAAGGCTTAATAATACTTAATAATTGTTAGTTTTAATAAAAACCGCAACTTTCCTGTTGCTTGAATCAAATATCACATCATCAACGACAGGTGAAAACTCAGCTGTTAAGTTCAATACAAATAAGCTGTTCTTGTTAATTTGGAACAAAATAGAAAAAAATAGATGAAGATGATTCCAATTTTTATTGTCTTACGAAGAGAAAATTTTGGCAGTTCTGAATTAATAATGATATCTGGCAAACGTCTTCTCATACAGCTCTGAAAGTTGTTGATTCTTTCAACAAAGTTTTTGAAATTTTTAATCACGTTACTGCATTTCCAGCTTCATCATCGAAAATTGGCCCAATCAATCCTCCAGAGGCTTCTTAATAATAGCTCAAGAATTTAGTCACAAATCAACATTAGCTCCAGAGTTCAATCACAAATACTGCAATTTAGCTTGTTGACACATCCTGAGAAGTGAAAATAAGCTTCGTTTGAAAAAATGTTTTTTTCATAAGGTTGCTCCTAAATGAATTTTTATCATGAATTTTAATTATTTTTGTGCGATTTTTATTGTAACGACTTATGGATCTACTACGAATACGACAAAAAACTAAATGTTAAAACTATCATACTGCTGGTATTGAAATAATTGAAAAACAAAATTATTGAAAAACACATAACATCTACAGAATTTTTTTTGAGCATCTAATTAAGACATCTTCCTATGTGCAAATAATCTGCACTGATATATTTTCTTTATTTCAATCATTTTTTGTAGGTGTTTGTGGGTCGATAGTAAACACAGTAATTACAGTTCTTTTAAATAAAATTTTTTATAATGAACAATTTTGAATTAGATCTTTTGCTAGTGAGTAAGGATTATGTTATTAAAAAAATTTATATAGTTATATAAATTAAAAAAAAAAAGTTTCGAATTTGAATTATACGGACGAATAAAGTTCTTTATTCTCGCCATTCACGCATCCAAACCTCAAAATCAATAAGTTTTTAAAACCCATACTTTAAATGGTGGAACCAAAAGAAAAATTCTTAGAGAACATAAATAAATGATTTAGTAAATAGAATAGTTCCGCACGTTCGTTCTTCAAAGTAAATATATCCCATATGTAGAAGAAAAACTTTTTTAAAGAATAATTAGCTTTTGAAATGACAATCATAACGGAAAATAAAGAAAAGATACAACTACTTAAAAGTTAGACAATGAAACTATATACTAATCAGCAAACCCTGGTATAGAAAAAAAATTTAAAAAACTTTTATGGGCCATTATTATCACTAAATAAACAAATTAATATTAAATGGTTGGTTACATAGATGATGCTTTAAATGTAGACAACCTAAGGTAGATAGATGCGAAAAATGTTGTTAAAGGATATAGCGATGCAGATAATGCAGCTTTTCATTATGCTAGTGTCTTCTTTTTCTTGTTTTCTTTGAAAAATTTTTTTAGAGATTAAATTAAAAAATAAACTTACGTTGAAAAAGTAAATTTTAATTCATTTATATGTTTTATATTATCTAAAAATGCTTACGGTTCTATCCAATGAAGCTTGAAATGGCCTAATTTTTGGCAATAATTTCATTTTATTTTAGTTGAGGAAGAATATTTATTTTTTATTTCTTTAATCTGTTTACCTTAAATAAAAAGAATATAAGAAAATATCTTATTTGTTTGTTAAAAAGAGCTTTATTGTACATACAATAATATAATAATAAATAAATTGCTTGTGACGACAGAATGCAACAACAAGAAGTTCATATTCGTAAATTAAATCTTACAGTTTCTTTTAAAATAAAATAAAATAAAAAAAAAAATAGATAAACCTCTTTAACATATAACGAAAGATACTAACTAATTGCGCCTTGCAACCTCAGTATAATCGTACAGCGACCACTCTTCCAATATTGCCATTTCTTGTGATGATTATGCACATTAATACAAAAGTGAACTTGTACGAAAATTTAAAAACTCTTCCCTTTATAGTTCATAAGCATTCGACAAAAAGTTTTCACTATAAACGGGAGGTACCACGTTATGCTACGTGATCCACTTTAAAAGAAATTTATTGATCAAAATTTCAAGATATTAGCTATAACGTCACCACGTTTTGAAATTTAGTTTAGATCAAAAGTTTAAGAATCAGTTCAAAAGTCAGCAAAAAAAAAAATCAAGGCAAATAAATTTATAATTCTAAAAATAAAAACGTTTCAAATATTTTTTTAAAGTCATCAATTGTTAATTTTATAAAAATAAATTTCCAAATCAAAAGTTTAAATATGAAATATTGCTTCATTTGCAGGAGAAAGAAACCAACTCAAACAACTTCATTTAAAGTTAATAACTTGTTCATTCATAAAGCTGCCTTTGAATGTTGTTTTTAATAAAATGTGTATTTAAATATTTAAGTCAAGTTTAAAGGAATCTAAAGGTTTCAGATGAAGTCGTATTTGTTTTGGTGTCCCAAATACTTTTAAATTACTTACTGCGGATGAGTATAATTGTACTACCAATTCGAGTTGTCATTAATATATCGCTCTCCATCATAGTTATTTTTGTTATATTTAAACTATCATCTGTACGTAGTTTTTTTAGCACTGGTCCTTTAGTTTTTTTTTCTCTGCTTGAGTTGCAATTTTTTAAATAATATTAACAGTGTATAAATAAAAGCAAATGATTCAATGAAGGTTTAACTCAAAGTATATAAAATAACAAATATGTTTTGTACTCGTTAAACCTATCTTTACTGAGACAACTTGTTAATCACACCCAAAAATTATAAAATTTTTTGAAATGCGATGTACTGTAGTAACGTGTTTTCTTTTCCTCAATAAGAACTTCATAAAATTTTTACTAAGACTATCTTTTAATTAAACAAAATTTAGACCTTAAAACTGCACTTAAAACTTCAAAGCAATTATTTTTAGATCTTTTTTACTTTTGGATGGTATAAAAATTGTTAAAATATTTTTTGAGAGCCTAACGAAGAAAGACAAACTAAACGAAAAAGAATTTATTTTAGTGTACAGACAGATATGCAATTTTAAACTTGTTTGCAGGCAATTTTACGTAAAATATTTTTGTAAAATAAAAAAATTTTGCTAACAATCACAAAGCTAAAATAGAATACAATAATGGCATGTTTTATTAATGAGTAAGCAATAATTATTTTTATTTTGTTTTATTTCCACATGGAGTTAAATAAGAAAGTTTGAGTTGTTAATAATAATGTGTGACTTTTCTTGTAATTAGCTTTAAGGTAATACTCTTTGTAATTAATTAAGACCAATTTTATTTAAGAAAAAGTCTGTTGTCTTTTTTTTTCTTTTTTTCAGCTATAGTGTATGGCATTTCCTGTGGTTCTAAATCAATAACCTTATTAATTATAAATATTTTCTGCAGACAGTGTTAAAAATTTTCCGTTTACAAAAATAAAATGAGGTGAAAACTGGTTTACTACTATTATACCATTGTGTTTTCATATTTTTTGTATAAATTAATCTTTTTAATATTTTTTAGACCATATACTTCAATATGGCCTTCAACTTTTTAACTTCACTGTTAAAAAAAATAAAATTTGTCATATTGTGTTCTTAAAACAACAATTTGCATTATCAAATAGACGACAACACGTCGAAAAAGCTTATTTAGCAAAAATAAGACTTTTAATTAGTAGAAGGTATTTTAATTAGTAGAAGGTATAACTAGCCAGGATAAAGACAACCAATAGCAAAGTTTACTCAAATACAAACGTATTTTCAGAAAAAATAGCAGTCTTGTGGTATTTAAAAGCTTATAAACAATTGTATACTTGTACTGCTCTTACTAAAATTGACAAAAAACTATCGTCTTCTTTAGGTGTTTTGCCGACATTGTTGTGTGTGGAAATCCAAATGTTTTATACTTTTACAAATATACTTTTGAATGAATTTTGTCTTTTACATTCATACGGATATAAAGAATCATAACAAAAGATAGTTTTTTGTGCTTTTCAAAGCAACTCTCTAATTACTTCTTAGTCAATTTCAAATTCAGTCCTGGTTAACCACCTTATTAAAGATAATATTTGAGTAATTATCTTTAATCATTTTTTATTTTATTTTGAATAAACTCACGTCAGACTAATGTTTTTAAATTGCTGCATTATTTATGATAACTGATTCTAAGCCTTTTAAAAATTTTAGCAAGCAAGCACTCTTAAATCCTTAAATTATTTGATTTACCTAGAACTAAGATCCCAAGGTTCACTAGGGCTACAAGCAATAAGACATATTTTGTTTACTAAATTTACACAAGAAGAAACTGGAACCTTTAAAAAAATAATACTCGTAACAATCATAAATTAATTAAAAAGATGCAACTGGGAACAGAAAACCTCACAACTGAAATTAATTTATATCAAACAATTTTCGAAACACGCTTATAATATTATTTGCTTGTACGAATTCACTTGATATTTTGAGACTAAATCTTATCAGGCGTAACGATTCAGGCAACGTGGTAATAGTGTAAACTGTTAAAGCTCATATAACTAAAACAATTTGCCTAAATTAATAGAACTTTATTTTGTAGTAAAAACTAAGGTTAAAAAAAGTAAACGTTTTTGAAGCAAGGCTTTTCTAAGGATATCTGAGTACATAGTTTGCGGTTAATTATCATATATGTAGCTTTGGATTTTTGTCATTTCTTCCTAACATTTCGGACATTTACAGGAAATATATTTCTAAGTCAGCACTATTGAATGACATGCTTTAGTTTTTACCAGCGAGCTTAAAATGGATCAGGTAATAAGGGTTCATCGTTTCTGTTGTTCAATGCAAGGCAGAAGATAAGTAGTTTACTTTTGTGTAAAATTATTTTAAAAAAAATACTAAAGCAGTTTAAAAAAAAACTTTTTAGCGATTTACCTATTGAGTAGTATATATATATATATATACATATATTAAATAAATCTGCAAAGTGTGAGTTTGATTCAGGAACGGTTACGTACTACGTGTGTTACCGTTTAATGTTCTACAATATTTATTAAACTTGTTATAGCTGAATTGGTAAATCATATTTTAGGCAGCTGTTAGCACAACTATTGATTTCAATTTTAATATTTGTTTTTATGGCGACTAGCGTTTTATACTCTGCATATATTTATAAATTTGTCCTTTTGTCGAAAAAAATATAAGGTCAAACTTTCATATAGTTTTGTTATTATTTGTATACCCTTCGTTTAATTTTTACTATAATTTTTACATACATACTCTATGTAAATTTTAAAAGTCTGCCTATAAGGGCTTAAACAATTAAGCAATAATTTTTAAATTTAGTGTTCACACTTATTTATAACGGACATTTTTGCATTTAAATTTTAAATATCATCATATTCCGGTTAAAAACTAAAGTTAGGGCACTATAGAAAAACCCTTTACATTGGATATATCGAATGTGAAAATTTCTTGAGATAACAAAACCATTAAAAACTAAATTTCACACAGTTTTTGAAAATTTTATTATAAATGCTTATAGCATATTGCAAAACACAAATTGCAAAAAAAAAATTTAAAAAAGCAATCATATTAATAGCTAAACTGTGGAACACTCACAAAGATATGTGCTTTTATTAAAATCATAAATTTGCTAGTTATTTTTTACTAAACTTACGAAACTCAGTCTGTGCCCTTTTTCTACGATAATGTATTTTTTTGTATTGTGCAAACATCTGGCATTAATAAGCAAACTAATACTAAGAAAACTTTAAAAAATCTAGCTTAGAGCTACTAAAATAAAAGTTTAAAAAATATTTTTTTCCAACTGAAAACAAGATATTTAAAAAAGTTTTAAAAAAATACAAGCTATAAAAATTTTTTAAAGATTTTCTTTTTAAATAACTAAATTTCTTTTTTAATAATTAACAGTAACTTTTTATTAATAAAGAAATAGAGAATATTTGAGAGAATTGCAATCGGAGAAAATTGCATAGCGTCGCCAGCAACACGTCTGCAATAATAAATGCTTGAATTTGACGACTTGATTTTTTATAACTTAAATTTAAATATGAAATAAAAAAGAGAAAAATACTAGTTCTTAAATCATTACATCTCTACAATAAAATACAACCTGACTATCTTGTGTATTTAATTGATGGATGAAGTACAACCACTTAAAATCAAATTAAACAAGACATGCAAATAACGCCGGCAGAACAACGGTATTAATTTGTTCATGCTCTTGTATGTGACGAAAACGTATCGATGTACTTGTTCTGTTTGAGCATAATATTTGTTTTTCATCAGAGTTGTTTCAATGTTTTTAATAAGAAAGAGAGTGTTGATCAATAGATGGCGTTAAGTCGAAATAGGGAAATCATACTAAAAGTCATATTTGATTGCGAACGTCATCGCTCAGATAAATTTTCGGCCAACGATGGTTTCACATGAACAAAACATGAACATTGGGTGCCTACATTATAATGAAGTTGATGGCTTGTGGAGACGTAAGGTAAGGAAATATATACGGTTCTATTAGAATAACTAAAGTAAATATTAACATCCAAAAATAATTTTTTAAAAGCACATTATAAGAATGGAAATACTTCTTGTCTTTTTAAGTTTTAAAAATATTCATTACAAGCAATAAGAA
This sequence comes from Cistogaster globosa, assembly GCA_937654795.1. NCBI lineage: Eukaryota > Metazoa > Arthropoda > Insecta > Diptera > Tachinidae > Cistogaster > Cistogaster globosa. Next base: position 27,283,799 of record OW569405.1, on the reverse strand, counting down.
ATGAAAATAGAGCAAATGTACTTTATCTTCGTAGATATATATTAATATTACTAAAAACATTTAATTCAAACTTATCAGTAAACTTAAAATGAACGTCTGGTGAAACATTTTCTAATTTTAGTGATTTTATAAAAATCCATATATATAATAAAAATGTAACGTGATCATATGTTTACAATTTCTATCTCTCTGTTTGTGTTCACGTCACGTCAAAAGTGCTAAATGGAATTAAACAAACTTTTGTGAGGCGGTCCCTTAGGACATTTGCACAAACAAAGAGAACAGGTCTTTTTGTAGAAATATTTTATTTTGTAGAGAAAATAGAGATACAAATGCTACAGAACCTAATTTTACCGGTATAATGTCACGAAGACAGTTGCCAGAACATTTTATTTTTGTAGATTAGAAATTTTCAGCATTATTCACACAACTCGAATATAAATATTTAAAAACATATTTTGATAAATTTTAATTTTAAAAACTGCTAGTTTGAGATAAAAAAAAACACATTAAGGCAACCTGAATATTACATTCAAAACCGCATTGTCAATTTTAGAAAGAAGTGAAGACATGTCTGTTCTTGGAGTTAAAACTCACTAGACAGTTTCTGTCGGCATTGTAAAAAAAATTGCACTTTTTTTAAAAGATGTACCTAAGAAAATGCAGAGTTTTCGATTTTCTATTCACTTGGGGACAACATCCTATTTCGTCAGATCTTACTAAGCTCAAGGAGACATTAACTCGGTTTATACATTAAGTGCTACTGCTTTAAAAATAAAAGGCTAAAAGATTGCAACTGTGACTGCAGAGCTGCGAACGAAAGTGGATGAACTTAAGTCGAATGTACCGCATATCAATGTTTCTTGCCAGCTTATTCTCATAAGTAAAAAGTTCCGCTATAAACAAATGCAGTTTAAGAAAAAAATGAATTTTCTTTTAATAAAATTTTTGATTTTTTCCATTTTTTCATAGTACCACTTAATCATACTTTTTATTTTAAAATATGTTGAAAATATATTTAAGTTCAATTTAATACACACCTGCCTTCCTTGTCTAAGTTATCTATAAAATATTAAAAAGAAAAATTTAAATAGAATCGTTTTAGACCAACATGCCGAACCACCAATTGCAAGTAATCGCTTAAATTGATGAAAAATTTTTAAGGAAAGCACCAGTTTTAAATTTATTTTAATACGAATTTTTAAGACGACTTGAACGCATGTGCTCAGGTGACTGGATTGCTAAAAAAATAGATTTTATTTGTTGTTCTGCCTAAAAGATTAAAAGCTTTAATAGTGCTAACGTAAGAAATTTGCATTAAGAAATTTGCAACTTCAACAGTCGGAATAGTTTTTAAATAAAGCTTTAACATTTATGTGGTACCATAACCTATATAATATTTACTTTTTCATTGTTATTACATTCTTTCATTTTAGTTTCATCAAATTCAAATTTATCAAACTTGCATCAAATTAATATTCATTGCTTATACGGTTACAATTTAAATCATGTATGTGGTTCTACTTTAAACTGTTTTCATGATTTTTCATGATTTTATTATATATCTCCACATATGTGACCTAAGCCAAAGCTGTATTTTTAGTTGAAAGAGAAAAAGTTTAAACTCAACTTCTTGTTCAAAAAGCTCTTTGATTTCTAAAAGGCTTTTAGTGCATGTTTTTCCCCAAGTTAAGATATATCACAATTTATGTAGAGTTCTAACCATAGGGTCGGCATTTCTTAAGGCGACCAGTTCTAAGTCAGTTGTCAATGAATTTACTTAAATAAAAGCGTTTCCTTTTTCTTGTGTTGGACAAGAGATTCGGTAACTCGTACTGTCAAATACTTGGGACTGCTACTTGAATTTCATTTTTAAAGTTTGATTAATTGAATCAAGTTATGTGTTTATCTTTAAAAAACTTTTTTTTTTATATATTTTAATTCATCTGAACTCTTGAAACATTCCACATATTTTTTAACATTTAAGTTTATTTTGATTTTTCATTTTAATAGTTGTGGTATTAGCGACTGTATTATTTGCAGTATTTGTGTGTATTTTGTGGTCGTTTTGATCTAATTGAAAAAAGAAATCTTAATTTGCATTCAGTTCAATGTTATATTTTTATATTGACAGTTTTGCATTTAAATTTTGCATGTTTGTCTTTTCGATATGCAGAAAAGACAAACATGCCAACCTATTTATTTTCGAAAAAGAAAAATAGTGATTAAATATGTAGCATTTAAGATGGTGCACAGTAGAAAATTAGAAATTAAATTCAAAATAAAAACATAAAATAGCATTATCCTCGAGATGAAGTTAATTTTTATAGTTGTGTGATTTTGATATATCTCAAGCAGTAAAACTTTTTAATATGGATTACGGTGCTGTTAATGTGTTTATTTTTAAATAGTGCCATGAGGAAGACTGTAGCCTTATTCTTCTTATTAGAATTGAAAATTTTTTATGTACTTTTGCCTAAGAAAACAGAAAAGAAGGCTTAAATTACTCTACAAATAAAAAGCATGCATATGTTAATTCATACATATATCAGCGAATCGTCGAAAGAATCAATATAATAACCAGTAACCCTGACGCTGAAAAACGTGAATCATTAAAAAATAAATTATTTAAATATTTTCTGATTACACAGCTAATTAGCCTTACATTAATAAGTAAATAATAATAATAATAATAAAAATAAAAAAAAAATCTTTAATTATATTGAAGGTGAACAAGTATCTACATACTTATGACCAAGTACCTTACTGGTCACGCATCACTGGCGTATGATCGATACGTCTGTTACTTAAAAGTGTATAATTCTCTTCGCCCTGCTGATTTGGCTAGCCAACAGTTAAATTATGAAAATTTTTATACACTTTGTTTTTTGTAACAATAGGCAAGCTAAGTTAGGTATACGTTTATGTTTACTTAGATTTTTTTTTATTCTAGGCTAAAATTTGGATAAACGATGTATTAGAAGTGTGGTGACATTTGTGATAACAACAATCCCACATTGGGTCCCTTGAAAAACTATTTCGTTGTCCAAAGGTGAATAGCCTTTTTCCATTTGTGTTTGTAAGGCTTCCAAAGTTCCATACTCATGTGCAGTTTTATAAGATATTCAATACAGCCTCCTCCTTCTCCTAGTTTTCAAAACCACTTAAAAGTCTTTGTGGTTGCCAGTGTCAAAATAGTCATCAAAGGCGGTCGCGAGGTGTACACACTAAGATTGCAGTTCTTCTTTTAACAAAGTAAAATTTCCAAAAATTGAACAAAAAAATAAAGCATGATAGAAAATATCCCGACTTAGCCAGTTTTTCCGCAATACTTTGCCTAATTTCCTAGTTCACATTCCCACCATATATAATCTGTCCAACTTTAATCATAGATCAGGAAAATTCTTACCTACTTTCAAAAATAAGAAGCATGCATGTCTTCGTAACATTATTAGCTTAACTTTGGTGCAAAAATCAACCAAGGGTGTGGCAAATAGTGGGCGCTTTAAATGCTTGTCGAGAACAATTTGCTCGAAATGGATGTTTAAAGTTTTTAACATATGTTTTATCAGTTTTGTAAAAGTGCATTTTTGATAGGTCTTTTTCCTTATAAATATTTGGTAACTCTTACGAATTGTTGATATTTTGATAAAACCGTTTTGTTTTCAAGTCTTTGATTGCTCAAATACATATAATAACTCTAGTAAAAACAAAAATAGTTTACCAATTTTTTCAATTATAATAACAAGTTTTTCGAAAAAAAGCGGAAATGCATTGAAAAGTTTCTTTAACAATTCGCTTAAGTAAAATAAATTTTCATGACACAAAAAGTTGCGAAAATGATAAAGATAGCAGGTATCAGAAAAAATACATTTTATTTAATTTCTTTTCATATTTCACTTGCACTTTTGTTAAGGCCTCGTGCAACTACTGGCTAACTGTCTGTGGCATGAATGAAAACATAAATCTATAAATGAACTAAAGAAATATAATATAATGAATACTTAAAAAGCCATGTAGCTCATTTACAAAGTGTTTGAGGCAAACAAAATTGCTTGGAAAATCACTTAAATGAGGTTAATGCATAATGAGGTTATGTATGAGGTTTTATGGTAAGCCACAAAACTTTTTGCCAGACTTTTTTTATTGCACTATAAGTGGTTAACTTTAACAACCTAAAAAAGCAATACTGCATTCTGAACTCACAACATGGGTGGTGAAAAAATATTAAGTTTTTTAAAATTTGCGATTTCTTTACATTAGAAAACATTTTTTGTAAACGTGTTAACCAAACAAGTCATTCAAGCGTTTTTCAGTATATATGTCTTAAAAATAACTTTTAAATAAGTACATGTATATTTCCTTAATTTTTCATTTAATTTATTCGTTTAAATATTGTAAAAATTATTTTACGCTTTACGCACGTATCATTTCGCAAAAAAACTTGAGTTTGAAAGCAGTGAAAACTGTATAAGACGACAAACATTTTAAAATATTAAGTTGCCTTATTGGAATTTAGAACCTGATAATGTTCTCACATCAAAAGCACTCGCGAAACATACCAAATAAACAGCCAGTGAGGACAGTATTCATGGAAAGCTATGATAACAGCAAGTGAATCACTTTAACAGAAGTTTTATTGAAGTAAATATGGGTAACATCAGTTTGTTGTTGGATAAATCCAATTCAGTAAAGAACCGGTAGGAGGAGTCTTATAAAAATCCGATATATTAATTAAATTTAACAATATAAGCCATAAGGTTTCATATATCGAAAAAAAAACAAACAAAAAACAACGTTTGTGGCTTTGTGCTCACATTGTTCCAACGTCAATTTCTTGCCGCTCTCCTGGTCACGAAATAAAACTCGCGCAGATATTATTCTATTTAGATACTCGAAAAATACTAATTTGTTAGGAAAGGCCCGATATAGCTTGTTTTTCATTAATTTTGTATATGCTAAGGAAGACCCAAGATCCTAGATGGCATGCAACACAATCGGCTGTTTTACGTTTTACTCGCAAACCGTTTTTAAACCCTTCTTTTGTAGGCATTTGGCAATCGTTTTCCTAAAACGAGTTTGTGCTGTTTGTACATTTATAGAATTAATAGACAGCTGATTAAATCACAAAAAAAAAAAAAATATTATAATTACAGCGTGAACGCTTGTCTTTTGTTTTTAATATCTCGCTTTGACTTTTTGTAAATATATAAGTGTAAACGGCACATTAGGCCCTAAATTTGCATAATTAAAAAATTAAAGAAAATGATTAAAAAGCAAATAGATTTCCGCAAAATCCTTGTAGGTGCTTCTTTATAACAAGTGAATACTTGCGGTAATAAAACATTTTGTTTAAAGGTAGAATTTATTGTGATTATTACAACAGCAAAAATCAGTTTAAGAATAAACACACAAAACTTTTCATCTGTTGAAGATATTTTGAGCTTTGTCGCAACTAACATATCTTTCATTGCTTCTTGTCCATCATCTCATAGTTTCGACAGCCTTTTGACTTATTTTATTTTAATTATTTCATATAAAATTTGTTTCTTAAGCCAGTTCTCCACAGGTGGGTAAGGAGTCACATTACGTGGTCATTCCGTTTGTGATTTCTACAATATTAATTGTCGACTCCATATAGTAAATATATTTGGATCCTGGCACATAGCTAAACCGATTTAGCAATGTTTTTCTAACTGTCTGAAATGAGACTGAAGTCAGATTTTTCACGTCCACAGATGAGCTGCAAAAAATTTATGACCACCATTCTCTTAAACTTTGCTTAAGAAACATCTATTGAAGCTTAGCAGCTTCAATTCATATATGTTTCATATCTTTTAAGCAATTTGCAATGCCACACTTGCCAAAATCACGTCGCTATGAGCACTCGCTTTTATATCTAAGTTTTATTTTTCATTTCCTTTTGCTAAAAGAAGATATCGCGAGCTTTAGAGTTACTTATGGTTTAAAATATAAGTAAGAAATTTCTATTTTGGATTGCCTTGTACAACTATACAGGAATATTCTCATTTATTGCTAAATAATAGTTGTCTTCCTTTGTTGAAGTCGATTATAAGAAAAAAACATTCAACAGCAAATGCTCACAGATATAATTTTTTTTTTACAGAAAATGTAGTAGTATTTATGCTACCCATACAATAACATGATAAAACTTAATGCTATTCATACGAATACATATAATTGAATTGAAAAGTAAAAAACAATTTGAATCTAAATTTAATACAACCACTTGGTGCGCAGTGCTGCTGGTATTTTTTCTAGTTCGTGGCAAAACTAGCGCTCACTTAATTTAATATATGACAAGAATAAAAGGTCTCCAATAAATTTTGAAATAATCTTGTAATATTATCATCAGGCTTAAAAAACACTGTTATATTTAAATTATGCTTTACACGTTTTGTTTGTTTTTCAGTTTGCTGACATTCACTCCTCAAATATGTTCAAATAGTTGTAAAAATTAATAATAAAAAAAAATTAAATTAAGGATTTGTAGGAAAGTCTTACGCTTGAAAAATAATAAAACAGGAAGAAATAAAAAAAAAATATTGAAAATTTTATCTCATTTTGAAAAGACGAGTAATAGCAAGGTATTCTTGAAGACGTGATTGCTAAATATTTTATTTTTACCTTTTTAAAACTGTTTAACTTTTGTGCTAAAAGTGCAAATATATTTCAGTTGAAAGGCCATTTATTTAGATTGAAACTAATTATAACACTCCAAAACTTGAATATTAATACAACAGCAATATCATACTAAGGAATAATAATGCAGATGAGAAAGCAAATGCTAAGGAACAAAAAGTAGTCAATAACCCTTAAAAGAATTCAGCATTCTCAAGTGCAAGATTTGTGCTTTATGTTAAAGATTCGCTAAGTCTTTTTATTATTAAATTTTGCGAATATAAATAAGATGAAAAATATCTCAAACAAACGTTTTTAATAAAACAGATTAGATAAAAAAGTATTGGAAATTTATGGAAAAATTTATCAAATAAAAGTTCCTCTTGCCTGAAATTTGGTTAGGAGTTTGTGTTGAGGTGACTCTTTATTGCATCAAGAAAATCATTAGTGGAAACTACATTAGCACCATGGCTCTACAAAAAGTAAGTTCTGTTGAGTAGCCGCGTTATGTCGTATAAAAGGCGAATAATTAGAAAACATCAGTTCAGCTCTCGTGAGTTCTCTAACTAAAAATAAAGGAAAACAACTAAGTTAAGCCTCAGGAAATAAGTTGGTGAGTATGCCTCTGTATTTAAACAAGGTAATGTTAAAAGGAAAACAATTGCTGTGTAAAGTATAGTTTTAAGGCCAGAAATGTATGATGCAAAATTTGTTGCCCTCTAAATAAGTGAAAGTTATTTTAATCAAGCTTTTCGTAATCGATTAAAACAAATGGTTCCCAGATAGGGTCGGCTCTGCAGTTTTAAAAATAGTAAAGTTTGAATTCGTTTCTCTTGGTATATTTTATATAAGATGTAGGATGGCGCAATTGATATTTTTTCTGAAGTGCGATTGTCCATTCATAAACTATTTCCTATTAAAGGCTACATGTTAAAAATATAAGACAGCTAAATCAATTTTAATATACCGTATGGAGCAAACGACATATTTGTCCAATAATCTTTATACGAGAAACAAAGTTAGTTTGTCACTTTTAAACATTTACATTCGTTTTGATAGCTTTGAACTTTACAGGGCGCTCAATACTACCCCCAATATACAAACATATTCGATAATTTAAACAGTAGATTAGATTGTACTAGATTATATTGAATCAAAAATTTTTAATTTATAATGCGACCTTGAAAACCTTTCTATACATATAACAAAACTGTAACGCGATCATTTCTTAACATCAAATATTTTTAGAAAATGTTGTTTTTGGTGTCCGTTCATCTGTCTGTGCTCGTAACACTTAATATCTTCAGGATAGATTTGAATAACATTGTGTGATTTTGTTTCAAATATAGAATACTGTAATGTTGCAAGCGTGGGGAGAAAAAAATAAGAACGACCTTTTAATAACATATATTTTTATATATTGGCTATAAATAGGCAAATTCGACAGGTCATTTGGCAAGAAATCAAAAAAGAAAAACTGGCAACTAGTTAAAACATATAAACATGCTAAACATTTAATTATAGTATATTCCTCTTTCTACATATCCCGGTTGTTATACGTATAACAACTTAACAGACAAACCGCAATATAAAGAATCATTAAGTACAATATTTATCTGGTAATACGGTTAAAAAAGCAACTAGAAAATCTCTGATTGCCGAACAATATTATTTTTGTGGTAACGAAAAAAAAAACAATAACAATAAGCAATTAAGTTAAAAATATATATACGAGTATGTATACAGTTTTGATTTTTCTTTATTTTAATATTATCAACAAAGTTATAAAGATTATTTCTCTTTTATATTGTGGCAAAAGTCAAGACCCTAAGCAAATTTGTATATGAATAATTATGTAGATATACTCGCTCGAAGGGATGTCAATATAGTTTTTGATTTTGCAAGAAGCTCAAGTACAATCTAAGAGAAGGGTAAATATTTATAAATGTTAAATGTAAATCTGTGTTAGAAATGCAAATGCAATTGAGAATATGACACATAAAGTTGAGATTTGTTGATTATTGACAAAAATTAAATTAAGTGTATGTATGTTTGAGAGTGAGTTAATGCTTCTTACGATAATTTTCATTTTTTCAGAGTCAATATTATTTTTTGTACTTTAATTTGTATTCAACTATATTCATAAGATTCCTAGAATACATTAGTATATTGAAAAGAAAATATGCTTTCTCAAAAAATGGAAGAATATTTCTAAGATCTTAGGATATTTTTTTGGCATTAATTATACCTGTAAATAAATAGAATAATATTTTTGTTATCTAAAATATAAGCTGAACTTTTTATTCTCTAATCAAATTTGCTTGATTTTCAATATTAATTATACCTTAAACAGAATAGAAGATTATGAAAATATCATTTTTCGAAATCACGTTAAAAAGCTCAAAATTTCCATTATTCACGAAAATAGGATTATTTAAAAATTTTAATTACATTCTTATATATAAGAAGGTTTTTTTGTAACTATTAGGCAAAAAGGTTTTGCAATCAAATGTAGAGATGATTATAAATTCAGTTTTCTATAAAATATATAATAAAATTATGTGTGCTGTAGAAACAAGTATTAATCATGTGATTTTCACTAATGTGGCCTTATTTTTGAACCGTTATCGGAAGACAGTTTAAGTATGAGTAAAAGGGCATACCCTATAAAGACAAGTAGAAAACCTAAAAGTAAAAATAAAATATAAAGGATGCTCCCACAGTAAAATTGTATGATGTCCGCGTTTAAATTAAGTGTGAATATAAATTTAAGAACTGAGGGGTGATTATATAGAGGGCTTTGCAGGCAGACGATTGAAATTTGCACAATGATTGAGCTGCTGCATTTGTTAAAAGTAAAAAGTATACAAATTAAAAAATATTAAATGAAACATCTTAGCCTTGTTTTTTTTTCGAACCGTAATAACCTGGGGTTATAAATTTACGCGGAGTAAACATTGCTTTAATTTTGTTGTGCTGCAAGTTATAAAACAAAACATTATAAGTAAATCCCTTATTACAAGAAAACTTAGTTATACAACAATTTTACTTGTATATACCATCCGAGCTGTTACATTCTCTTCGTAAAATTTTATAAATAAAAGAAAAATTTTAAATTAATTTAAATTTAATCGTTTAAAAGAAAAGTTATCAAAAGGTAAACAAGCGTAAAGGCAGAATTTGTCTTTACTTTACGTTCCGTGACAAATCAGCTGATTAGTTTCTGTTAAATTGAAAATATGTATTTATGGTTTGTTATTGCTTTGACTTTCTGTTCTGTTCCGTTTAAATCAGTAGAATATAGAATTCAGCGTTGTAAGCTGTTTGCCAGTGTAAATGCAAAATTGTAAAAACGCCATTTTTGTCAATGCAATTGTAGTTTGTTTTCTGTTTTTCTGTGTCTTTTATTTTCTTTGTTTATTATGAGCAACTGACATATTGTTACAGAAAAACTAATTACAATATTTTAAAAAACAGAACGACACGGAACAGAACAGCAACGGAAATAAAGGCCTTTAGAGAACTTATTCAAATTCTGTTTTTATTGATGCGCCTAGCACTTGAGTTTAATATCATTCTTTATTTTCACTTTCTATCTATTGTTTGTAAGTAAGCAAATAAAACTCATCTTTGTTCCCCAAAACTTTCAATATGTTGCACCGAGATCAGTTTCATGAGCTTGGAGAATTTCTATCAATGAATACGTGTCTTTAAGAATATAATTGAATTTATAAACAAATACTAATTTTTAAGCGATAAAAACTAGATTAGAGTAAAAAACTATTTTATTGCATATTGCAATGCCAAAGGTCTTATAAAATGAACAAACGGTTTATTGAGCACTTTCGTTGAACAACAAGACAGAAGCTTATCATATACTTTTTCTGTGTGGTAAAACTTGTTTATCTGTTTATAAGAAACTAATTTGATTTTTTTAAAACTAATTAAAAAAATCTCAACAAAAATTCTCGACAAACATATGCCTTAAAGTTAGTTATTAGTTTATATTTTTAGTTAATCTAAAGTCGGTGCAGTTTTTATTCAAATGATGTTTATTTTATTTTCAATTGATGTGTCAAGTTTTAAGGGAAGAAAAAAACTGTAAGCTAACATATAGTGTCTTTCCTGAAATATTCCATCCGGCAACTTGTTTTATTTAGCTTATTTTTGCGTTATTTGAAAAAAAAAAAATAAATAAGAAGAAATCTATGCCATAATTGTAAAAATATGATTTCTGTTATGTAGTCGCCGCTATTAAGTGTATTCTGGTACTTTAGCTTCAGACCACATTTGCAAACATTTAAGGCTAGGTAACGATATGCACAATACTAACTTCCGGTTTTTTCCATAAAATCTTCAGACTAAAAAGAAAAATTGTTACTATATTTTGTTCTTCTGGTCTTATTTATATTCCAGTTTGCGAAAATTTGCGTTAAATTTTAATGAAGACTATTATTTTTTATAAACTACAAATATTATGCATGCAATAAAATAAATACTCATACTAGTAGAGATATTTTCCTTATGTAATTTAACATAATGAACGAAGTAAGAGAACAGCATACCTTATTAGGCCGCCTTAAATGTCTGAAACGGCCTGTTCATAACAATTTTTTTGTTTTTTAAAGTGAGCAAAGTGTGTTTTTAGAAGATTTCGTCCATGACTTTTCAGAAACTGTTTCGGCAAACACAATGTGCACAACATCAATTCATTTATGTAATCGTGTTTTCAAATAAAATGTTGCATTATGAACAAGCAGGCCTACGTAGACATTTCATTATTGGTTGGGTATGAAATTGAAACTATTTTTTACCTGTATATGGAACGTATACGTTAATTGAATTTATGAGGAATTTTTTCGCAAAATATATATGTCAATTTGTTCCTTTTCTAGATATATGGAACCTAGTACTGATGACACAAGATATTAATTTTTTTTTCGAAAACTAAACATGTAAAGTCTCGTTTTAGGCTTAGCCATGCAGCAATTTCTGAGTTATTTTCAAAATATTTTGTTTTTAACCGACAGTGAAATGTTTGACTCTTTTAGCTTTTAAGCGTACCGACTTAGACTGCAATCAACCTCATCGCCCAACTAACAGCTTAATACTTGGTTTATTTTATATAGAATTGCACAGATAGTGGCTCTAGGTTCGCAGACTAAAAATTTTTGTCCAACTGTTCTCGTAATCGAGTTACAGTTGGAAATTCGGGTTGCATCGTATACTGCGCTCTACCGCTTACCTCATAGAATACCTATGTTTGTTTCTGTTTCTTACATTAGTTTTTTATTTTGAAAGCATGAAATGTTATAAACATTTCTTTTTATAAGAGAAAATTTAATTTCTCTTGTAATTTTTTAGTTTTAGTAATTTTTTTGCAATTCTATTTTAACAAGACTAAAAAAAATTCTACGTGCACATTTTAAAATAAAACTTTTATTTAGGTCAAAACATTAAACACGTAAAGAATTTGCCACTAGCAACTAATTTTTAACACTATTGTCTAAAATATAATTATGTACAAACAAGTAAAATGTATGAAATAAATAATCATAATGAAAAACATGCAATCTGTCAAATAGTCAGCTATCCCTCAGTGATTTCTGTTCATTGCCTGTTAGATATAACACTTTCGTGTTTAGGGAAAATATTATAAAAATTTAATAGTGATTAATAAATAGCAAAGATTATTATTATTTTTCTTACCTTAAGGTCTTTGCATAATATTTTTTTTAATTATAGTGCATTATGGGTTTTCAGTCTATAATTAATAGTTAAGGAAAACGATACGAGTAAATGTGATTACTTTAGTTAAATAATTATTTGTATTAAAAATATTAACTTCTGATAAGCTTAATCCATTTTTTAAAAACAGACTCTATTAGACATTTTTTCTTTGTTATTTTGAAAAAAAAAATGTATTTTGAGCAATAACAGAACCTATAACTTTTGAATGAATATGCTAAACCTAAGTCTTTTTGGTCATTTGTTAAATCAAGCTATAAAGCTTTGGACATTCCCTTAATCATCTTTCTTGGTGACACATCTTTGTATTAGGTCATATTACATTTAATATGTTTGCTTATTTGTAAATCAAAATACATTTTTTTTCTTTTTCGAAGCAAAAACCTTTATACTCTGTTTAAGAAAAAATTTTTTTTAACTAGTAATACTAAGATGGACTATTCTGCAGTTATTTGGAATTCATATTGTTTACGTCAATTATCTTGTATTAAAAAAAATGCAGTACAATTAAAGTTTGCTCTATTTTCTATATTTGTTGTGCCAGTACCTATTTATTAAGCCTTATTTGTTGGATATAATTATGCTTCGAGTAGCACACTTACTTTATATTTTATTCAAAATGTTCTAAAATCCAAAAACTAAAAATTGTTTAATGTCTTTGAAGGTTAGAAAAAATAATATTGGGTTTTGGCAATGTAATGCCAATTTGCATTAAAAGTATGAATAACACACTTTTGCATTTAAAAGTGAGCAAGGCATTTTTATGTTGTGTTGGTAGAAGAATTCGTCCATGACCTTTTCGAACCTGTTTCGGTAAATACAATGAGCAGATAATTAATCCGCTTATTTATTCGTGCCTCCAAGCAATATGTTTTATTATGAAGAAGCAGGCCTACATAGACATGGCATTATTGGCTGGGTATGAAACCGAAACCATATCTAATGGTATATTGACCGTTTTCCTGAATTGAATTAGTGAGGAATTTTTTCACAAAGTAAAATGGAAAATTTGTCCCTTTTATTGATATGTAGGATCTATTACCGATGACATAAGATATTAGATTTTTTTTTTTTTTTTCTTTAACAAAGAAGTCAAATGATAAATAACTTATGCTTGCGTAATCCTCTGCAGAGTCTAAGGAAAACAACCGATAATGACAATGACCCAGGTCAGATTTATGTGCTACCGTTAAGCAGTATTGCTTCTTATGATTCAAATGATAATCAGGAACTATAATATTTCCATTAGAGAGCAGCAGATGCAATAAAAGTGTATAAAACGCTCGCTTTAGCAATAATTTAACAAACGCTGAGCCGGCGTTCACCACACAGCGGGTGGTGAAGTCAAAATTTCAGAAATAATGTGAGATCAGCTTTCAAAATTTAAATACCCGCGAAGCAAAAGCTCTTGGAGGTATTTCATAACAACTAACAAAATTTAACTAATTTTTGGATGCTAGATTAATGATGTTACATATAAAGTTTTTAAAAAAATGGTGTCAATCCATTTACAAAATCGGCGAGAGTAAGATGGTGGCATTAGATATTTTCAAGCCATTTGTAAATTATGGCATGGTCCACTGATATCAAAACTTGTTGCTTTTGGCGTCGGTGATAGATTCACTCGATTTATATCGAGCATTCTCGGGGATCGCACTATACTAGTTGTTATTGATGGGATCCCATCAAACAAGTTCAAGGTAAATTAAGGGGTACTTTAAAGTTCCGCCAATTCCCTTACCCAAATTCGTATTTTTCTTAATGAACTTCTACGTCAGACTTCCAACCCTATCTGTGATGACCGTAGCATATTAATTTCCATTTCGCAGTAGACCAAGCCTTCCGGAAACTGGAGCTATGCGAAAGATGATACTCTTAATAACGACCTTTTGGTAATTTTCGATTGGAGCATTGCGAACAGGTGTCAGTTTAACGCTCATAAGACCCAGTGATTTGTGCTTTCGCACAGGCGTACGGCTGAATATACTACCTCATATGTAATTACGGGTGATATATGTATATAAATTAGGAAATCAGAAGCCCTCGTTGTTTTTTGCATAAAAATTCAAGGCGATGTTCATTCCGACAAAGATATTTTTCATGTCGTAAGACTAAGCACTCAAGTGCCTAGATTTTCTGAAACGGTTTAAGAAATACTTCGTTGCATCTGATGTCCGTGCTATCTATATCACTTTTATTACACCGAAAATTGAAAACAAATCTCGATATGGGCCGATGCTTCAAAGTCTATTTTGGAGTTACTCGATCACGTGCAGAAGAGAATGAAAAAGCTCATCGTTGACTGTAGGGTATCCAGCTCTATTGATTCACTGGAGTATCGACGCAATGTGGGGTGTGTTTCACTGTTTTATCGTCACTACAACGGAATGTGCTCTTATGAAATCAGGGAAATTGTTCTTGAAAACCATAATTTCGTACGCGTAACACGCTCTGCACACATTACAAAAATAATTGTTTTTTTTTGCCCGAACAGTTCGTATGTGGAATAAACTCCAGGCGGAGGTCTTTCCTGCCACTTTCAGTCTGAAAAGATTCAAATCAAATGTCCACAAGCACTACTCCCGCTATCCCCCTTCCCACAACTATATTTCAAAGTTCTGACAAAATGCATTGCTTAAGTAGTGATCATCCCCTCAGTTCTGGTTCTAATAAAAAATAAAAATAATAATAAAATTTAAAAGATAATAATAATAATATTAAATAATTAATTGATATCTATGGCAAGTCACCAATAACCAAATACAGTGTTTCCCATAAGGTTGGTTTAAAGAACTGCACTACATGGTTATGGTTATGGCACGTCTAATTGGACCTTTAAAGACAGTAAGCACTATATGGTCATGACATAAAGAGCTCATTATAAATACCTATCTCAAGCTCATTTAACCTCAGAAATTTGGAAATAAATCTAAAATAAATATTTTATATTGATTCATACATTTAAGAATGAAAATAACAGTAACTTAAATAACAATAAATTTATAATTCATATTTTGTCACCATGATTGAAAAACAAAACAAATTGTCAGGTTGTAAATTTACAAATAAATTTGTTTTATCCAAAAAAAAAGGGTAATATTTTTACATATATTCTAGTTGAAACATAAATTTATATATCTGTAAGTGATAATTGTGTTGCTAAGCAATTTAATACAGACTCATTTATACTCATTTCGATATAAACGCCAAGCAAACTATAACAAATATTTTTATGTTGTAAGGAAGTCATACATCAAATATAGATGTTGGTAAACTTAAAGTGGTAAAATCTGTTGTAGGAAATGAAAATATTAATTTTTTATTGATTTTTATTGCTATTTTCCTAAAATAAATACGGTGACAGTAATTTTTGCTCAAAATAAAGGATCAAAGAATATTAAATAGACACTAGCAACAGTTTATGGTTAGGGAATTATTTATTATTATGTTTTGACTACGCTTATAACTCAAGAAAGATCTTCGATTTTACTTCAATTGTCTCCGGCCAAATAAGCATAATACCCAATAAAATTCCTGAATTATTATCGAAATAAAATGTTATCAAGAAAATTCATTTTCCTAAACATGAAGTGTTGAGGTATTTAACGATGCTCTCCGATGATGACGTCAAGAACCGAGCAAATCAGACAAGTCTACAACGTGAAAATCGATTTTAGCTCGTAAAAAAAAGGACTTCAAATGCTGTAGCGTGAAAGTTGTTCACGTGATAAAAAAGAGTATTTATATTTTCAAATAGTCGACTAGGACAGGGAAGAAAGCGAATATTTTTATGCGTGAGAATTAATTTCAACAAAGTCTCGGCCAATCGATTTTATAGATATTTCAATTGTCTATATAACAGATAGGTTCTTACATAAAAAAATTTGCAGAGCAAAGAACTATATAAAAGAATAAGAAAATAAAATCTGCTTTCACGTCTTTAGTTAGACATTAATGTAAAGGGTGGAATATTCTAAATTTATTATAAAAAAAACGCAATAAAAGGGAGAGTAGGGGAGAGGACACACGCGCAATTTCAAGAATCATGTTAAGCCATATATATAAAACAAGTTTTTGACTTACAGTTTTTAAGTTTTTACTTTATATATAACAAACATTTTTAATATAGCGGTAGAAAAAGAATGACGGATAGTAAATAAGAGATCTAAGGAAAACAGTAAAGTTTTTAAAATGATCACGTGTACTAGTAGTTGGAAAAAATGTCGATAAAATTATTTAACCATTTTATTAACAATCAATAAGCAAAAATATGAACTTCGATTTCCTTTAAAAGAAAGGAAAACCCCGCCAAAAAATGTGGCATTCGTTTTTTTTACTATCGAATATCTTCAATTTCTTTAAGCCAACATATAATTCTTTTTGCTAGGATAGACCAAGAAAATTTAATTTACCAAATATTAAATCAATTTTAATAAATCTTTTTAATGTAATAGTTAATTTTAACTAATAGGATTAAAATTAAAAATATTTGGGAGTCGTAAATTAAAAAAATGCTTAACAATAATATTAAAAAAGTACATAGTAATTAAAAAATGACGTTTTGATTATTGACTGGTATTTCGATTAAATAGTAAAAATTTCGTATTTTATTTAAAAAAAAATCAAGGTCATCATCAAGCATCAGCTTTATCTACTAAAAACAATGGGAAATACTTACTTTTATTTTTGGCGCACTAATTTTGTTTGACTGTAATTTAATTTAATTGTGTCTTAATGAAATCCTTTTGCACATAGCTGACATATAAGTTTTTATTTAGAAATATTATTGTATAAAATATGGGAAAGAGCTAAGGTCGCCTATACTCACAAAAAAAAAATCTACGATAATATGATAATATGATCATATTTTTTTTAATATAAAAAATAAATATTTAATTTTCAGTGTAATATTTAGTAATAATAATTATGATTTAAAACAAATTTTTTATGAAAACTATTTTTGAAAGTAAATATTAAAATTAAAAAGCATATTTGCATAAACGCAGCAGTTGTTATTTTTCCTGCTTCCTTAAATTTCAACAACAATATACTAACATATTTATTTTTAATTTTGCGTTCATGCAACGACCGTAATTAACTTATTAAAAAAAATAAACGAATAAATAACAACAATTTATAAGAGCCAAAATTTTTGTTTGTTATAAAACCGTCAAATTATTCTTTTCTTTAAAGCACAACTTTTACTTAAAAATGCATGATATCGTACATTGTATTTATGAATAATTTACTATATATAAGCTGCAAAAAAAAAAAAACTTCTTGGCAACATATCAAATTATTTAAACATCGTTAAATTCCAAAATATTAAACAAGCCATATGCTAATGAAAATATTAAAGAAATAGTTTTAGTTTTAAACACAGTAGTTTTCAGCACAAAAATTTATTATAATTTTTTTATAATTTATTAATTTCACATCAAGTACATGAAAATAATTCTATATTCTCCCGTTGTATGATTTATAGAGTATTTTGATATAAAACTTCTGTCACCAAAAACGTGATAGATGCCACATACTAACCCTTCATTCCATGCTGCTGTGTTTGTTCAATATTAGTTTTACTAAAAGGACTACTCAATAACTATATTAAAAAAAAAATTTGAGATTTGGACTTTTCCGATATAAAAACTTCAAAGTAAAATTTTAATAATTATTATTGCATTTTTTTTTGTTTATTTTAGCATAAAAAGGCATTATAATTTTTTGATAGAAGAAAATTTTCTTAAGAAAATATATCTTTTTTAAACTAATTATATAAATGTTCGTTTGTGTTGAATTTCGTATTAAATTGATCATATTTGTAGGAAATAGAGATCCTTCAATTCGACATATTTTACATAAAAATTTGGAATTAAGCTTATATGTTCTAAAACAAAAAACATGTTTAATAAGCCCTAGCCTAAATGTAGATTTTATGAGCAAAAAAGCAAAAATTCCTATTATGGGAAAACTAAATACTCCTCTGATATGCTCAGAAATAGCAGTTTACAAATGGCTATTTCCAAAAAAGATTTATTCTGCTCCACTGTGCAGTGTTAATTTTTCAAACACGTCGCATAGATGTTGTTATTAAACATGTTTATAATTATGAGAAAAGGGTTAGTAAATTTATGCTACAAATAAAACATTTTTAATCAATTATTTTTATAGAATAAAATTAAATATTTAATGTATAAATAAATTTGAAATTATAATTTTAAAAAGAAAATTTGCTCTTTAAAAAACATTTTACTAGAATATAATAACAATTACGTATGGCATTTGTGTAACAAATTTTTTTCTAGCTGCTAAAAATGATAAATATTAATATTAATTATTATATATACATATTATATATATTAATATTAACATCTTTACTGTATAAAAGTAATATTGTAAATTGGAAAGTTATGTATTATAGATATTAAAATATTGCAATATAATGTAAAATTATTAACAACAGGAAAATTGGCTAATTACCCACACCTTTCTGATTCTTTGGATTCGAAATATAAAACATTCCGCTTACTTCTAAATTTTTTTTGTATGTTCTTAAAGTTGTTTTAAATTTTCTTATTAATTTTTTTGACATCACCAAAAAACAAGAAAACAACACAAAATCTTATTTTTCATAAATTTAGCTACCAAACTTTAGTTCGGAATTATTAAATAAAACCTTAGGGCAAATAATAATAAATTAGTTTCTTTGATGATAAAAATAAACAAAGTTTAAAAGTTAAACAGCTTTGTTTAATATTTTGTATAAAAACCTTTGTATTCTGTATGCATTTCACTAATATAGAACTTGTGAAACCACAGTCCGAACTGTTATTTTTAAAAATTTTATGTTCACAAATAAAAATAATTAGTTTTCTACAAACTTCAAAATTTTCAGCTTATCTTGGTTTCTGGTTTGCAAAAATGAAATGTTCCGCCTTATAGTAAATATTAAGCAACATATAAAGCTGAAGTTTTTACATTTATATGTAGAAATTTTGAGCTCAAGAAAAAAAATTATATAATAAAAAAAAAGTTTAGAGAACGTAGTTTAAAATTTCTTAAATTTTCATGAAATTGTTTGATATTATAACGAACAAATAAATTAATTCGCCTTGAGTTCAGTTTTATTTAAATAACTAAATTTCTGTTTTTATTAGTTCATACTTTTTTCTTCACACCATTGTAGATGCTGCTCAGTATCAGACATGCTTCTTTTTTTATAACAACCAGTATGATATTAGAACAGCATCTACAAAAAATTATTATGAGAGAGTTATTTCATTTACATGTTCATTTAAAATTTTTCCAAAGAGGCATATGACATATTTTAAGTTAAAAATTTTATTTGACGAAATTTTAATTTTTTTAATTTTCCAATTTTTGTTACATGAGACGAACAAAATGAAATAGCTTGATTCAAATGTTTGCAATGGTTCTAGAGATATCTTCCTTTGTGTTGAAAAGTAACCATGAAACTGATTTTATTGAAAATGGTTTAAAGAAAGTGCTTTTTGCTTGTAACTGAACACGATATCTAAATAGTGTTTACATCTCCTGGAAAGGTTTAGAAGAAAAAAAATAAAATAATTTGTTTATAAGGATAAAAGGACCTTGATGAAACTCGCGTCTCTCTTCAAACAACCTTTAGATTTCAATCTTAAATTTTACACTCGCTTTCCATATTCTTCCTATAAAGGGCAAATATAACAATTCATATACCAAAAAATATTCGACTCTTTGAAGAAATGTTAAGCGTTTACCTATAACGGACTTAGAGACAGAAATCTGCGACAAATAGGCAGACTATGAGGCATAAAAAAGCATACCGTCTTTATCATTTTATTATTGTATAACGTAAAACCGTTTATTTCATTTTACTACTATAAGCTGGAATATTTGATACCATATTTTGTATTATTAATAAGTACAGCGCACTAAAAATTGATTTGTAGATGCAAAAAAAGTACAGGTAGTTATGTACGTCAGAAAGGTTTAAGTTTAAGCCTTCCCCTCAAAAAATAAGTGCCTAAGCTATGTATACTTTTACAAGTGCAGTATCTATTTGCATTATATGGGAGTCCTTTACTGTATGTTGTTATACCATGTCGTATGAATTATATTTAATTAATACTAAAATTGCTTATACGCCATACAATATGTTTTAATATAATAAGTGTATTCAATTAACCAGGTTACATTTTTAATCAGTTATTTAACAAAAAAAAAAAAAAAAAAAGAAAAAAAATTATCGGGTATAAGACTTTAACGAATTATTCGAATAACCGACAAACTAGTTTTTGCAGTAACTTAACAAATAGATATTTATTTGTCATTAGCATAGATATAAAGTACATACATTAGCTTAAAAATATTTAAACAGAATTGGAATTAATAAATTGAAAACAGGTCAAAATTATATACAAGGTGTTTCTAGTATTGTTAATTAAAAAACTTCAAGGAACATTTTTGATAAGTATTGTGCTTCTAATGCTTAAGGCTTAAGCAACTTGGGAATGTTTTATTGCAAACTCTTTTTTTACGGTTTTAAAAAAGAAGTCATACTCATAAAACGACGCCTGTTTAATTTTATAGCGGACATATCTAGTAAATTTAAAAAAGTAAAGTCACATGCATTAAAATCGCGTCATTATTGGTATATTATTTAATTTAAGGTTATATTTTTTTAACTTGTTGCTCAGATAGTTTTACTGATACTAAGCAAGAGTAAAACAATCTACGTCACACCCTAAAAACTTTTGTATCAAGTAGAAAAATACATGGTATATATATTCCAGGCTAAGATTTTATTCGTAACTTTCAAATCAAACTAAATTTTTTATTAAATATAATTCGCTTTACAAATAAACTCGCTTCCTAATTACATATTAAAGTGTGAATTATTTAATTTAATTATCAGATGATATGTCATGCACACAAAAAAAATAATACTAAACAATAATTTAAATTTACATTTACAAATTAATTGCTAAAAAAATTATTGAATTATGTTTGAACATTTTTCCTATGAAAACAGAAAATTTAAAACAAACAAAACCAAATAAATAAACTGAAAACAAATAAAATTTTCAATTCACAATAATGAAATGAAATTATATTGATTACAATGACAGCAGAAAAAATTGCAATTAATAAATATGTAATAACGATAAGTAAACCAATCAATGTATTTCATTTATTTTTGTTTTGTGTGGAAACAATTATTTAAATAATATTGAGACAAAATTACATCAAATAACCAAAAAAAAAAAAAAAAAAAAAAAAAAATACAATCATTCTTATTCTAGTTGTCAACGTCAACACATTTCAATGTTGATATTTGTCGACGGATTCGAATTATTATTCTACTTGTCGTTTTTGACACTTGTCGATTACTGCTCAAGGATTTTTTTGTATTCTATAACAAACAAGACGGCGATATTGTATTGACGTGACTCTGTTTTTTGTCGGCGCCATTTTGCATAATGACTGGAAGTGATTTAAACCAAACATAACATTAAAAATGGAAAAAAGTAAAAAAGTGAAGGTTACAAATGCAAATAAATTTGAAAAATTAGTGGATTGATTGCAGAAGAAAAATGGGAAGAAATTAAAAAAATACTAAAATCTCTTGGTCCACCTGGAAGAATAGCAGATAGATGGCAAAAAATAACAAAATAAAGAATAGAATAGTAATTTATAAAAAAATTTGTAAAACTTACTTTTAAGGTATGGCGAGATTTAAAATTCAAAGTGAAAAAAGATGGTTGCTAATAAAGCGGAGTGTTAAGCCGCTGGTGGCGAATTGTTTAAGCAATTTTCACTCAGTCCGTTGGAAGAAGCTGTCGCAAACCTCTTAAATTTCAGAAGAATTTGAGTCCGGAAGAAACAGTTCAAATACTTCAAATGGTACACATGGGAAACGATTCTTATAAGCTCGAAACAAAAGAAAAAAGGAAATAAACGAAAGCGAGTAAAAATTAAGAAAATAAATAAAATTAAAAATACAATAAAAAATAAAATAAAATAAAAATAAAGGCTTAAAATAATGATAGAAGAAAAGGTACTTGAAATTTTAAATAAAAAAGTTTAACAAAAAAACTTAGTGATGTGCATTTTTATTTGATAAATTCGATAAACCGTCGACTTCGTCACAAAGATGTTATAGAATAAAATTTTTTTATCAAATTGACGACGACATTGATACGAAGTGATATTGATACTAAAACGATGTGACGACGCCGAAAACTAGAATAAGGGTGAATATACAAAAATAATTAATTAGCAAAATATTACATTTCACACATTCTAAATACAGGATTCAGTAGCTTATGCATACATTGAAGAAATGTTTCAGTTTAAATCGAATTCTTATTTATTAAATGGTCTCAAAGCATTAACGTTATTAAATGTCATTCCTTATATTGTATAATAAGTAAACGCCATAAAGTATATACGTTAAAGCGTTGTTTCAAAATAGCATGCTTATAACAAAAATCTGGTGAAATATAAGTTTTAATAGTCGTGGAAAGATAAGATAATTTGAGAACTTGTTTCTGTTTTCCGAAATTTATCTGATAGATTGTGTTTTATATAACTTCAGATTCTAATTATCAAGATTTTTATAATATTAACAATTTGAACTAAAGATGCATACCATGAGAAAGTTAAGATATTCTTATTTTACACAACGGTTGCTGCATTAAATTCTGTACGTAACTAATTCTTGTTTCCTAAAAACAAACGCAAAAATTAATTAAACTTTAAAAATATTGTGATGTTATCTCGATAAGAATTCTTTAATTTACCAACAATAATTATTGAGGGCGAGAGCACTTGATAGCGATTTTGCTACCTTTTACGTAGCTCTTATGAAACCTCCTCACAAACATTTTAAATAAACTAAAGATTTTTGTCCAAACAATAAAGACGAAAATTAAAGTTTAAAGAAAAAAAAAAACATTCAGAAAGTAATTTTATTTTTTATATTTCTTATATTATCTTTCTTAATTAATTTTAAAATAAAAATATTCGTTAGGAAGATTTGGAATTATTTACTTTGCTACAATAATAACTAATATCGAATATATTTTACTTTAAAAACTAGAAAATTTATGAGTATAACGAGTAGTTGCCCTGTAAATGATGTAGCTAAAAAACTTTTCTCCATGAATAAATAATAATTTCTTAAATACATATTCAAAAATTTATTTTAAAACTCTGTAGAGAGTTGTTTAGTAAAAATGATAATCAAGTATGCTCCTTATTCCTCTACTTTTAAAATTGTTTCGTAAAAACTCTTAAACAAATACAATTAGCATCACTTCCTTAACTACTATGTTACCAAAAATATAAGTTTTTATGAATAAAGCGGGAATAACAACTAAATTATTTTGTAGAACATAAGCATTAAAACATGAGCCAGCATTAAGTCTCTCAAGTAAAAAATTCTAATGTGTAAAAATAAAAACACCAGGGAACGTTGTCCATTGTTAGTTTTTATAGTGACTGCTCAAGTCATTAAGCATTTCATTAGCGATTAAGTGATAAATAAAACTTCTCTTTAACGATGTCAGTCAAAAAGTCGATATCAATCAAACCATCTAAAAACAACCAGAAACCAGTATTAATTTTTTCACTAGCAATAGTATCATTTAATGGGAACGCCTTCTTCAAAATTCTTTTGTAAAGTATGTATTCGATACTACTAAATCTTATATGTCTATTTTCTTAAATATACTTTTTTTTTTAATATTCATTGGATATATTGATTCTGTTTCCCGTTACCGAGGAACATTCTAGATTCTTGTGCCTCTTGTAATAATTCTTTATACATAGAAAAAAAAACTCAAAGCACAGATATTGGCTACGTAATTATAAATTTTTTTACATAAAATTGCACCTTTAAATTGTAGGTATAAATATCAGATTTTAGTCGTTATATTAAGATTGTACCTTGAGATTTTTTTAAGGAAAAATGAGACGTAAAAAAATTTCTCGGAGTTTCGATTTAAGTCCCAAAAGTACCGATAGCTCACATAAACATTTATACACTTATTTAAAAGGTTGTTTTTTAATTAATATATGTGCAGCTTTTCTTAAATTATTAGCCAAATAAGAGTTTTCAGCCTTATTTAGGTGATTGGGAACTTAAATTTCTTACTTTTACTTCTACTTTCTGCTCGGTTCTAAATTAAATAGCAACAGAAATTGCTTTTGTAAATGTAGAACTGTATACAAGCCGCAAATCAAATATTTTTTTTAATATCGGGAAAATAGCACAATATAATTAAAAGTTTAATAAATTTAGTTTAATATTCCCGTGTTTTTAATTTTTAATTTTCAAAGTTTAGCGGCTTCCAGCAGCCATCTCTCCAGTGCTCTATGATACACCACCGAACAAAAAGTTGTATTCTATTTTCTAATTTAAATTTAAGTCCTTTACGAAAAATTAAAGCAGAAGTTTTGCTAATTATGAAAAGTGTACCACTTGCTGTAGGATTTTTCCTAGATTTACTTGATCAAATAAACCCACAAAGAACATAAAGAAAACATTATTTATATTCTATTACACTCATTGTCAAATATTAAAAAAAATACTACAAACTCTTTGTGGCTAGTCGACTGCTTTTAAACTTAAATTTTCTCATGAAGAACAACTTTTTTTAGCAGCAAATCGATAATTCAAGTGTCAGAAAAATTAAATTAATCTATGGGAATTTTTTGTGGTCATTAACACTGGAAATTAGCATACTGAACATTCTTACGCAAATGATCAAACAGTGAATTCAGATTTATTAATATAATACGAAACTAGATATTAAAAATTTTGTGAATTTTTTTTATATTAAATTAATATAAACTTAAATTCAATTTAAATTAATATAAAGACAGGTAAATTTTACATTTGTTTTCCACTTCATTTATTGCTTATTGAACCATTAAGTTCAATTTTATATATTATTTTTTTTATTAAATCTAAGGATTTATGTATTCATGCAGATATATTTCTTTAAATGCTTTATGTGTAAAGATTTTAAAATATAAAATAAACATTAAATATTATAGTTTTTTAGAATATAAGTAGACTTTAAACAAACATAGTAAAATTATTTTAAATAAAGTATATGCACACACGAGAATTTTTAAATGTCTAGATAATGGTGTGTTACAAAGCTACACAGTTACCAGTTCGTTTAAAATTTATTAATATGAATTATTTAACAACTCATGCATTGATTTTAATTAGGATTAAAAAGTATCATTTTTATTGTTACATTTATTATAATAACTACTTTTATTCTTTTATTAATTGTTTTTAGATGTCTCAGTTGCGGCAAACAAAAAACCCTTTAAGGGCCTATTTGGTATCTCCTGCAGTCCACTTAATATCTGCTAATAATCTCTTCGTTTTTTAATAGATCATTAATACATATTTTATTCACCCCGATATATTGGCTTTCCCTAATTCTAGAAATCAAGAGGTTCATCATCCCTTCATCGTTCAATGGAACCTATTCATAAAATAAAGAAAAAAGACCGGTGAAAGCTAGTTGAAATGTTTAACAATTCAACAACGGATATAACAATTTTATATTTATTGTTAATAACATTTAATTTTTTTTTTATTTTAAAAACTAAGTAAAAAAACAAGATGCGTTGTGACAAACGAATTTTGTTGCCAATCGATTTTTGTCGGTTGGACGTATAATTGGAACTTCGCACACACAAATGTTAATGGACATAAAAATCTAAACGAAATAAATAATATTTTATTCTTAAGATAAAAAAATGCAATGTTAGCGGTAAGAAAATCCTCAATATTGTAGAAATAAGAGTTTAAAATTAACTGAAAAAACTTTTTTAAATATAATTAATTTTATAATATTTCTTGTGGTCATTATTAAGGCCTTATTAAAATAAAAATTAATTAAATATTTAAGGGTGACCTTGGCAAATTTATTTAAATATTTGTGATTCATAACAACAGAAATAAAAATTTAAACGCAAACGCAAGCAATATAACTTGAATTTCTTATTTCTCTGTATATGTATTATTTTCCTTTTTCATATTAGAGCTTTCAAAAGCAAAAATATATAACAATGACCATTTTATTTTCTATACTGTTACCATTAGGT
This sequence comes from Cistogaster globosa, assembly GCA_937654795.1. Lineage (NCBI taxonomy): Eukaryota > Metazoa > Arthropoda > Insecta > Diptera > Tachinidae > Cistogaster > Cistogaster globosa. The sequence continues at coordinate 27,257,273 of OW569405.1, read as the reverse complement.
TCTAGGTATATTGGCTTAAAATTAAAAGAAAACAGTTAATATCGGTTCTTCTACGAATCTATGAATCACAAGCCTTCCTCCTAGGCGTTATATTCCGCCCAAGTTTTTTCTATTGACCGCCGGTTTTATTCAATAACTGGACTTGAGAGATCCAATGACAACAGGAGAAATTTTTTGGTGAACAGCACCTACGCATCTAAAGTGCTTGGCAAAGCTACAGAAGCCGTCAGTCAAACGATGAATCCTAATTAAAATCTGATGCATAAACACCCCAAAAAACTCTTCTGATAGTAAATCCTCTTTAAGATTAAAACATCTTTAGATTCAAATGTATTTGGTGATAATTATTATTATATGTATTAATATACATCAGTTCTTTTTTAAATAGCTTTTACGACTTAATGTGACTAAGGTTCATTCTTTAAATTAAACGTAGCCATGCATTGGTTAGCATTACTATTGATTTTAAACAATCGCATATAAAGAAATCACACGGTGTAGATTATGTAAGTGCAAATCAAGATTTTTTTACTGCAAGGATTTTTCCCCGGTTTCTTAAGAAATAAAAATTAATGAATTGTGCTTAAATCCGGCTTCAACTTGCTTTATTTATATTGATTAGTTGGTTAAATGGATAATATTTACAGTATTCGAAAATCAAGGTGTTGGATGCAAAGTTTGCTGAAGATGGATTTGGCGGTCATGAAAATGCAGCATTACATTCTGCCAGCGTCTAATTTTTCTTGTTTTCTTTGGAAAACGTCCGCGTACATTTGAAAAATAATTTTTCTTAATAAAAGTTAAATTAAAAATGAACCATAGCCGAAAAAATAAAATTTTAATTGGTTTAAATTTTCTAAAATTAATTAGTTTTTCATTGAGGACATAGTGTATAGTGCCTTGTAAATGCTAAGTTTTTAAATAGTTATAAGTCATATACGTAAATATTTATTTAGATATTGCAAACAATTATTAACCTTTATATAAAATTGTATTTACCATAATAAATTCATATGAAACGTGTTAAATTTTTTACAAACAAAAAATAGTATATACATGCATGAATTAATTAACCAAATTAATAATTTTAATGTTATAAAAAAAGAGCTACTATTTAAACTATCTTAAATATACAAATTAATTTACTCGTATATATTATAACATTCTAACTAAGTTATTGTATTTTATAATAATTTATTTTTAATAAACAAGGATGTTTAATACATTAAGGTTAATTGGAAAACTGAATAAATAAATAAAATGTATAAAGATACAAGACATTTTTAATATGAACTAAAAAATAAATTCAATTATTCATTACAACTTTAGCAGCGGCCATGTTTATACATATGGATTTAATTAAGAAGAGTAAATCAATATATGTATTTATTTTTCTGATAGCAGTTTTTTTTTTTTTTTTTGTAAAATATGAAAATAATTAACGAACGAAATATTGCAATATTAAAAATCTTGTAAATTGCAGAAGATACCAGAGTGAAGCTTTATTGTATTATTATTTATTTAAATATTATTGCTCTTGAGAAAAAATGATAAAGCAATGCAACTTTTGCAAAATGATTTTTGATTTACAATCTTACTATTTACAATGTCAGCGCCTAATATTATGAATAAATTTTAGCATCTTAGGATCCCCGAATAACATTCTATGTTTTACGATTACTTCTTTTCTCAAGAAGCTTCCCCTTCAAGATGATGAAGGTTTTATCACCACTATTCCAGGGAAACTCTGTAAATACGCAGATGATTTTAAAACCAGTGCGAGATATGGAAAGTTTTAATGAGAATTAAGAATGATAGAAGCTTCTAGACTTGCAAGTAACTGTAATATCAAATAAGATAAGATAGCACACACTTCCTACTAAATCAAATTTAGTCTCAGTATGTAAAAATCGTCCTTCTTGTATCCTTTATACCTTAACTCGCCTTTCCATTCATCTTTCGCTTTTCCTCTAATGATAATTTCCTAGTACATGTGTAAAGGATCTTGACAACAAAAATTATTTTTAAACTATTCTAACTAAGATTTTTATACTTACTTGAAACCAAACAAAGTTCTTGGCCCACAATCTATTTAACTTAGTTATCTTGGCTTCTTCTTTGGGAAAACAACACCACTTAAAAAGTTTAAGTGAAGCCATTTTATTCCCAAGCTAAAATATAAATAGCTGCACTATGGAACATGTTTATAATAACGTTAGTGGCTGGTTGCGTATCTTGATTATTTTGTTATTTAATGAACAAGTTAAATCAACCTTTTAAGAATAAATACATGTTCCAATTCCCAAGATGTTTTCCTTTTTAATAACTCCAACTTCCTTGAGTGGAAACTCTTATTTTATTGAAACAAAATCTTTTCGCATACGCATATATTTAAGCATTTGAAGAGAAATCTAATGCAACTTAATTGGCCTTTTGAGACCACTTGAAAAACTTTATGGTTCTCTTATTTTAACAATATATTTTGAAGATATTAAAAAACTTTTAAATCCTAAAATTGACATTCATTCGGTCAGCTGAACAGTTCACTTGACCAACAACTATACCAAAGCTTATATTTTATTAATTTTCCCAGCACAACTAGGATTTTCTTACAGTGTTTGTACGAATATGTACATAACGTATAAACACATATCAAATGACACACAGTGGAAAATTTAGTAAAAAGATTAATAAATAATTTTAAATTTTCTTTAAAACATTAAATAAGTAAGTGATAAGAAAATTCTTCAACAATTTTTTAGCAAAATAATTTTGTTCTCCTAAAAAACATTAAATGTTATAATATTAAACTTTTTTGTGCAAATTATGAAAGCAAGTTATCATCTATATGGCCAGCAAGCCAATATTTCTTTCATTATATTTTGTCTATATATATTTTTTTAATTAGAAAGCAAATGTTATTACATGTTTTAGAAATTAATATTAACGTGTATTTGTATTTGATATTATTATAATACATTTATTATTTTCATTACTTTTTTATAAAATTTATAACTTAAATTTTTTTCAAAGGAAAATACTAAAATTTTATTTTTTTAATACATAATCAATAGAAAAAAAAATTTTATTAGTACTTTAGATATTTCTTTTTTTGTTTTGTTACTCGCTTTTTTTCATTCCAGGCTCAGGCCTGTTCAAAAGTTGATGTTAAGTAAGCTAATTCATATACTGTTATATAGTTTTATTTTCTCTTCTTTTTTTATGTATTTGTTTTTTTTTCTTTGATTAAAAGAAATTAATAATAATAAAAGCAAAAAATTTTGAGTAAATAAATAATCACTTGAAAAGTAAAACAAAAAAAAAAAAAAAACAAGATATGCATAATATGATTATTACTAGTAACGAATATGTGAAAAAAGTTTTACTTATGTGTGATAAAGTATTTATAGTTGTAGTACAAATTTTCTTTGTTTTGTTAGAACCAAAACTCTAAATAAATCAACAATAAAAAAAAACCGATAGCTTGAACTATGATGAAGCCAATTGATTGATAATATCTTCTTTCTGGTTTTGCAATAGAAAGTTTGCGTTCGGTTAAATTTTTTGTGAAGGTTGGTATGGGATTAAATGGCACGTGGAATTTAATTGAAGCAATTCTTTCTGAAACAACCACACTGCTATCCATATTTTTCAATATGGTGATTATATATATTGAAGTTGTCAAAAGTTAATTTTTAATTCTTTTCTTACCTCTCACATAGCCATAGCCACTACCTACATTTCAAGAAAATTTTCGGGCGTAGGTGCACCTATCCTGCTTATTCATTCATAAATCTTATGAAAATCGTTTAAACTTCATTCAATTTTACTCTCTTTGAAAATTATTCATTGAATTTTTTTTTTTTCTCATTTAGGAAATTAAACGTTTCAAGAAAATCATCAGTGATGCCACTTTATAAATGGTGCTATAAATTTATGTAAGAAAATCGTCAAAAATCTCAAAAGCTTAAGATCGTCTATAGCAGGAAAAAATTTTTGTTAATACAGAGTTCAAACTTTTTCTGTTTCTTTTTTTTTCTTTTTGTACAACTCCCACTGTATGAGATATAGATGAGAAAAAATCATGTTGCTGTGCTTACGTAAATGTTTTCATTCTCATTTTTGTATTGAATACTTTATACTCCTACATAAATTTCAAGAATTATGAACCCCCTTACAGCTTTTTATTTTGTTTGCTTTGCTGTAATTGTTATTATATCACAATCCTTCTTTAGCTCAAGTTTAATTACTTATACTCTAGGGATAAAAAAAATTTATTTTAAATTACCCCTTTATGACATTTTGCAAGCAATAAAGAATTTACTTTTATATAACAGTTTAAGAATATACCTTTTTTAAATAAGGCAACATAAAATTTTCAAATCATAAGTAGCTGAATGTATAAACTTAACTTAAGCATTAAGGACTGTTTTCTTTGCATTGCTTAGTGAGTTTTCTTTAGAGAGAACAAAGAAGATATGCTTTGGATTGTGCGTTGACTTCGTTTAGCCAATTTTATATTTATATGAATACTCCTCGTATTATTATTTACAAAGTTATTTGATTAAATATATGATGTTTAGGATGTATGTACATAACTTAAGGTAGATAGACCCTAAGAATGCTATCGAAGGATGTCGCAATCAAGAAAATAAAGCACTACATGCTGCGGGTGTCTAGTTTTTAATTTTTTCCTTAGAAAACGTTTGCATATATTTGTAAATATATATTTATCTTTAATTTTTAATAAACTAAAATAAAATTGAACTCAAACCAAAATTATTTAAATTTATTTGTAATAATATCATCATATTTGTAGTAATATCATAATAGTAATGTCGCTTTGATTGCTGATTTCCAATAATTTTTTTTAGTACTAAGGAAGAAATGACTTTCTGTCACATTTCTTACATACATGTCTCGATTGGCCCAAAACACTGTTTGCTGCCAGAAACTTAAGCTTAAAATCTTAATAGAGCTTTTGAAAAGAATATTTTAATAAGCAACTCACAAAAATGCTATTAAAAATATCCTGAAAAAGAATTAAGTTTACTTACTAGCTGTCAAGCAGATAGTTTTTTGTTAAGGCCATAACTGAAACATATCGAGGTCGTCTTTGACTTTGTTGTACATACCAGATTAAAGTTTCTTAGAAATTAATAGTTCCTCTCATGTAGAATATATCTTAGTGAAATTTGTTTTTATTTATTTATTTTTCTTTTGTTTTTATTGATTTCACAGAGCATTCACTTAATGCAATAGTATCAAAAATAACAGTTTTACAAGCATTTGTATTTGAAATGTTGTGTGTTGCAAGTATTCAAGAAAAAATCAAACAAAAAATTAATTAAGAATTTTGTTTTCGGCAATTAAATTTTTAAATGAATCGATTTCTTGAATTTCTATATAACATAAAACATCTCCTTAATTAGAAACCACAAAATTAATATTTAAATTTATATTCTTAACTCTTATGTTGGAATCAGTGAAACAAACAAAAATACAAATTATTTAAAATCAGTGTCATTGAACTTGAACAATAATGACGTGGCATCTGCCTTCCTTGGTTTTAGGGTATTTTTATTATTTATTATACTAAAAAATATGCTAATTTTTGAATATGTTTAATATTGCCTTTAGAAAGGCTTTAATGTGTAGAACGTGTTAAGTAAACAAAAAAGTAATAAATAGTTCTAGGCATAGCTGTGCGCACACAATCAAGTAGGTATTTTTTAACATATGAGAATTATTTTCGTTTACACTTTTCGCAATATTTCTTCTTTAGCTAATCCTAACAAGATTTTTTATACTAGACTCCTCTAGTGTTTAACATTACTTTTTCGCCTGAAGATAAGGATGAAAAAGCTTAACATAATATAATATATATATTATGGTTTTGTACAATTTGACACTTGTATAATTTTGTTTGCTTTGCAAATGTTTTTTTTTATTAAAATGCACGTATTTTTGAGAAATAACTTGGCCTAAGGGAATCCTAATTTTTTATTTTTTTGTGTTTAAGTGGTGTTGAAATGAAAGATTCTTTTAATTTTGGTAACAAAAAGGAAACTTTTACGTTATGTATTGTTTATATCCCGCAGAAACGGTAAGTGCTTCTGGAGATCCTTTTAATAATAAAAAACTGTTACAACATTTTAAAGCTGAGGTCTACTTCTAATAATTTTAAATTGTAACACAATTATTTTTTCGTAGAAATATCGTGTGGCAAACCTCATTTCGAAATTATGTGTAAATTTTCATAAATAACTGCTTTTCTGTTTGTTATAAAGGGTTTTTTTTACAGACATATAGAATTTTAAGCTATCGACATTTTTCTAATTGATCGTCATTTTGTCAGCTGTCAAATAATTTATGCTAAGTTTTGTTTGGAATTTTAACTTGAATAGAGGGACGCCCGAACAACACTTCCAACTTGTTCAAGTTATTTTGAATCAGCCGTCAGAGCAATTAATTTGATTAACTATGAAACATTTTCGCATCATTTTTTTATTATAATACGCATTCACAGAGGCCTTGTACCATGTGTGGTTAAGAGATCTGTACTGCTGTAGTGCGTAGCGTAAAGGATGACCACGTCCATCCGCCATCCTGCACTAGAATTTGATATATATCCATCTACTTCATAGAAGATTTATAAAATGAATTTGATTTGCGTGCTTACAAAATCCAACTTGTGCAACAATTAAAGCCAAACACTATTACATTAAAAAAAACTGACTTTCTAGTGTGCTTTGTGGGCTGTTGTAATCATTGGTCTGTACTTTTTCAACGATTATGCTGGTCACAATATTACAGTCAATGCTGACTGCCTGAGAGCAATAATTACTGACTTTATCAATTGGACAAACAGGAACTGTGATTTTAACAAGACAGCACAAAATTTCACACAGCTCGTGTCACTTATGAGTCGTATGATTTAACCCCGCTAGTCTACGCCGATAAGTTCGAAAAGATTGGAGGATAGCTTTTATCGCCTCATTGCAAATAAACGGCTGCAAATGCAAAAAATGTTATCGAAAACTTAATTTCCAAATTACAGTACGTCCGACCTAGCTGTGGCGGTCATATGTCAGAGGTCATATTTAAAATAAATTAAAAAACGTAAAGTTCATGTCAATATAAAAAATTCGCCTTGGTTTCATTCCATTTCTAAGTCTATAAAAACACCCTTTAGTTCATCATATTGCTAGTAGCAATGTTTGTAAAAACATTCGTGCTTTAAAAGGAAAGTAAAAGGTCTTTCACTCTTTATCCCGAAGCAATATTTTAAATGGTTTAAAGAGGTAAGCGAAAATATTTTCATTTTAAAATAACTTGTAAATTATTTCAAATTATCACCATCTGTTTTTTATTTTTTTAATATTTATCTTAACACAATGTATATTTTCATCACGTAGATTCATGAGTTTGTAGCTGCCATAAATATATTACGTAATTTATTATGATTATAGTGCTTTTTAGGGCCAAATGAAAAACAAATATTTTTTTGCAGAATTTAAAATTTAAAACGAATAATATTTTATGAAACTTTAACATCAATTTTACATGAATTTGTTATTAGAGTTTTTTCTACATTGTTTTAATATTTTAATATACGGATCCTGTCACATTTCAGCAACAAAATCTGTTTTTTAACTTGGATACTTATAAATCTGGCTTACTTCCTCTTGAAGCGATGTCAACGTTGAAACAAAATTATATTGAATCCGAACTGATAACGTTATAAGCGACAAAAACTTAGATAAGAATAAGAACATCAACTCGATTTTTCAGAAAGCTTCTTCTTCCTCTAGAAAAAGAGCTAATCAATTTTCTATATTTTCTTATAGTAGTTAAGAATATATTAAATGACATACGAATATAAAATAAAATTGTTATTATTCTTTCTATTAATAAATTTGTATTAAGATTTCTTACACTAATTTTATTTTCAGTTTTCAATTCTTAAAAGGTTAGCTTAAAAAATAATGTTCGCAGTAACGTTTATTATACTTTAATAAAACTAACCACAGCGGGATGTAAATTAAGCTCATAGAGGCATAATTTTTTATACGTGACCAACCTCTGTTACCTATCTCAACCTCTGTTAAACGGTACACAAATATAATGGATAGAAAATTTGGTAAATATACTTTAAGACATCGCACATACATCCCTTGAAGTATTTTAAAACAGAATTCATTTCACGGCTTTATAATCTTATATTCTAGCAGATATCAGTTAAAAACTTATTGATACATCTAGAAGCTATGCGTGCCAATATTGAAGGACACACAGCATAAGAAAGAATTTCTAAAAAATTTAAGATCAGTTAATGTTTGGTCTTAATATAAATTCAACTGAATACTCAATTTAGAGTATGACACGTACATGTTACTGGTAGAGAGAGTAAGACTCAAATTTAAAAGTGAACTTGTTTCGTCATTGATTTAAAAAAAAAAAAACTAAAACAAATCATTTTTACTTGTATAAGTTCTTGCTTATGCAACACCTTAGTTTGGTAATTGCCAATTAATACCAAAAATATCTTTTAAAATCCACACGTTTCAGCACGTATAAGAATAAAAACAAAAAATTAAAAAAAAAAAAACAAAATGCCTTAAGTAGGAGTTTCAAGAAAAAGTGATTTATTTTTATTTACATACAGGCAGTAATTTCCACACAAACAAGTACAAGACTTCTTCAATGTATACAAACAATGTATAGGCAACGATTTCTCAATTTACTTGGGGTTTGCGTAAATATTTCCTGTTTCCAGTAAAAATATGACTAAAATTTTTTAATTTAAAGACAATAATTTCTAGAATCGTGAGATCTCACTACTTGAAATTGAGAAGAAATTACCTGATTATGGCTATTGAAACAAAAAATAATCGGTATAATATAGTCATATTGTCCTGCCCTATAGTGGATATGTATACAAATGGTGTCGGAAAGTTTTTTTTTTTTAATTAAAATTTTTTTTATTTAAAGTTATATTTTGAAACTTTCCCTAAATTTATAGTAATTTTTAGTAATTAGAAAAAAAATATTTTTATTCCAATATCTATATATCACAAACCCATTTATTGAAGAAAAACGAATAAATCAAAATACGTCTAAAAAGGTAAGTTAATAAATAAGAGATATAACATACACATCTTGCCTAAAAATTAAAATAGATTTATGAATATACAACATATTTATTATCCTATTATATTAAAATATTATCAGTTAACATTTTTAATTTTTAATAGACTTCAAAAATGAAGAAAGTTATCAATACGAGTGAATGTTTTTTTATACTTGTGCCTCCGCAAGTCAGTCGTTTCTCGATCATCTTTTTTTTAAGTTAATGCTTACAGATTGGTCCTTTTTAAAAAACAGCCCATAATCTTAAAAACTAAGAAGTGTCCACATAAAACATATATATTTTTTACGTGTATTATGAACCGTAAAGTGCACAACTAGAAATTAAAAAAAAACTGCGTAAAAAATAATACAAAAATAAATCTAACCATTAAAGAGTATCCCTTGTAGTAAATTAAAATAAAACACTTGCAAATTGGACAGAATGTTGATAGCTATGACCATTATAGTAACAAGGATTAATATTCAAAATTATATACTAAAGGGTGCCCAAAATGTTTTAATTTGATTAATATGGCCATACTTTTGAACAGTTGTTGACAGATGGTCTAAATTGGCCACTTCCACTTAAACTAAAATAGACGATATAATATGATGTATGTGGCCAAAAATTTGAACAGTTATAAACAGAAAGCTAAAACTTATAAAGGACCTGTATTGTAATACATTTAATAATAATTTTATAACTTTTTATTATGTTTATAGTTCAGGCAGTCGCTTGAAGATTGCAAAGAATCTGTATTGCTAATTCCTCTATAACAACAAGTAAAAAATTGGATTTTAAACTAAAAGGGTGTCTCAATACTTGATGTAATTTAATGAGTGAGGCCAAAATTTTGAACCCTTATAGACAGACAAATTAAGCTAAGCCCGGTATTCCTTATAACAAGTTTATATTTTAAATTTAGAAATTAAAGGAAAAGAATATCTACTACTTTGTTTGGTATAATAAGAAAAATAAATATTTTTAATTTGGAAATTATAGGGTACACCTTTAGTTGATGCAATTTGCTGCTGTAATAAGCATGAAGCATAGAGATGAAATATAAAGGTTCCTAATATTTAATGTTTTTTTTTTAATAGAAGTAGCACTTCAGACAATAATGCCTATTTAGTTATTTTCGTAACCGTGCTAAATTCTTTAGGAAAGGGATAGAGATAAGACAGGTGGTGAGAGTAGAAAGATAGATATAGCCGTTTTATTAGTTATTTTACTTCGCCGTAGAATATGTTATGAAGAAGTACCGACGAAGGAGGCTGCATGTTTAATGTTAATTCTGAATATGCATATATACCATTAAATCACAAAAAAATATTTTTAATTCTTGTTTGCCGGAGGGAATGGACCCTGGTCAACCAGGTTTGTAGTCAAAGTGCTTACCACCTTGACTACAGTAGCCACAATGTATTTAATATACGTAATGTATGTAATGTAATGTAATATTATGTGTGTCTATGCTTTTGAACCGTTATAGACAGACGGGTGAAGTCTGTTTTGAAGTCGGTTCTTATTGCAAGAAATATTGCAGTCAGTTGAATTTTTTAATGTTATATTTAATTGCATAATTTTAATTCGGCTTAAATTCACGTATAAGTTGATTTATAATTTTTTTTTAATATTAAAAAATTTTTGTGCCAATTTCTATTAGTTAGCTTTCACTTACGCAGCTTTTGGATAAGTATTCAATCATTATAATATATCCTTTACTTTCCATTACCATTTGAATCAGGGTTCCACACCTATATTCCGTAGTTTATAATAAAATAATTTACAATTCGAAATGTTTTTAAAAAATCCATTGAGTCTTCTTCCTGAAAAGGTTGAGCTTTGATCTAGAATTACTTAAGTTGCAAAATTATTTTCGCAAGTTTGAGTAGAGAACTTAATAGCTTTAGACAAGAAATAAATGCAGCTACAATTATTTTGCAGTCGCAAAATATCGAATATGATACAAAAGTATTTTGTGAATTTTCACCAATTGAGATCTACAACTAAAACAACATAAAGTTTTTATTATTTCGAGCCAAATATTGTATATAGGAATTCAGTAGCATGTTGCACGAAATGCCTAACAGAATCTATCGGAGACGAGCAGTTCTTGTCTCGATTAATCAAGCAAAACCTTGTTTTAATAATTTTACTTCATTTTGTTTCTTTACCAAAAGTTGAAAAAATTTAGCTACGTAAAACAAAATTATAAAGTTTACGTTTGACTTTAAAGTTCAAATTAAACACATTAAAATAAATGGCATCACTGTCGTAGTTGGAACCTAAACAGGCCGACTTCCACAATGTCAGCTGCTTTGTATTCAAACAGTCTATTGCGTTTCATAACGCCGTGGTACTAAATGTTTACAATGCATATCATTCCAAAATGTCGCAGACAAGTATTAGAAACGTTGCAACCGAGCAACTAGCACATCAGTTTCTAAATTGATACTTTGTTTTGCAACTCTGTATATAGGCAAGATTTAAATACAACAGCAAAATTGTGTACAAACGTTGTATATATACATTTTGGAAGTCAGCCACAGTGTGTGTGCGCTTTAAATACAAGTATTATTTTTTTAATTATTTGTTTAATGTTCAATATAATTATAACAAAAAACTTGTTTATTTACAAACTGAAAAAAAATTTTATAAAGTGCCACCAGTGCTAGACTAAAAATAAATTAAATTTTATATGGCTACAAATATTTTGATTCAATTCTTTTGCACTCGAACAACACAATGTTTCTGATACAACGAACACACCCCCGATCATTTAGTAAGTTGTTGGCTAGGGGTTAGACTATGTTATTTGGATAAATGCTTAAAGCTATAGCTTCGATGGTGGTCTGTTTAAAAGTGTGTAAGTGATTGAGTATGATAAATACGTAATAAAAGTGAACTAGAAAAAAAATCGTGCTTTAATGCCACCATAGACATATTTTATGTACCATAGCGTTTTATTATTAAATTTTTTTAATAACTGCTTCAGAAGTTTTATTATAATTCAAAAATATTGCATCGATTCCAGCATTATATTAGAATAAACAGCTTGAGTAATTATATTTTTTATTTAAGTAAATCTTTCTTTCCAAGCAGCACTTAATAACTCTATTTTATGGCTAGTTTTTACGGTCAAATAATGTAGTTAATATAGCTATTTGATATGTTAAGTGGTTGCTGCTTACAAGATATATTTAATGAGGGCAGTTGTTTTAAGCAGAAAAAAATTATAAAATCATATTAATTGAATTTATAGAAAATATTCTATGTGTTTCTGTATAGAGGGGATTTGCAATACGTGACTTAAGTTTTATAAGTTAATTAAGATACTTAAGTAAATCAAAGCATATAATTCAACAAATTCACTTAATGTAGTCTTTTTGTAATAGAAAACTAAAGCGCTCTTCATAATTTAACTCAATTTTATAAAAAAATGTTTAAGCAAAAAATGTTTTGCGTATCCCTTAAAAATGTGAATTTTTGAAAAAAGCAACCATCTGGCCACTTTGCTATTTCAAATTTATTTTTATTTAAGTAGAAATGCTATTGCTTCCTATATATTGAATATTTTTAGATGCATATTGATTTATTTAGTACGCCTTTAAATTTATTAAATTTTGTTTCTAATACCAAAGGTGATATATAAAGAATTTACATTGAGACTTACCTTTTTCTTTTATTTGTTTTCTTTTAATATGAAAACAATATTACATCAAAAACTCATAAAACCAATTTAACTATAAGTTATTGCAGACAATAAAGCAGAATTTAATGGAACTTAGTTTTATCTTCTTTTTTCTTGTTTTATATTTGGAAAAAAAGCAATTTTCTATAACAAACGTTTTATCGCATTAAAGTTACAAAATCGTATTTTTATGTCATTAAACAAATTCTTTATTTTTACTCAAATTGTTTTTGTTGTCATTTTCATTTTTGAATATTTACAATAAAAAAATATATTTTGCTGAAAAAGCCTAATTAAATATAATAAATAAACTTAAGATTTAAAATCAATTATTTAGTGTCTTCTTTGGGTTAAAACCTCATAAAAAAGGCTTTAAAAAGTTTTTCGTTTCCAAATTGATTTGCGGCCTCAAAAAGTGTAAATTTAATATACACTAAGAGTAGAGCAAACGTTGATGTGTAGCTGTCTATATTGATGCAGGAATACTACAAACAACTTTTTTACATTTGTAATATATTCCTTTTAAATATACTTCGAAAACCTTTAGATTTGTGTTGATTATTTTTAATGACTTTTGAGTCTTTTGGAAAGCCTTATGTTTCGAGTCGTTGCTATTTTTTAATTTTTTTTCGCCGCATATATGGCTTTGACTATGACTATTAAAAAAAAGTTTACTTAAGTTACAAACTGCCAGGTAACACGAAAGATGTGGTATTAATGAAATATGGACAATTATAACTATACCGAACATTACGTGACCAAGTTCCTTTGTGTACTCTAAAACTGTACAAATTATGATCTACTTTTAATCAACATAAAATTGTTCTAATACCATAAAACTTTTCTCTATTGAATGAAATATGTATGTTCAATCTTGAATTCTGAACTCCGAAATGGAGGGAAAATTTTAACACCCAAGCCCTACGCGCTTAATTAAAGGCGCTATATTGTTGTTTTTTATGTTATTTTTCTTAAACTGGCTGCAAAAACTAAAAATGACATAATAAACCTATCAAATACTTTATCGAGAGTGTGCCCTTTTTCTTATTAACGTTTTGTTATGAATGAAATATCTCGAAAATTTCATGTTTTCATAATAAGGAGAAAATACCAAAAATTTTAACTAAAAAAAAAATATTACTTAATTTTTGATTCTTGTTCTGTTATTTTTTAAGAACAAAGTTCTCAAAAAAAATTTTTTTTTGCAGATTTCAAAACCGTCTATAAGAAAAAGGAGTACTATGCAAGGTATACTTATGTTATTTAAAACCAGTAGCGCGTTTTCTAGCTAAAACCAGCCACAATTTTTGTATATACAGTTTTGTATGATACTAATGTTTGGAGTTGTAGCCATTTTTCATTTAGTAGTCATATGGAACTGTGCTTTTTTTATAATGAATGAAAGGTATACTGTTCGACAGCTAACACCATAGTTTTTAAGCACGTAAACGAGCTTTAATATTTCGCTTATATAATTATGTAATTTCTTTATTAACAATAAAACTTGGCTTTGGCACTTTTTCAAAAACGGCTAGGCAAATTTAAATTTTGAAAAAGGAAGATCGAAATTTGGTTTTTTTGGTAGCCAATATATGTTATGAATAATAAGTTTTTAGAACTTTTTGCAAATATTTCTTTTAATCGTTAATATTTTATATCCTTATAATGTTTTTTACTGATGCGCCTAAAAAAATTTTTAAAACTCGAACCGGAATTTGGAAAGAAAATCAATTCAAAAAATTCATATTTTTCTCTTTTCTGTAATTTAAAATTTCATTTTTTTTAATATTATCTATTTAGAGTTTCATCCAAAGTGGGTATATTGGTGAAAGTTGGTTGCCAAAAAAAGTTAACGTGCATATATACAATAGTAATGTAAGCAAAAATTAAAAATTAAGTTTTAAATAACCCGGATTTTATTAATTGTTGGGTAAGCGCAAGTTCAATAAATGAAAATTGGAAATGTTTAATTTTACGTTGGTGTTTTGATCTTATGTGATTTTCCAATAAAAATATAATCTTTCAAACACTTTTTAACACTAACAACAGAAATATATTTAACTCATTATAAATTGTGTTATATGCCTTGTACAATACTTATAAGCTTAATCTTAGAAGTTGATATAAAATACATTAATTTGCAATACATATATATGTATATATTACAAAGCCTTTAAAGTAATCATTATAGAATAGTTGCAGGAAGAAGGGCTAATAAAAAATTTAAAAAAATTAAGATACGTACATTTTCGCATACCAGAAAAACGTTTCGAATAGGACGCAAAGGATTAGTTCATTCACTTGTCAAAATCCGCAGATCCACTTATATCTTCAAAAAGGAGTATAAGATAAAAAATAAGTATGAACAAATCGAAAGTATCGTTAATGATGGTGGAAGCCTTTTATGTAGTAGGGATTAACATTTATAATTAAAACTTAAACGTAAAAATATAATTTAGATATTTTGATTTTAAATTTTTATTAAAACAGTTGGGTGTAAATATTTGAAAATTTTGTTATCAAGACATACAAAAGAAGATATAAATCAGTTTTAAAATCTGTTTTAAAATCTGTTTTAAATCTGTTTTTTTAATTAATAAAAGAGTGCCTCCCTGCAATAAAAAAATAATTTTCATTTCCTGTTGATTACATGGTATTTTATATTAGCCAACGAAATATTATTGTACGAAATTTTAAATTTGATTAAAAAATAATTAACATGTTGAATACATTTTAAAGGACTTATACCACAAAGTGTTCTTCTTGTATGCAGCTTTAGCTGAAAAAAAATGCAATGAACTTACTTCTAAAGTTTGACATCATAATATTCGTACATTTGCAATAGTAGCTTTAAAAAATCTACACATGTCGACGGCTATTGTAAGAAGACTTCTATAAACTAAAAAAATTTCTAAAGGAAATAGGTACGCCTATCACTAGCACTGAATTCTTTAACATAAAATTTATTGGATCAAACATTATAGACAGGGAGAGTTATAAGTTTTCAATAGAATTCCATCTAAAACACTAAAGTGGTATTTTATTAAGAAAGTTTATAGCAGCTTGCGCGCTATACGATGTCACTAGCCGAAAAAATAGACGGAAAACTTTTAATATAATTGCATTCGTTTGTTCAGTTTTTATATTTGAACAATATTAAATAAAATTTTTTTTCTCCCAATTTATATAGCGAAAAATTTCTTGTTTTTAGTAATATTACTTATCTCTTTAATAAGTTTCTCATTTGTTGTTCTAACTCATTTTTTCGGTAATCTATGGCATACAATGGAGTTGTTTTTAGTCAAAGAACATACTAAATGGTTAAGTACCATCTTGTAATTCTAAAAATAATACCTTTCTTAACATATTACATTGAAATTCTCTATTGTCTACATACATATATTATATTCTAAAACAAAATATAAAAAACTTTTTGTCACTACTTAATACCTTAACGATGGCATAGATGTTGTTTTAAGCCAAGGAGATTCCAACTTTGTATGTTTATGTATATAATGGTAAAGAATTAAAAAAAACACAATGCTGTGTTTTATAGAAAGGTGTGTATTTTTTCTGTATTAAATAAATATATTTTTTTAGTTGGTCCTCAAATGAGTAAAAAAAACATATGTTGTTAAAATATATTCTATATACACCCAGAGAAAAAATGATACCATACGTGTACAAAGTGACCACAACCGGTGTCAGAAGTGTATCAACCACGTTTGTGATCAATATGTACACGGATGGTATCAAAGAGGCGAAAACGATAGCGTTGTTGAGTTCACAACATATGTGTACAATGTGACACCGTATCGGTGTCAAAAAAGGCCCATAACGGTATCGAATTGACACCGCACCGGTGTTAAATTGACACCGCAACGGTGTCGAACTGATAACATACCGGTGTTGATAATACACTACTCGTTACAAGCCTCTTTCCCAATTGACCACAATAATAAAAACAAATACAATAAGTTGTTTGCTTATAAACGTTTCTTATTCAAAAAATAAATTTTTAAACAAATGAGACAGTATAAAACATAAATCAAGTTAAATATACTTAAATCTAAAATAAATTTTCCCATAGGGTATACACGAAATGGAACTGTTACAAAATCAAGAATTGGTATTATATAAGTCGTATTCATGTCTAGTGAACCAATTTCATAAGTTTATAAATGTGGATCAAAATTTTTAATTTTAACTTCATTGCACAAAACATAAAAATTTTCGTTTTTAATTATAAAATTTTTAATTTTAAAAAGTTCAATAACCGGTATATTCGTACACAGATAATAATTTTTTTGTACCGACTTCCCCTTAACACTATTTAGTCAACAGCGTTACAATTTTTAAAATTTAATCATCTTTAAATAAATTCTATTGTATGTAATAAATTCTATTTTATTTAATCTTACTTTTAATAAAACACCTCCTATTTAAGAGCAATTTTTCACCTGCGTGCTTGTAAGACTTTCATTGCGCCTCCACCACTCTTCGACATTGATGGCACTGACATCGTGTAATCATCGACTCCGAACTCCAAAATTTAACGAAACATAAAACAATATAGAAGACATACATGTACAATTTATTACCTCTGCTTTTTTCCAAGCCAAGGACTTTTCTCGAAACTCTACACGTGATCCTAGTGGTGACAAATCCTTTAAATCTTCCTTGTTAAAATAACGCAAGCTTCTACATGTTAATTGCGCCGCTAAATTAAAAGTACATGTAAAAGATTTCTGCTTTAAAAACTGAACTACTTACCATTTAAATGATTATCAATTGATTCCATATTTATGTCTTCCAAGAATTTCTTCAACTTCTTGTCGTCTTCATAATCTTCCAAATTTTATGTGCTAGAAAAGCATGATTTGCTAAACACCAAGATATCACCATCCAGCTCTACCACATCACCAATAACATTTTGAGCCTCAAGCATATTATTTTCTTCATTTAATTAATTTCTTACAGTTTGCTCAGAAACACGTGCACTGATCACTAAAGAATGAGAAAAACAACAAGACCAACATAATAAATTCGGTTTTTATGTAATTTGACAATATGCTGTTGTCAATTCAACCACTTTTGTTAATAAGATGTAAACACGCGTTGTCGAAAGTTTTAGATTTCGGTGTGTTCGTATAATTCGACAACCAGGCGTTGTCAATTTAAACACGTTCGTTTATAATTTGTAAAAATGCGTTGTCAAAATTTTAAAATTTCGTCGTCTTTGTTCAATTTGACAACTTAGCGTTATATTCAACCATGTTCGTTTTGAAATTGTAAACGAAAGTTGTCAATAAAAGCGTCAACCTAGTGGTCTCAAAATCATCACATTCGTTGTTTGTTTTGCAACGTGCCTTTTTCCTTGTTAAATGTAAGAAATATCTATTTATTTTAAACAAAAATCACATAAGTATAATTGCATTTAAAAGTCATAAAACTATCTAAAAAATCTTTTAGATCAACATGGTGATTCGGTAGCTAAATTTTGTTTAAAACTAAAAGCGATTAAGTGGGGGAAGTGCATCTTCTCCACTAACTTCGGTGAGTTGTTAAGATAAATGTTTTGATTATCATTGGCGTAATTAGCACTATTGCCGAAATAAATTCTTTAGATATCACAATGGCTCACAACAATTTCATGAGTAAAGTTACTGTGATTTAACAAGATAAACTATTTAGCTCTCGTCTTGCCAAACCGGCTGTCTACCATTAAACGAAAGATGAAACAGCTGGCAAGCAATGATCGTTACGGATAATCAGCATTGTGAAAAAATATGTTTTAAATTTCATCTCGGTTGTTCGTACCCAAAAAGTAGTGACAAAAGGAAAAAATTAGAATTGCAGTTTTAAGCCCCAGTGTTTTACGTGAAATACCAAATTTAGATTTATTCATAGCTCTGACTAATTTTTAGAACTCAACCTTTTTAAGCGACGATATATAGTCGCAAAAGTATTATATTGGTGAATCCATGTAATTTAGTTAATTCTGATCATATGATAGTCCAATTACCATAACCTTATCCATTTTCTATGTCTCAAACGCGCAAGAGAGTTTATGATATGTTCTCTGTATGCATTTTCTTGACATAGTTCGTAGCGTATGTAGCAAAAAAGGCTATTTTATTTGCTTAGAATGAACGTCAATAAAGACTAAATTTAAGAAAATGTGGTACCAGGTACTCTTTGAAACTTTATACATAGGTTACATACTTTTCAGTGTGCTTTTAGATATACTCCTTTTGAATGAATATCTTTGTTCACACACAGTGGTATAACCTAAATATGGATCCTAATTATCAACTTCACCGCTAATATTTCTTTTTGTTTTTATAAATATTCATAACTGACCTCATATTTTTCTAATTTTCCATATTTGTCCAACTTTTTATGCATTCCTGTTTTCATGGAAATTATTTTCTAATAAAAACATTTTATTAAAATTAAACCTTTGACAAATTTCCAAAAAAAAAAAAAAATTTCAATATTTCATAATTCCGCCCCACTCTTTAAAAGCATAACAACAGCGTAGGAAAACGGCGTGTTAATATTTGTTTTTTCTTTCTTTCTATATTTTTTGATTTGCAAAGAAAGCAAAACAAATTTTCTTTTTTTTTTTTAAATAAATATTAAAACTGTACGAATCACTTTTTGTTTGTTTTATTAAATTTAATATTCTCAATTTAAAATACAATATCACTTTAAAACAATACACACAAGATAAAGGAAATTAGAAAATAACCGTAGTTGGAAAATGTGCACATATTTTCATTCGAATTAATAAGAACTTTTTTAAGAGAATAGCCTTGTGATCATAATATTTTAAAATTTGTTTTACAGTTGCGCCACTTTTTGGATATTTGCGTTGCTGTCAATTTTGAATGAAAAAGGCATTAATTTTATTCTTCTCATATATTTGTATTCTATTTCTGCACAAATTTAATACTGTCTATAATATAATAAGTCAATTTGTATTTAATATCTCACTTACTTTTAAATACATTTGCATGGTGCGCTATTGTTTTTCCTGATACTAAATTTAGATGCATGATGCATGTAAAAAAACTGTGTTAAATTAAACGTGTTGTTTCATTACGTATCAGTGACGCTTTAAAAAATATTTTTAGACTTCGTTTATAGGTCAGTGGTTTCAGCTTAAATTATACTAATTTTTGCTTCGAACACTTGTAATTGTTTAAATATGAGTACCTAAGTTTAAGAGTGAGAGATACGCTCTAAAACAAAACAACAAGTAAATGGAATAATAATAAAATTGCCTTTTTAGATATTTTTTACTAATAAATAACTCCGTGAATGTTTTGTTGCAAATTTTCACTTCGTCGATGCATATAGACTAGCACGGTACAGTCAACGTTATTTTTTAATATTATTTGCGTCATAAGAATACTAAGAATATAATTTAAGCCCGTTAAGTTCGCTTTCTTTGCTTTCACCAAATTATTGATTGATTGAGTGTAAGTACTAAAAACAAAACCCATTTATAGCAGAAGTTTTGGCAATTCCTATAGCTCTTAAAATTGTTTGTATGTAGTCTTTTACTAATGTTTATGGGTTTTATGACGTTTATTTTAGTTCAGAAATTCTTTCCACATAATTGCTTAACAAAAACAAGTAATACATTTTTCAGATTGTTTCTGTAATCAATAAATTTTTCTAAAGAAATAATAGTAAATTAGCAACTATTTACTGAATAAATCTCTAAATGATTTAATTATTCACCAGATTAGATGGTTGAATAGCAATTCTGCTTATTTTTCTACTGTATTCTGCCGCTTTATATTGACTGATTCTCTTTTTATGCGTTCAATTTATATAAGTGAACTTTTCACTTAACAAGCTTGGTGACGTATACATATTTTTTACCTTTCATTATTTTAGCATCCATACGTACAGCTGTCTGATTTATTTTAAATTTGTGTCATAGTGTGTTTACAAAAAGGAACCAATCAAAGTGTACGTCTATTTTAACAATTCATTCACTATTTGAATACACATCAAATATCCTTGCAAATTGAAAAATAATTCTGAAATTTGCATTTAAAATCGATTAATCTTTTTTCCCCTTTCGTAGCCAAAAGTATTGTGGTAAAAGGATATGTGTTTTTGTTGTTTTTGTGCCTTCTTCTATTTTTTTTTTTTTTTTTGTAATTCTTCAAACGAAATTCATTAATATAATTTCAATATTGAAAGTAAATTAAAGTAAAACTAATAAGCATTGATTCCTTTTCTTGCAAATCAAAGGAAGTACTTCAGCAATTAAGCACATTTTCAAAAATATGAAACCACATAAATTTTAGTAGACCTATTAAAAAAAATGATGGGTAAAGTAGTTGATTAACCTATGTATCCTATATTTTTGCCGTTCAACATTAAAAAAATACCTAATATCTTAACGTGTTAACAAATAAAAAAAGTTAAGATACAAAGACTAAATTTCAGCTTTCGGATTTTAATTGCTCTAGTTATAAACTGTTCTACATTCGATATAAAAAAATTTATTTGGGAAAGGTTAATTTACTTAAATAAATAGTGCATGACATTTTCATGAAATATTTATCATTTTAATTTAAAAAATTAAATGTATTACTGCGGGGCAAGCGTATCCATATGACCATTTCGCTACTGCTCATATAACTCATAAGTTGACCCCACCCAAATTTTGTAAAGAAAACCTCAGAATCTTATACTTTACGTTAACGTTACGTCAACGCTTATATATGTAATAGTAATTTTAATACTAATGTGTTACAAAATTAAAACAAGAACTTAAATCAAAAATAAGGCTGTAAATTATGAAGCGAAGTTTATAGTTAATAGAAATTTATTTCAACGGGCTGTACTACAGGCCATAAGCAATTGACTTTATAGCTTTAGACATTTGACTTGTTAAAACACATTCTTCCTAATACTCCACTGTCTCCTATTTTATCTTGTCTACTCGCACCCAGCCTCGCCTTTAAGAATACGCGCTACTTTCTATTTGCAACTTTTCTGTTAAAACAGACTTCTCTTAAGAAGTTAATTTCTTATTGTCTACATCCCTGTACCGTCAGTTGAAAAAAACTCGATGACAGCAGATTAAATAAATTAAGGAATATCAGAAGTACTTGCTCCGTTGAATATCCACTACAATGAAAAAAGAAAGTTATTTAGTTAACATTTTAATACTGATTTAATATAAGTTGAACAGATATTCCTTAGAAGATCACATAGTGTTTAACACCCAAGATATTTTTTCTTAAGGTAAATTCTAAAGAAGACTCGTCGAAAATATATGGTTCTTGTCAGATATCAGGTATATTGTATTATTGTTTTTCCACAAGATATTTTCAGGAAAATTTAAAGTATCCTGTCTAAGATGCACGAAGGTGTCTTGTAACGAAACTATTTGCAGCATTTATTATAAACTTTTAATATTTAGTTTTTTGTTTGTTCTTGTATGTAATTTTTTTTTTTTTTTTTGCTAAAGTCTTCTTTTTAATTTTCCATTCGCAAAATTTTGTGTTGTTGTTAATTTGGCAATAAATACATAATTACTATCAAAAAATGTAAATTTAAAATTTCCCTTAATACTTTGTTGCTTTTGTTATATTCAAAATAAATAACAATTGAAATAAAAATAGAAAATATAATATTTACTTAATTTCATAACAGTAACTTCTTAACAGTCACCTTAAATTTTAACAATAAATAATCAAAACAAAATCACTAAAATTATGGTTTGTAAAATTTTGAACAATTTGATTTCTGTTTTGATTATTTAGATATCTTTATAGTTAACGATTGTCCAAGCAAAGCACATTTCTTTAGCTCTTGCTCTCTGGTTTTCTTTTATCTAAAAAATTTCACTTGCTTAATATAAACCATACACACAATTTTTGGTGAATCCACTTATAAAGTTCTAATGTAGAATATTTATGAGTTTGTGCTGTATTAAAATACAAATGAGTTTTAGTAGATTGTTATTACTTCAACCATATTTACATGCTTCAAAACAATCTCAATAGCAAATATGCGGCCTCTGTGTTTGTGGTAACAATTAATCATAAGTTGCAAAATTCACACCTTTGCGCAGAAATTCAATGCCGATCCAACATTTTGGAATTATGTAACAAAAAACTCTTGAAGCCCATATTAATCAACCGCTACAAATCAACAATATTTATAATGTATGTCACCCCAATTGTAAGCGACACACATACGCTTTCAATATTTATTAAGGCATTTCAGTAAACGTCAAATTGTGTATTTGTAAAGAAAAATTGACACAAACAGTAGCCACGCAAAGTGATGATGTAGATTTTAATGAATATATACACCACCCTTTACGAAAATATTAATAAAAAAATAAAAAAAGTTAATGTAGAGCTTGATTTAATGTTACACAATATTTGTATGCCTTATGCGAGTCACTTCGTAAAAAAATGATGAAATTTATTCTCTTTTAAACTCGTTATATCATAACCACTGTAATACTTGTTGAGATTTATGTGTTTTTGTGACAGTTTTGCAGAAAACCTCGTAAATAAAAATTAATAGACAGGAAATATTTTACTTTAAAATGTTATTCATATTAAAATTTTTTTTTTGGGTAAAAGTTTTCTAAGTAGCTTTTCTAAATTTTATAAAAAAATAATGGATACCAAAAATAAAATTTTTAAAAATTTATAATGACTTTAAAAGAAAATATGTTTTCAGCTGACGTAATAATTTAAAAAAAAAAAGGGAATAATTAAAAATTCTAATTTGAAGAAGAAAGATTCTTTTATAAAAACAGGATAAATAAAAACACAACTTTATATTCCTACAATAACTGAACTCATATATTTATATGGAAAAACCATTTTTAAATATTATTTTCTTTTTTAGGTACAAGAAAAAACAAACTTAAAACTAGAATAGCTGGTCATAAATCTAATAATAGGTATCGAGTCGGTAATAGTCTAGAAATAACTGCATTATCTTCCCATTGTGCCAGATTAAATCATTATCCTAATACTAAAGATGCATCAGTTTTAAATTTAGAAAATAATTATAAACGTAGGTATATCTTAGAGAAAAACCTAAAAGCTGATACTGATAATTTTGCGCAGTGTTACAGAGCTTTAGTGCACAAAACAAGTAAACATTAGGATGTATCTAACTTAATTGTTTGTAATAATTTTTCGTATATTTTATTTTCCCTGCAAGCATTCTATAAAATAGGCGTATATGAGCTCATTTCTTGATCATAAATGATTGTTTCCTCGGTAGAAAATAGTACCCCACCCGCGACTCTTCTTGAGGAATCTTTTATTACCCGCTTTTCTGATTATTTTCAACTCATTTATGACTCATATATTTTAATTATTTTCGGGTCTTTTTTGGGTCATCTTTACTCGTATATTTGATCGTCTAAGATTCTTTTTGAAATCATATTTCAGTCGTGATTCTAATTACTTATGAGTCGTTTTTATCTCATATTTCTGATCGTTTGCGAGTCTTTTTTGACTCTTTTTTCAGTCTGTTAGTAATCGATTACGAAAAGAAATATTTTTCGATTTAAATTAATAATTGCTTCAGTTTATTTACAATAAAATTACATAAATTAAATTATTATTAAATTAAATAAAAAATAATAATACAAATATATTTAGTAAAAAAATTACAGTAGAAAAGGAATTGAATTTATAAAAAAAATGCATATTACTGACATTACTTTTTTACTCAAAAATCACCTTACACAAATCTTAATTTATTTTAATGTAGGGCTTGCTCGAAAATGCATCGCTGCGGAACATTTGATGCGCATGTGTGATTAGTTTGCATTGCATATGCAAACAAGTTGATGCTGATACTTTCATGATGCATAGACAAGTGGAAATTATTATTTCGTTTTAATTTTTAATATTAAACATTAAAAATTGATCAATTCAAAATTTTACTTCTAATTCAATTTTAGAAATGCATAAACAAATATAATTTAATGAAATAAAATTAATAAATATTGCCTGTTTGACAATTGTTTGCGCATTACAAGTATCTGTGATACGACATTTGCAATGATGCCATCCCATACATTTTCGAGCGTACTGCGTATCAGATGCAGCTGAGTGATGCATTTCCGAACAAGCCCATACTTTTAGAGAATTTTAAATAATATATATAAATCAACATAAACTTTTAAAAATTATTTTGTAATTTAATATTTAATTTTTACACCACGAGATCACTGACATTAATAAACTAAAATTTATTTTGTTTAAATATCTTTATTGCACTAAAAACGGCAACATTAGTAAAATATGACTAAGTACAAAAACAACATATTTTGAACAAAAACAGTTATGATAAAATATACATATATAACTTCAAAACAATCATATTTCGAACGTTTGTATAATATATTTTCTATTTGTGTGTGTGTGCTGTTATCAGATTTTCAATAAAAAACTTTTTAAGCTTGAGCACAATTCATTTTCGAGTCTTATTTCAAGCGCGCAAGAGTTAAATCAGTTTTTAATCGTCAAAAGTACTCGAGAAAGACTTAGTTGATTTTTGATAAAACAATCTCCCAAATGCTGGTAGGGTTTTGAAATTTAAAAAATTTGAATGTGTTTTGCGAGAATTGAAAATTTATGAGTATGTGTTTAAATTTTATTGTCTTTGTTTTTTTAAAGTTTTGAGTTAGCTTGACAAATTTTTTTAATTGTATTTATTTTTATTTTTGAAAACAAATTTTTTTTATATTTTTGTTTCCTATTTCCTGAAGATGCCACCCAACGGTGTAGCGAAATATTAATAAAATAAAAAATAAATAATATTTTATTTGAAAAAACGGACCTAGTTCTAGAAAAATTAGAAAATAAAATTAATTACATTCATATATATGTACATACATACTTATGTAGGCCTCAAAAACTGTTATATTTTATTATTATTTTCTTTAAGTTGGCACTTCCTTAATAATCGAATTATATCAAATTTAACTTAAATTAATTAGAGAATTTAAAAAAATAGGTCTCCACATTACATACTATATAATATTGTTATGAAAATAACCCATCAAAAAGCATAGACGCATTTTCAGTTATCTGGCAATAAAGATTTAAAGCATCAAATGACTATTGTATAAATTACAACAGAAATAAAAAATATACATTTGTATGTATGTACATGTATCCATTCCACCCAAGCGTTTAGATATTATTAACTCGTTGAAGATCGGTGCTGCAGAAATTTGTATAAAACCTGTACCATTGAAAAAACGTATATTCTAAACTCGTATTTTTAGGCATTAGACTAGTAATTTTCAGCTTCGCTTTTCATCAAAAATTCTATCCGTTCCGTTGTGCTACTACTGCTGCTTATTTTAATGCTAGTTAATGCTTGGCCTTCGCAACATATGCGCGCTACTGTCTTAACAAGTTATTCGAGTCTATTTGAACATACAGTGAAGGACTAAAGTCTACATGCAACTACAATTTTATTTATTTTTTAGAAAAATGTGTATTAAATGGAAAAGTTTAATATGTAGTTTGTTCTGTATTTTATTTTATTAATAAATATAAAAATTAAAAAAAAAAAATTAATTACTTCCACAGAAAAAAAATCGCAAATTATTAAAAATATGATATGACAAAAGTCTACATGCAGCGAAGATAAGTAAATAAAGCAATTGTAAAGTAGCTGTAAAGTACCGTTATTTGAAATTTTTTGTATAGTAGCTATTGTGTGCAATATTTAATTTAGTTTATCTTTTGTTAACGCGCAAGTCAGACTTAAAAAATGTCTAGTAGAAAAGAAATATCAATTGATATCAGAAAATTAGTGATAAAGCACAGAAATGAAAATAAATCGTATGGTGAAATTACCTAAATATTAAATTTAAGTCGCTCAACAGTTCAAACAATTATTGAGAACTTTAACAAAACTGGTGCGTTTCATAGCAAAGAAAGAACAGGTGGGCCGAAGGAGCTTTCCAGGAGAGACATTAGTTCAATTCTAAAGGAAGTGAAAACAAATCCCCGAATAAGCGCTCCAAAATAGCCGAACAAATCGCACAAGCTTCCAATAAGAGTGTACATCCAAGAACCATCAAAAGAGCTCTTAACGACAATGGATTTTTCAGTAGAACACCACGTAAAAAGTCTCTGATATCAGAAAAAAATCGCCGTCTTCGACTTGAGTTTGCACGTGCACATGTTGAAAAAGGCATGGACTTCTGGTCCAAGGTTTTATTTACGGACGAGTCAAAATACAACATATTCGGAAGTGATGGCCGTGCAAAGATATGGAGAAAAAGAAATGCTGATATGCAGCTCGAAAACTTAATGCCAAGTGTAAAGCATGGCGGTGGACACGTTATGGTTTGGGGAGCTATAGCAGCTTCTGGCGTTGGAAAGTTGGCTTTTGTTGTAAATATTATGGACCAACATCAATACAAAAGTATTTTATAACAACATTTGATGGCATCTGTGGAATGCTTGGGTCTTGGGGAAGGTTGGATATTCCAACAAGATAATGACCACAAGCATACTGCACGAATGGTTAAGGAATGGCTTCTATATCACGCCCCCAGACAACTTAATTCTCCTCCGCAAAGCCCCGATTTAAACCCTATAGAGCACGTTTGGGAGCTTTTGGAGCGCAAAATTCGACAAACTCAAATTACTGATGCCAAATCATTAAAACATGCGTTAATAAAAGAATGGAACAAAATTACTCCGGAAGAGGTAACCAATTTGGTTTCATTAATGCCAAGACGACTGCAGGCTGTAATAGATAATGCTGGCGGACCAACTAAATACTAATACTAAGCAAAACATGATTTATTTAAATATTATCAGTAAAATCTTGCGAAGACTGAACTGTATGTAGACTTTTGTCATATCATATATTTAAGTTTTTTTTGCTAAAGTACAAATGAATTAAATTAACTTTTGTTTTTTATGAATAAAGATAATTTTTGAAAAAAACTGTATCATTAATTTTTTTATTTAATAAATATTTTCTTCAGAATAGTGCTATATGGCACTGCATGTAGACCTTAGTCCTTCACTGTATATAGTTGTCCCTTGATATTCT
The DNA here is from genome assembly GCA_937654795.1 of Cistogaster globosa. Classification (NCBI taxonomy): domain Eukaryota; kingdom Metazoa; phylum Arthropoda; class Insecta; order Diptera; family Tachinidae; genus Cistogaster; species Cistogaster globosa. The sequence goes on along the minus strand of OW569405.1, from coordinate 27,229,347 downwards.
TTAATATTTCTGAACGTCAACCATTGTTTAGTTTTATATTTACTGATTTCAGTTGTATTGTTCAATCTAGTTAAAATGTTTGCTCTTTGATTGATATAAGTTCTAGATGTCTGCAAAACTATGCGTCAGTTATAACCTTTCATATTTTACTATCAGTTTGCTCTGATAGTAGGAAGTAAAGAGATGAAACTGTAAACTGCCAAGCCGTTTGCACAGTATTGAAAATATATGACAGTAGCTCTCATTTAATCGAAGGGTTTTCTATATTATTAGACCGTTAAAAGAAAGCAACTCTCAAGTATGGGCCGACGCTTCAAAAACTAGTATATTGGAGTTACTCAACGGTGTGCAGAAGAGAGTAAAGTATCCAGCTATATTGACTGGTCCGAAGCAATGTGGGATGTATTTAACTGTTTAATTGTTCCTACGGAATGTGCTCTAATGAAATCAGTGAAATATTCTTAAAAACCATAATTTCGTTTGCAAGACACGTTTTCACCAAGAGCAAATCGTTTGTAGTTCATTGATCATTAAATCGCACTAGGCATTACGGAAAAAATTCGTTTTGTAGAAAAAACTTTTTGCGGTGCAAACCGAAAGTCCGCAAAAGCTAATTTCTAAGTTCTGCCTTAACGCTTGGCACAGTTAAAGATCATCCTCTAAGTGTCAGACCCATTAAAATAAAAAATTGTGCCTAGAACACTTTCGCTCGCATCCATATCAGAGCTGTTTCACCGCCCCAATAATCTATTGATACTTTCTTTAAAACTCCAGGTTTTTGTTGTCAAGGCAGACTTAATGACCAAAAAATAATCATATTCGCTCACTCCAAGTTTTTTTTCGTGGTCAGTATAAAGAAATATAGATAGAGCACTTGCTGCCTGTACTCTTTTGTTTTCGGTTTCTCTTTTGGCCACGCATGTATGCCATAAGTTGAAATGTTAATTTAAAGACCAAATACTCAAAAAAAAGTTTTAACCTAAAAAGTAGATATTTTCAAAAGCTAACACTTCCTGAAAATATAAGCTAACGCGAAAAATATGCCAAAATTATTGTTCAATGTAAAATATCTTATTGTCATCAGGCTAATATTATCGCCGGTGCTAGTTTCTAAAAAGCATCAAATAAGTTCGTATGGTGAAAAACAGCTACACTCCTAATAAAAGACTTAGAGTCTCTTCGTAAATACATCACTGCACTGCATATGATGCGCAGTACGTTCGTAAATGCAAGAAGTGGCAGCATTGCGAATGTCATCTGTTCGTAATTACATTACTAAAGTATAATATGCGCAATTAATGCAAAAAACTAATCCTAAAAATGGCTGATGCAATGAACGTGTCGAATATAATTTTTGTTAGGTTTTTGTTATTTATTTCTTCTTGTTTAATATTTTATTATTAATATTTTACATCTTATTATTAATTTCTCCATTTTCACGGTATCTCTTCGTTCGTAAATGCAAACTAAAATAAAGAAAACAAAGCAAACGCAACAGCTAATTAGCAGTGGCAGATCAGAATAATCATATTATATAATTCAGATACATTTACGAACAGGCCCTAAGATTTTTCAAATTTTGTCTAGTGGTAATATTTTCTCAATAAATGAAAATTTACTTTCTTCAGCTTAAGATCAATTTTTAATTTAATTTCTAAAAATTTTTAGAAAAAAAAAATTATTTACAAATGTATGCGAACGTTTTTCAAAGAAAACAAGAAAAATTACACAGTAGCAGAATGTGATACTGCATTTTCTGGCAACATTTTTCATCAGCGTTCTTCATATTTATCTACCTTAAGTTGTGTACATAGTAAACTTCATCTATATCAACGGTTTTCAAATGGGGGTCCGTGGACCCCTGGAGGTCCGTAGCAACCACCCAAAGGTTCCGCATGATGAACCGAAAAAACAGTGTTTTCAAAATAATAAAAGTTTTGTTTTGAACTTGGGCTTCAGAGGGGTACGCGAAAAAAAAAAATTAGTTTATCAGGGATCCGTGAGCAGGAATTTGGTGAGAACCCCTGATCTATATAAACAACTAAACAATATTAATTTGGTTAAACGAAGTCCACAAACAACTCAAAGCATTTCTTCGTAGCCTCTCTGCAACACGTTTTTCCATTTGTTTTTGTTTTGTACCAACCTTTTCTGTGGCCACTAAATGAAATTTTTGTTTTTAATCATTTATATTCATTTCGTTACAATATTGGGAAAAAATAAAAATTATTAAATTTATTTTACTTCAATTTGTATTTAAATATCTTTATTTACTTTTAGCAAACCACAGTTTTTTTATTTAATGAAAAACAATTAAAAAACTTTTTTAATAAATTTTTTTAATTTTATTTTACTTTACAAGTACTTAACGAAATATTTGCTTCTAAAAAAACTTTTGTATATATTTAAACATAAAAAACAATATTACAATCCCGCCGTAGTTTTATCAACAGCTCTCACAAGCAAATCCTTGTCATTGTAGTTTATGAAATTCTTCAAACTTTGAATAAAAACTTTCAACAACTTACAAAAAATTACAATCGATTGTTAATTCAGCAAACTTTTTTGCGCCTAAACACTTTCTAAATCTTATTCACGGTGAAGGAAAGTAAGCACTAATGCTGAAGCTCTTTAAGTTTTCATGAATATAAAAACAAGTGCTTATGAAAATTATACTATTTCAATAACAAAAAAAAATCTCAAATGAAATATATATGTCATTCTCTAAGACAACTGTACCTATGTATATATTAATTATGCATAGCTAAACATTATTTTCAAAATACAAAAATGAAAATATAACTGTAGTTATAGATTTTATTCTTAACCTATTAACGCCTATAATTGTCCTCTTCAAGTAAAAATTCGCCAGCGAGTAACAGCACTTGCTAAGATCTTTACAGTATACTTGTTTTCGTCTACAGAAGCAATAGCCCTACCTATTTACTTTTTACAGCTTGAAATCCAAATTATATAAGGCTTTTTTAGTGATTAATCAGACATTACCAGAGTAGTTGAAATCTTGATTCTGTTGTAGAAACGGTATCAATCCAAGTCAAGAAGTCGGTAATTTAAATGATGTCTAATTTGGATGGTATAGTTAGAGATTTTCGAATTCTTTCGTAAAATAAGAAATTGTTCTACAGTACAGGAAGTCACTCATCCTTTGAACGGTTTACTAACATAAAAATAGAATTACTAGAATATAAAAAATACTGAAATTTAAAAAGACTTTGATAAAACCCTTTGGCCTGCCAGTAGAATTTAAAAAAAAAAAATTGGTCATATCCAGACATCTCGTGCGATCTTTGCACAGCGAATGAAGCAAAATTTTCGAAATAATCGTTAATGCCGGGGCACTAGATTAGCTAGAAATTTAAATACGCCAATCGATCAGACATAGTGTCGAAAGACGTGCTATTGGAAATCAGAATGATCGGTCCATGTCCTTTGAGGGAGCGGGCAAAACACCATGTCGACCTCTACAGTTTTCACATCATGTAGATCTAAAAAGGTAACTCCAATCAAAGAACCAAATATATAAATAAAAAAAGTTAAAAAAACATCAAGTGAAAAAATTGGCACTCGCCCATATTTCCGAGTTACGGGCATCTAAAATTGTCAAGCTTTGTTAAAATATAAATACGGGTATCATTTAAAAGCTTTTGAAGAGATCTTTAAGGAAATACTAAATTTTTTAAAAATTAGATAATAAATTATTAACCCATTAATGGCCGATGACATTTTTATGTCAAATAATAAAAATGTAGTACTAAAATTTTGTTTCTTATTTTATTAATTCTTTGTCACCCCAATATTTGTTTTTTTGATTTTAGTTACTTCAGTAAACTAGATTTACATAGATGGTGAAGGGTGTATAAGATTTGGCATAGCCGAATATAGAAATCTTACTTGTTTTCTAATAAATTTATAAGGGATACAATTAATTATTTAATTCAAAAGTGTATTTAATTTTTAATTATATATATAATTTTTAATTATATATATATATATATATATATATATATATATATATATATATATATATATATATATATATATATATATATATATACTCTTAGGAATAAAAATTAAATAAACTTTTTGTTCTTTATTCAACAACAGTTGAATTACTCTTTTAGGAAATGTTTGAAAAAAAAATTTTCTGTGTGTTTAACACAGAAATTAATGAAAGTTATTTTATTCTAGAAATTTAATTGTAAATTAAAAACTATTAATATTCCAACAAAATTTTAATTGAACAAAATACATATAAAGTGCTGCAATAAACTTAATATCTGCAATTAAAATCAAGTGAATGAATGCAAAAAATAAAGTTCATTAATTTTAATGCAAATATAAATGTTTTTGCTTAAATTTTATATTAAAATACAGGGTGTCATTCCAAATATGTTTGTTTGCTAATGGTTCTTTTAATCACTAAAAGAAAACATTTAAAGAATTTCCTTCAGCTATTGGATGTAATAATATTAAAATAATTTTTTATTATAAATATGCAATTATATTTAAAGCTCTCGTAATTATGTAATCTACAACAGGGCAGAGCTTCATGTCAACTTTAATCCTTTTACTTAGGAAGAACAAATTTTTTGTCACCGTTTCACTTGTGTTATTTACTTTCATATTTTGCAATTATATTTGTAAATGTTAGCTAATCAAATGGTTACCTGTGACATATTCTAAAATGGGCAGGATGTTTTTACTCTTTTCGGCACACTATATGAAACCGGTCAAAACTAAAGGAAATTCTTATTTGCTTTTATTTTTAGGGTAATTTATTAGAAAAAATGCAAAAAAAAATTGTATCCTTGCAGGATATGGTATCATGGTATCGCAAGGATGTGGTATCATTTTTATACCACTGCGCTTATATGACAGCTTTATTTATGAAAGTCATTAAAGTAGGATTTTGTTTTGCTTAAGCAAAGTGGAACATCACAAGTAGAGCACATCCACTGAGTTCCTCTCTGGTGGCCAGTATTGCTACAATGCGCACAATTTCATAGTGTGGTTCTTACTGGCTGATGGGATGACGGGACTTAAAACCTAGGACCTTCAAAAGGTTTATTGTTTTTAGTCGAATGGTGTTTTTTTTATTTGGCTTAGCAGGGTTCGCTGATGCACTTCGGTTCAAGGAACATAGACTGAAAATTATGTATAGCTTAAAATCTTTAATTGGTAAATCGCACCCAATAATTTTGGCAATAGCTAAACCATTGACCACCGCCACATCACTTCCGACTTTTTCTACTCAACTCATAATATTTTGCAATTGGTTTCTCCACTGAATATTGCTTTCCCCAATTTAGTATGGTTAATTTAACGAGGCTACTTTAATTAGATATGGGAATATTGTTGTCGCTATTAAATTGTTCCTATGAGTTATCAACTTCACTACATCCCGCATTTTTAACTTAATCTTATTTGTTGTGAGCATAATCTTCCTGGATTTGGTCCTGATCATCGAGGTCTTCAATATCATCAGCAATAGAAACAGCGTCTGATGGAATCTCTTCCAGTAAATAGGAAACATCACTATCCTTGATCTTATTGTTTTTAGCCATGGGTATATACGTATTTTAATTAACAGTGGTATTATTTTTATACCATCAAATTAACACCTTCACTGCTAAAATTTTATAATTTTTTTTTATGTCACTTGTTTCAAGCACGTTTCACACTATCTTTTTAATCAAACATTGTATGAGTGCGAAGCCTATCCTGTTTTTTTAAGAAATGCAATAAATAACTGAGCACACTTTCCACACTTGTCAAGCTAAGTTTAAAAATCCTATATTTATCTCTTACCAACATCTGAAATGTTTTTTTTTTTAAATATAAGCTTTAATTTATAAATACAAGTTGTATTTAAAATATTCTATTGAACATAAAATGTAGGAGAAAGAATTAGATAAGAGGTATAGTTTTCATACCACCACGCCAAAAAGAGTTCAAACAGATTAAAGGCATTTGGTTTTTATAATTTTTTTTCTGGTGTAACTGCTGGAAAAAATTACTTTTGGTCATGATTATCCTAACAGAAGTTGAAAGATAGCAGATACTTTGTTCTGAAGCCTACATAAATAGTTGTTGGATTCTGTAAATTTATAGTGATGGCGCAATCATACAGGCAGTATCTGTGTAGATTATAATTTTGAGGTCCATCCGATTTTCTGCAGTCAATTTCGATTTTTCAACTACGTCTTTTTAATTCTAAATCAAATAAGCTAAGCTACAATATCGTAAAAATCAACTTAAAAAAATCAAAAATCACCTTAGTAAAATATGAAATCCTTTTTAAGAACAAACTTAAAAAAATTTTCTTCTATGTAGCTTGGGCAGTCATAACATTTTTTCAAGGTCTTATATCTGAAAGTTGAGGGAACGTAAAGCGCTGTAGAAACATTCACGGGAGATGGCAAAATATATGATGCTGCTGCATTCTTTATTGCAAGAAATTATGCCGCGAAAACCAGTGCGAGAGGGGTTCAACCTACAGGTTTTAGAAAATGGTATGATTTTAGGTTCACAACAGTTGACAACTATGAGTCTGAAAATATAGAAGAAGGCTTCACGCTAGTATGATACTCAAGAGGACGTAAATACAAAGCGAAGAATCGAATTATCCTGAAATGGAACATGGTCTTAAAGACGGCTATTTTATGCCTGTACTTGGCAGACATTGAACCCGTTGCGTATATCGCACCGACTGCGTAGATATTTTTGTCATCAGAACAGTTTTAAAATAAGAAGTCAAGAAAAAAATCTTATTCCGGAGAAGCAGTTGAGTGCCGACCAACTTGATCATATGCGCAAAGGCTTTGTTATTTTTACTCTTATATTATCACTGAGAAATGTATGGGGTTTGAAAATGGCCCAAAAAAGTGATCTGCTTCAATATATATCGTTTGTAATATCAAAAAATAATCTTTTTTAACCCTTGCGACAGTTAGAAAGCCTATATATAAGTTTTTCATTCCGTTTTTTATTTCTACAATATTCATTTCCGAGCTCATAAAAATGTACTATCGGTCACTATAAAAAACTTGATTTAATAGCCGATATATGTTCAAAAAAATTGTAGCGCCTCTATTTTCCTTACGCTTTTCAGATTTAATTTTGCTTTTTTGTTTTATATTGTTGTTTTTTGCATATCAGTTTTAACAAATATTATATTTTCACTGAAAATATTTAACTTAAAGTCGTTTTTGTAATAAGAAATTGGAAATTTTCTTAAAAACAAAAATTCAGCCAAAAATCTAGATTATCGAAAAATTGGTATATGAATAACTACGCGATTAAACCATTAATTTTTCTTAAAAAAAGAACAATTTATAACAACTTTTGAAGAAAAGTATATATAAGATACGACACAGCCAAACTATTTATTCTTTTTTTATCATCTGAGACGGAAAATTGCCTCTACTTTTTGATAATGTTTTAGAATTTATAAATCACAAGCTGATGAATAACAATTAAAAAAATATTTTCAAGGTTCAATATTTTAAAACCTAGCTGCCGTATTCATAAAATTTTTAAATAAATTTGAAACATATTTTAGAACAAATTTGTATGAAAATTTGTCATTAAACACATTTCAAACCTACTTTATTTTTTATGAATATTGCAATAAAACTTTTACTACTCGTACTTAAAATTACAGTTGAATGAAATACCCTATAAAAACTATTTAAAAATCGTAAAATAGTTATTTATTACTACAAATTTATTTTAGTTTATTTGTTTTCATATTAATTTATTATATTCTAGCATTTGTTATTTGAAAATCTGCTTTAATTATAAAATTGTTTGTTTTTGCTTTTCTACGAAATTGTGTTTATTTTAGGAAAAAAAATTTACAAATTATAACCACAAAAGTAAACAAATTTACATGAATATTAAGTTACGTTCAGATATATCTTTAGGGGGTAAAAATAGTTATACAAAGCATATTTTCTTTATGTGTTTGTATAGCAACGGATTATTTGTTTTTGCTTCAATAAATTCTGTTATAATAACTTTAATAGAAATAGTTGAACTGTTTATTTGTTTGAGATGCTTGTTAACAATTGTGTAGAAGTTTGGTAAAATTTTACATTTCCTGTAATAGTGTAAACTTTAATATTTTTATTAAACCAACGTGCAGGACTTGGCACGCTCTCATTGTACTTTTGCCCTAAATACGCAATTTGATTTAATGAGCACAAAGGTAAAATTTTAGTGAAAAGCATATGAACCTTGTAGATAACCGTCTTTTAAGTCCACATTGAAACAGGCAAATTTTACTTTGACAAAGTTTTGTTAATTTTCTTTTAAACTTTGTTTCGTGTTTAGACACACAAAGTTTTCTTTTTCAAATTTCGTTTCCTTCTGTATGATCGTTCTTAATTTTTGGAGGTTTTGCATTTGGTGCTTAAACACATATGTACATATATACAACTGTGTCTGTACTGCTTATCATTCCTTCTCCATCTCTCCCACATAAAATCAAAACTTTGCAAAGTAAACTTTCCTTGTATAAATGCACTCTAATTTGATGTAACGACGAAATTGTGAAATACACGTAACATTCCGTTAATTCACCAGTTCAATTAATATTTCAATATTTTTAATTGACACACAGAGAAAAGAGATTTGTAGTGACAACCGAATTTGTTGCCAACCGAATTTTGGCGGTTGTGATAATTATCTGAAATTTGGTTGAAATTACTGAATGAATATAGTACTCCTTACAAATTAAAAAGTGATTCGAGAAAGAGGACAATTGAAAATATTATTGTAAATAAAATAAAAACTTGATATTTTATAGAAAACTTTAAATAAAAAATAATAATAAATAATAAGACCCCAGTACTACATCTTCTTATTTCTTCCTCTTTTGCTATTTTAAAATTTTCTCCATTTTCCTTCTATATGGAAGTACTATACTTTTGCAAATGTGATCTTTGTATGTAAAACGTTTCAAAATTATTTTTGGATTTGCCTTTTTTGCTCTTGTTTAACCTTTAAAAAAATTGGTTCTTTTTTATGCACTCTTATAGTTCATTGACTTCTTTTTTTTTAAATATCCTTTTGTGTTTTTAATTTGTGAATTTATTTCTTTCTTTATTTTTTAAAATATCAAAAAAAACTTTCGTTTTCAAAAGTAATATAATTCGTTTTTGATTCTTACAACCAACAGTTGAGTATCCTTGTAATGTGCTAAATTAATTTTGTTGCATTTCCCAATTAACAGAAATGAATATAGTAATAACACAAATTGGTCGAGCTTACTTTTTGAATAGTTGCTGCGATCGACTATTAATTAGATACATCATTCTTTTGTAATCAATACAGAAAATATGTCAAGATTATTTATTATCAATAATAAAAAGTAATTTACAATGTTATTGGGTAAATTTTAATAATTTCAAACGATTTTTTACCAATTGTTTTCGTGTGTACACATGAATGATATACATACATATGTACATATTTCTTTTACAAATATCTCCACAGATTTTCGTGTCAAAAATATTGTGCAATCGATTAATTTACTTTTATATCAGACTTCCTAAAAATCGCAATTAAATCGGCCTACGATCATTGTTGCTTTGAACAGGAATCACGAACACTTCAGTCATCTCCATGAAATTTATAAATTGGATGGGGTTGATGCTCAAAGAAAAATATGTTAAGGGAAAGAGTAACAGACTGCGACGTGAAAAGGAGTCCTGTAGTATTTTTCCAAAAATGCGAGGAGAATGACGCCATATAATGGCTGGTCGCCTAATGAGTTCTTAGACTTGGATTTTTGTAATTGGTGGAAAAAACTTCACCAATCTTTGAATTACTTTAGAAAATGCAGAAAAAAAATTGTTAAAAAGCTAAGTTTCAACATTATTTTCTTGTCGGTTTTTGGAGATTTCCGTAAGTGCTGGGGTGATATACAAACAAAGTTTTCTGAACTACACGAGATCAGCAGTAATTCTTAAACAAATTTGAGATGGTTTTGAGAAAATTTTGAACCGGTAGTAGACTTTACGAAGTGTTTCCATCCATTAAAACGCATTACGCAAATTTATTAGTATTGATATTGTAGAAAATATGTCTTCTTGCGTTTCAATAGAAAAAATAAATTTATGTATCGGAGCCGTTTCCATCATTTTCAGAGATAATGAGCGATTTTTTAAGCGTTACATTAACTTCTAAATGCTTAAACAATTTTAAATAAAAAATAATGAAATGACTCACTGATTCTAATTATCGTAGTATCTTTCAGCTGGGTTTTATGCGACGATTAACTCAATATATTTGTTTTTCATAGTTGTTTGTTTAATAAATAAACAAAATATTTAAGATGATTTATAAACAATCCAATTACCAGAAATCTCTATTACAATGCTCCCAATAATAGTCAAGAAACTTTGTTAAAAACCAGAAAAGGCACAATCCCATCTGTAAGGAAATCAAAAAATATAAATTAGTTGTTCCAAATTCCTAAGATCATATTTTGCCCTTGCATGGCACAAGTTTCAAAAGAAATAATAACAGTCAACCCAAACGTTACATTTAAAATTCATTATCTAATTCATTATCTTTTCTGCAATTTATAGAGTGACATTTGTAAATTTCAGGTGACAAAATTAATAAATGAAAGTTTGAGAAATTAAAAATAATTTCCAATTCAGTAGTTCTAAAATAAATTAAACATACAAACATACTTTGTTTATTAGGTAAACAAAATGCACAAAATTAAATTCATTATGTAAATATATTTTATTTTGCTTAATTAACAAAATCAAATGTAATTAAGTAATATTTTTTAATATAAAAGAAATAAAGCAATCAATTTTACACACACACACACACACACACACACACAAATAAGTATTTTTGGCAAATAAATACATATAAACATGCAATCGTATGTTTACAATTGTGTGGGTTTTTCAATCAAATATGAATCGAAAATATTTTACTAAATTGACAATTTTAATAAATAACAAGTAATCAATTTTTAGTCATGTTTAGGTAGATTTTTTATTTATAATTTACGAAATAAAATTTGTTTTCAATCAATTTAAATATATAAAGTGGCATTTCTTTCCATGACAATGCTGCCACAGAAATTTATGGGTATTGATTTCACCTTCTGCTGGATTTTTAAATTTTTACGTGGAATTAAAAAAAATGTTTTGTATACGCTTACCATTAAAAGAAAAACTCAAGCATTTAATACATATATTAATTTAGCATTTAAAATAAAATTGTTAATTAAAATATTTGTTTTCACATATTTTCAGTGTTAATAGCATTTATGTAGCTCATGCTCCTTAATTAACTCGTGTACTCTTTGTTCTATCGAATTATTCAAACTAATTTTAATTTCGGCGCTTCAATAACAATCCCATTTCGATAATTTTTGTGTGAAGCAGCTAACGTAGAAACTCTAGCAAGTATTATTTTTATAGCTTTTTCGCTTAACAATGAGTATTCTTTCTAAACTTCCACCAAAAATTTGTTCAAAGCTCTTTGTTTCAATAGCAATTCCAAACTTTTGCCTGACGGTCATTAAATTTAACGCTCTTTAGAGGATGAACACGGAATATTTGTTTGGTGTTGCCTGAATGAATTCTGTATCCACATCCTAGAAAGAAGGAAAATGTATTGATGCCAACTTTGTTGAAATATTTTGCAACACCGATTTTTCGAAAAATCACTACTATTTATTTTTTCATTATTTCCAAACATTTCGGAAAAACGCAGACGGTGTTGTTTTTTTTCGTGACACATATTTATCCCCTATGGGCATTTTAAGTGTTAAAATGAATAAATGGGCTTGCTGCACAGCAGTTATTTAAAAAGTTTTTTTTTTTTAATTTGTTGCAAATTTGTACTATTGATATAAACTTAAGAAATATATTTTATGGCAACTTGCTATTGTTGTAGTAACACAACAAAATTGCCGTTACCATAGGAAAAATTCAATAAAATATTCTTTTATATTTTATTTCGCCACATCGTTTGCTGGCATCTTCAAACAACAGGATATAACAAAAATGAAAACAAGTTTTTTATTAAAATTAACTGACCTTGTGCTTAGTAGATAAAAATACAATAACATTGATTAAGGAGAGAGCATGGAATAAAATATAGTTAAGTTGTACGCTTTTGAAAGGAAATCAGTAGAAGAGAGAACTTTTTAATGGTTTTAGTTAAAATACTTTGGTTTCCTGTTTCCTAAAGATGCCACCTTACGCTGTAGCTAAATCGTATGTCAACCGTTTTTTCGGCTTTCACATTGATATTGTAGAGCTTCAGTGCACCGTTTTAATCGTACTTAAATCGGTTCAGTATTTAAGAAATAATCAACTCTCTTAATTGCTACTTCTACACATCCAAAACATAACATTACTTGGAGTCTACATGAAAGATAACATCTGAGATGAGAACGTCAAATTCCATCGCTGACAGAATTTTGTTACGTGTAGACTTTAACTTAGTGTTATTGGAATTTTATTAGCGTTCTTATAAGAGCGTTGTTATGAGATATCTCATAGGAACAATCTTATGGGATTTACTGTCAAATATAAAAAAAAAAATAATAAATAAATAAAAATAAAACAATTATGTATTTGTAACCAAATGCCGCCATTACAAATCTGATGTACAAATTATTAAAAATATCTGCCTCAAGAATACAAAACGATTTGGTATAAAGAAAATAATTAGTTATTTAACAAAATTGGTTTTTTAACTAGTTACAAGCAGGTGTTTTCGACGCGGCTATCAGTGGTTTATGAATTCTTAAAAGATTGAGAGAAATACGTATACTCCTTGTACGGTATTAAGATTAAGATGGATAAATAATCTGCCGACGTTTTCTCTCATCTTATATCAGAGTTAATCGCATGTGTAGACTCTCTAAAATAAACAAAGTAAAAAGTGTTTAATAATAAACTTGTTCGAAACTTTACCATAAGGCGAACTCTAGTACAATTGAAAGCATGTTGCTTTGATCGCTAATTCGGTTGCAGTTTTGATGCTATGTGAGCACATTTCTTCGGAAAAAAACTATTTCGATTTTATATACTTATTATCGCAACAAGCGCCAACTATATATATTTAAAAAGAACAACAGGCTACTTTGACATGTTGCAAAGTGCAGTTGATCTGCTCTGTAATTTAAATCGAAGGAAGTTGTTTTGGAAGCACAACGTTACAACCATGCAAACTACAAAAGTTTTTTTTTTGGAACTCCAAGCTTAAGCATTGTTTATTTTACTTGCCTTTAGATGGGAAAGAATGAGACTTCAAATAGTTTTAACTCTACGCAGCATATGTTTATCAGATATTGGCAAACCATCTTAAATAAATGTCTACCACATACTTTTTAAATTGAATTGTATAAGGTTTCTTTTTGTATCTGTCATTGAATTACTGTACTGACGGTTGAAATCAACAATGGCACTGTAACAGCAAGTATGTAACTCTAATTTGGAAATTAAAGGATGTCCCCCTAAGGAATATAATTTGATTTATGTGACCAATCTTTTGACAAAGCTTATATTTACAAGGATCATGTGTTGTTAAGTCTATACAGTGTTAGGTATATATAGTGAAACCTCTCAAAACGGACACCTTCTATAGCAGGACACCTTTAAAAACCGGCCAAGTTTTGTAGAACCAATCTTGTTATTAATTTTTTCGTAAAAAATGCATTACCATAAGCGGACACTCTAATAACCGGACGCGAAATGAATGATGAATTTTTAAAATGAATGAAAGTGTCTATACTTCAGATGACTGCTTACTTCATAAATTATTTTGGTAAAACAATAGTACTCAATTGAAGCATTTTGCAATCTCAGAAGAAGCAGTCTACTATATATATATATATATATATATATATATATATATATATATATATATATATATATATGCTTAACTACCATCAACTATTAAACAATGAAGTGTATCATTAAAAAATTAAATACAAACCCAATATGTAACGGAATGGGCACCTCTCTTATTAGCGGACACCTCTAGTAACCTGACAAAAATGCCGCGAAGGTGAGTGTCCAATTATGAAAGGTTTCACTGCAATTTGAATTAAAAAAATAAAAAGTTTTCTTATAATTGATGTAATATGACCCTACGTGGCCCTATCTTTTAAACCTTTATATAAAAACGCTTTCAAATTTGTCAGAATTTCCGCTACTTTGATATTCTCAAAAAAATATTTGTATTTGAAGGCATCAAGCACGATTAAATTAAATTAATATTTAAAATTATAAACTAAAATGTGTTACAATAGATGATGTAATTTAATGAATATGTCTAAGCTGTTGAACCATTATAAACAGAAATTTACAAAGAATCTAATGGTTAAGGCCGCTACAACAGCAAGTATACAAATTGAATTTTAAAAGTTATCGATGCCCTATAGTTACACCCTAAGTCCCCTACAAAAATTAGCATAAAATTTTGATTTAGAAATTGAAGAGTATGCCTATATTTAATTTAATTTGATGTATGCTGCCAACCTTTCGAACATTTGTTTTTTTTAGTACTAAGTAGTAAAGGCAACCACCTGCAGGAAAACCAAAGAAAGTTGATGGGACAATAACCAAAAAAAAAAAAAAAAAAACATAATTTTCGACGTTTTTTTTAACAGAAAAACTTAATCGTAGGAAATAATTTTTTATGTCTATTTTAATGTAAATGTAGTTATGTATAAATGGTGAAGAGTATATAAGATTCGTCATTATGCTAAAATAATATTGTAACTTTTTTTATAAAATATGTAATATGTGTATAAATTTTTCAAAAAAATCTCACGATTTAAAATAAAAAGAATTTATTTTAGCAAATCCCACTGTAATAAAGTAAATTCAGCGTTTAAATAAACGCCTCAGTTAATTTGGAAGCCTTAATTTTGATCACACAACGGTTAATAACATTACATAAATTAAATTAAAGACTTCTGTACCATTAAGCTCTACATCAATTTATCTATACACATAATAAAAATGGGATAGGGTTATTTCTGTACATAAAATATTTCTATACATAAAATATTTGCGTTCGTTTCACGTAAAAGCAACTGGATGGATTTGAATAAAATTATGTAAGGAAGTCCCTTAGCATCTTGGTTCAAATAAAGAATACTTTTTTGTAAAAATATGTCAAGAGATACAAATGTGAAAGTACCCTATCTTACCGGTATATGGAAGATATTTAACACTGCCCCGCAAAAAAAGACATTCAAAAGAAGTAATTCATAGGTTCTACACAGAACGTACTTATATTTAGAAAACAAGTGCAAGGTGAGCAATGAAAACACTTATGATTTTTGAACTATTTCCTTTTTTTTTTTTTGCTAAGTGTTTACAAGAAATTTTGAAAAACAAATATTTCTAAACTTAAGTTTTAAGAAAAGTAAGAACGGTACGCAGACGAAGTTGTGGTCACTGCTAGTGTAAGATAAATTTAAAGCATTGATATTCAATGGTAGCAGAACTGTGCTTGCTTGGTTATTTAAAATCTCGTAGTATTTTCTTATTCCTCGTTTATTACAAAAAATTTGTAAATAGAAGAGAGTGAATTTATATATCTAAAATGAACTAACTAAATTCTATTAAGTCATGTCACACATTCCGATCGGAATGGCTTAAATTCTGTAGTAATCATTCCAATCGAATTTGTTTTATCTTCTTTAAACTTCCATAGATTTTTTTACATTAATAAATATTCTGAATACACACGTTTCTAGTTAAATGTAGCTTATCTATGTCAGGACATATAATAAAAGTAGATTTAATAATAGCAAATAACAAAATATCTAAAAAATTAAATCCCACTAAAGAATTTTAAAATGGTTTCATTTCGAAGAAATTATATGTTTAATGTTTTCTGAAGATCCAATTTTTGGAATTGAACATTTTTTAAAAGGAATTGAATTTTGCGACATGCCTAATTATTATGTTTTTAAATCTAGTGTAGGCACACAACAGGCGACAGAAACGACATTTTCATAAAAAGCTTATACTCCTATCATTATAACCAAATATTTGTATTTTATAATCATTTAAAATTACAGTAATAGCTAAGGCATATTATTAAGTAAAATATAGAACAAAAATTTAGGAATAAAAAAACTTGCATACGTAAATGAAAAAGATAATTGAAAAGGCAAAAAATATGAATATAATTTTAAATTTTTATCATTGAAAATAAAACTAAAAAAGAAAAGAATATAAGCCAATCCAAAATTAGTCATTATTTATTCTTCGACCCTTGCTTCAATATGTATGAAAGTTTTAAAAAATTCCATTGAGTCCCTTGCAAGAACAATCAGTCTTACCCACCATCTTCTATTACAATATATTCTAATGCCATGTACACGTTAAATATTAAATAGATTTCATTTGATTCATTTTAATGTCATAAAATATTGAAACACAATGTTAAAAAAAAACACAAATTTTAAATGAAAATTAATACTAATACGCCGTCAGAGGATCGTCGATACTTGGCCACTCTCAGTAACGACAAATTTTTCTGTTATCGTCGTATGTTCCTACACCTACATAAGAATGTTACTATTTAATTTAAAAATTCCTGTTCCATTCAAATGTAAGGAAATAATTATATATTAAAGCAAAGAGAAGTAAATAAAAGGTTTTTTAATACAACTGCTTGAATTGAAAATCTTTTGCAACAGTCAGCATTTCCTTTTGCTTAAAACGCTTACACATAACCTTCTGTATTTAATTTACTGAAGCTTTTTTACTTATTACACATTTAAAAACACAAGCCATTTTTACCTGTACTTTCAGTTGTTCTGTGTTTGTAATTAACATAATGCTTGACTTAAAAAAAACATCTGTATATAACACTTAGACCGGATGATCAAGGACATTAAGAGTGTGCAAACACAAGACAATAAAAGAATAATCTTTATAAATATTGTAAAATCTTAACCTCATATCTTGTAATTGCCACACTTTTGCTTTTGACTAAAAGTACATTTTTTTTAAGAGAAGTAGCACTTCAGGCATTAAAACCTATTTAGTTATTTTTCGTAACCGTGCTACATTCTTTAGGAAAGGGATAGATGAGAATTAAGACAGGTGGTGAAAGGAGAGAGAGAGAGAGAGTGATTTATTTTACTTCGCCGTTGAATCTGCTATGAGAAAGTACCGACGAAGAAGACTGCACGTTTTTTGTTCATTCTGAATATGTATTTATACCATTAAACAGAAAAAAAACATTTTTTTGTATTTTGATTGCCACAGGATTTAAACCTTGAAACAACCAGGTTTGTAGTCAGTGTGTTTACCACTTTGACTACAGCAGCCAATAAAATGCGGATTTTGTTTTGTTATCCCGGTACAAGTGTTTATATAAAAAAGCTGTTCCAAAAGGTTCGAATATGTTTGTCGGCTTTTTGTGGTAAGATATTGTAAATCTTTTTGGGTTTAGTAAAGATAAAACAAAAAATGTCAATATTATTCTAGAATATGGGAACTCGATTACAATTGGCTCAAGTAGCCTTTCTGCATATTAACTATTGTATTTTCAAAAACTCAGTAGTATATGGCATATATCGCAAAAACAGTTAAAATGTGCAAACTTTGGTTTCAACAATCTAATAATTATATATTTTAACAACTTTGAATATTGTTTTTGTGAGTATATGAAGTTAAATATTATTTAATAAAATATTAAATTCTTTAAAAATTAATTTGTTTTCGATTTACTTCAGAACCTGAATAAACTACAGGGCACTGTGTGTAAACGTAAGTATGTTTGTAAACACATGCATATTATTATTTATGTAAAACTCAAACTGCAGAATAAATTATATATAAAGTCTTTATTATTTTTTATGCTTTTTTTCTTTAATAATACAGACACTTAAAACATATTTTTTATCGTACGTTACTGATAGAAGTTTGAAGAAAAAAAAATTAACACAATAACATAAATTAATTTAAATCAGAATAAAAATTACAACAAAACACATATTAAAATAAACTTATCGTCGTGACTATCATTTTGTTTAAACTTAAGTGATAATAAACCATAACCGTTGACACATATTTAACATCAAGAAACTTATTTTTGTATGGCGTTAAGGACCCCCGTGTTACTTCAAGTGAGCAAAACATAGGTTTACATTTCGAAAAGTTATAAGAGAAATCTTATGTTTGTATTCTAAAAATCGCGACTTTTCAATCGGATATGCTATTTTTTCAAGCAATTTCCCAAAGATTTTAATTTAGCAAAAATTAGACATTACCGTAAAAAGCACTGGACATATACTGTCTTACCTTTGTGCATGCTAATTTTGCCATTCGCTCTAAAGACACTTTACATTACGCCTTAGAGGCGCAACGTACTAGTTTTACGTATTTTGTTTTGATTGAGTGCAAGTAACAACACGAGCAGTAATCAATCGTGTGAGCTTGTCACTGGACGGTAGTTGCAAAAAGTCTGTTTGTTGCGGAGATATACGATTTCGTGGTGTCTGAGAGGCGAGGTTTAGTGTTAAAGGTATATTTTTGACTAAACGATAGAGACTTTTTTTGATTGCAAAATTATTTGGACTTTTATTTTATTTATTTTTTAGATATGTGCACATCTGATTCCCAAATAGAAAAATGGTTGGAAGAGTTTTCGTTAAATGGAAGCGATGTAGAGGATAATTTAGAAAAAGATTTCGATTCGGACGACAGTCAAGTTGATCCAAATTTTCAAGTTGAATCTAAGGATGAAGTAACATAACATAGGCGTTAATAAAATGCTCATAAAAACGACTTCCTAACAACCGACGAATTTGCAAGGAACTTATTCTTAAAAAAATTTTTTCTATTTTTTCTTTTTCGAACTGTTTTACAAAAGACAATGATTTATACCCATCAAATAAAGACATGCAAATGAAGTCATGGTAATTAATGGGTTATACCTAAAACGAAATTGTTAATTTTATGAGAAAAACGCATGATTTTAACATAAGCTTTTCATTTGCGAACATGGGTGCACATAGCTTGGCACTTAGATTAATGCCAAAAACCAGTAGAAAGTCGATGATTAGGATACGATTTTCCATTAATTTTTATTTTACATAATATTCCTTTTTTATGAGTTGAAAAGTCATAACTAAGTTAGAATAAACGAACTTATTAAAATGCATTATTAAAGAAAGTGCAAGAGAGCAGTAAAAATACGGACAGTTTTGAACTACTCCAAAAAAAAAAAAATAGTCGCAAAGGATTGTTGCTTTACTTTTACTTAAATGGTATTGGATTTGTATATCATTTTTATTGAAATTGGAAAACTAAACAAACCTTAAAATATCTAATAATTTATGATAATTTAAATTTAATTTAGCCCTAAGCATACGCACTTACTTTAATCTGCTAAATCTTTTTTAAAAGCGATTTTTTGATAGGTTAACAGTAACATATTTAAAAGCAATTGACATATGTCGAGTGAAAGATAACAGTGTTGACAATAGAGACGTTAGTGATTTGTATTTTATTTCATATATGTCATATAGTAATCAAAATAAAACTCTCCGAGACAAAACAATACTTAAAGGCGAAGTCTTTAATATTTTATTCAAATCTTTGAAAGGATAACTTAGCCATCATACATCACTTCTAACAACTTTAAGCATTCAATTGGGAAAAATGTATATTCGGCAATGCCGAATCTTATGTACCTCTACCATTCATCTAAACCTAGTTTAGTGAAGTAACTCCAATTCAAAAATAAGAGAAAAAAATTAAGGCATTTTCCGAAAGATCTCTTCAGAAGCTTTAATATGATATCAATATATCTTAAAAAAATATGATACACATTCGCAGTTTTCTATGAAAAGTTCACAGGCTCATAATTTGGGGAATATAGGCAAGCGCCAATTTTGATCTGATCTATTGGCGTATTTTAATTTTCTCTAGTTCATCTAGTGCCTTGGTAATGCTGACTTAGCACGAAAACAGACGGACATATAGACATTGCGCAATCGATTTCACTATGCATAAGAACTCAGGATATTCATACTTTATGGAATCGGAAATTGATATTGCTTTTTTAATTACTAGTATTCCATAAACCGCACGATAAATACATAATATTTCTAATGTCCTTCCTTAAAACTTTTTTTACAATTAAGGAATTAAAAAATACGTATTAAAAACTATCGCGGCTTAGAAGGGGAAGCGTTGCTAATAAAAAATTTTATTTGTGAGTGAGATTGGTTTAATGTGACTAAAATCTTCTTTCGTAAAAACAAAATTTCAAGAGCCAAAGGTGAAATTATTAAGCTAAAGAGCAGTCAAATATTTGACCGAAAAAACGTAACCAATATTTTTACAAATGTTTAGAAAATTTTTCTTTACACGAATCATTACAATGAAAATTATAAATATAATAAATGTGATATCTTACTGTTTTGGGTTTAGTAGGACCTTATATTTATTATTAAGTATTTACAAGAAGAGAAAATTATTTTCATATTTTAGTGGTTATGTCTTTTTGGTCAAATATTTGACTAATCTGACCGTACCTTAGGCAACATAAATATTCAGTAGTCACTTAATTTGTTAAAATAATATTGCAGCTTTATAAAACATAAATTACAAATACAAAGTGCAAAAAATAAGAATATCAAATTTACATATTAATTTACAAATGTAACTTGGGTCTGTAGTAAATAGACTTAAGCGATGAAGTTGATAATTCTGAATTTGGTCTCAAAGGTGCGGATAATGACAACTTAACATATCCAGTAGTTCTATAACTCGAAATCGTTTAATCCTCTTAAAGTAATGATTTACTCTGGTAATCTTAAACTTCCACTTTTAGAGAGCCGCACAATTTATGCTGACAAATTTTTCACTAAATTGAATTTGGAACATACTTTGATGAGGAGGAATACCGCATACGTCGGAACAGTGCATCCAAATAAGTCATTTTTGCCACGGGAGTTCCAAGAACATCGTACGAGTTCTTTCAATAGAATAGTGTTCGGCTTCAATGAAGGCGATATGGTGCTTTTCTTACTATGCCCAATAAGAACAAAGCGATAATTTTGCTGTTGACACAACATTTTTCTTGGGGTGAGGATATGCAAACTGTGAAGCTATATATATGCAAGCGCCCGGCAAATCACTGGATACTGCTTTATAACTGCAGTCAAATAGAACCTTGTACTTCTTATAAGAGTAACGGATTACGCGTTCATCTGAGGGTTGAAAGAATTGGAGAAAAGTACAATAAGCCTTTAAAAAGTCTATGTCCGCTGATCCATTGCAGCAAAATTTGCCGAAGCTTAATTATGAAAATTAATTTTCTAATAGTTTGCTTTTCCACGTGCTAATAATCCAAATTTTATTCTAAAAATTACTGAAAATTATAGTTGCTAGAAAAGCTGTATAATATGGATATTTCATTGATTACTCAACTTAACTCATCAAGGAACCTTTAACCACATTTTTGGATAACTAAGACAGCTGACTGTGTTTAAATTAGTTCTTTAATCGAGAAGTAGACAAGTAAACAAGCTAGAAAACCTTAAAATTTAATTAAAAAATACTATTTTCGCCAACAGTTTCTGAATAATTAAAAAACTGTTGAGGAACTACTTGAGGATAAAATTATCATGCATCTTCTGGTATTTTTTTTATCCAATTAAAAAACAAACTGTGAGAAGATGTTTGTTTTACTCGGTACAGTCTTCGTACTATAACTATGTATCTATGTATCTATACAGACGGACTTTTTTGCAGAACAGCGTAATCGATTTACATATTGTGTAACCAGAAGAGAAATTCCGATATAAAGAAGTTTTAAATTAAATTTAAAAATTAGGTATTTATTATAAATGTTGTGTATTTGTACCTGTTTGCAATAACATGCACAAAAAAAATTTGTTCTCATTTAATTTTTCGGGTTTTACATTGATAAAAATTAAAATTATTCACAATACCAATTTTTCTGAAAATTTGTGTAATTTAAGGTTCTATTAGACGTGCCATACTGTAATGCAATAGGTGTAACCATGGCCATAACCATAATTGTATTTAAAATTATTTTTAATTTTAGTCCCAGCCAGGGGTTGAACCTGTGATTATCATAAATCAATTAAAATTTTTACTTTTTCGGCTTTGGTTCATTTTTAATTTAACTTTTATTAAGAAAAATTATTTTTCAAATGTACGCGGACGTTTTCCAAAGAAAACAAGAAAAATTAGACGCTGGCAGAATGTAATGCTGCATTTTCAGGACCGCCAAATCCATCTTCAGCATTCTTTGCATCGAACACCTTGATTTGCGTATGCTGTAAATATCATCCATTTAACCAACTAATCAATATTAATTTGGTTGATATTTACAGTATACGCAAATCAAGGTGTTTGATGCAAAGAATGCTGAAGATGGATTTGGCGGTCCTGAAAATGCAGCATTACATTCTGCCAGCGTCTAATTTTTCTTGTTTTCTTTGGAAAACGTCCGCGTACATTTGAAAAATAATTTTTCTTAATAAAAGTTAAATTAAAAATGAACCAAAGCCGAAAAAGTAAAATTTTAATTGATTTATCATAATTGTATTTACTACCACGGAATAGTAGTGCCATAGCCTAAGCAAATCTTTTTGGTGGTGTTGTTTTTAAAAAAGCAGTATTAAGAGAAATTTTAAACTAAATTTACCAATACAACGCAGAGGACGTGAAAAATAAAAAAAATAATTAAATAAAAAAGAACACATTTTTTTCTTAAATTCAAAAGACAACTGTATACGGGAATGGTAAAAAATTAAAATTTAATTAAAACCTATGTTTACGGTTATGGCATGTCATCAATAAGCAAATACAGTGTTGGTTTGAACAGCTATTTTATATAGTTATAGTTATGGCACCTTTAATGACGGAGACCATACATGTTTTCATACATTCATATTTAGCATCAACTCATTAAACAATTTAAGGCAATTAAATTATTAATCACTTAATCCAGCCTGAGTACCTACAAACCTTCATAATTGTATATTTATTTTTTATGACATGATTTAGAAACACAATGTTGCTAAAGTAAGTTAAATGATTTTAAATGCACTTTGGTTATCAACTGATATGAGTATTGCATGATATTTTACGCTTAGCTACATATGAAGCAAAGATAGTTTCTATTTGCAGACATATATCACGTTGCGTGATGTTAACCCATTTAAATGTACGTGTACTCAAACTCCCAAAAAAAACTCCCAATGAAAGAAAATTGTGATTGTTACACACGTATGTTGAGTTTAATTTCTATTTTATTCAAAGTTATAACACTTTTAACTTTTAATAAAATCAATTAGAGGAGAAATATGCAATAAAGAATTCAAATCAAGTTTAACTATTTGTATGTAAATATTCTTACGGCAATTGGGGGAAGTTGTATTATTCTGTGCTTGTTTGCAAAAAGCAATTAAAATATAACTTTTATACATATTTATTTATTTTTTTCTTCATACAAAATTTCCTTTTAATTTGCATATTACAATGTTATAGGAATTTTATTTAAAACATTTAAAAAAATTTAAAAGAGTAATATACTGTACGCTTATGCCGAAAAAACTTTGAAAACATATTAAGTTCGTGCAAAATAAGTTTTTTTTTATATTTCGCAGCATTTTTGTGTACTTTCGTCCCTTTCTGTAACACTAAATACCAAACGAACGCTTAGTAGTGGTACGTAACTAATACCAGGAACAAGTTTTATAGCATGATTTGTGTTTTATTTAACTATTTTAATTAACGAAGTTAAACAAATAAGAGCCCTATGCTCGCCTATGCCGATTCTAATATACCCGTCATCATATATGTAAACCTATTTAATGAAGTAACTCTAATCAAAAATAAAAGAATTAAAAAGTAAGTTTGTAAAAATTGTACCGTGACTTCCTTGGGTAAGCATTTTAAAGAAAAAAAAACTTAGCTACTCCCTTTTCCTACCTGTGATGAAGCCTTAAATAAAGTAATTTTCTAAAAAAAACATAAATAAAAACAAAATTAATTAGTTGAAACAAAACTCTAAAGTATCAATCCAAACAAACGCTTTTACTGCAAGTTCATGTATACAAGCGGAAATATTTATATCGAGCAGAAAAATGTTTTGAATTGTAATACAAAGAAACCTTAATTCAGCACAGTAACATATTAATCTTCAAATCTGCTCGTATAATACCTGTATGACAAATGTTAAAGAAACTAATATGTATGAGCTGTCTTACACCACGACATTTTTTATGCAAATAGTTTCATGAAATTTTCGCATTATGTTAAGAGATACAGTGAAGCAAATAGGGTAAGCATTGTGATGGGCTTTTTTACACTTACATTGTTCATTTCATTATTTTGTTGTTTGTGCATTATTTTAAATAACACTAATAACCACAATGACGAATTTCAAATTAACAGTGAAATATATAAATTCCGATTTCATCGTAAAGTGACGCAATGAAACTCACTGAAATTTTAAAGAAAATTGCATGTTCTTAATATGGAATAAATTACATTAGCGAACAATTCGAAGGATTTAGTTGCATCAATTTTTTAGTTTCTGTATTACGTAAGCTGCGAAAACGCACGACTGATCAATTAGGCGTAAAAAATATTCATATTCAGCATGAATATTATATCGTAAAACTCTTCCTAATTTAGGAAGACCCGGCAACTTTTAGTATTCTAATTTGCTTTTGTTTAAATGGTGTTTCCTCTAGTCTATAGAAAGAATATTTTGTTTGGCTTTATGTCCCTGAATAATAAAGACAATAATTAAGCTTTTATTATCTTTGTTTTAAATTTGCAGTCCAATGTTTCTAAAAAAATAAAAATAAATATATAATTATAATTGAAAATATAAAGATAATACAATAGCAGTGTAACTGTTTTTTACGAAAATTTTCACAGGTGCGTACCAATGTGTATCTTCTGCTAAAAAAAACTATTGGAGATGAGATATATATATATATATATTTGACCACTCACATTTAAAAACACATAGTTTTGTATGTAAGAATGGCATTAAAGTGAATTTTTATTTTTTAGTTAATTTAAGGAATAAGTTTATAGAACAGACTTTTAGTATACATTGCTGATCTTGGAAAGTTATAATAAAAATGGTCCAGTGAATAAAAATATTTAATACTAGCAGTGTCAACCACTTCGTTTGCGTCTCATTTTCTTAAAATTCTAGTTGTTTTTAAATATTCATTGCAGAGTTTTGTAAACGGTGTTAAAAGTTTTCCATTTACAAAAATAAAATACACTGGCAACACTTTTAGTAACATTATTCTGATAAAATTGAGAGCTTTAACATCTGTATCCTTATTTTCTATACGAAGTAACATATTTTTATAAAAAAAGGTAACCTTACAAAATCTTCTTCAAATTTATCCAGCAGTTTTAACGTAATGCGGACAGATAGCCGAAAATTCCAAATATAGATATTTTGCGTATATATATATATATATATATATATATATATATATATATATATATATATATATATATATATATATATATATATATATATATATATATATATATATATATATATATATATATATATATATATATATATATAATACACAAAGTTAAAAAGATTTAATATTCAAAATTTTTCCGAAATATTTTTAATTTTGTGCACAAACAAACTGGGTTAGGGTATCGAAAAATTAAAATTTTAACTTTAATTGCTTATAACTGAATTATTTTAAAATATAAACATTCAGGTAAAAGCATTATTTTGCAGATAGTGACTAGGCCTTTAAGACGGAAGATAACTTTTAAAAATCAGATCTAAATGGAAAAAATGTGGCTGGGAAATACCAAGCTTTGAGACCACATAGCGCCATCCCTAGAAAGTGGGTGGCACCCAACTTTCAAACTTAAGCTCAAAAACTGCTCTGCTATGCTCTTGCCAAATAATAATTATTCGGCGTAGCTTTTTACAAATGGCTGAGGTATTTTGCAAATATTGTAATTCTGCCCCACTATACAAAGTGCAGCAAGGGCAGTTTCTTGTTCAATTGACTTGTTCATAGTTTTTTAAATTCGTTTTATGTAATGTTTTAAGTTTTGTCTTCGTCGTACCAATATATGTCTTGTTACATATGTCATGCCCGCCGCCACTACTATTAATCCTATGTATAAGTTTAATCAACCATCTTTCTATATTACGTTTTACGGAATAATTTTTTAAATAAATTATATTCATATTTATTATATTTTTTTAGTATACTCACGAGCTTACGAACCTTTAAAAAAAAATTTACATCGTTAATATATATTTAGTACTTATCTAATGATACCTATTGTAGAAAGTCATTATATATTAGGAAATTTCTATTGTAGAATTTTTAAACTTTTTCTATTTACATATATAAACTAAAAGTAAACCCTTTTACTAGATTTAAAAGTGAATCATATTCGAATATTGGATTAATTTTTTAAATGTGTTTGTTACATTAAAAAAAAAACATATGTATTTAATTTTTCTATAATTTTAGGCAGAAATTTTTTAGGGTTAGAGCCACTGAAGGCAGCAACATATACTGCTGACTTTTGTAAAGAATTCATGAATGCATGGTGTCCTGCTTATACTGAGAAGAGTAAAGTATGATAAAAATAATAACTTATATTCGGTTTTTTACCCATTGTTAGCAGAACGCAAGAACAAAAGCATGTCATGATTAATAAATAGAACAAAGAAATAAGCTTGGGTTCCTCTAGATATTGTCTTACCTACTTTCAGTTTAGGGTTGTATTAGAAAATAATTAAAAAAACAAAATATGCGGACAATAAATATATAGAATAAAAGCTGTGAAGCAATTCACTTACTGCTTGAGACAAATTTTCTCTCCACACGATTATCAGAGCAAAAATTTTAGTCTTAAATTCCTTAATATATACGTCATTCAATCTAAGTCCCTAGAATGTATCACCAAAATAAATTGATAAAATGACACTGCTGGTTAAAACGCCTGCTGTAAGCGTAACAAGGAAATATGTTCCTATTTGCTTCTGGTCCTTTACATACTAGCTGTAGCCTAATAACCGTATCTGGTATATATTCTTCTTATTTTAAAAATGTAACTCTTAAAAATTATAAATCAAACTAGCTTTAAATATTGTAGAAAAAACAAAATGAATGGTAATGGTATTATCATCATCATTATGGCATAAGATTATTTAACCGCTTTAGTATTCAGCAGTAAAAAAAGTATCAAAACAAACTAAAACCATGGAATTAAAGATGAATACAATTTTAGAACTTTTAATGTTTTTATTCTGTGGTCAAAAGGCAAACTTTCTGTGAATTGTTTTTTTCCAAATCCTTTGCTTAAACCTAAAAACATTTGTTTATCTAAACTCATTTACAATAATTAACTTTCGGTAATGTTGATGAGAAAGAATTTGTTTTCTGAGTATACATTTTTATCATAACAAATGTGGTTTTATTGCTTGTTGATAACTGTAATACGCCATTTACACTATGCAATTTTTCATGAAACTACCATGAAATTTTCGTTTGGTAATGAAGCAAAAGGAGTAATCAATATGGTATTACTTGAATTTTGAGTGGATGTTACTGTTGCTTATGTTTATTTTTAAATAAAGCATATCGCTGCAACTTAAATAGAAAATTAAAAAAAAAATGCCTCAAAAAGTTGCATAGTGTAAATCTGGACTAACTTGTTTAAAAAATGCTCAAAAATTTAAATTCCATAAACTGATTGAACCAGATATAGAAACAATTTTTAGTCAAATAGCCCAAACCATAAAAGTTTTTTATTTCTTGGGCCTAGAGTTTAATGGAAAACGTGCTTAGAATAAACCAATTGTGAAAAAAAATAATTATTAGATCAATTTTAATTGCAGAAATTTTCCGAAACTTTTGCAGAATAAAAATTGTGTTAAATTTATCAAAAGATAATTTTGTTCTTACTTTTTTGGTTTTATTTTAATCCGCCCTTATTTTATAATGAAATACATCAATGTAATAATTCTACTGATATTGAAAAATATTTTTTTTATTCTTGTAATTAAGTTTAATTTATAAAAATTTTCAAAATGTTGTGCAAATTAATGAAAATTTCGAACGAAAACTTCTAAAAGCTATTGGATCTAAAGAATAATATTTTTGAGTTCGAAACCTGGATCACTTATAGAAATAACAAATATCCTGTGATTACATCGACATTTTTTGCGCTATAATTAAATGGTTAGTGAGTGAAATTTACCCCACATTGATGAGTGTTGAATTCGCCATCCGGAAAAGCTATATTGCAACCAATTTGGCACAAATGACAAGCAGAAAAAACATTTTGACAAACTATAGCATAAAGCCTACTCATTACTTCACAAATGATGATGATGCTAATACTTAATGGTCTTGATAAGTTTCTTGCTTAAAAGTGTATCCTGGAAAATGCAATTGATGTCTCGGGCAGGATCCGGAAGATATGTATATGAGCTAGTAATAGGAACTTTAAATACCCTGGGTATAAAAATTCTAAAAGCAAACAAAGGTATGAATCGTGTCCTTTTAACAGAAATATCTTTCCCACTTTAAGAAACCTGTTTATTACTCCTTATTAACCTGAACGCACAACACTTTATACCCGGTTTTTAATATGTACATCGTGACTGCCTACATAACGATATTTTTTGGTGATTTCTGTAGTGTGAGTGTTAAAATTTTCGATGGATACAGTGACGATCAACCTTGTGTTCAATCTAGAGATGTCATATAGAAGAAGAGGCCTCTTGGAATCTAGTTTAAAACTTATCAATGGTAAGGCAATTATCTTTACATATATTAAATCAGTAACGGGGCCATTTCTATATATGAAATATTTTTCTGTCTGTATTCGCATCACGTAAAAGCTGATAGATGGGTTTGAATAAAATTTTGTGATGAGGTCTCTTAGAACCTTGGTTTAAATATAGAGTGCTTTTTATTTCATAACAATTTTTCATTTTATAGATAAACTATAGATACAAATGGGAGAGCACCCAATTTCACCGGTTGTTGTATTTAAAGAACCCTACAACAAATGTTTAAAACACGTTTTCTTAATTCTAATTATAAGATTTTCAGAAATAACGAATTCATGAGCACTGCTAGTAGAAAATAAAATTTATAAAAAGAAGCTTTGGTCTTCTAACCGAGAACTTCTTATAATGTAACACATCAAAAAACTGTCACATGCTAACAAAATATTATACTTATTAAGTCTAGTTTTACAAGATGCCATTTTTAAAGTTTCAGCGAGTTTCAGCAATTTTCATCGCATTTCTATACGGTGAAAGTTTAAATGCCATTGACATTTGCACAGTTTGCTTTTAATTATTGTATTGTTTGTTTTATTTTGTTTTGTTTTTTTTTTGTGTTTTTTTTTTTGTGTTTTTTGTGTTTTTTTTTTTTTTGTTTTAAACAACACGCAAAAAACAAAACGTATGCAGCGAAAATACTCAAAGCCAAAGTAATAACAATCCCTCAAAATGCAGGACATGCTACCTGCTTACTGTTCTTGTTACCGAAAAAAATTTATAAACTTTTGCAGTAAGATTGCAACTAAAATTAAAAACTCAAAAAGTATTGCCTTATATGAACTGAATATAAATAGAAATTTGAACACAGCAACATAAATTTTTTGTATTAAAATCTTATTTGCAAATAATAACATGTTATTTGTCTGGTAGAATATTATTTCTGTTATCGATAATAGAAATCAATTAAAAACTTTTAAATTTTCAACCATTTCTTCGTGACATAGTTATAAACTGATTCGCTTCATTATTTTACTATCATGAGATCTTATCATTTAACACATTTACGGTGGTAAAAAGCAACACGGGATACATAAACTTACACTGTTACAGGTATTTTGAAGTTGTAAAGTTCTTTGCCTTTAGTGGCTGGATAATTATAGCAACACAACATTCTTCTTAACAGATAGTCACAATATTTTTAGATTCAATTCAACGTATGATATTATTAGCGTTTCGTTTTGTAAATTGTGCACGTTTTTGTATTTGTTTAAAGACTAATTTAATAAAACAATGCTTAAAGAATTGAAAACTAATTTTTAGATTTTATTGTTTTTTTCTTTAAGCAAAGATTCTTATCTGTTATTTTTAGTGTTAATATGAACAATAAACAACATGCTGGAAATAATTAAAATTTTTTTCTTTTAGCATTTTTTTCTTTGTAATAAGAAATTTCAAAAAACTAATGACATTAAATTGAATCATACATGAAAACGACAAAGTAATAACTTTTAAAACAATATTGACATGTTAAATAATTTTACATCAAACTGGATAAATTCTCAATACAATTGCATATAACTAAAATACCGTCAAATTCTTTTACTGATGACTACATATCATGCTTTATGTATTACACTTAAAGGGATAGCAGACTTCAAATAAATGTCCGTTTTTGCTTTGGCTTTCTTGACTTTTTTAATATAACAATTTCATTGAAAGAAAAAACATTGAATATTCTTAATATTGAACCCGAAAATAATTTCCTTCCACAGCCAATAGAAAGTGTCTTGACTGTAAAACAAGGCTGAAGGATTTTTTAAAAAAAGTTTGGATTCTGTTTTTAAAAAGGTATAGCAAGATATTTTAACTACAATCTAAGATGCTAATTCCTCGAAATATTTTACGAAAAAGAATATTCATTTTCAACGAGATAAATGTATGTATTTGCGATTGAGTTACAATGTCATTGTATTAGTTGTATTTTAATAGGTTTAAACCACACACACAGGCATAAATTAATAAAAGCACGAAACGAATTAACTCCTACGCTGCCCCTGTGCCGAGACGTCTACAGAAATAAGAGCAGTTCTCATCTCTATTATTTTTTATTATCTATACCAAAGGGAACAACATCTTTTATTCTAGTGGACTGTGCAATAAATGTACCGATTTCACAGACCCGTGCTATGACGCAGGTGTTCAACATTATTATTTACATGTAGAGAGAGAACCAGCTGAGAAGATTTTGATCTCTTCTATTTTTCTGTAAATTAAATTAGAATATTCCTTTTTACATTCAGCTGTAGCATAATAAGAATAATTGATACATTTAATCATAACTTGCAATAATTTAGAACATTCTGGCATAATAAATAAACTGGTTTGACATGCATTTCTGTTTTTATCTTCTTATGCTTCCCTAGAAGTTGAAATCTGTTTCTAATGCTGTTGAAACAGATAAGAACTTACGTTCTGTTTGTTTATGACATCATGTTAAAACTTTTGTTTTTATAATAATTCGCTTAATTAATTTCGCAATACTATGTTAATTCATCAAGTTATAAAAGACACAGTGCAAAGTTCTTAAAAGAGCCACTGCGGTCGTCTGTTTAATATAAAAGTCACCGTTAATCGATTCTAAACCTATAAAACTAGCTTATTTTTTAAAGAAGTAGCTATTATTTAAATCATGGTAATTTAACTGCTTTTTGTTGCATATACGTACGAAAAAAGAAAACACAGATTAAGTCTAAAAACATATAACGACTATTAAAGAAAAAAAATTGAAATATTATCATCAACAGATACTCGAAATTCAAAGACCGAAGAACTCTCGTAACGGTTATCAGTGTTAAAGTCGCGAAGCTATTATTTTCTCCGAAGGTGAAAAAAGGGTATATTTAAGTTTGTCATTCTGTTTTTAATTTCTAAAATATCCATTTCCGACACCATTAAGTACATACATATTGAGTTCTTATGCATAGCCAAATCGATTAAGCAATATCCGTCTGTGTTGTGGTTGAATAAGCCAGTCGATCAGATATAGTTTCGGTCCATGTCGTTCGAGACGCCTGCCTCTAATTTTTTCATATGATTTTATGCAGATCTAGTTAATGTAGTGACTCCACCGCTCTGGCTTATCCTATTAACATGAATATGACTTATTCAAATTACATTTCACAGAACGCATAAATAGTTTCATAAAAAAGTTTTATGGATAAAGCTTAATTTATAAATGAACGTTTTTAACTGTTGGCACTTAAAAAAATTATGAGGACTTGTACTTGGTTCCATAAAAAGTAAACATTCCATGGTATTCTCATGAAATATTTGTTATTTAAAAATAAATTGTGAAATGTTTTAAGTTAATAATTATACCCTTCAATACAGGTGGAAAAGGGTATATATTTGTATATAAATTCTGAGCTCTCTTGCATAGGCACTACATAAACTATAGAAAAATTGAAGATGCCATTCAATGACATAATTTTGAAAATGTTTCGATTAAAAACCAGCAAGATACTCCATGTCCTTCAAGGCAGTGGCCAAATCACCACGGGTGCCTATAATATTACCATATTATTTCGAATCAATCTTGTTTTGTAACTCCAGCAAAAAACCAAATATATGAGTCTATAGAATAAGAAGAAGTAAGAAATTGGCACTCACCCATATTTTTCGAGTTATGGGCCTCTGATGTTTCTATAGAAAGGAACGGTTGTGCACGATACATTTTATAATATCTATATGGATACCATTTAAAAGAGATCTTTCAGGAAATATTAAAATTCTTTTAAAATACTTACCGCATTAAGAGCTGATGCCATTTTTATGTAAAATTATATATCGTACTTATTTTTTTCCTTATTTTTTAATTCTCTGTTAGTTCACTTAATTAGATTTACATATCTGCTGAAGGGTATAATATAAGATTCGGCATAGCCAAATATATTTCAATTACTTGTTAACTTATTAACTATATGAGTTTACCTTAAAAAATTATTCTTATATGGCGAATCATTTTTAAAATAAAAAACGCTACATTACATCGTATATTAGTTATGAAATTTTAATGATTTCTTTTCAATGAAAACTCTATACATAAATCTGGGAGTATTTATATTCACAATTAATTTAATATAATATTCTAGATAAAGAGCTTAAAATTTTTACAAATTTTAAAATTTAAACTCTTTAATTTTAATGCTTTAATTATTTAATCTCAACTTAGTGGTGTAATTTAAATAAGATAAATAATAATACACGTTATTTCCACAGAACATATATCAGCAGTTTTCATCTCTGTTATTTCTTGCCTTTACTAGCAGCATACAAAAAAGTTTGAATAAGATTGTCTTTATTTTTCCTTATTAATTAATGCTAAAAACTGTATTGTGCGTCATCATATTGTTCTTAATTATTGGGCTCAATATGGTTGAACAAAGTTCCTTTGCATTACAAGTTAAGAAAATAATTTTTTTATTTATTTATTTTTATTAGTTACGAAAGTATTTGCTAAAAAATTCTTTTGCAAATGACTGATCATTGAACTTAATTAAATTTAAAAAATAGATTTTATTATCTAGAGTTGTCAGAACCCAGCAAGCGGAAAAAGTAAGAAGGGGAAAGCAAAACGTAGGATATACATTTCTTACAGAAAATGTAAGTTCACTAAAAGTAAAAATGTTTTTAGAAATCTTTAAATTGAATTTTTAAATTAATTAGTTGAATTGTTTGGTATTATAACAAAATAATTCATTAATTTGGCTTAAGTTGATTATTATTTGAATTTAAAAATTTTTATTAGGAAAGGAATTTTTATGTAGATTTTTGTGAACGTTATATAAAATATATACTCGTAATTGTTAATTAATTGATATGAAAATTAGTTATTTGGATTTTTTATAATAATTTAATAGGGTTCCTTTTGCTTTATTGATTCAATGGAGTTCTTATTTAATCAATTTGGTTTTTAATATAAAAGAAGGATTTCTTATGCGATTTTTATTTAAACTATTCAATGGAAAATCTGCAGTATGGTGCTTATATGGTGAAGGGTATATAAGATTAGGCACCCGTGAATATAGCACTCTTACTTGTTTTGAACTACGAATATTTATATATAACATAAGATGTGTGATCGAAAACCAAAAAGTTTGTGGCTTGCAATTTTTATTAATGCAAAGACTTTACTTTTATGCGATGCTGTGGAAATGAAAAAGAAACAAAAATATAGTGATGCTACAACAAACAATAAAAACGTGTATTTAAAGCAACCGATGAAAAAGCGCTAGAAAAATTAAATATAAGCAGTACTTTAAACTGACTTTTTAAATTAAACTTCATTTCTAGTCTTAGTCGCTCAAGATTTGCAATTTAGATTTCATTGATTCTTATTTCCAACTGTTTTTTGTCAATTTTTGCCAATCCCAACGATTCTTATTTAACTGTGAACTTTCCTAATAATGTTCGATGTTAACTTTAGTTTGCAGGAGGAAGGCGACAACTAACAATACACAATGAACAATTTCAAAATAAAACCACTATGCAATACAAATAACAAACAAACTACTTGAAAAAGGTAATGTCAGTAAGAAACATTTGCTTAGGTTTATAATAGTTGTATGATGTTTACCCAACATTAAATGAAGTCTAGAATAACAAAATATATTCCAATTTTAATTCGAGTTTCGTTGGTAAGAATTCTACAATCTAAATCAAGAAATATTTATTATTTAAAATTACAAAATGAAAAGTATTACATATGGTCGTACTCTATAGCTCGTCAGTGTATTCTACCTAAATTTAAAAAAACAATAACGTGCGTTTAAAGGTTTGTGTACGGTATCCTAAAACATAATTATTAAAACTTGGTTGTTAAATCAAACCTAATGAAATTTAATGTAAATGATACAGAAGTGAAACTTAAAATTAGTTCGATGGGTTTTTCGGTCCAAAATTATCGACTATTGCAGTAAAACATTAATGCTCGCAAAGAATATTATACATAACAATTGCAAAACTGGTAGCCAAATCTGTATGTTTTTACTTTATGTTATATAGTGTAGGTGAAGTATATTAATTGTGAAAAAATCGACGTGGGGGTTCCAACAGACTCATTTGTTTTGAGGTTCCCTGATTCAATTTTTAATATTTTCGTGAAACTGTCTGTAGGTGGGTATATTTACCACTATTTCTACAAGTCATAATGTTTAATATATCAAAATAAAATATATGTAGCTTTTGTATATGGAAATTAAGTGGTATAGGGTCCTGGGTAGTTTGTCTGGGTCTTGGGTAGACTACCGCAAGATTCCATCCTTTTTCCTACCATATTTCTTATTTTTCTTAACGGCCTGCTATGGCCAAGTTCTTACCCTATTCATTCGTCTTTCAATGGCAAAAGTTATACGAAAGCACATGGATGATACCATTATTTTTAATTTTTTGCAATCTTCCAATGGGGCCTAGTGAAAAGAGTGTAAATAAGCGGTCGTTAAACGCAATGCTGTATGCTTTTGCACAGGCGTACGACTGAATATCCTATACCATCTCCAGTTATGAAGGAAACAAAACTCTTCATGTTCTTGGTAAAAAAAAATTCAATGCGTTTGGTAGAACAAGCGTAATTTTTAAATCCGCAAAAGAAGCATTCAAGTGCCTAGGTTTTGTGAAACAGTGTAAGAAATACTGTATTTCATCTGATCCTCTCGCTATCTATGTTATCTTAACAGAACGAAAATTTAATACAGCTCTAATGTATGGACCAGTGCTTTAAAGACTATTTCGGTGTTACTCGATTTTGTGCAGAAGAGAACGAAGAAGCTAATCGGTCACAGTGCTAGTGATTTACTAGAGCATTGACACAATATGGGGTACGTTTTCTTGTTTAATCGTTTCTTTAACGGAACTAGCTCTTATGAAATCAAGAAATTTTTTCCTGAAAACTTGTGGTCAATTGGACAGCTGCTTGTTTGTGTAATAAAGTCCGTTCGAATGTCTTTCCTTTCACTTTCAGAGTGGAAAGATTAAAATCCAACCCACTCATCCCTGTATGCTTCATCCATTATTCTAATTTCCTAATTCTGGCGCAATTCTACCGAAGTGCAGGTCTAAAAAAAATCGTTTTCCATGAGGTACGGTTTTCCACCAACAACTAAATTAAATTTTTATTATAAAATATATTTTTCATATTATTGCATGTGATTTTCTACTAAAGTAAAAAAACGACTTTCTGCTTAAAAAATCAATGGCCCATAATCATAGTCACACAAGGAACTTTTAGAAACTACTTTAGTTTTAAAATCTTTTATTATTATTATTATTTAGTCAAAAATAAAGTAAATTTTAAGTTGAAAGAGCTTTAACGGGTGACACCTAGAATAAAGAAAATGTTTGCTCACAGTGTGTCACTGTGAGTCACTGTGAGTCACTGTGTTATTGCTTTTTTGGAAAATATAAAATTAATAATTTTGTTGATATGGATGAATAAAAAAAATAAAAGCAAAAGAAAATATTTTCAAATTGTAAAAAGAATGGATTTCATCATAAAAACTTAAAACGTAAGTTAATGTCATAGCATTGTTTTGATAAAGTCGATACTACGCCAGTTAAAAACAAATTTAATTGGTTTTAAATTTAAAACTGACTTTTACCTCTAAAATATACACTTACAAAGTAAACTTCAAAGAAAATAACAGTTTAGAACTCGTAAAGTATGTTTTATTAATGACTATGATTATGAGCCAATATTTTTCATGTGCTTTGACAACTGTCGACACTCTTAAGATTCGCCACGAAAGTATATTGGAAACTTTGGATTCTAGTTAAAAGCCTACGACACAAGATTTGTTGTTATAAATACTCAAATATACTGACTAACATATAAGTATTTTTCCCATCTATTATACAACTATAATAATTTCACAAAAGTGGTTTTTATTAGTCACTTTTTTAAGCAGACCTTTACAAGTTAATAATATTTTAAATTTTAAAATTTCCATTTTATTTAAACACAATCTGTGTTCATTAGCGCTTTATTGTAGAAGCAGTTAGAATATTTTTTTCTGCATAAGTGTATTTATAAAAGGACAAAATGCAATAAAATATTAACAGGCAAAACTAAATTAGCCAAGAATATATTTGTAAGGATAAATCTTAACAAAAACAAATAGCATACCACGTTTCATTTTTTGATTTAACAAATATTTTACCTCTTGCTACACTTTTACAATTTATGAATAAAATATTTTCTTTTCGGTTAAAAGAACAAGAAAACTTTTTGATTATTACTGGTCATACTACGTGCTGTATCAGCGATGTAAGATTTTGCAAAATTGATCCTCTTAACCCACAAAAAAAGTTAAAGTTTTATATCTTATAAGTTGGTTTTTTAAGAATTCAAAAAAATATGAATGAAGTTTTGTTTGAAAACTTTTTATTGACTTAAAAACGTGAATAGCAAACCCAAATCGATTGGATATTATGCAAAGAAAAAATTTGCTAAATTCCATCACTACTTCGAAGGCTTAGCAAACAAAATTTATGCAGAATTTTAATGAGCTAATAAATTCAATAAAATTCCTAATAAAAAGTTTAAGTACACCCTTATTTTATTTGGCAAATCTTTTTAAGAATATTTATAATAAAAAAAAAACAAAAAGGAATATTTTCTGTTCTGATAATTATAAATTTTAAACCATATATCTACTTCTACAGAATAATTTATTTCTAATTTACAATTTCCAGAGATGGTTTTGAATGGCCTTTATTGCTAGAAAATAAATTTCATATTTTTTGGTAGTATTATTAATATTAGAAATGTAAAATATCTTATACTTTTTGTAATCAATTACTTCTTCACAGCTTAAAACATTTTGATCAAATATATACTACAGATAAATTTTATTTTGATTAAAAGATTACAAAATGGCTGAAAACTTTCAGCAAACAGCACAAATATTTTTTATACTGCTTACAATTAATAGCTAATATCAGATAGCATACCATTGTACCACCAGTTGAATAAGCTTGTAAAAATAAAACACCTTAAAAGAAAAATCCATTTTAATTATGTTCACGGACTTTTGTAATCACCGCTGAATTTTTAAATTAATTGTTGACAATTTAATTATGTAGCGGACACATTTGTAAATACTCTGTTTGAAATGTAAATGTCTGCCTATTTCGGTTAAAAAATTAAAGCTTTAAAAATGAAAATCACTTACATAAATATTGACACCTTTTAATTTAAAAGTTTATTTTTTCTAATATCTTCAGTAAAACTGGTTGGACTTAGTAGCGCAAAACTCTTTTGATACCATTCACCACAGATTTTTGTCATTCCGTATTTAAAATAAAAATATTCTTGATTTTTATACAGTTTTGCAATGTCCCCAGAACGCTTTCGGTCAATAAATGGTTAAGATATGCTCAACATGTTATTGGTAACTCTTTTTGTTTTTTTGTAATTGTAGTAAAAAACTCTATATTACCAAATACTTGAAATTCACTAAACTTTTAATTTTTCACAAAAATATAAAATTTTCAAAAACGTTGTAGTTGCAATAATAATTACATTTAAAACTCAAAATGCACAAAAGGCAACTTGAATTTAAAGACAATTTGAGAGTTTTTTAAAAAATCACTTTTACAATAAAAAAAAACATAACATTTACACTATTTAGTAATTTTTTATAATTCAATTGTGCGATTCAAGCTGAAATTTAAATACCGAAACGCCTCAAAATAATCCTTCCAACGAAAGCTCGGCGTACTTAGAGCCTTGTTTTTCGCGTTTATATTTTAAAAGATCTTTTTATAAAGAAAATTGCATAGCAGTAGTTACACTCTTACATTTTATATATTTAGTTTCTCGCTATTAGGGGTCAAAAGATAAATACATTTTACCCAAAGTCATGTCCCTTCAAGGTAAGTTTACACATTTTTATTAATACTTTCTATATTTGATGTTATAGAGGACACGGTCAATAATTCACAGTTTGCGCAAATTTTAAGACTTTGCCTGTTAAAATTATAAAGACAGGCCCATACATCTTCATTTTAATAACATTTAACATCGAGAGTTTGTAGTATCTGGCCATTAGGCTTCAAGATATGCGTAAAAAGTTAATATGTAAGATTTATCTAAGTGCTACCTTTTCACAGATTACCAACTGCCTTAGTAAGAAGAACGTAAAAAATTGCCACAAATCGAAGATAGTAGCAAGTGTGTAGAAGCCATTTTTCGACATCATATATTTTGTTATTTTATAATAGATACAACAGAAAAATTATCTTAACTTTGCCAAGCATTCATATTGTCAATGTTGTGCTATACTGAAAATCCTGTTATAGAAAAGTTAATTTGAAATTAATTTTTTTTAACGATCAATTAATGTTTGTAGCCATGCAACAAAATCGTGTTTCCTTAGAAATATATCTTACGAATGTTAACAAATTTCTTTTACAAAAGTTTAATTGCCCTTGAATCTTATTCAATTAAAACGTCACTCTTGATTAGCAATTTAATAGGCATCCTTAAGTCCGCTTTGCTCTATTCTTTATTAATGATAATTGAAATATGATATAAATAAAAGAAGGTGTGAATCAAATTGTGAATAAAGACACAAGTTGGCGACCAATCTTTTTTTTACACCTGTTAATTATGTTACAGCAGACAAAATAAAATTGCCTTTTATTAAAACAAAAGACTTAAATGTCCTGTTTAATACTTAGTTGAATAAGAATATTTGTTTTCCGTTTTTGTAACATTTAAGCCGAGTTAATTCATTTGGACAGTTGAGCCTCATTAAACTTTAGTAATTTATTTCCATCGTTGTTGGTGATTTTGTACAAACAAAAAGCACTTTTTAAGGCAGCTGTATTACTATGAAATAACGCGAATTAGTTGCTAGAAACCATCTGATTGAAAAGCCTTCCTACAGATAGGAAAGTCAGTATAGCAGTTATTTATTTCTTTATTTATTTTTTAGTTGATAGCTTTTACGATAAAATTAAAGCTTTTTTTTATTTAGTTAATAAATTTTAAAGAAATTGGCTCATAATGAGACTATCATTTAGAAATCTAAAGTTTACTTTTGGATTTCTAAAGTATAGTTTTTTATAAGTGTATTTTTGTTTGCTATAGGCACGTAAAAGTATATTTTATAGGTAAAAATCAGTTTTAAATTTAAAACCACCTGAAGTTCTTTTTAAATGACAGTACCGACTTTATGAAGGCAATTCTATGACAAAAGCTTACATTTTAATTTCATGTGTTAAAATTAATTCACTTAACAATTTTTATATCAATGTGCACAAATTTAATTAACTTTTGAATTTTTTTAAATAACAAATTAATTTTTTTTCTATTTGTTTTTTATTTTTAACAAAAAAAATACTAGCAGCTAAAATTATAGACAGACATTTTCTTTATTTAATATGTCACCTAGTTAAAGCCGGTACAACTTAAAATATTCCTTATTTTTTACTATAATATCAAAAAAGTTAACAGCAATTTTTAAAGTTAAAGTACTTTCTAAAAAAAACCGACTTTACTTTGTTTCTATGGTTATGGGCCGAAAATTTAAAATTTAAAATTTTAAGAACATAAATAATATGTTAATTGTAACAACTAAAGCAACAATCTTAAAAGAACTGAAAAATTTTTGTTTTAATATACGAAAAAAAAATTCTATTAACCTACCTATTAAAATCCTAGTAAAAATTGTTTAAAAAAATTGCGACATATTTTTTTGATGAAGATTAATCTTATTGCTATTGAAAGATATTTAATTTAATATATCATTTAATGAATTCCCAACAGTAACAGCATTTAGTATAGCTTTTTTTAAAGCAGGTAATAAATCCAAAAATAAATAATGAGTTTAAAATTACTCTCTACTGCAGATATTTTGTTGCTTGACTTTCCATATCTAATTAATATTCTACATAAGAGGTCATCTCTTCTTAAAATATAACAGTTTTGATTAACCCCTGTCATTGTCAAAATATACACAAACATATTATAATAAAACAAATAATAGAAACTCGCATTAAAAATAATAATAGAAACAAGGGAAGAAAGTGATTTAATATTGTTTTTCAAGACCGAATGGGAGAAGTAATGCAAGAACTGGTAGCAGACTTTTTATAAAAAAAATCGTATAAAAACAAACAATAAGATGTCTGATAAAGATGGGACGCATGAAACAAACACACTCCAGACATTCTATAACAAAAAATTTAAATTAAAACAATATAAGGCATTAAATGTTACAGTCAAAGGACAAGACATGACAATGAACATAATGTCGTTACAAAACATATGACAAAAAAGAAGTCTTGAAAAACAAAGTAAACAGCAGGATTTTATTAATGAGAGGTGTATAAGGAAAATTAGTCTCAAGAACTATATTATATGTTAAATATCTCAAATGGAAAATGAGCTAAGACGAAATAACAAAGATGTAATGTTTTTGAACAAAACAGAAGTGAACAGAGAGCAGTCATGTGAAAATAAATTGAAATATGACCATCCTCTAAAGACATCAAATCTTATAGAACAGACTAAGTTGTTTTGCTAGAATTAAAAATTTTTACAATAAAGAAAACAAATACAAACCTACATCTGTAAAAAAGTGTTCAGGACAATTCAGGCTATCAAATAAATTAAATGAACTTAAATTTAGAAGGTAAATAAGTTGTTTATTGTATATTCGGTCTGTTTTTAAATATATGTATGTATGTATTTTTAGTTTTATTAAACATCTACTTGATTAACTTGTATTTGTTTTAACACATATCTTAACTATTTTTAATTTCACCCATTGAAAACTAGTTGCCCTTTAAATGCAACTCAATATGAAAATGCAGCTGATGACAGCCGAGCTAAGCAAATAAAATTGAATTCACTTACATTTATAAGAAAAATAATATGGTAAGAAATAGTTGTTCCTAGAAAAAAGACGTGCAATAAATCACAATGTAATTCCTGCTATTACAGCATTTTTTGTGAACACGTCAAATACCTTTTAGTAGAAGAAGCTGTGTAATTAACATTTAGGGCCAGCACACATGTACTTTGCTTTTTTGAGAATTTGGCTTAGTCTCAGGTCCCTCGATGCATTCATATCCAATATGTTCAATGATATAATACCAGCCAGTGATTGATATTCCCACACCATTCTCTTCTAGACACAGCCAAGTATTTTTGTGCATAATGCGAGCTTATCTTCATGTAGTTATTTTCCCCTAAAATTATAAAGAACCCATATAGCAGGTTATTGTCAAACTACAAGTATGATCATTCTCCCTCTTTAGTTGAATCGGAGTCACACAGTGCAAGTACAATTTTGCTTCTTTGTAGTGTTGCTCACTTCCTGGGTAGCTTCCTTATCCGTTTATCAACTTTTACTTTTGGCATCCAATGTTTTACTTCTCTTCTTATTTCTTATACGCTCTTACTCCCAATCATGAGTCCAGGTCGAAGGTACCAGTTGATCCGCTGTTAGATGAACTGATATTCTATCTTGAATATTAACCTCTCCACAGCTTGCAAGATGTCGTTATTGATCTGCTTTACTGACTTCAATGGTATTATAAGAAGGAATTACTTGCGTTTTGGAGAAAACTATCCACCTTCACAGAGTATAGTTATATGCACTGGAGACCGATACGTAGTCAG
Organism: Cistogaster globosa; assembly: GCA_937654795.1. Lineage (NCBI taxonomy): Eukaryota > Metazoa > Arthropoda > Insecta > Diptera > Tachinidae > Cistogaster > Cistogaster globosa. Next base: position 27,186,818 of record OW569405.1, on the reverse strand, counting down.
AGACCAAATACAAGTGAACAAGCTTATCTTAGCCATATATCTGATATTTATGCAGTTCTACCATCGATTAGGATAATAGTTTAAGGAGTTCACTTCCCTGCGTTTCATCATAAATGCAGAGTTACGGCCAGTGCAGTGTCATTACTGCGGGCATCATAAAAAATATTAAAACATATCAATTTGAAAACATGTTTCTTTATTTACTTAAAGACTAATTGACCTCTGTCCTTAAATAAAAGAAAAACTCTATTCGACTTTTAAGTTAAAATTTACCTCTTAGCTTTTGCATTTTTGGCGAATTTTGGCATTTTTTTATCGCTGCCTCAATACAGTATCTGTTACATTTAAAGCTTCTTAAAACTTAGCCTCTCTTTAGTAAGCAAATATTTAATAAAGTTTAACTTATAGATCAATTTTGCCAAAATTTAGCGGAGAAATTATAAAAACTTTATTTCAATAATGACTTTAGCTTGAATCCTGTAATTATTTGAGATACTAATACAACCCATTCGTTAAGTTATACGGATATAATCAAATTAATATAAATAAAAATAAATAAATGAAAAATAGAAAGTACAGATATTAGGTCAAAATATAATAACCTAATAGCATAACTTAATCAAAATAGCAAACCTAACTATAGCTGAGACTCAAATATTAAAATTTATTAAAATAAAATAAGTAAAAGCTAAACTTTAATGGTTGAGTCTTTGCTAAGCTTCATTGATCCCAAATTAGGCTTTATATTTGAAATCTTAATTTTAAAGTACAAAAAGTTGCACAACAGTAAGTTCCTGAGTTTAAATGTGAAACAAACAAAAATTTCATTAGAAAAGAAAGGAATTTCTCCCAACTTTATTTTTACGCCAATAGAAATAAGCCATTTATTGGCGTAAATCAACTTTTAAAACAAACAAATCAAGTGCTGCTACGGTTTTGCGTTGGCCGAAGTTTTTATTTTTAAGACCTGATGGATTCATGCGGATATTTATATGCGTGTTCAGGTCATCAGTAATTTTGGATTTTTTAAATTGAAAATCGTATAGTTTTTAAGCCAGAAAAGATGTAATCTTATAATTTTCCGAAATTTTGCTCGCTGGCTATGTGAAAAATTTCAAACAAATTTTTTTGAAAGTTGTATCCAGTATTTTGAAAAAACTGGACGAGGGTATCGAAAAATCAGAAACTTTATTTTTAAATTGCTTTTAACTTGAGCACTTTTAAACCTTAACATGCAGAATCAAGCACCATTTAGTTAGCAGTAATGAGCCCTTTAGGATCATGTATAATTTTAAAAAATCGAAAAAAAAAATTGAAGAAATTCCAAGCGTTAAAAATATTTTCAAGTGCGAGGTACCAAACTTTGAGTCCACGTAGTGCCATCTCTGGAAAATGGATGATACCAAACTTCAAACTTATGCTCGAATACTCCTCCGCTATGCTCGTGCCAAATCTTGAATTAATCGGCCAAGCGCTTTCCAAAAATCCAAAAATTTTGATTATACCCCAATGTGCAATGTTTTTAAAGTTTTTTTTTAACTATAAACGAAAAACAAAAAGTTTACTGCTCACTTTAATTGATTATATCTTCTTTAATTCCCGTGCGAACAAATATACTTTTTTCAGTTCAAATTGTATTGCTCGTTATCGTTTATTGCTGTTATTGTCGAAGATATATTATAGTAAAATCTCAAATTAATATAAAACAGAAGCAGACAAGACGATTACAACGTAATAAAAACACGACTTATAATTCATATTCGAAGATTTGCAACTTCAACTGGATTTGCTTTGTTAATGCAGTTTCAAATTTATAATTGTCGCTGTATTATAATTACATGTCTAATTGCAAAATTATCTTGTAGCAAATTGATAGTATAATAGCTTTAAATACCTGCAAGGCCATTATGAATGAAGTAGTTAATATTAACAACTACTTTAATATAAAATTTGTTTGGTTGCCATAGGTACGTTAAGCGATATATAAAAATTTTGATGCTGTTATTATAGTTGTGCTATTTGAACTCAACGTCAGACAGTTCTAGTGTCATGTCAACTGTTGATGAGTTGATACGATACTAAAACAGCATCTAGAATGTTGTGAGAAAAACAAGTATGAATGATTAAAAATAAAATTTGCATTTCGTGACTATACCGATGGTGTAGTACAAAATTGCAACAAATGTACAAGACGTGTTGTAGAGAAGACAACAAAAAATGCTTTGAGTTGTGTGTGAATTTCGTCGAACCAAATTAACATTGATACGTTGGTTAAATGGATGATATTTACAGCATACGCAAATCAAGGTGTTGGATGCAAAGAATGCTGAAGATGGACTTGGCGGTCATGAAAATGCAGCATTAATTTCTGCCAGCGTCTAATTTTTCTTGTTTTCTTTAAAAAACGTCCGCGTACATTTGAAAAATTATTTTTCTTAATAAAAGTTAAATTAAAATGAACCAAAGCCGAAAAAGTAAAATTCTAATTGATTTATGAAGATCACTGGTTCAACCCCTGGCTGGGACTAAAATTAAAAAATAATTTTAAACACGCAAGGCACAGCGCATAAACATTTATACATAACTCATCAACAGTTGATATGATACTGGAACAGCATCTATAATGTTGTGAGAAAAACAAGTATCATTGATTAAAAATAAAATTTGCATTTCGTGACTATACCGACGGTGTAGTACAAAATTGCAACAAATGTACAAGACGTGTTGTAGAGAAGACAACAAAAAATGCTTTGAGTTGTGTGTGAATTTCGTCGAACCAAATTAACATTGATACGTTGGTTAAATGGATGATATTTACAGCATACGCAAATCAAGGTGTTGGATGCAAAGAATGCTGAAGATGGACTTGGCGGTCATGAAAATGCAGCATTAATTTCTGCCAGCGTCTAATTTTTCTTGTTTTCTTTAAAAAACGTCCGCGTACATTTGAAAAATAATTTTTCTTAATAAAAGTTAAATTAAAATGAACCAAAGCCGAAAAAGTAAAATTCTAACTGATTTATGAAGATCACTGGTTCAACCCCTGGCTGGGACTAAAATTAAAAAATAATTTTAAACACGCAAGGCACAGCGCATAAACATTTATACATAACTCATCAACAGTTGATATGATACTGGAACAGCATCTATAATGTTGTGAGAAAAACAAGTATCATTGATTAAAAATAAAATTTGCATTTCGTGACTATACCGACGGTGTAGTACAAAATTGCAACAAATGTACAAGACGTGTTGTAGAGAAGACAACAAAAAATGCTTTGAGTTGTGTGTGAATTTCGTCCAACCAAATTAATATTGATACGTTGGTTTAATGGATGATATTTACAGTAACGCAAATCAAGGTGTTGGATGCAAAGAATACTGAAGATGGATTTGGCGGTCCTAAAAATGCAGCATTATATTCTGCCAGCGTCTAATTTTTCTTGTTTTCTTTGGAAAATGTCCGCGTACATTTGAAAAATAATTTTTCTAAATAAAAGTTAAATTAAAAATGAACCGAAGCCGAAAAAGTAAAATTATAATTGATTTAAAAAAAATTTCTTAATAAAAGTTAAACTAAAAAAATGAACCAAGGCCAAAAAAGTCAATTTTAATTGATTTGTTGTAAATATTATCTATTTTTCCAATATTTAAATTTTTTTTTTTTAACTACATCAAAAAAAAATATTTTCATAGTTGAGTGAATTGAAAATATAAAAGCAACACACAAAGAAAAACAAATTAGTCGTTGATTATTTTCAAGGCTCTTCTTTGTGATTACCTTCTAGCTTAAATTTAGCTGAATACGGCAAATATTCTTCACTTATGATCACAATAGAAAAATCGTATTTATGGAATTTTCTCAATTATATTTGGGAATTACTATTTTTGGATTGCAAACACAGTTTACTTAACTTTTCATTTTACTTTATTTATTCCACTTTCTTTTAATATTTTTTATTAGCGATATTAAAACAACGAAAATATATTTTGTATAATAAAAATTCTTTGATTTGTTTTCAAAACTTCTATAAAAATGTCAAGAGCTGACATATTTTGATACATATAGAAAAGAGATTGGTAAGAAATTATTAAAAGTATTCAAAGTTTCACTATGATGATGTTCATTTATATAATCCTCAAATATTTTTTGAATTAAGAACTAACAAATGATATTGGATTTTAAAGGTTGTTGCAGCAACTGTTAATAAGTCTACCTGACCGATTCGTGTTTTTACTAAAAACTTTTCTGTTGATTGAAAGATGCAGCGAAATTTATTCAACACATCAGCACTTCAACCCAAATATTGGTAGTTAGAATCATAAAAACAGATTGCGTTACTTGTTCTGATATTTTTGACATACTGGAAATTAAATTTATACATATAATAAAAAATTTTGAACAATGTTTAAGTTTATAAATAAAAATTTTTATAATAAGATTAGTTGAAAGTGGCAAAAAATTTCAAGTTTAAGCTGATTTAAACGACTCGCAGTATGAAATGTAAAACGGCAGACAATGAAATAAAAGTTGAAATTAAAAAATGGTGAGGAAATTGAAATGCGTAGAGCTGAGGCAAAATATAATGTTAGAATCATGAAATTTATTATTATTTCCCGGGAAAATTTTGGCTAAATTCCCGAGAAACGGGAAGCTTAAAATCATTAGCACTTTCAAAAATACACTGATTGTTTTTCAAATGTTTTGATGGTCACATTTAAAAGTTTTCAAATATCTCGTTTCGTGTAAATTCTACTACATCTGCACATGAAATATCTTTTGAAAATTTTGATATTGGTGTAGATAGTAATAGATATGGATTACAGAACACCTATTTTTAGAGTTTTGTTCTGTTTGCCTGTGTTCGCATCACGTAAGAACTACTGGATAGAGTTGAATAAAATTTTGTGTGGAGGTCCCCCAGAACCATGGTTCAAATGTAGAACACTTTTTTTTCATAAAAATCTGTCATTTTGCAAAGAAATTAGAGATGCAAATGTGAAATCACCCAATTTTACCGGTATAATGGTACTAGAACAGTTGTCAGTAAATTTTATTTTGTTAAACACTTTCCATTAACACTGTTTACAGAAAAGCAAATGTTTAAATACACATTTTTCAAAATTTTAAATTTAAGATAATTAGAAATGATAAGCAGACGAAGTCGTGCGCACTGCTAGTAAGATATTAAATAAAACAAAAGGTTACTAAGTTGTTTCAAAAGGAATAAGAGTTATTCGAAGCCACTAACATTTGAAGCACGAAGATGGATAATCGTTATAACGCATTGTTGACAAAAACTACATCAGGAGAATGTGAAAATATATAAACTGTAAAAACTATTATTCAACAATAATTTTTATTTTTTGTTTATGTTTTAATAAAACTATGAATTTTTTAATATTATTTTATTAAATAAACTTATATTCTTTAAGAATTGCTTTTCTCCCGGGAATACCGGGAAATCACAGATGTGGAAAATTTTTTCCCGTTTCCCGCGAAATAAAAAATTCCGCGAAATCCCAAACCCTAAAATATAGGCAAATATGGGAAAGTCCTGCTTTATTTAAATCACAATAGTAATTTTTATCGTCTAGAGAATCATGTTTCAAAATAGTTGAAAGTGCAGTATTTATTCAGTTCTTTTAACTTAATTTCAGATAATATCTACAACCGACCAAATTCGATTGGCAACAAATTCTGTTATCACAACGAATATCTTATCCCTGTGTATATAACAGTTTCTAATTTTCTCAAGAAGTAAGGCTGGTAGGTCTTTTGAAATAAAAATAAGACCTCTCTATATTTAATTTATCATTTGTATGTATTTTTTTATAACAAATTTAAATACTTGCATCGAAACTACTACGTCAACTCATCAATTCAAATATACCCCGGCAGCCGAAGTCGTTGCCTTTCTTCATGCGTACGGAGTATTGTCTACTTTAGAATCGATTTTTCCGAAAATTATACTCGTATACCCATAATGTATAACAGCATTTTTATATAAATCGACAAAAGTAATGTTTCGCTTAGAGTTCTTGCCCCAGCTAATATAACTGCTAAGAGATAAATAAGTTGGAAACACAACCAACAGCAGGAAATCTTCGAAAATAGAGAATGATATGGAAAACTTAGAGGCAGGTGTGGTGTTTTATCCGCTATCTCGATGGAAATGGACCGATCTTTCTAATTTTTAATATCAAAATTTTCGAAACTATGTCGATCGGCAAACTTAAACTTTCTCTGGGTCATCTTGTGCATAGGCAAAGTAGATTTCAATACGAGCACGGATGGACAGGCGACTTTGCTTTGCATGATACCTCAGAATATATATGTATTCTTTATGGGGCTTAAAATTAATATTGTAATCGCTACTCTTATTAGAGATTGTTTGTTGTAGCTTTTTAACCGCTTTCATGTTTTGATGTTAGCTTTCTTGGTATACAGAACATTCAAAAAAAAGCATAGAGAAAAAATTTCCTAACTCACTCGAGCTGCGTTAATAATAAAAGTGATCTTATAGCAGCAACATTAGAACTACTACTAAGACTATACAATAATGGTCAGAATTTGCTAACGAAATCTTATGTTACTTCATTATATAATAATATAGCAAAAGCGAAGAACCAAAAATATGCAGATCCTGGATCTTCGTCATATTTAGCATATACATATGCATCATCAGAACTTTTGGATAGCTTGGCACTTGAACTGGCATTGTAAAAAAAGAGATCTGTCTGATCTGCATAACAATGAGACCGGTTTTACGCCAAGGATTAATACGTTCAATATTTTTGACTTTTGCTAGGTTAGTTTGAATAAAAAACAAAATTAACAAAGTTTAAAAATTAATTAACTTAATTTTCTATCAATAGAAAACTAGCTATTCGCAATACACTTCTCTATTCTGATAGTTATAAGTATTCCACATTCATTCTTCTAATCCAGCAAGCTACTTACTTACTTACTATTCACTAAAATAAGAATTTAAGAAATTCTACTTAATAAAGTTATCTTGGTATATGTTAATATTTTTTCTTTTTGTGTGGGAGGCACCACGCCCACTGTTCTAATCTAGTCTGTGTTTTGCCAAACTACTAAATCTAATATTTAGGTTATTTGTGCAAAATGTCAAAACTCCACCTATTGTTGCTTTTAAGTTACGCGGTTATAATGCTCACTTTGCATGAATGGTAACATGGCCACTATACCAATCCAATCTCTATTTCGCTAAAAAGTGTATATTGATATGGGACTTACTGGATTTCAATACTCTATTTATTATAGTTCTCCTGCTGCACGAATGTAATTTTTCACTTTTTAATTCAATCCAGGCAGTTTTTTTGCAGTACTCTGCGTATTAATAAGAGAGTTATTTGAAAAAAATTCAGGGTGTATTTATTATAGTTACAAAATAATACGATGACTTATATTCACTCTGAATGGGAAGTATCTCGCCTTTAGGAAATATCAAAAATATAAGTATCATATTTGATCAAATACATATCTGATAAAAACGGTAAAAGTTCCAGAAAGAAAGGTGTACTGGCGTAGAGAGCTATAGCTTTCCGGGAAACAAGCAATCATATTTTCTGCTTTATATATACAGAAGATAAATAGTACTACACAAAAATTATTAAAATAAATAATACCGACTTAGTAATCAACAAAGCCGTACTTGTGGCCAAAACTAAAGTAAATTGTTGGTTAAATATGCACAAAGTTAAATTTTATATCTATTCAGTTTCAATTTAAAATTATGGCAGCTGCAAATAAACATCTTTTTGGCACTTAGTTTGTTGTTGCCATTTTAAATTATTTTTTAAAATCTACTGTAAATTAGTTTTTGCTATGTCTTAGAAGCCAAGCCTAAAATTTTATAAAATCTTTATAAAACTTCTGCATAGTTTTTTTTAATAAGTTTTCAAGTTAAAAAAAAATAAACTATATTTGGCTAAGGCTAAGTAGAGCTAATCTCTCAATTGGTTTTGTGCTTTTATGTGCTGCTGTAATTATACAGTTTAATATTAGTATGAAAAATACTGCTCATGACTTGTCTATAATTGTTTTGCATTTATTCTTTGTTTTTACAAAGGATAAATGTTTTTACAAAGGATAAATGTTTTGATAAATGCTTGGAGTTATGTCTTTGAAGATTATAAATATAAAAAAATAGCTACTGAAAGAGAATCAAAGCTATTAAGTGCATATTAAATTCATATACCTGAAATAAATTTTAAGTAAATGTAACAACGAATGTCATACTTTTATACAACATTGCAATGAGGGAAAGTGCAATAAGATAATCTATTCAAATTGATGTCGTAAGTTTCCCTAAAGCTTCTATAAGCAATCATAAACTTTTCCTAAGTGCAATAACAATTTTCTTTTACTGAACCTTAAAAAAATGTATTACAAAGTGATTATCAAATAAGGTTGGAGAAGTTTTAAATCCCTAAATCCCTTTGTGTGCAAAAAACTGACTGCAAAACATGACTTAAATTAACTTTGGATAAAAAAAAAACACTTTTCAAACATTAACAATATAATATGAAATGTGTGAATGATTGTAAAACAATCAAAATTATACGTCAGTTTGGTAACATCTTTTATATTTTCCAAACCTTAAATCCTATATGCTCGTAAGGTCGAATAATTATACATACATTTTGACGTTACTATTATTTTAAAATTAAAGTCCACTTTTATAAAATGTTATCATTAACTAATTAAATGATTTCAAAGCGATATAAGCCCTTATTTTGTGTTATTAAAATTAACGTGTTAAATTTGCACAAATTATGATTTAAGGCCAGCCTCTATTCCTAGCTGAAGTATTTTGTGTACTTCTCCACATTACTAACTATTTTCTCAGGAATTTGTAAAAGTGTTTTTTTTTTTAATTATATGTATATTTTATAAATTCAATTATACTTTTATAACAAATTAAATATTTTTAAAAAGCATTTACAAAACTCCGTTTTCTTTGTCAATCATCACAATCATTTTTTATTTGCTTTCTGCTTGAAACCTTTTTGAGAAACTTTTTATCTGATCGCCTTATATGCTGTTCCAATATCATATTAATTATTTGAATATTAATATCGAAATATGTAAATAACGGTGAAAATCAAAAACGAAGTTTTAAATTTTGTATAACAATATCTTGAATAAATTTCCTTTAGAAATGAAGAACAAATGTATCACACTTCGCTAAAGATGCTTCAGTTAATTTATAAGGCTGCATACTCTACACTTAAAAGGTTATTAAAGCGCATTAAATTTGTTCATAATTATATAAAAGAGCTTTTAGAATTTGAAAAGAGGAATATTTGCGGACGAATGCAAGTTCTGTCTATTTGGTGTAAGACTCTGTCAAATTGTGTGGTGCAAGCCAGGAACTGCACCTGAAAAACAACATCTTGTTGGTACAGCCAAATACGGCGGAGGTAATGTTATGATTTGGAGATGCATGATGGCGTCAGGTATGGGCGAGGTGCAATTTATTAAACATTAGAAAAAATTAAAACAAAGTGCAGAACGACTTAATTTATCTACAACGTTTAACACCCTTAATCGCCCGATCACAACCCTACTGAACACCTATACGATCTTTCAGAGAAAAGAATTCGCTAGCATACAGGCAGGATGGACGAAGAAGAAACAGAGAAATTTGTAAATTCATTGCCCAACACGGTTCAGTTTAACTCTTATAAAATCCAATGCTGTGTACTTTCGCACAGGCATACTGCTCAACGCGCTACCTCAACTGCAATTATGGGTTATATATAAATTAAGGAATCAGAAGCTCTCGATGTTTTTGGCATGATAATTTAATGCGATGTTCGTTGGAACAAGCATATTTTTCATGTCGCAAAAGAAACATTCAAGTACCTAGGTTTTCTGAGACGGTGTAAGAAATACTTCACTCCATCTAATCTCCTTGCTATCTATATCACCTTTATCAGACCGCAAATGGAATTCAACTCTCATATATAGGTCAGTGCTTCAAAGTCTATTTTGAAGTTACTCGACACTGTACAGGAGAGAGCGAAAAAGCTCATCGTTGACAGTAGGATACGAGTATCCAGATATTTTAACTCACTGGAGCATCGACTCAATGTGGGGTGCGTTTCACTGATTTATTGTTACTAAAACGGAAACGGAAATCAGGGAACTTATTCCTGAAAACCGTTATTACGTACGCGCTACACGCTCTGCATCAAAAGCGCATTCCTTTGTGGTCGACTGGCCAGTGAATCGCACTATGCATTACAGAGAAAATTCGTTTTTTAGCCGAACAGTTCGTATGTGGAATAAACACCCTGCAGAGGTCTTTCCTGCCACTTTCAATATGCAAAGATTCAAATGAAATGTCCACAAGCACTACTCCATCTATCACAACCTAATTTCCTAATTCCGGCACAATTTAATGCATGGATACACCTGCTCAAAGTCCGGACAAGGATTGCTAAAAAACAGCCATCTAATACGACTGCTTTAAAAAAGGCAATTTAATAGAAATATACCATCGAACTATGACAAAGAAGTTAATCAGTTCTATGAAAAAGAGACTGCAATGCGTGATAGATGCAAACGGTGGCCATCCAAAATACTACAATTTTCTAATGTACTTTTTTTAAACTATTTAGTTAAAAAAAAAGTCATCAATTGTGTAAAGAGTTTCTTGACATCAGAAAAATGGAGTAGTGTCTGTTTTAGATTTTTGTTGTTTTTGTAAAAATTACGTTTTTTTTAAGTTTTTTAAATAAATAAAAAAGTCTAAACATTTTCGCTGTAAAGACGTGTTACGCATTAAAAATGCAATATATTAGTAAAAAAAATGTAAATCATCAAAATTGTGAATTGTAGTAGCTTAATTTCAGTGAATCGAAATTGAACTTTTATGACAATTCCAAATATTTTTCAATTGTCAATTTGTCAATGCAGAAAAATCTACAGTTTTATAATTTTCCTTATTTAACAATTTATCACAGTAAGGTAAGTCTTTTACAAGAAGCGAATATACGTAATAAAGAATGGTATAAAAAGGCAAGTATATAGAACTTATTTTAATTCACATAGAAACCTTTAATTTTATAAAATTACTAACGGGAAGAATTTAATACTTCGAATAACAAGAAAATTGATGTAGAGACGCTAGTTTTTTATAATATTATGTACGAAAAAATCATTTAAATTAATCTAAATGCTATTTTGATTAAATAAAAATCTCTATAGTATAAAATTTACAGTAAAGTTCGTTTATTTTATATCCTTGTATACTTACTCATCAATTTCAATCAATCTTCCAATAAACAAACAAACAAAAAAAAAAAAAAAGAACTGCAAAATATTTAAGAAAAGGTTCCTAAGCTTAGACTTATATAATTATTATTAATATTTCTTATTTTAATGCAGCACCATGCAGCAACTGAATAGATTTACATGACTTCCGACTTATGACACTGCCTTGGTTAGGTCCAATTCTATCATATCTTGAAAAAAAAAAAAATTAATTCTTTTATTATTTCACGATGATAAGTAACATTGCTTTGACAGCATATTGAAAGCAATAGGATTCAGTCATTCATTCAAAAAACCGCTGTACCAGTATACAGTATATAACTTATCATCTCTTACCTCAATCGAAAATATAAGAAATCATCACAATATTTTAGAGATCCGTTTTTGTTTAACGAAGAAAAATATACAAGTTCAACCTATATCGGATACTGTTAGTGCAAATTTTTTGTCTAAAAACTATTCTTTAATGATATCTTAAGCTGAAGTCTACTCAACCGAATGTTGTGAAGCGTATAATATTCTACAAAATTAGGAGTGTTCCAAGCCTTGTTTTTCAAGAGCACAACGAACAGTAGGTAACAGCTTTCAAGAATATTTTGCCTATTTCCGTATCAAAATTAGCCTCCATATAGGCCTAATCAATAATACCTACCACTAAAAAAAAATCTTTAGCTCTTACATATAACAACAAAAAACTACAAAAGTCAGTTAATTCTTCCGGCTTTAACTTTTAAGTAGGTTATCCAATCTTCAATAAGAAAATTTATAAACGGATAAATTTATAAGTCGCTTCTTAAAAATCTTATATCATTCGGTTGAAAAACCTATGAATTTTACATTGGCATGCCACTAGACATGTCGTTGATTTTTAACAGCATTGTTCTACTTTTTTTCGCTTTCTAAATGATGGAAAAAACTTTTTTTATTCAAAAATGTTGTCCTTATGCAAGGAAAGATGAAAATCTAAGGAGTAGATCAATATGTTATTTCAAAAACATTGGAACAATGAAGTAACTCCAATCAAAAAAACAATTATATGGAGCGATAGAGGAATAAAAACTAAAAAAACCTCACGTGAAAATATTTGCGCTAGTCCATATTTTCCAAATTTCATAAAAAAATTAAATTTTTTATATGGGTATTACTTAAAAGAAATAATAAAATTTTTTTTAAATTTTTTTTTTATAATCTGTTACCGCGATAATTTATTATTATTTTTTTTTTTTTTTTTTTTTTTTTTTTTTGTTGATAGGAGCTACTCCACCAGACTAGTTTTACAAACATAGTATCAAAAATTCGTCATAGCCGATTACTCCACTTTAACTTTTTTATTTGAAATTTAAATGATTTTTAAAGGCTTCAGCAATAAGCGAACCTTTTTAAGTTGATGCCGCAAAGTCAATCTACCTTCATTATTCTTACTTTATCCTTAAGCCCTTTAAGGGCTTAAATGTCTCCCAATTTTTGTTTTACTTACAAGGTTTTAAATTGTGTACCTTTGATAAAAGTTAAGCCAATTAGCTAATTTTTTTTTCTATGAAGTACAACGTAAACCTTCCTTAATAATATATTCAAGAATATTTATTTTATAATTTAATATTTCTTAATGTGTTTTGCTTTTAAATTTAATTTGATGAGACAAAAACAATTTGCTACAGGGAGGAAGTAATTAAGAAACAACACTTGTAATCACTTTTAAGTTTACAATGTATTCTGTTCCTTCACAAAGCTTAAAATTAAAGGCCAGGTTTTTTGTTTTTCATTAAAAGTTAATTGCTCTTAGGCGCTTACCTTTTGCTTAAGTACAATTTTAATACAAGCTCAAGAAATTATGGTAATTTTTATGGTTTCCTGAAGTTATTCACTTAAAAGAAAATCAATTGTGCAATTAAAAAGTTATGGTGATTAACATAGAAAATTAAGGGTTTTAGAAAGAAAATACAAGATTAAATTTGTAAAGCACTAGACGGCATGTCGAGAAAAAGTTGTTACCAAAAATAAAGGTGCTGCGAAACTGATACAAACAAGTATAAAAAGCAATCAATTAAAGTTGATTATAAATAATATTTTACCTAAAAACCATTGCCGAAACCTCAAAAACGCTTAATTATCTAAAGGCTGCCGCATTAACTAAAATTGTTAAAAGTGGTTTACTGACTTCCGTTTTAGTCGTACTAGTACAAATAACCCCTGAAGTACAAGGCTCTTAAAGGAAGTAGCACTTTTAAAAAAGTTAAAAAATTATGAAATGAAATTAGACAATGGGAAAAAAGTCGACTGAGGCTGTTAAAATGCCGACTGAGCTTTTAAAAGTTACCAACGAAATGGTTGTCGATTGTTTACACTTGAGTACACCTACGCGCAATCTGAACAAGTTTTTTCATTATTTTTAATTTTGATTTTTAAGGTTAGGAAAAAAATTGAAATATCGCTGTAAACGTCTTGATTAAAATTTTTTTTAAGCTTCTGAAAATAATAAGTGAAACTTCAATTTTTGGCAGCAAAGTTACGAAACATTTACGCAACAACACAAAGATGATTTCAGCCAGCGAAAGGCTGCATTCATAACTGACATCTTTAGCCTACTTCAGGAAGTCATCTCAGCGCCTCCTATTGAAACGTCCAGCTCCCAATGATTTAAGGTTATAACAAAAAAAAATTCATCATGCAACAGCAAAAAAATCGGAAAATAAACTGGCTACACGAGCTGTATTAGAAGAATAAAAGAATAATGTAAAGACAGTAATTCGAGGAGGATGCAACAATATTCCGAGTAGTGAATAAACGAATATAATTTAAATCTTCTATAACTTCCCCTCTTCATTTAAGGGAGTTAGAAGAAGTTAGTTACCTGATATCAGTAAAATCCTGGTCAATTCAAGATTTACTCAAAGTAGTGGCTGATGTAAAACCCTTTTATAATAATAAATTTATGAAGACTTTTTATTCTACCACGCTCCTTTAACTATCTGCCACAACTGTGATGCACTTCAGAGGTACCTTTATTCATCCCTGCTTAATATTGTTTCTACAATTATGGCGTTGATGAGACCTGAAGTTTTGAATTCTGCTAAAACAGCTTCTTAATATGTATTTTCCCTTCGCATAAACCTCTGGTAAAAACAAAGATTTATTTCGCACCGGTTATTTTCAGCTAAAACACAATTTAACTGCTTTTTGTTTAAATGATACGCTTTATTTAACGATATTTAACGATAGTAGTTCAAGCTTTAGTTCAAATTAATTAATTACAAATTTTCCTTCTCAAATAATTACTGGGAAATATAAGACGCTAATAATTCATTCGTAATGGTACGTTTCAGTAAAGATGGAATAATTAATTTAAAAGGTAGTAGTTACGCTTTTTTTGGTCATTTATTTTACTTATCTGACCCCCTTTTAACTTAATTTAATTTGTTTGTATTAATGAAATTGTTGTTATTTTGGTAATTTCTTTTGCTCTTTAGATCGTTTTTCAGTTTGGAATTATTCTTAAAGTTTTTAAGTTTAACGAATTTAGTTTTTTTTGAAAAAAAAATTGGATTCTTCGGCTTTTTAACTTCTATATATTTTTAAAATATGGCAAACTTGACACAAGAACTAAATATTTTATTCAATAGAAAGTATTTTACAAACTTAAATATTTTTAATTAGCTTGTTTGTGTATCTGCCGCGAAAGGCCAGAGAAATGGAAAAATATTTACTTATTTCTAAACTTAAACTTGAAGCGGGAAAATGCTCCATATAAATACTCTTGAGCTTTAAAAGAAACAAAAATATTGGAACAAATTAAATACAATACAATATTGTCAACGAACGTTGCCAGGCTGTATATCGACAGCAAAAGGCACTAAGCAACAGTGTTAACACCAAAAAACAAAAAATTAATTCCTTATGGGACAAAATTTTATTATATTAAGTTGATTTGCTCCGTCCTACAGTTGATTTATATCATTTATATATATATATATATATATATATATATATATATATATATATATATATATATATATATATATATATATATATTCATTTTTGTGTTTTTTTTTTTTTTTTGTTTTTCTTATAAACAACAAATCAAATATAAAAATAGGGACATAGCGCACAGTGATTTTTATCAGCTACAATTATATTCATGAGAATTAAATTGGTGTAGATATTAATGGTCTCATACACAAATGTACTTTAAGAGTTTCAAAGGACAAAGAAAGTTTCTAAACGTTTAGTAGCCTATTGAATCTTTTATTGTTGTCTTTAAACCAAAAATTAAAATTTTATTGAGATATTTTGTTTAAAAATAAAAAGGTTGCCCTGGGTTATCAAGGTAATTTTAAGAAACAAAAGCAAAATGGAAAAATCAGCGGTAATCTATTTTATTAAAGTTTCCTCTTCCCAAAGTTTTTGTATGCATTTTTTGATATCTCAAGCACTTTTTAGAGTTATGGGACAACAAATATCATAAAAGATTTTATCAAAATAAGTTGTTAACCACTTACTAACCAATAAGACTCTTATTTATTAAAAATAAAGTTCAGCCCTTATATCTATTTATCTAAATATCCCAGAATTTATGTATTCCTATGTTTTCCTGTGCAATAAAATATTTTTGTTATAAAAAGGCGCAGAATTTGTTTAGCAAAGTTACAATATTTGAAAAATTAAAAAAAGCTAAATAATATTTAATTGCTTTTTAATGGACTTGCATTTATTAAGCATATTTTTGTTAGTATCCTGATATTTTATTTAGCAAACTTTTCTATGAAACCCATATTCGCCCAAAGAATTTTGGAAAATTGCAAATTGTATATAAAATCATTAGGGACCCGTAACTCGCAAAATATAAACTTTCATAGGACTAATCACACTAATTTTTTTTTTTTTAAACCCCAGTCAATTTTTTATTTCATTCAGAGCCACTGGGCTAAACTAAATCTGTTCCATTAAAAAAAATAAAACAAAACCAAATTATTGTGATAGTGAAGCATATACATAAGTGTAAAATTTGTTACTTGAATACTTTCCCTTTTATCTATTACCAAAACAAACAAAGCATACTTATTTATAATTTTTTTTTACCACATTTCCATAAAATATTTTTATATTATAGACATGCTTTTTGGTTTAAAATAAATATAAAGAGAAATCCACAATGGGTTTTCGGGTTAATCGAAAATTGGGTTTTAAAAGCACTAACGATAAAGTGATAATAGATAGGACGTGACAGGTAAAAATGTTTTTGCCTTAAGTAACGTTTAGCTCTTAAGTTGTTATTTTTAATAAATTTGAAAACTATTTTAAACTTAAAATTTAAAATACAAACTTTTTATGAATCTTTACTAAACGTCAATTTCCAACTGAATATCAAACAAAGGGAATAATCTATAGAAATTACTTTTTGAATGTAATTCATATATCTACAGCTTAAAGAAACATTAAGAGCAACGCTAATCTTTATGTATTAATTTTACTTCTTTTTTGAGAAAAAAATTATTCCAAACATACATAATTGGAAAAAACAGAACATTAATGTTACATCAAAAAGATTATTAATTTTATTAAAAAAAATTAGAAATACGTTCAGCATAAAAAATTTTGACGGTAAAAGTATTAGCTCTATATATCCATTCATATAATAAAATAGTAATGAGGTCATTTTGCGCATTTAAATTAAAAACAAATCAATTAAAAACAAAACACTGTTTATGCAATTTTTGTCTGTGTTCACATCACGTGAAACCTGAATAGAATAGATTTGAATAAAATTTTGGGTGAAGGTCCCTTAGAACCTTGGTTCAAAAAAAGAATAATTTTTGTTTCGTAAAAATAACTTATTTCGTAGAGAAAATAGAGATATAAATGTGAATTCACTAAATTATATTGGTATAATGGTACTAAAACAGTTTTAAGCACATTTTATTTTTATAGTCAGAAAGCTTTTAACACTGTTTACAGCTTTCAGCAGTAACCATTTGAAAACAAATTTTTTCAAATTTTGAAAACGGACGAAGTCGTGGGCACCGCTAGTATTTTAAGAATTTAAAACACAGACTAAAGAAAGTGAAGATAATAAATTGTATTATTTCTCACATTAATTTTTAATAAAAATGCAACTTATTTGCTAATTGAAATGTTTGTGCCTATATGTATATATTTCGCCAGTTGTTTAAGCAACTTAAATCATAAAAGCCTTAAACTTAACATAAGAACTATTTTAGAAGCCTATACATTAACCACTGTAATCTTTTGTGGGTTTTGTTAGCAATTTTAAAGTATTAGCGCTTGGCATTAAGTCAATCAAGTCTTCTATAATTTATAAAAGACTGACGAGATTTTTTTTGCTCTTATATTTTGGCTGGTTTTTTCCTTGGAAGACTCAAAATAAAAGCACATTTTCTTTTATATAAAGTAGCACCACATTTCTAATGTTTTAAAGTAAAATGAATTGGTTCCACTCTGCAATATAAAAAATTTTACAGTCATTGAAGTAATTATTGGATCACATTCTCATCACAGATGTAAAGTACAAAATGACTTTGACCTCATCCGTCTACAAAATATTGCCCGCTTAGTTAAAAAAAATCACACAACTAATAACAATGCTATTATTTTTGTCGGCAGTTATGTATGGATGAAAGAAACAAAAAATTTTTGAAATTAAATAACCATATATTTTTTCAGCATAAAACCTATTGTCTTAAATGTTTTGAAGGTAGAAAAGTAAGTGCAGTTTGAATCGCTTGCCTTAATTTCCAAAACGGATTTAAAGAATTTGCTGGTCGACTCAGTATACATAAAAATAAGGAAGATAAAATTCAGAATCGAGTAATTTTTTTTAGCTTAAGATCTTTTCCTAAACGTCTGCGTAGCATTTAGATACTAAAAAATGCCTTTTTAACAATTTTGTTGATATATCATTTTAAACGAAATCTTTAATTTTGATTTTATAGTACACAGACAGAACAAAATTACTGAACAGCTTCTACCTTTTTTAGCAGTATTTAGTGTCAACCACAAATATCAATGGCTGATCTCGCTATTTTGAAATTAAAATGTTTAAGAACTTTTTGTTATTCTGACTTTACCTTATGCTGTATTTAAATTTTGATCACAAAAAACGTTTTATCTTAAACCACTGTTTAAATTTGCGTGGCTTTTATTTTGCCATAATGCTTGAAATGTTTGTGTTCGCAACATATTTCTGAGAATAAATACTTTCATTCAAGCTACAAAGAGCAATGAGATTACACGCCCCCAGGGCAAAGCTTTATCATGGGACTTACTAACTAACAAACATAATTATCTTAATTGTATTCGAAACAAGCTGGCGATGAATAGATGATTTACCATAGGCGCAGAAAGTGGCTTTAATGAACAATGATTACCATTTATGTGTTGTTGTAAATATCTTTTTTAAGAAGAAGCATTGCTTATTATACATTTCGTGTACACAATCAATTTGTAATGAAGATAAATAACTTTATTTGACTGTACGTTATGTGTGTTTGTTATTTCCTGTCGCTAGCATTGCTGTCACAAAGCATTTAAATTAAATATCCCGAAGGTACATTCTGTTAAGGAAAATTAACTACGACCTTGTAGGATATTTTTCTATTAATTTGAGTTGTAATTTTTGAGTTGACTGTTTTTAAGGGAACCAGTGCATGTGCTTATGATAGTGGTTACAGCTATGGACTTATAGTATGGCACGTCTGATTGTATTTTTCTACTAGACTGCTAATACTAACTCCCTATTGGTACTTAAGATGTGGCTTGAAAATAATTTCTTCACATCGAAGGCTCTTATTCACCATATAAAAAAACCACGTCGTTCTTCAAGGGAACTTACTACAGTATTTTTTTATTTAATTTAGAATGAAATTGTAATCCAATAGAGACCTTATTTTTACTTCTATGGCTTTTGTCTTTTAAGTTTAGTAGTTACACATATTGAACTTACACAAAGTATGTACAGATATTGCTAAGTCGCTTTAAAAACAAGAATAAAAAATTAAAATTTATAGCATTAATTGCTTATAGTAATTTCATTTTTACAGCACCAACATAAATTTGCCCAATGCATGTTCTACCTTATTCCCTGTAACAAGTTAAAAATAAATGGCAACCCATATACTTTATTGAACTCTTTGTGAGTGACTTCTGGGTTAATTAGTGTTTGCGATCCATTTTCCTGTGAGGGAATGAATAGACCCTTTAACCATTTCAGAAACGACTGTTATAAACTGTAGTACACTAATTTGCTTCTCTAACTTAGGCTCGGTCGACGACCGTAATTTCCTGTTATCTACTCAAATACAACATTAAAATTTATCTACTGTTCTGACATACAGGCACTTTCAAAAACTAATCTGCCGTGGTTACAAACAATTCGTTTCCTATTCTTACTGAGACTCTGAAAGGTCTGAACGGCTGATTTTAACTTCAATATATAAGAGTTCAGTTATGTTAAGGGTTTTTAATCTTATTTTCAGTAAATAATTATTATTTTAGGCTTCAATTCAAACCAACTTAAAGTGCTTGGATGTTTTCTTATTAATCCCATCAAAAAAAAAAAAAAAATAATAATAACGGCAAGCTTAGTTTAAGTAAAACATGCAGTGTATATAATAATTTTCGTAATAATCTGCAATCTATTAAGTTAATTGGACTTGTTCCGCCAGTAAATTACAAATATACTGTTTTCATACCTTTCGGTAAAGACCGTCGTCACTGCCTTTTTTTTGTACCTTTTGCGAGCTCTTTTGAAGTAAGAACATTACTTTCAAGCCGCGTTTTAATTAGTGCTATTTTCTTTGGCTTAAACTTCGCAATACGCTTTAACACATATAAGAACAATTCAAGGGAAATAGATAAATATATGACTACTACATTTTAGTATCAAAACAACGAAAACTAAATATTTTTGAAAACACGCAATTATACAAGACATGAACTTTTTATGGAGATATTATAAACGATACAACCTCTGACACAATTTTTATACCACGTGAATTATTGAAGTACTCTGACAAACGAAAAACACCGACAGGTTGTCATACCTTCCTATTTAATAATAAAAAAAGATATATTAAAACCATATACCTCCAATAAACATGACAGATATCAAACAATCTACCTGAATAATACCATTTCAATAGACACTATTCAAAATTAAACCCACCACTACTTATACAACAAATGCCTAATAATAATATCTCTCCAGTACTAATCACGCGGTTGGAAAATGATGTTCTAACATCGAAAGCGCTTGCAAAATATACCACATAATCTGCCAGTGGTGACGCTCTTCACCTAAAGAGAAAACTGTACTTAAAGCAATGTAACCATCCACATATACGGAGAGTGCAGGGTGTTTCACGTTTATTTATTCTTGAAAACTATCAGAAGTGTACACCCATTATAAATATATTCGTTTTAACTTTTGTTTCGTATTTTTATTTAAATTTGAATCTTTTTAAAGTGCTAAACTTGTTCATTCTGTAAGAATTTTTTCTTTTTAAACAAATAAATTAAATTCCTGAGATTAAACATTTCATTTTTAATTTTCGTTTCCCACTCTATTAATTGTTTTTACCAAAAAGTATCTGGTAGTGTCCTTTTACATTTAATGCTTCAAATAGCAAGTGTCAATATTTGATAATGGTTTAACATCGTTTATATTTTAAGCACGTTTTTCATTTGTTGTATTAACCAATTTTTCTGATTCATTTTTTTTTTCATTTCTTTCCTACTTAGTTGCGTTTTTTAGTCTGTTTTTCTTTATATGGAGTCTTGATTATTCCTTGAAAAAGTACAGCACACATTTTTACAAATTAAGACTTCAAGTTAAATCATAGCATTTGCATTTGGTATCATGTAATCAGTATATCAGCCAACATTATGGAGAATATTCTAGTCATTTTTCGGTAATTGCTGCGTTATTAGCACAAACTCTTTTCTGTGAAGTTTTCTGCAATACATAATAAGAAAAATCTTCTTATTCTAGCAAATTAGGAACATTGTCTGAGTAAATAATTTGCTTTAAAGGTGATCGTTCGAGTTTTGAGTTTTACATCAGCGGCCATAATTCTATGCATTTTTTTATTTTTAAAAAATAATAGTATGTCCACATGTAAATATTTCTGTAAATCTTGGCTTTACTTTATGTCATAACTAAACTTTTTTCTTTGGAGTTAGTTTTAATGCTTACAGACGAAAACATCTGTAAACATTTCTTATTTTAGGCACGGATCAGATATTGACAATAATACCTTTCAAAATTATTATACTTAATTATTGTTAAAAAAATGTAAAAAAGCAAGCAGGGTAAGCAAAATGGCATAACCTTAATCGAAAAGTACATTTGTTGTTGTCTTGTACTGCTCATGGATTAGGCACAAAATGCAATAAATTTATTATATCTTTTTCTTCTTATTTAAACTGATAAACTGAGTTATAAAATTAGCACGTGCATTACCTTATGTCATTTTTGTAGCGACTGCTTTATGAAAATGAGGATATAAGATGGAAATATTTAATAGGTTACCAGATTGATGGTCGCGTTTTTACGCTGTCCTTAGGCACTGAGTAGCGCTCGCCATCTTGGGGTGGTTCTTGCCAATACGTCTGGTTATCTCAGCAGCCACAAAATATAATGCCAGCTGACTAAAAAAACAAATGTTAAAATAAATTGATGAGGCCTGAAACAAGTTTAGCCAGTCCCCTGTATGTACATACACAAAAATCCTCTGGCTGATGTTCTACCAGGAAACCTAAGCGTTCCCACTTGAGGCCACGAAACCTCACCATGGCATCATATTTGAATTAATTTGTGAATGAGCCAAAAATTACTCTTCTCTCTTCTCTTCTCTTCCTTACTTACCGCTTAGTTATAAATTAGCGCCAACATTTTTAACAAACGTTAAAATTATTTTTATTTTTTTCCAAATCAGGGATTGAACCATGGATGATTATAAATCAATTAAAATTTACTTTTTTGGCTTTAGTTCATATTTTTATTTAAGTTTACAAAGAAAAGTTATTTTTAAAATATATGCGGGCATTTTCCAAGGAAAACAAGAAAAATTAGACAATGGCAGAATGTAATGCTGCATTTTCAGGACCGCCAAATCCCTCATCAGCATTCTTCGCATCTATTTTCCTTAAGTTTCGTGCCTTGTAAATATCATCCATTTAACCAACTTTGCAAAATTTACACACAAACTCAAAGGATTTTTTTGTTGTTTTCTCTACAACACGTCTTGTGCGTTTGTTTTTGCTTTTTGTACTACATCATTGGTATAGCCACGAAATGTAAACTTATTTTACCGCCGATGTCATCCATATGATAATTGTGATTAGCAATTTATGGAAGCAGTACATATGCAACAGAATAGAAACTTGTAGAAAAAATTTTGGGTTCAAAGTTTACATATACAAACATGCCAGCTATTTTAAACTATTAAAAGAATTGACAGAATTGCTTTTGACAAAACTTTGTGATTCAGTTTTTATTTGTACACAATGTAAAGCAAGCAACTTTTCTTTATTCACTTTAATTTATATAGAAAACAAAGTGTTCTGTAAAAAAATTTTGTTAGTAAATATATAAATTTTTTGATTTATTTACCATTTTTCATTTTTTACAAAATAAAAAATTTATCAACAAAACACAAAGACCTTATTTCATTCCAATACTACATCGGTTTATGTAAAAATACATTATAAAGGTGCTTATTTTTAATAGAAATTTCGTGTGTGTGTTTAAGTGTTGCAAAAAAAATATTTAGTTCTTTAACATGGTCAAATTTTATTAATTGGTATATACATGTACCATGCATCTGCTGCCGCTTTTAGATTTTGTACACACAACATAAATGAATCTTACATATGCCTTCATTTTTTTTTTTTTTTTTTTTTTTTGTTGGAGGTGTTGCGTGCAGAAAAACGTAAATAACTTTGTAAGACTATATTTACAATTGAGATAAAAACTATTTTTTACTTAAAATATATTTCTAATGGAAGCTTAAAAATATCTTTAATATCTTAAATATGCTTCGCAGTCCTAAAATAAATCGCCTACTGATTTAAAGAAATTAAAACAAATATCGTGTAACACAATTTGTGCTGCAAGTGACTCATTAAAAACAAGTTTTTTGAAATTGGATATAAATAAGAACTCTAGACACAAAAAGGAAATTTCCATTTGAATACAAATCATTATTTTGCTGTCATATATCTAAACCACAGAAACATTAAACTGCGTTCTTTTTTTAAATAACAATTAATTGTAAATTTTATGTTGTATTAAATACAAGCACATTTATTCTGAACACACTGTTGTTAATAATATTTTTAATACTTTTAAGGCTTTAAGTTTAAAATAAAAGTTAAATTAAATAAAAAAGTAATTGAAAAAAATAGAATTTGTGCATATGTATGTATGTATAAGAAATCACGCTTACAAAAAAAATTTAAATATGTCTTTAATTAATAATAGTTGAGAAGTCCGAGCCTTTTTAGAGCGGTAAATTAATGTTCCAAAATGAGCATTATGAAAATGTGCATACTTGGAAACTTTGCATATTTTTATTTTACATAAATTTAAATTTTATTTAAATCGAAATTGTAAAAATCGTTTTTTTTTTCAAGATTTTTCTTTAGTTTATTTAAATACATAAAACGTAAAAAAAATAAAACTTATTTCTTTTAATCTCAACCTAAAAAAGTAAAGCAAAACATATTTAAAATTGCATTTGAGTGAAATAAAAACTGATATGGCTTCACTCAAGGTTTTTATTAGTTCTTCAACAATGGTACTTTTTCAGCAAATACAGTTTCTAATTGTCCATATAAATATATGTGTTTTTAACATTGTTACTTTTTCCTTCCTATTATAATATGTGTTTAGATTTTAAACTGCTCTATCGAAAACTTTAGTCTTGTTTAACAGTAATGACAAAGTTTTAGTTTGTTCGCTTTATTTTATAAAATTTTTCTCCTTTTTTATATCCGGTTTCTGGCTACAATGATGTCTCAAAATGAATATAACATGGATGTTAAGAAAATAAATGACTAAACGTTCGTTGGTGAGTGAGTTTTAAATGATGAACAGTAGTAATAGTGAAAAGTATAAATGCATTTAAAATAACATTATACTGTAACATAAAATTACAATGCAGAATAAAAATAGAATTTTAATATAAAAAAAGAAAAAAATGTATTTATATGAATGGGTATGTACTTCGAAATTTTTAATTAAAATAGTCATCAAAAAGACGTTCAATCTCAACTTTATTGGATTCACAGGAAATTATTATTTTTGCCTTTTTGCTAGCTAAAGCCAATGAAAGAGATTTTATAAAAAAAAAGATAACTATTTGCTTTTTATTATCGTTAGAAATCATATATTAAATATTATTTTTCCTTTTTTTTATTACAACTTTTATAATAATATAAAATAAAAATTATTTTATTTTTTTTACTCTTTAACAAATTTATATAACAGAATTCATAGGTTTTTTTAATATCCTTTGTTTTAAATAATTAACTACGTGAGTTCTTTACAACTTTTTAAAATTAAGAGAAACTTATCTATGGTATAAATTAAGAACGAGTAAAACTTTTACATTTGGAACACAAATATTCCTTCAAACTTCATAAGATTTACAATGCAGAATAAGCTACTGAATTTAAAAAGTTTGTTAAAAAATCGGCAACATGAGCATATAATTTTTAAGGGTGCTTAAAACAACATTTGTCAAAAAAAAAAATTAAAGAAAAGTACACGTCTACAGACTACATCGTTAGTGAGTTTTAATGCTATTCTCTCCACAGATGTAAAAAACGCACGTCATTTCTTGTGTACATTTGAACACTTAAAAGCCAAAACTTTAAACGTTTTTGTCACAAACGCCCTGTGCAAAACAGACTGAATACGTATTTTTTTTTTATTAAAAACTGTTTATTCACACAAAATTTTACATTGCGTCCATCTAAATGTCACTTAATTTAGATGCCAATAAAACCACATGATAACTCAATCCCGAAAATTCTGCAAGTTTTTGTTAAGGTTAATATCCCATGTAATTATCATTTATAATTGCTACCGTATAGTTCCGTAGGCATTCCATGCACTTTAGATTTAATTTCTTCAGTTTAAAGTAGAAACCTTTTAAGTTCTAAAAGCAAAGTAATTTGTACAAATCTATCAATATTATTATTATTAAAGGCCTTATTAAGTTTTATATTAAATTTAATATTTTTTTTATCACTTATGTATTTATTTTAAAAAATAATTTTTCTGATTTAATTAATATTTAATTGCTTTAATTATTTTTGTATTAAAACAATTTATATTTTAATTATAATTCTGAGGCCAAATAAAACCTTTAGTAGATAAATAAATGTTTTTCTGCATATATTCGCACTTAATGATCTACAAGGATTCTGTACTAAACAATAATCTAAAATCTGTAGTGCTATAAACAATTTAATGTGCGACCGGAAATTTATTTATGATCGATTATTTTCAAATCACATTAGGATGTATTAAACCAAAGTATAGTAAAAAAATACATATGTAGAACACTGTTTAAAGTAACATTTATAACCTTAAAACTCGAAGGCTTAAAATTATATGTAAATTTAATAAAGTAAAATATAAATTACATGTTTTAAATACAGGATGAATGTGTTACAAGTTGTCTATCTCTTAAATGGATACATATTGAGTTTACAATAACTCACGGCGGAATACTAACTTAAAGAGTTTTTGTCCTGAATTTCAATTTATTATAAATCACAATGCGAAAATTACTGATTTGCATCGTTAATGCGGCCAATATTATATTTTGGCATGTATTAAAAACCCTTGCTTAAAACAACACACCTCAAACATTGAAAACTAGTATTTTGGAAAGAAATCGTCTACTTGCATTTGGATGTTTTTTCAGCATTATTTAAGAATGTAAAGATAACTTTTATAATTTAATGAATCAATTTACCCTCTTCAAATAGATTCTCTGCCAAAATAGAAATCTTTTTTTATATTTCTAATAAAATTTTAGCCAAATCACACTATGACATGGTACTAATTTTTTTTTTTAAGTTTAAGAAACTGTTACTATTTAAATGCTTATGAGAAGAAATCGGTCTAGACAAAGTGGATCCTCCAATAACTAATTAATTTTTTATATTTATCATTAACAAAGCATAATGATTTTAAATGGAATTTTCGCAAATTGTTTAACTATTTATTATTTACAAATATCACTTTCTTAAGCATTTTTATTAACATCCGATTGCAGTTTTTCCACTGTAATAAAAATAAATATAAGTAACTTGTACAAAATACAATAAACTTACAACAAAGCGATTAGTCTCTGTTTTCGATTTTATATTTTTACCTGGTATAATTAAAAAATTTAGTTTTTAAAAAAAATTCTATAAAAAAAATTTTTTTTGAATCAACTTTCAAATTGAAAAATACACTTTTTACTTATTGTGTAAAAAAATTTTATTTAGTGTTTTGGTACAAATGAAAATATTTCTATGTATTATACTCAAGGTTTCCCGAACTTATTTTTATCTTCTGTATGAATGTGATATTTTACTTTTTACAATATTAAACTTACCTTCATACACACATACATATACAACAAAATCTCTAAAAAATGAAATAGAAGAAAACTATAAATTATGCTGTGATGAATGCATCTTGATTAAATACTAAAACTTATAAACTGAATTGACATAAAAACGAAAACTTTGTATCACGTCTGAAAACATGTTATACAAAAAATTAAAAACCATAACGTAAAGACTATTAAAAGGCACACATATATGAACAGTACAACGCAATACATGAACATCGCTTGTTCAGAAGCAGCAAGTAATGTTAAATTGAAAACAACGAGAGTGTCGATAATAACCGTAATATATACAATGTAATAGCGCACTTCACTTAGGGTACTCTACTAGCGTTAGTTTTATGAGTTTGAGCACTCAAAAAAAGCAAACTATAACTTTATAAACTTTTGCTACATAATAAAAATAATCAAACTATTTATTTTATCCCAGTACAACTGAATAATATTTTAAAAGTTTACGACTGAGCTAAGGTTACCAAAATTTTCGGCAGTCTCATGGGTAATCGGCATGGAAGCAATGTGGTCCACGCATTTTAGTTATACGGAATTTTCGTTCAATATTATTGCTAATTTAATGAGTTTTGTTATTTTTTAAAAAAATTAATTAAATACATTTGATACAGCAATAATCGAAATAAAATGATCTATCACAAGTTTCTTACTTCACCAAAGCTAAAATGTAAATGATTCGTACTTCTTTAGATTTGTATTTTAGTAGATTATTTATTATAATAATTCAAAAGAGACTCCAGCGATCTGTCTATAACGGTTAAAAATTTGGTGACAGACATTAAAATAGCTTAAATAAAGAGCATTTTTTAATTTCCAAATTCAAATTTTATACTCACTGTCTACATCTGATTAGTCACTTAGATCTAGTTACATCAAATATTGGGACACTCTTTATTTTTCATATTTAAATTTTATATTTGTTGTCTTAGCGAACTAAGCTATACAAGTTTTTTGTTTTATTATTGTATTGGGGCACTCTTTAATTTATAATGTTAAATCGACATTGTATCTAATTTTCAAGCACTTATAACCGTTATAGAGGTTTAAAAGATAAGCCAATTTAGAAATTTAGGTCACAATGTGGGTACACCTTTAAATTATTAATATTTTTTATTACATTGCGCTGTTCCGTTCTTTAGCGATACTTTGTTTTTTGAAGTGGCGCACTTTGCGATTCATAATACATGTAAAAAACATGTATGTTTTATGGACACATAAGCCTTCTTTAAACCTTTAATGAATCTAATTTTTGCAGTTTAATCCACTTTAAACCAATAATAAAAAGGTTTCTTTTGTATTTACGACATTTTGTTTTAAAATCATATGTTGTTCTGGGGTAGAAAAAAAAATTATGGCGAAAATTTTATATGACAAAATCATCGGTAAACAAAATTTTCAAGATAACATACCTCAAAGTTTTTTAAAATATGTTACAATATCTCAAACACTTTGTGGAGGAATGAGATAATTTTAATGTCATAGAAGATCTTATAAAAATTCCTATCATACGCCATAAATATAGCAAACAAATTATTAATTCAATATGAACCAGTAAGACTCTTAGGTATTTAATATTAAAAAAAACCAACACTTAAATAATTTCAGCAAGTATCTGGGATATATCTACACCTATGTGCCATTAAAAAAATATTTTTATACCCTTAACCACAAAAAAAGGAAGAAGAGTATGAGTAATTTCTACAAAATCCATTTTCACGCCATAAAGTGTGTATGTACTGACTTCTTTAAAAAAAATTGACGCTCGCCCATATTTTTCGAGTAACGAGCCTCTAAAACTTTCAAAATTTTCAAAATATCAAAATGGGTATCATTTAAAAGATTGTAAAAAGATCTTAAAGGAAATACTAAAATTTTTAAAAAAATGCTTAACCCATTAAGAACGGATAGCGCTTTTATGTATATTTTTTTATTTTCCATCACCTCTACAATTTTTTTTTTTATTTGATTGGGGTTACTTTACCAAACTTAATTTAAATAAATGGTGAAGGGTATATAAGATTTGGCATATCCGAATATAACACTCTTACTTATTATTACCAATATAAGCAACTTGGTTTGACAAATTAAAAATATTAGAAAAATTCAAAAATAAAAAGTTCAATAACAATAAACTGATTTCTAATGGGTTTATAATATTGCTTAAAAAATTGCAAATTTTGTATACAAATTTTGGAAGTTATCACATAACATTTTCTTTTTAAATCTGCAACAACTTTTTATTTTATTTGGGGAAAACTAGGTTTGTTTCATTAAATACAAAGAAAATAACATTTATTTGAATTGAGAAGTATATAAAACGTAAACAGGTTGTTTAGAACTCGTTATTCGTATGAATAATTAATCTTTTGAGGACCATAAGAATGTCTTAGTTATAGTGGTCATTTTAGCTTAGTCTGATGCACTTAGTAACTCAAAAATAAATTTCAAAATAAAACAACGAAATTCTATTGTTTTTTTTTTTTTTTTTTTTTTTTTTTTTTTTGTAGATCTTTTAGAAAACATGTTATTTTTTGATCTGTAATCAATAGACGTTAATAAGTATTATACTTTATTAAAAAAAATTTTTGCTGCTTTGTTTTATAGCATCTGCTGCTGCAGGTGCTTAAGTGTTCCACTAACTTACTCGCGGACAATTTCAGCAAACTGCTGAGGTGAAAGGGGTGTATCATCACTATTGTCACTTTTGTTGTTACTTCACAATCCGTCTCATGATGTTATTCTGCATCGGCATACCATATGAGAATTTGTTTAGGGTGCTTAACTCCTAGGCGAATAACTCTTTATGCCAGGATTGAAAAGTTTAAAGAATGTGCATAATTTCTCATATATTCGAACCCTGTTAAAAGTATTCTTCACCTCTTACATAAGTGTAACCAATATGACAATCTGCTGCTATAACAATTGCTTTTGCTATCATCAAATTAATGTAGAATATTAAAAATAACACAGCTTTTTTAGGATGTAGGAAAATTTTTTTTACTAGAATCAATAACGTAAAATAAAGCCTTTGCAATGCACAAAGAGCCATAAAAGTTGTTGTCAAAAGGAAATGTGTGAGAAAAGTTGCGTTGCTCTAGATATTTTTTTAAGAACTGATAGTGTATTCATATTGTTCCAACCGGATTCACTCATATAAAAAAATCAAGAATAAATGCGTGGATGCACATGAAATGTATGTTTATACAACCACACACTAAACTATAAAGGAATGGGAGTATATAAGTATTTGCTTATGTCATCTCTCGCAGACATAAAAAAGGCTGTGCACGGAAACTAACGACATGTGTCAGCATAAAAAAGACTGTTTTAAATTCTGATGACAATTATAACTTTCAGATACATTTGCACAAGTGTTATTTTTTGTGCTTTGTACTCCTACCTTTACTTACACACACAGAAGTCGTTACAATATATTTAGCCTACGTAATAATAACGAAACGTATAAATTTCAATATTTTATGAATTATTAATTTCTTAAAGTAACTTTAAAAATCTTAAGTCCTAATAACAAGTTCGTATAAAACTTTTAAAACATGTTATTTTAAGCTAGAAAAATACCATGTGGTGGTTTAAATTGTCAATGACCCTAAACTCTTTGTAGGAGCTAAAGAAATAAAAGAGTATAAAAGTATATTACATATTCTTATATTTTATATAAAATGAGCCTGGATGTGCACAACTTCAAACAGTTTTTAGGGCATGCATAATGTTAGAAAAAAAGTAGGAAAATAGTAAAATAGCAGCAAGTATAGAAATGTGTATGAGCTTCTTGTTATTATAATAAATAATTTATAACAACATTTATGAGATTCACTACTTGCTTTGTTACTGTCTCTTTATGTGTTTGTACTTGCATGTTTTCTGAAGGGTTCAATAAGTTTTCACTTTGTTAATATTTTTAATTAATTTTGCAGATGACACCTTTTAAAGGATCAAAATGTGTTGCAAGGAAGGTCATTAAGAGTAAGCAGACGCCTATGATATATTTTAAGGTTACACAAAGTTCGCTGAAATCATTAAAAAAAAATATTTTTATTTCGTAAACACAACTGAAAGGATTTTCAAAATGTTTAAATAATAATTTTTAAAGCGTATCAATGATTAAGACTTACGCTTAAATCATGCAAATTTCCACTTGATGATTTTGAATAGTAAGGAATGGTAATAGTGTTAATTTGTCTAAAAAAAAAGGAAAGAATTTTCTTCCTTATGAGCGTAGGAGAGTACTTGTGGCTTCATAAAGACTTTGCACCTGACACCCATTAACCCATAAGCCTTATTTTTATTTTCAAAAACGTAGGTTTCAGAATGTTCTTTAAAGTCTTCTGTTACACACAGAGAAACACATGGTTGTGACTTAATCACAACAATAATATTTTTTTTTTCTGTAACAATGTATAATTGCGGCGAAAAAGTTAATCACAAAAAAAAATAGGTGAATTTACGTTTTTAAATAATTTTTGTAAAAAATTATTAATGGAAAAAACAATGACTAAGTATTTTATATTAAGAAATGTTTGCACTTAGGAGATCATATTATGATTCAATTACCATTTAATTTTTGTATTAGAATATAATATTATTACATTAAGTTATAGAATGTTAACATTTTAAACACAATTGTGTTAATACTTGACCACATTATTGTTATGCTAAACAGCAACATGTTTCTTAGGCGAACTATATTAATAATAATATTAATACTTAAAGTAACAATACTATGTCTTGCTTAAAACCATAGTATGTTACTCTTAGATATTGGCTACCCCAACCATGATTTTTATTTTCGTCAGGCTGCAGAAAAATATTGCCGGCGCGACAGGTTTTAGTCTTATAAAAAACCAAACAAATACATTTTACACTACCATTTAAAGATATTGGGCCCAGTTTAATAAAAGGGATCGCAAATAATGAATATTTTGTAAATTTATTAAAGTTATTAGCTTTATATGCACCGGCCTTATTTATCAATAATTTTTATTAATATAAAGATTTATTATTCGAAATCTTTTTTCTATGGAACTCTCCATTTTCTGTTTTACTTACACATATTTATTTTGAATTCATTATACATTTTAAATTTTAAAAATCATTGCAAACAAAAAAACTTCCTTTGACCAAATATCCTTTACTCTGGTATCATTCTGCAGAAAGAAAGTAAGCACTTTTACCGATCCAGCTTCGATTCGCTTGTAGCGCGTACTCAGCGTCTCAGAACTTTAAACCATACGCTCTTGTTAAGCATTTCGATTCCGCCTTAACTTTTTTGACTGAGATTAATTAGAAAAGACCATAACAATTAGATGAAATACGTAATGAGAATTTCAATTATTTTAACAATAACTTACCATACTTAAATATAATACCAGCATTATTCTCTTTATTTATTGTTTGTGTTTACTGTTTTACGACCCAAATTAACGTGACCCTCAAATATTCACTAAACAATTTTTGAACCCCTCTTAACTCAATAAAAGTAAAGATATTGAAAACAATCGATTAACCCACTTTTAGCCAAAATATTCAATATGCTACGTAATTCTGTTGCAGTTTCATTACAAGCGTTAAATAATTTATAAACCAGCAATGTAAATAGTTCATTAAAAGTATGTACACAAAATTTGAGCGAAGTTTATTTTAAGCTTTTTATTTTAATTTTACTTCACTGCTGTTATTTGCTGTCAACATTCATTCTGTCTTATTTCCATAAAACTTAGCGAATTAATTAACTTTTCACACAGAACACAAACAAACAAAAAAAAACAAAATAAAAGGGGGAAGTAAACTTCAAGTGTAGCACAAATATAGACAGTTTGGTGGATATTTAAGACAACAACTATAATGGCAATAACAACAAGAATCAAAGGGGTAAATAAAACTATGACCTCTTTTTTGTTGTTATCATTTTGTTATTTTTAGTTGAATGGGTCTTGATGTTTTGCTTTTTTCGTCTTGCACTCTTCTCTTAGTTGCTTTTTGAGTTATAGTTGTTTAGATAAATGTCGTATTCAAATACCATAAGCCGTAGGCTCTTTGTTGCTATTCTCGTGGCCAATTGCTTTTATACTAAAGTACTCAAAAAAGACATGACAAAACATGAAATATAACTCACAGCAATGACAGTCCTTTTTGCATATTTTTTTTGGTTTTTTAGACTGGTTTTAACAATTTTACAAAGTTTTTTCTGTTTAATTTTTAACAAATCTTTTTGAAAGTAGGAAACATGTAAACAGAAGGAAATCTTAGTAATAATTTAGAAAAGGAAATTTCATATTATTGAGTGGCAATTGTATTTAAAAATTTCCTATTAACAACATGCTTTGTATTTAACAGAGACTTTCCAACCGTCGCAAATTGTCTACTAGTCGGCTCGTAACTGCGTTTTATATTTATAAATGAGCTACAACATCCAGATAGCTCTTTTATTGAAGAATGAAGCAGCAAGCAAACTGCTTGGTTTATTTATTAAAATGTTTTTAGTAGCGCGAATAATAAGAAGAATTGCTGCAATATTTGTAATGTTGTAATGTATTACAGAGTTTTTTTTTAGTTTTTTCTAATTTTTAAATATACCTTTGGGATAATATGCTTAACTTTAAAAGCTTAAAAAATTGTTTCAAGTTCTTCATTTACTAAAACGCAATTTGACTATTTCGTGACCCTCCCTCAAAGAATTTCAAGTAAAATAGATGGCAGGCTATGAATCTTTTTTGTTTGAACACTCGGGGTGATAAGCCGTTGTAAGAAGATATATCGTACCGATTAGTGACGTTAGTTCGGCAAATATGGCTGATTCAAACAGTCTGCCATGATCGGATGTAACCTTTGCGGGTACACTAAATCTTGCGATCCAGCCATGTAATATTGCTTTTGTAACGGTTTCGGCGGTCATGCATATCCTCGGGCTATATGGTAAAACGATCGATAATCGTTAAGCAATAACGATAGCCCTCGCATAATAGGAAGGGGCCCATAATGTCGATATATATGCGCACAAAACATTCGCTAGGTTGTTCGTATTTTGCGGTTTTCGATTTCGTGTGCCGCTGGATTTTTTAGCGGTGACGAGGGATCCAGGTACGAACAAATTTTGCGCTATCTTTCCTTACTGACGGCCAAATAAATCGTGATGTTACCAATTTTGTTGTAGTTGGAACGCCAGGGTAAGCTAGTCCATGAATAATGGAAAGTATTTGTTTTCGAAACGATTTGGGTATGTGAGAGCGGACGTTGTTTGTCGAGATTTCACATGCTAGCTTGCTCTTGCAGTCTGGAAAAGCAACATGGGTTAATATTTGCGAATTAGAAATTTTACCTGATTTCATATTTTTGAGCTCGTTATCTTTTTTTTTGAGCTGCTGCGATTTTTTCATTATCGACAATTTGGCTCAAGGATTGAACGCGGTAAAGTAGTTCTGCGGATGAATTTTGTTCTCCAGCTGTATGTCAAATATCAGTTATGAATTGGCCAATATAATCTAAGTAGCAAGAGCGACGTGGCAATGCTTTTTTGGGTTTATGACTAAAAGGGTAGATCAAGGGACGGTGATCGGTAACAGCTGCTTCTGCCTTCCAACATACAGAGTATATTGCTGTCAATTCACTATCGTATGAACGTTATTTCTTTTGCGCGCTTGTTAATTTTTTCAAATAAAATCCTAGGGGCTAAAGGGTGCCTTTGACGCATTGTTGCAGAGCAGCGGCGACTGCAAAATCCGAAGCATCGACATACGGTGCTAATGTTTTGTTTTTTCCGGATGTGCCAAAAGAGTAGCGTTGCTTATTTTCTCTTCGCATTTAGTGAAAGCAACTTCAGCACATCATTCTAAACTAGTACGGTGCAATAAATTTTTGTAGTACCTTTTATTAGCTCTTGAAGTTTTGCTTGATTTTTCAAGGAGTTAGGTAAAAATCTTTTGTAAAATTTTAGTGTTGCTATAAATCTTTTTAATTCTTTGGCAATCGTAGGCTTAGCAAAATCGTTGATAGCCGCTACGCGGCTTGGAAGTGGTTGTTTGCCTTTACCAGCTACTTGGTGGCCTGGGAAATTTAACTCGTTTTTGCCAAACTCGCATTTGTCTTAGTTAATAGCCAAATTATTGTTTCGTAGCCTTTTAATAACTTCGATGAGATCCATATTGCGTTGCTCAGGTGTTGCTGAAGCGACACAAATATCGTAGATGTAAGCAAATACACTGTCTAATCCAGTCTGCGCTGCGTTTCAGAGTCCAAAGTTCATAAATCTAAACTCATAGAGTCCAAAAGGTGTTAAGATGGTTATTTTGGCGATGTAATCGGGATGAACAGGCATCTAATTAAAGGCCTCTTGAAGGTCAATTTTCGAAAAAAAAATGTCTTTCTGGATAGGTTGTTGGTGAAGTCAGATAGATACGGGAGCAGGTACCGTTCGCGTACAGCTCGTTCGTTGAACGACCTGTAGTTGTCACATGGTCTCCAAGAACCGTCTGATTTTTGTTCCATACGTAGCGGGCTTGATCAATTATTGCTTGAAGTTTGGCAAATGCCGGGTTTAATTAAAGCATTACATTCTGTTCGTGCTGCAGCCAATTTCTCGGGTGATAAACTTCGCTCTCGAGCGAGCACTGGCTGGCCTGTTGTATAAATGCGATGAAAAATTGTGGACTTTTTTGTCGTACCATATTGCTTGATTTATAAAATAAAATTTCGTAAACTAAGTTAAACGCTGTTTTCTCAGTGGTTCTCAACTAAAAGAAGTTTACTGAAAACAAATAATTATAGATAGAAGTATTGATTAGACTATTGCGGCGTTAGTCAATCAAAAGGTCGTCTTGTGGCGTCAGCTATCAAAAAACACCATTCGTTTCACCATTGCATTTCAGGCCAAGGTTTAAAAAAATTCGCTTTTGTCCTAAAACTTTAATTGGCAAACCTTTAGTGTTGCAGTGGGCTTGGTGCCTACAGATGTTGAAGTTAGAGGTAAGACGGATACATTGGCCCCTTTGCCAATAAAAAACGTTTTTCAAACTATTAAGTCCTTTACCTGCAAATGGAAGATTGTAGACATATTATAGCGGAAACTCAATCCGAGCGCTGGTTTTTGCCAGTGCTGATTGAATTGCGTTTGTGCTGGTACGGGCTTCTGCACTTTTGATCACTACGGCCATATTTTTTATGATACCAGCATTCAATCGTTGTGATATTTTTTGTAACTTGAGTTGAATTATACTGTTGAAGTTGACGTGAGCGTGTATTTAAACGGGCTCTACTGCGTAAACGTGATCGTGATTCGTTAGATAGTCGAGGGCAGTGCGGGAGTTTGGTTTGTAATTGCGTTGACCTGGCTAGCTGACAGTGCTTCCATAACAGAGTGTGCTATTT
Source organism: Cistogaster globosa (assembly GCA_937654795.1). Classification (NCBI taxonomy): domain Eukaryota; kingdom Metazoa; phylum Arthropoda; class Insecta; order Diptera; family Tachinidae; genus Cistogaster; species Cistogaster globosa. Next base: position 27,150,467 of record OW569405.1, on the reverse strand, counting down.
TTAAAATTCTGCAGCAATTCCACTGGAAGCGGTGACAACTGGTTGCAGAATTTCGGAAAGGGGTTTGAACTATAAGCTTTTAAACAGCAGTCTCAACTATGCTTGTTCCAGCCAACCGTCGCACCTCGTAAAAAAGCTCAGAGGGCTTTCTGTCATATAGAGGCAATTCTGAGAGGAGGCGATTTAATCTGCGTTGCTCAATATCTGTAAAATAATAGATTACTTTTTTACATATGTACGGAAATCTATTGTTTTGGGGCATCTCTGCGATGTCCTCTGACAATTGAGATATTACACTTGGCTCTAAAGCTGCCAAAACTATTGCTGTCTTCTGCTTATCACTTGAAATACCTGACGCCATAAACCAAAAATCCATGGTTTTAAATCATGATTCAATATATGTACACAGATATGGCTATTTGGTAATGGTGGACGCGCATATACTGCTGTGACATTGCCGGTGAATGGCGAGTCGGAACGTTAATAAGGTACATCCTCTGCCAATTTAGGTAATGTTTGTTCGCTAGGAAGCTCTTTGCAATAAATAAATGCACCTTAATATTTTTAATTATTTGATAAATAACTTATTTTATTTATTGCAAAACTAAAAAAAAAACTTAAAGTAATCTTGAATCAAATTATTTATTATTATTTAATTAATTATTTTATTTAATTAATTATTTTATTTTATTTAATGCGAACAAAAAAACATGTGTACGAATGGAAAGCACAAAGTAACAAAAAAAAAAAAAATAATGAAAGTACGAAAGGTAAAACAATGACAGGGTGCCACATAAATTATTTTCTTTTGTGTAGATACATAATGAAGATCCATCTAGCACCACTTTATGCTTTTAAATTTAAAACAACAAATTTCTGTATTAAGAGAAAGACAATAAAAGTATGAAATGTATATTTTAAAATTAGATTTTGTGCTGTAATCCTTTAGTTTACGGACAAATTTTTTTTTTTAAGAATTTATATATTTTGTATGAAAAGAATATTTAGTCGAAAAACAAATGGCAAAGTTCAAAATTAAAAAAAAAAAGATTATAACAATATAACCGCAAATAACACAAGGCGTGAAAACAAAAGTTGAACATTAAAACACAAAAACATTTTCCACTCTTTTGTTTTAGATATTACTGTCAACTTTACATTTATGTGCCCTTATGTACTCATTAATGCAAGTAGAACATGTTTCATTATAATTCTTTTTAATATTTTTGATTGTGTGTAGCAACACTACAGTGTGTTTTAATAAGGCAATAAAATATTAAATTAAATTAAATAAACTACTTTATATATTAGAAACTTAGATTAAAAAAGGCATTAAATGATGCGCCCATCGAATACAACAATTAAACATGTTCCCTTTTGGTTTACATAAGACCCCACATAGTTTCACAATTAAAGGAAGCCTTTAATTAATTTAAAATAAATTTTATCATAATTAAGAATCGTGCTTGGTTCAATAACAACAAATAGTTTTGTGACACTCTTTCAAAATATCAAAAAAAAAGGATGTGAAAATACTGTAAGGAAAATACATTCATCTGATACTGCGTAGGTTATCATTTGGATATTTTATCAGCAAGTATAACACAATTTTATTAAGAAACTCTGGACACTTCTTGATTAAAATTGATTGAATGAGAATTGTTAACAAACAAAAAAAAATAATAAGAAAGCTACAAGATGTTTCACTCTTTTACAACAGTGCTGCATTGAAAATCATGTCTTAATAAATGATAAAGATAAAAAATTAAGAATTAAAATATTTTATGTGCAGATACTTAACATATCTTCAATGTCTTTTCTTTTAAATGATATCTTTTCTGTTTCATTCATTCTAATTGATTGTGGCTTACCTTCTCCATATTGGGATCGATTTTTCTTATTACTTAAAAATTCTAAAGCTCATTTGTTTTAATTTTAATGTGGCTACATTTTGCATACCAAGATAACAAAGAAGGGTTATTAATATACAAAATAATAGTAAAATAAAAAAAAACAAAAAAACAAAAAAACCTAATTTTAAAGAAAGTAAAATTTAAAATTGGTTGCATTTTGAAGAAATTCATCCTTTAACATTTTCTGAAAAAGTTATTTTGGAAATTGATAAAACTTTCACTCGGAATTGACGGAATTAAGTTTTACGGCATTCCTGCATATTTCGTCGCAAGTATTGATTTGTTATGCCCAATTATACATTTTGCTTAGTTCTTTGGTTGGAACATTTTATTTTAACCGGATGAACGACGATATCTCCGGTGAAAATTCGTTGGATAAATTCGTCGTATGAAACAAAATAACAACGAAACAACACAGCTTTAATATTTTCCCTCTTATTTTTAATTCTCTAAAATAAAACTAAAATAAATATTTATGCAAAATAACTTTTTTTCAAAAATACTTCAACAGTAAACATAAAAAAAAATCTTTTATTTTTGGCTACTTATACTATTATTATTATTGTGTAAAAATAACCACTCTTCATTGCATACCTATACTTATGTTGATAATGACTGTAGATTTAAATAAAACTAACAACTTAATGCAAAACAAAATAGCAATTATCAGGTTTGTCGTAGGCTTTTTATAGGAACATTTTAACCATGCCTACCTTTTATTGCTTTTTAATGTTTACAAATAATGTCGAGTTCAAATAAATTTAAAGAGCGATATCCAGACTACTCAAAGACGACGAGGAAATCAGCGACGTTGAGGGTGAAATTGCTGATCGAGATTTCTTCAATTATAAAAGTGGATGCTAGTAGTAAATACAATGTTGCTTATGACATTGTTATTGTCGAATTTGGTGATAAAAATGAAGAACCTAAATTATTTTAAAGGAAACAAAGGCTTAAGTGAGGTTTTAGTTTAAGTGGACATACACTACTATAAGAACTTTTTTATAGATTTTTGATGCAATGCAAGCAGTGTGTCAATGTTGCTGATGAAATTGTTGTTTTCAAAATTGGTGGATGCAATAATAAATAAAATGGAGAACACAAACTATTTTTACGGAAAGAAGGGTTAAAATGGGATATAAGTCAAGATCAGTGTATATTCCGCCGGCCATTTAAATTTTTAACAGATTCGTGGACATAAGTGCTGCAAATTCTTATTATGTATTAACCTTTTGCAGAAATCAATTCGATTTATCCCATTAGTAATGACAACAAAGGCTACCTAGATTACTGCAATTTAATATAAGTAGCATCTTAGGACCAGATTCCGAAAATTCACCTCCAGTAGAGTGAAAAACAGTTGCTAAGGAGTTATGCTATCTTTTCCCTAGAAGGCTGGAACGAAAAGCTACACACATTTGATTCATTTATGACATACTTTTGTGTACTCGATGCAGTAAGCCCATGTGAGTTATTATATATGTATATATATATATATATATATATATATATATATATATATATATATATATATATATATATACATAGATATATTAGAATAAAGGTATATTACTATATATTTAGACTTATTTAATATTTCTTCAGTGTAATTTTGTGAATGCCATTGTTTGATCCTTTGGATGCACGGTTACTTAAAACAATGTGTTTGCAGTTTTGTAATCATGACATGTAAATTTTTATAAAAAAGAAATGAAAAACAATAAAAACCCACTATAGTCTGGTGAAGTGTAAATCTTAAGTAACACAAGTCATTGTTTAAACTTTTTAATGCAACTAACCTTTTTGTACATAAATTATAATCATTGTCTCATATGTTTGGTACGAAGTTAAACAAGGGTAACAGATTGTAAGATTCAAACAGATTCTTAAAAAGATTTTTGTATTTAAATAATACAATGAAAACCATTTTACTGATAGTAAGATTATACAATTTTAAAATAATATTCTTTGCATCACTTTTTCATTAGACTAGATTCCCTTAAGCTTATAAAATCATGTGCAGTAATACGATGTGTTATTTGATGGATATAATTTTTACCGTTAGTCGTTTAATATTCCATTGCTTCCCTAATAATACTTATTCGTAGCAATAAAAAAACGAAATTTTTTAGACAACCAAAGTTTCTGTTCCAGTCAAACTAATAAAAAAACAGTGTTATTTAGAAAATTGTTGATAGTCTTAAGTTATCCTTTGTTTATTTACGGTTTTGAAAAATTTTAAATTTTTTGGGAGTTATTTGTTTGCTGAAAACAGTGTAGACCGGCGCTTTAACAAAGTTACTAAATTATCACGATTTACTTTGAAAATCGGTCATCGTTTCCAGCATAATTGGATTAAGATTCATTTTTCGCTAAACAGTCTTGCTAACAAAGAAAAGTCTCATATGAGGTAAACCAATCCACAACAGAGTTTTCAGGCTCCATTACATTCGGAAAAATACACCGTTTGGTGCGGATTAGTCGCTGATGTGTTAATTGGACTTTATTTATAAATAAAGCTGTGGCTTGCATTACAGTTGATGTAAATTATTACTGAAACATGATCGAAAAATGGATGTAGTTAATAGGGTCAAAATATGATTTTAACTTTTGGGCCATAAGACAACCGCCACAAGCGACTTATTAAAATCAAAACATATCGATTAACTAATTTCAATAACGAATCTGACCTCCAAAGTTTTGCAATTTGACAGCTCCTGATTATTTTTATTTCGCCTAGAAAACTCCCTTTGCAATTAACAGGGGATATCAATATAAGTAAACCCACATTTATGTTGATATGCGAAATATTAAGAACATAATAAACAAGTAATAATAAATATTGCCTTGAAGCGCAAATACTACAATTAAAACTGCAACTTATAAGAAAATCAAAAAATAAATGTCATAATCTGGAATGACTTAAGACATTTAGATGGTTAAAATAAAATAGAGAACACAAAGTCGTAAACATTTTAGAGAAAGACATATATACAACATACACCCACGGTGTTATTATTGGGTTTTAGTTTATTTGCTTTTTAATTTCTATAAATTCTTGTTGATGCAAACATGATGAAACACATAATTTATAAAAATAAGATAAAAATTTATTGATTCTCTTTGCTTACTAATATGCATTAGAGATTCTTAGTCTACTAAATACAGTTTTGCTTAATAATTAATTAAAGATTGTAGGGCCTTTCGTTTGTTTATCTTGCAAAGTATTACTATACAGCACATAAGAAAAGAATTGTAGAAAATAGTAAACCATACTAACTCTCTAGCCAAGTACGTAACTTTTTTTGGAAAGAACCGCAGAATACATTTAATTGTAATAATAAGACGTCTACCAATTTTGCTTGATTCCTTTAAAAGAAGTTACATTTCATTATATTCTCATGAAATATCCTTTACTAAAAAACTAGTAAATAAAAAATTTTCCTATTAGAAAAAGTATACTAAAACTCAAACTAAACTGTCTAAATGAGAATTGTAATTAATTAAAAGTCAAACGAGACATCAAAATTTAAAAAATTTTTTGAATATCAAAGTCACCATTTAAAGACTCATTTTGAAATTACTCTTATTTTTCCGGAATTTTCGAGACAAAACTTAAGAAAAATCCATTGACATGTTATTTGAGCAGTGACATAATCTTCATACGAATATACTAAATTTAAAATTTGAAATATCGTATTAAAGAAATAAATATAAACACCCTGCTTTAATTATTTTTTTATTTTTTAGTTTTTTCTGTTCCGGATCCTCCCAAATGGCAAAATACGGGTTCTTTAATTTGTTCCTTCTGCAGAAACTGCTTGTGCAATGTGCTTCAAATAAAATTGGATGTGTTCTATAAAGTTTATACATACAAATAGACCAAAATATATTAAAATTTTATATTTATTCTTAAATAGATACATATTATCTGCTTGTTTTTATAGGGATGTTTTAAATAAAAAGTGCTTTATAGTTACACCCAACCCATTTCTTCAAAAATTCTTTGTGTTTTTTTTTTTTTTTTTGTTTCCTAAAGCGGCTTTAACAGCATCATGCAGCGAATAATACCATTGTATCCTCTTTCGTCAATGGCCGAAGTGAATAAGAAAAATACATATTTTTTGCATATTCAGAAGAACCCTATTTCCCAAAAAATATTCAACTCACATTTTAAACTTTTTTCTGTACTCTAAAGCAGCATAAAAAATTTACATTTAAACTTATAGAGGAGCATCGAAGAAGCTAATTAACAACGATTTAAATGCAGCAAGAAATTTTTTAACACTAAATAAATTTTCTACTTAATATGCATGAATAAATCTATCGACATGGTCTAGTAACTTTTTATCGAAGTTATTATTCTCTGAGTTGTTTTTGTTAAAATTATAATATTTATTATAGTAGAAATTGTTTGAAAGTCCTCAAAACTTTCTAGACCATCATGTATATTTAAAATATTTTCAACAAATAAATAAATAAAATTAAATATAAAGCGCAAATATATAGAAATTTGTTTAAGCCAAACAGAAATAAAAGTTTGTTTAAAAGATTTAATATATATTTAATATATTTGAGGGAATATTTCTTTGGTCATAAGCAATAACAGCTTAACTAATTTTTCGTAAGCTTTCAACATTATTTTTAATTTTAATATTGTTGCGCTAATTCAGGGAATGTCGGCTTTAGCTTTTAGATTTGAAGGTAAATTTTACACAGTTTTTAAGCTAGAGTGATGAAATTTGACTTGAATTACAGATTCGAGTGTTGGCAATATATTATTTGCAATAACTCAATTTGTTTTTAAATTGACTTTTGCTGTTATTCGTTTGGGACACAGATTTGTTAACAGGAAATTAACTTATTAAGTCTACCTTAAACTATAACCTCGATTTCTAGATAATTAAAAAATAAAGTAAATATTTTATAAAATTACCCATGGGATCCATTTTTAAAGAAATTTAAAACAAATTTTACTTCAGTATTTTTGGGATTAATTATCTTCGGTTTTAATATATTTTGAAAAATAAACTGTTGTTTTGACTGCAATGCTAAAGATATTTAAGAAATATTTAATTTTGTGAGATATTAGAAACTCTTCATAGCCAAACCAAAATAAGTAACTTCATTTTTATTTTAGCAAGAAAAATGAAAACTAAATTTTATTACTCGGCACCCATAGTTGGCACTACAACTGATTCTAGTGGAATCAGTTTTTCTGGTGACATAAAAGAACAAGAAATAATTTGATCTCCTTACTTTAATATTATGAGAAAATTGTTTTTGCAGACAGCACTTCTTAAATAAGTACCCACAATATGTATCGAACAAGCGAGAAAGCAGTATTTTTCGACACGAAAGGTTTTAACTATGAACTTTGACGAACTTAAGTTAGATCAAAGCTCGACTAAATACTGAAGCATGAGTGTTTTTGCTAACGGTAAAAAAACGAAATAAGCGTATCTTTCATAGCTGCAATGAATACTTAAGGCATAATAAATAGGGAAGTATATGCAACTCATTTGTCATTCCTGCTTCGTTTCTTGGGGAGCTATTTTATAAATTAAATGAACCGATCATTACCAGACCAGAGTTAATATCTATCGGAAAATGACAGAAATCATTAAATCTTGCTGTACGTGGCAACTCATGCCTCAACACGTATGAATAATATAAATATGTAAAATTAATACTCATACGGCATAAAAATAATTGATATAATTCTTAATATATTGAAATTTATTCAGTTTTTCTAGTGTAATTTCTTAAAAAAAATAAAAAAGAAATTAATAATTTAAAATTAACTTCATGTGCTTTTTTAACTTCCAAGTTTATTAGGAATGAAAAATAATTCTTCCGTGGTTTTTACATGTTGTAACACCATCTCTTTAACCAACTAGTCATTTATTTTTTTTAATCTTTGCGTATTTTTGACCTTGCATTCTGCTAATCTTCAATTTAGCAACGAATGAAATTTTTTTAATTTTTTTACAGAACAGTAAATTGGCAATCTAAAAAAATAGTCAACAACAAAGACATTCTGCTTAAGGTTTCCCAGCTGATTAAAGCAATACGCCAAATGATCTTAAAGAATAACGTCCTCTTATACAATTAATTTTGGTTAGTTTATCGTTAAATATAATTGAGAATAAAAAATTGATTTAAATGTATTGAAATTTTTATTTTAAAACTGTAGCATATGCATGTTATTATAAAAAGTTAACATTTCTTTTCAAGTAGATGATAAAGATTTTTGTTTTCTTCTTTTTATTTGTTTATTCTTGCATTTTATGATGGATATACGGTCAACGTACAATTGCATGTTATAATAATTCAAAAATACATTAAGATTATAAGGAGTATACAGTGCCCGTAATAAATAATAGTAATAGTAAATAAATATTAATGATGAGCCAATAATTTTTTACTTCCTAAGCAAATACCAAATAAATAGGCTTTGCATTTGGAGTCTATTATATAAATGTACTTTTAATTTGCTGTAGAAAACAAATAGTTGAGGCCGTGAAAAGAATAGTTATTTTATTGTATTATATGTTTGAGTTATTTTAAAAATTTACGCATTTGTAACGGTGGCATCTGCTAAGTTTCTTTGTTGGAACCGTACTATAATTGTAACATGAAAGACAAATTGTGCGGGCAATTAACTTTAAAAATTTTGTGATGAAAACAGAAAGTTTATACTTATTCTTTTTTTACAATATTAAGTTAAATGCAAGAATTTTCATTCAATATTTATTTTCATAAAAAATGTTAATTTTAAAAGATTAATTTTACAGAAAGAAATACTTATGATTTCAATTGAAAACTAAAAAAAGAAAAACTAAAACATAAATATAAAAACAAAGCTGGAAATAAACTATAAAAAAAATTTTTGATTTAAATTTAAACCATTTAAAATCCAAGCAAGCAATTAAAAATATCGAAAAAAAAGTTTGGAATAAAACAGATCAATAACATATGAATATACAGAAACAAAGTTAAGTAATCGGTCTTGCCTCCAAGGAGGGTTAAGTCCACTTCTGTCTCAGGACGTCAGGTAAGAGGCTTTTAACCACAATTCTGTCATGTTTATACGGCCGTTCTTGCACCATATCGTAAGCATATTTCGACTAAATGGAAGTTAGTAGGAAAACCCGAACAAAAATTGTACAATAAATGTTTTAGATATTTCATCATTTAATAAATTAAATTTGATTTTTTTGTTAGAAACTTGATGGACTTATGATAAATGTTCTATTTACTATCAGTTAGGGATGTAACATAGATCGCTTCCACGTGGTGCATCCTGGGTAACGCTAAATGATCTATACCCCCCCCCCCCCTTGGCACGACCTTTTTCTGTCCAAGGACCTTTCTTCCGATTTTTTCGGCACGTTTTTGTTTGACTTGGGCTGGTGGTTATGGCTTCTGGACCTAGTAACACCGGGGTGAAACCCTGTGGGAACGGCTCCAGTTTAAGGTCATAACTATCTCCGTCCCGTTAAAACCCTGGCAGGCCTCATAGTACGTTCGATACCCGTCACCGTTAAGTTGGTGGTGTAGGTTTGGTTGAGTTTACTCCCAATTAGCAACGGTCTGGCTCTGAGCACCTGTCCCCATGAAGGCTGGTGCCAACCCTCGCATGGCCTCCCTGCTTGCATAGATAACCATGGGACCTTTGAGTTGACTACACATACGGGTGGAGATAGCGGCTATGAGTGGGGACCCATTTCATATGGACAAAACTTTAATTCCAAATACAAAAAAGACCACAAAGGCCAACCCTAAAAGGGAGCCGGTTGTATTGCAACGGCAAAAACACGCAATCCACAAACAACCTTCGTCTGTGACCTCTACCTCCAGACCACAGCTGGGCGCAGCGACTCTGCTGTCTGCCTCGACATCCCGCACCGCAATCCCCAAGGGTTGCGTAATGCCCCCTTTGAGCACCACAATCACTCCTGCTACAGAACAGAGTGAAAGAGGGGCTCCCCCTCATATTGGTCCAACTACTGATGTAAGGGCATTGGTTAAGCCAGCCCAAACAACTGGTAGTCTGGGCCCTAGCACGTCCTCCTCTTCTCGTGCACACATCAACGCGTCGACGCGGGCGTATAGGACCAGGAGATCTGCCTACCGGATCCTGCAAAAGTTTGGTGGGCAAGATCCGAATACTTTGTCTGAAAAGGACCAGACTAAACTTAAATGGGCCAAACAGAACTTGGAGTCTCGCCCTCCACCTAACTTGGCACCTCAGAAACGACAAAGGTCGGCTGAGGAAACCGCTACGTCAGCCCCTCAACTGCCTAAGCGGCCAAAAACTTTATCATCCAAACCGGTGTCCTCACGTCCTCTTAGCGAAATAGTTAAGGATAGCCTCGTTTTGGCCATAATAGACACTAGTAAAAGTGACGGGACTATATCTCCAGATAATTGGAGGTTAGTCCAAGCGGCTCTTCGCAGTGTCTATAAGGACATAATTTCAGCCAATCCTGGCCCCTCCCCCTCATGCCGTGATGCGGGCTGGTATCAGGGGCATGTTAAATTGATCGCTTGTGCTGATCAACGCTCAGCGGACCTGTACAAGCAGGCAATTGACAGCCTAGGTGAAATCTGGTCGGGTGCTAAGCTCTTAGCTGTATCCAAAGACCAGATTCCGAACCGTCCAAGATCCTTCGCCCGAATCCCGGCAGATCCCTCCACTCCGGATGAAATTCTGGAGCTGATTAAGCTCAGCAATAAACAGCTACCTACGTCCAACTGGAAGGTCGCTAAAGTAAGCGAGCCAAAGGGCCATTTCCGTGACGCTATCATTGTCATCAACGACGAGTCCCTCGCCCCACTTAACGCCTGTAAGGGGGAGATCAACTACGGTTTCGACTCGATCTCTCTCAGGATCTATAAGGGAGATAATATAGGGAAAAATTCTAAACTTCGCACGGAACCTCTGGTACCAGAGGTTACCGCCGGACGGACTGAACCTTCACAATTGGCTCCGGCCTCCATGTGCGGTTCAGACATGTCGGACGACACAAGAAGTGTGATCTCTTCATCTGAGTTTGCTGGCGACTTTTTCCGGCAAATGAGTCTCGGATCCGAACACCTGGCAAAAAGCGAGGAATCACTCCTGTCTGAGGGAGATTCCGACGCTACCCTTACGGCCAAAAATAATGATGATGAGGGTTGTGCAAATTAACCTTCATCATTCCATCGCTGCTTCTGCGGCCTTACTCCTCCGCCTGTCACAGAAAAGAGAGGATATTGTTCTGGTCCAGGAACCATGGGTTATTAATGATCGGGTTTCTGGACTATCTATGGATGGCTACAAAACTGTCTACGTCACAGGTCAAGGTAAACCCAGGGCCTGTATTATGATTAAGTATAATATTAACGCTTTCTTTCTTCGCAGATTCAGTGACAGAGACAGCGTTGCCATAGCAGTGGAGACGGGCTCGAAGGATGTCTGGGTGGTCTCCAGTTATATGGCCCATGATCATGGTAATTCTCCACCACATGATCTGCTAAAGCTTCTGGTTGCAGAGACTAACAACAGTCAAACGCCGGTCATCATTGGGGCCGATGCTAACGCTCATCACCATATGTGGGGCAGCACGGATGTCAATGAACGAGGTGAGTCTCTTTTTGATTTTATATTATTGCATGACTTAAGTATTGTCAATAGGGGAAGCGAGCCTATCTTCGTCACTTCGAGTAGAAGGGAGGTTCTCGATCTTACCTTGACAGGTGGTGGCTGGTCTGATATTGTCAGAAATTGGAGTGTCTCTCAAGAGTGCTCCTTTTCTGACCATAGGTATTTATCCTATAAGTTAGATCTAGGATCAGTAGGTTCCGGAGTGTCTCACTCCTACATAAATAGGAAACAAACGGACTGGAATAAATTTCGGTCCATTTTAGAGCTTGGCCTAAGGCCTGCTCCCTTCAAGATTAATGACCACTGCGATATTGATCGGGCGGTTGAATTCTTGACCTTGCAGATACGCTCTACGGCGAAAGCGGCCTGCAATCCACCGAAGCTAAGGGGTAAACCGAAACCCCCTTGGTGGAATACGGAGATTGCAGAGTTACGCAAGGAATGTAGAAGACTCTTTAATAGGGCCAAAAATAGTGGAAACTGGCTGCCCTACAAGGATAAACAAAGGGAGTTTAAGTATGCTATACGTAGATCCAAAAGAGCCTCATGGAAAACTTTCTGTGGCAACATAGAAAGCTCGTCCAAAACCAGCAGGCTACGCAGGATTCTTAGCACGTCCCCGAGAATTATTGAGAGTATTCAGAAGCCGGACGGTAAATGGACGGACTCTGTAATCGATACCTTGGAGACGCTGCTTGATACTCACTTCCCTGGTAGTGAAAGGATAGACGAAGCGATGGGGATTGTGAATTCCGCGTCGGTTTTTCCAGCCACTTTCCGGGTGACCAATGCTCACTTAGAGTGGGCCATTATGTCGTTTGATGCCTTTAAGTCTCCTGGGATTGACAATATCATTCCAGCGGACTTGCAACATGGCATGGGCCTTATTAAACCATGGCTATTGCAAATCTACAATGCTTGTCTGGAAAATACTTACATGCTGGCGTGTAGCCCGAGTTGTTTTCATCCCTAAAGCGGGGAAGACATCTCCTATTAAACCCAAGGACTTTAGGCCCATAAGCCTGTCGTCCTTCTTACTCAAAACGCTGGAAAGGATTCTTGATCTTCAGATCAGGAACTCCATCAATCCCGCGCTAATTTCTAGCTCGCAGCATGCCTACACGAAAGGGAGATCTGTGGAAACAGCGCTCCATGTGTTATTATCCGATGTTGAAAAGTCCCTTTCAAATAAGGATTTTACGCTTGCAGTGTTTCTTGACATAGAAGGAGCTTTCAATAATGTCTGCCCCAACGCCATTATAAAGGCCCTCTTGGATCTCGATCTTGATGCAAATCTGGTGGGATTCATTGCGCAACTACTGAAGACACGTATCATCACGTCCACCTTGGGAAATGATCACGTTGTAAGGGTAGTGAAAAGGGGCACTCCACAAGGTGGCGTATTGTCTCCCCTTATCTGGAATCTGGCAGTCAACACGCTGCTACGGCAACTGGACCAAACGGGTAATAGGGTGATAGCTTATGCTGATGACATTGCTATCGCAGTCTCTGGGAAGTACCTGTCAACACTCACAGAACGAATGAACTATTCGCTTAATGTTCTGTCTAAATGGTGCTGCGATTTTGATCTTACTGTTAACCCCGGCAAAACGGAGGTTATGCTCTTCACACGGAGATACAAGATCCCGAATTTTACTGCACCTAGGCTGAATGGCATTGTGCTTAGTTTAAGTAAAAGTGTGAAATACCTTGGGGTAATACTTGACCCCAAACTTCAATGGAAGGCAAACATTGCCGAAAGAGCTCGGAAGGCGACCTGTGCGCTCTATCTCTGTCAGAGAGCTCTAGGACCAAGATGGGGCCTTCAGCCTCGAATCATCTCCTGGCTATACAAGGCAGTTATAGAGCCAAATATTCTCTATGGAGCTGTGTTTTGGTGGCCCGCTCTTGAGAGATTGGTCAACCAAAAGCCTCTTGACAAAGTCAGGAGAACAGCCGCCATTTTGATTACTGGGGCTCTTCGAACTACTTCGACAAAGGCTCTGTTTGCTCTTCTCCACTGGTTACCCACCAAACTTCTGGCATTGCAACAGGCTAAATGCTGTGCAGCCAGGCTTAATGCCCTCTCACGCTGGCTCAGGCTGGACATAGGGCACTCTAAGATTATCGATCGGGATGTTCCACTGCCATCAATGGTGGACTACATCTCTTCTACTCCCGCTCTGGACCACGGGTTTCGGATCCATATTCTAAATAGAGAGACTTGGGTCCGTAACGAAGAGGTCGTGGGTGGTACTGTTGACATCTACACCGATGGCTCGAAACTGGACGACAGAGTCGGTTGCGGAATCTTCTCCAATCATCTTGGACTAAGACTCTCCCTCAGACTCCCTGACTACTGTAGCGTCTTTCAAGCCGAGGTAATGGCCATTCTGAAAACATCCGAAATAGCGCTCAGGGACGATCTTTCTGGTCATGCTATTCGGATATTTTCGGACAGTCAGGCGGCAACCAGGGCGCTTGCTGGTGCATATAGTACATCTAAGCTAGTCCTGAGTTGTCGCTCATTACTGAACACTTTATCGGAGCGATCACAGATTGACCTGTTTTGGGTCCCTGGCCACAGGGATATCCAGGGCAACTGTGAGGCCGATGATCTCGCAAAACGGGGCACATTGCTTCCTAATGTCTCCCCGCTACCAGACATTGGAATTCCTCTGGCAACGGTGAAAATGGCCATAAAGAACCACTATCTAAATTTGGCTCGCAAATTATGGGTAGATGAAAGTTCCTGCTGTGTCTCCAGACAACTGTGGACTACACTGGACCTCAAGCGGACCAGGCAGCTGCTCAGACTGGACAGAAAATCCATAAGTATCACGGTCTCTGTACTTACTGGACACTGTCTAATCGGTAGGCATGCGGAAAGACTTGGTCTGCCTTTTAATGATTTCTGCCGCAGTTGTGGCTCGGAGGATGAGGAAGAGACCGTACTGCACCTCCTGTGCCACTGCCCATCCCTGGCTCGAAGAAGACTAAGAATTCTGGGCTCTCCTTTCTTTGGAACTCTTACGGAGCTATCATCCCACTCTATAAGGGACATAGCGAAGTTCATCCGTGAATCCTCATGGTTCTCGGCTGAGTAATGGGAGTCATGCCGCCTTCTTTGTGGTATCACAACGGGCCATTCGTTTATGCTCAAGTGAGCTTCGTCGCGAGAGGCTGCCACTCCTAACTAACTAACTAACTACTATCAGTTTGTTCTTCTTAAACTAAAATCTTAGCTATTTATTAAATTGATGTAAACCACAGGAATATTGAATTGATATTTTAAACTTAGTAAAAAAGAAGGAACGAGAGGACAGTTTCTAAAAGGTATCAAAATTGTTCACTGTACAGTAATTTCATATTTAAATACTTTAATAAAACGCAGCATAAATTATATGAGATGTTGGAGATCGTAAATGGTATAAGCTTCAATTTTGACATTTTATAAAAGTACTTAGAATTATTCTTAACATACATAAAATTAATAACATTTTATAGAAAATTAATAAAAAACTCGCTTTAGTATGCCAACCTGGCAAACAGCTGAAAAGCTATAGCATATATAGATAAACAAGAAATGTTATTGTAAGCATGCTTATGTATAATTATTTTTACACATCTTTTAATAAATAAATAAATAAAATAAAAAACAAAAAATTATGCAAACAGTTTTCTGAATTAAATTTTCGGCATTTCCAACCAATAATATTTTTATCTGTAAGTTAGTTTAAAGTTTATATAAACAAAATACGAATATAAGTAACGAGTAATGAAATAGCATTCAAAAACAAAAAACATTACAATGCAATTTTCAAAAATTACAATAATAAAATTTGAAAACTTTTTTACTTTTTTATAATTACTACAAAATGCATTTCCGACCCCATAAAGTATAAATATTCTGAGTTCTTTGACAAAGCGAAGTCGATTGAGCGATGTCTGTCATGTTCGAGTGGAAATTAACTTTGCCAAGGCATTAGATTAGCTAGAGAAGAAATAAGAACGCTCATCGATCAGGCATAGTTTCGAATATGTTGGTATTGAAAATCAGTAAGGTCGGTCCATGTCCTTTGAGGAAGCGGGGAAAACACCGCGCTTGCTTCTAGTTTTTCTATATCATGGAATAGATTTAGTGAAGTAAATCAAATCAAAAAAAAACTTTAAGTGAAAAATTTTAAGCCGATTTTGATTTTATTTATTTTGACTCGTAATCTCATGTGTATGTGCTACAAATATGTATGCCTTCGAGTATATAAATTATTTTTTAGTGAAACTAAATGTTACAGATTTCGACATACACGAAAATCATTTACATGAAAATTTATTTTATTTGCTTTAAACTCAAAAATATCAGAAAAATACGACAATAAAAGCTTGGGCCCTTAATTTTTAATATATTCAATTATCTTTTTATTTTGCAATTTTTGTTTCTTAGTTTTAATTCAATATATAATTGAATCAAGCACTTTAATTTTCCACTTTCATTAACTACGCAGAATTTTACTAACGGTTTTTGTGAAATTTTTATCACGAGCAATGCCCAAATACCTTCGAAAATAGACTATCACTGAAACCAGTACCATAAAACTGCAGATTAATTTTTTTCCTTATTTCGGTATACTTAGAAATATTTTCGGATTCTTGTACTGATTTATGTTATTGGTACATTTTGTTATTGTCTTAACAAAAAATTTTTAATAATGCGCTACTGTCTAATTAATTTTTTTTTTTGTTATTTTAAACCGTATGAATATTAATTTTAAAATTTATATTTAATCCCTTAAGTTGAAAAAAATTCTGGTATTATATTGCCTTGAGTATATAAATCTACATAAGAGTGCCATAAATTTTTATTAGAATCATATATATTTACATTTAATTTACATAAAAATACACGTTTAGTAAGAAAATAAATAAATAAATAAAATTTTCGCGTTATGCATTTTTGTTATTAAATATTTTTTGTAACAGAATGATGCAAAATTTAAATTCAACTCATGTAAACAAATTTCAATTAAATAAAGCATTAGGAAGTGAAACATAAATAAAAAAAATTGCAAAAACAGATTAATATAGAATATAAATAAAAAAATTTAATTTTTATTGAAATTGAAAAAAATTTATGAATTACACTAGAAAATTATACTATTAGGCAGGTACATAAAAGAGCTCTTTTTATAAAAAATAAATAAATAAATGTATGTGTCCTGTAATCCTTTCTCTATTTCCAGACAAGGAAACATAAAAACATTTAAGAGTAAGAACCCCAATTTATTTGCTTATTTCTGGTTCAGTATTGTATTATTATGAAAAACTAATTTTGGCTTCTAGCTCATTGTCTTGCTGATTTAAAATAACCTTGACGTGCTTACGCATAATAAGAGTTTTTTGGATCTGAACTAAGCTACAATTGCTACAAACTGTAAATATTGTTTCTTTTCTCTATAACTTTTTTTCTATTAGGACCACCTCTCACAGGATGACCCCTACTTATGCAATGCCCTATGCCAGAACTAAGAAATTAAATTGTGGGAAGAGAGACAGAGGGAGTAGTGCTTGTGGACTTTTTATTTCAATTTTTGCATATTAAAAGTGACTGCAGAGACCTCTAAGAGAGTTTATTCTACATACTAACTGTTTTGCTGAAAAAGCAAATTTTTTTAATGCGTAGTGCGATTCAGTGGCTAATCGGCCACAAAGGTATGCGCTCTTAGTGCATAGCTCGTTACGGTTTTCAGTAACAATTTTCCAGATTTTATTAGAGCACATTCCGTTTTAGTCACGATAAATCAGTGAAACGCAGCCCACATTGCGTCGATGAGCTTCTTTGCTCTCTCCTGCACGTGATCGAGTAACTCCAAGATAAATTTTGGAGCGCTGGCCCATACATGAGATTTGTATTCCACCTTCGGTCTGATAAAGTTGACATAGATAACAAGGAGACCATATGTAGTGAAAAATTTCTTTCCCTGAGAACCTGGGTACTTTAATGGTTCTTTTTCGACATGAAAAATATGCATGTTCTGCCGAACATCGAATTGTCAAATTTTGGAACACAAGTTCTTAGTTTTTATTATTTCCACACACCTAACAGTGATGGGTTTTAAATATTCTTAGAAAAATCAAAACGCAAAATAAGAAAATGCCGGTTGAACCATATATTAAAATTGTTTTAAAATAATATTATGTTTCAAAAACGGCATTTAATTGTAAGGACTAAGAACTAAATTAATGGAAGAAAAGAAAACATAATTTTACACCTAAAAACTACATACATACATACATACAATCTACTCGAACACAAAACCACACTTGCTGCCAATGCCTACGACATAAATCTAAAATCTTATATTACAAGAATGTTAAGTGAAAAGTATAATAATTACAGGATGTCGTCAGTGTAACCTTGCAAATATAGTAAGCAAACATAAGTAATTGTCAATCTAAATGCTATTAAAAAGGCAACCTTCTATACAGAAAAACCGAAAGCATTGATAATATTTTTAAAAATATTTCTTTACCTAAACATCTTTATTATTTTTGTCATTATTCTCGTCGTTAAAATAAAACATATTTGCGTACAAGTCGAATTAAGGTGGTGGCGATGGCGAATTCATTAATTTTCCCCAAAACCCTAAATGTCAAACTCCATATATAAAAAAGTAGCAGAGCCTACGACTTCGTCCCCATGTCGTTTATATTTTTCTTACAATTGAAATGTAGAAACATGTGTTGACAAATATTTATTGTAGAGATGTGTAAACAGTGATAAAAATTTTCCATCTTCAATAATCCTTTATGCTAACAGCTGTTTTAGTACCATTGTACTGGTAAAATTGGATGCTTTCACATTTATATCTCTAATTTCTCTATGAAATGATATATTTTGATGAAAAATGTATCCTTTATTTAAACAAAGGTTCTAAGGTACCTTCTCAAAAAATTTTATTTAAATCTATTTAGTAGCTTTTACGTGATGCGAATACAGACAGACAAAAATTCCAGAAAAATAGGTGTTTTGTATTCCATATCGACTACTATCTACATAAATATTAAAATTTTCAAAAAATGAAATCATTTACAGAAATGACACCGATATTGGTTTATTATATTTATGATATGTATAATTTTGTATTATATGGCGTCTGGCAATTTTTTTCGTTTTTTCATTTATGTATTTCTTTAAATATTTATATAATTTTTTGTAAACTAACAAGTTTAATTAAATATAACGACTCTGTAGAGAAATAAATATTTCAAAAAATACCACAAGAAATAATCTTAAATTCTTATATTATATTTTATCTTAATAGTTGTATAAATAGAAGAATTTACAATTACCTTATAGATAAAAACCATGAACGCTGACGAAGATTGTAGCGAACCATAAAGTGCATTTTATTCTGGTGGCATTTAAATTTTATCAAAGTTATTTTACTTATATAACTGACCTATGTACTTCTATTTTAAATACTAAAAAAAAATTAGTTTTTCAAATTATAAATTATTTCTAATTGTCTTTTTATGTTTTTGTTTCAATTTTAAATAATTTTCTTTTTACGGTCAGCCCATCAGCTCACAAGTAGCAAAAAACTTGCATAATTATAACATGACAAATATACACATCGAGTTTTTGCCGCGAAATTCGCCGTGTTCAGCGAAATTTTTTATTGGTCCCATTGTGGCCCTACATAACATAGCGAATTTTAAAATCATTTTGAAAATTATTGTCGAACCAGAATCTTTTGAATCTTAAACTTGTGAGTTTTTTAGACATGTCACCCTTTTTATTTTAAATTTACTGAACTTCCTTACTGTTGCAAGTGCAGTATACTTTTATACATATTTTATTTTCCGTTAAGCTCTTAACAGAAAAGTATAGTTATACATTTATTTAAATTTGTTTACTATTGCAAACATGTATTTTTGATTAGAAACTTAATTCCTTGTTTTGATCTATAAATACATATTTATTTTAGGTTTAAATTTTGCCAAACTCATAAATAATTTTATTGTGTGAATATAAAATTCTAATTTGGAGGTCATGAAACATGAAATAGTTTTAAGTGTCATCAGAAATTCGATGAACAATTTTTAGTTAGTTTTGTTTCTCTTATGAACTGTTAATATTATGACACATTTTTGGACACAATATTAAAATAAAGAAATTAAAAAAAAACAAATAAATGTCAAATTATCCATATATTCAATATAATTTTGTTGTTATATTGCAGTTCCGTGTTCTTTTATACAAATCTTTCAATATCAGCTGGTAAAATTATATGACATTTAGAAGGTTCAAAAATCAAATGTTTAATTATGCATTTTTCTAGCAAATATAGGATACCTACAAATTACAAGACATAAAACTACACAGACAAATCATAGCATATAAATAACTCTTGTAAACTTATTTAAGGTTATGAGTGTTTATACTTATGATCTAAGTAAATTTCTGAAAAACTAGCGGATCACACATCATTACAGTCATTAAATAAAATAAACTTAAATATATGATTCGTTTTAAATAATAGTACAAGCTTGATATTTTAATATTAATCGATATAAGCTCCGCTCCATTATATTTAAAAAGCCAAATATGATAGAAGATAAGCGAAATTGACTTTTGAATGCCCTGTAATTTTATATTATGTTTATTATAAGTACAATTTGCAGCGCCTCTAATATCAGAAGGCAAATATTAATTTTTTGAAGCTGGAATGTAAACCACGCCACCAAACGAATTTTAAATTAGGAGACGATAAGCTAAATAACTTGCTAAATAACAGCTGCATTTAAAGCTTTTCTTAGATACTATTACTTGTAACGATGATATTTAAAAAAATTGTCTGCTTCAAACAATCCTGGCAGCAGGGTGCATGTTTAAAAACATGTTTAAAGTACAAAAATAAAAATAAGTATTTTTGGACAAAAACTTGCAAATGTTATATTTTAAAGACGTAAAGAACTTTAAAATTAAACAAAACAAATTTGAATTTTTTTAAATCGATATCATACTTGTTTTATTTAAAAATTTTTTCTCTAATGACTGCCACGGCTGGCTCGGACGTAGTCTAATCTGGAGGTCCAATTTTCGTTGATCTTTTACAATATATCGATATATCGAGAATAATGCGGCAAATATTGTCTTCAACGTGGACTTGCGACTTCACATATGTCCACAGAAAATAGTTTACCTGCGTTCAATCGTATGATGTTGGAGGCCAGTTCGCAGAAATGTGAAACTGTGCAGTTACCAAGCCTAAAGAATTAACAACTTTACTAGTTTTCAATTATAAGCTTAAACCTTTCATTAATTTTTAAATACAAATTATATTGACAATTTTCTTTTATGCGAAAATAACGACTGAGGCCATAGTGTTTCTTGATTAATTTTGTTAACTTTTTTGGAAAATATAAAATAAAGAGACAGATGTTAAAGCACCATTTAATTTTTTCTTAAGTCCTTTTATTTATTTTAAAAATGATTTAATACTATATAACAATACCGACGAAGGACAACACTTTTATTAAAAAAGTTAAGAAGTAAAGCATAAAAATTGATGTTGTTAAATTAACAGCGACTATGATAAGAACCCAATTATATCTTAGTAGTCAATATTCTAAAAATCTAGTCTATAGCAAGCTCTTATTAGTACAAAATATTGGTACAAACTGTCTTACAATTCTTGAACATTTCTTCCTAATAAAAACTGTGTGTAAAATGTTTCCTAAAATGTCTTTTGGAAAGAAGTAGACAAATAAATAAGACATATTCAATTTCATTCGCATTAAACAAAGTATAAATTCTAAAACACAATTAATATCTTCTATTATTTAAGCATTATTATGTATAACAAAAAAAATATGAATTATGAGCAATGTAAAGATATGAATAAAATAAAACACAAATTTAACAAAACATGCACGTTCTATCATTGTCTCAATATCATTTAAAACTAATAATACTTCCGGTGGAAACCGTTTGTCAAATTATATAACAGCGCAGTTTATGCACGTAGTTGTGTTCTGATTTTCTGATCAACACAAAAACATACTCACATGCTGACAAAATAATAATGGCACCATTAAAACTAAAAATGTAACCATTATTTTTTAAAAAGGCTAAAAGATTACTTTCTTGTTTTGCAGTAAGAAATATTGATTCTCTTTCTTTTTTTTTTCATATTTTTTATTTATTTGATTGTCGTTGTTGGCTTATTTATGGTTCATCGCACTGGTACCAGAGTGAAAGTTAAAAAGGAGAGTGTAATAAAATATTTTCTTTAATCGGCCATAAAATAGTGTTTGGACTCTTTTAAGGTTGGGAAATTATTTAATTAATTTTCATTTAAATTTAAAACTAAAATATTTTTATTTTAATTTCTTCGACCCTTTTTTGTATTTTAACAATTGTTAATAATAATAAATTATTATAAATAATTTATAATATTTGTTCCACATCTTTAATCATAAGAAAATAATACAAATTATAGTAAATAAAAAGTATATAAAAACTCGAAAAATGACATTATCCAAATTTTTAATGAAAATTTTGCCATAAAATAAAAATTCAAAAATCATGTTTTACAGGCCTAACCGCTATCCCTATTTTTATATTAAATATTTATTATATAATATATCATAAATACATACATAAAATATAAAAATACAATATATAATTTTTTTAATTTTTTTTTTCCCCAACTGGAATTTGAACCGTGAATATTATAAATGTACGGGACACATTACGAAGAGAACAGTGAAGAAATACGTTGGCTTGTGTGTCGACTACGTCTAACGAAATTAATGTTGATACTCGTATAAATACTCCTTGTAATATTATTTGTAAAAGTAGTTGGTTCAATAGATGATGTTTACAATGTACACAAACTAAGATAGATAGATGAGAAGACTGCTGATGATGGATTTGGCGGTCCTAAAAATGCGGCATTACATTCTGCCAGCTTCTTAATTTTCTTGTTTTCTTTGGAAAACGTCCGCATACACTTGTAAATAATTTTTCTTTCTAAAAAAATGTTTCAAAATTAAATTAAAAATAAGGCCGAACAAGTAAAATTCTTATACAATATGTATTATAAATATATTATAAAACAGAGAATTAAATATTGGTCATTTTTTGAGCATTTTTTAAAAATTTTATTATTTCCTAAAAGCTCTTTTCAAAAGCTTAAAAGATGTGGTGCACAACCGTACTTTTCTGTGAAAAGTTCAGAAGCCCTTAAATTGCAAAATATGTGCGAGTGCCAATTTTTTACTTTATCTTTTTTCCTTCTTTGTAATTCTCTATCGCTCTATTATTTGTTTTTTTGATTGGAGTTACTTCACTGTTACTAATGAGATTTAAAAAATTAGAGGAAGGCGTGGTGTTTTGACTGCTGCTCTGACGGATATGGACCGATCTTGCTGATTTTGGATCTTGCTGATCGATTGGCGTATTTAAATTTTCTTTGGCGCAACTTTACCAAGGCACTAGGTAAAGTTGATTTCAATGATAACACGAACCCATATCGATCAATCGACTTCGCTATGCATGAGAATATATTTACTTTATGCTGTCGGGAATAGATATTGTAGAATTTACAAACGAAATGAAAACTTAGAAATGCCTTTTTCCATCTGTGGTGAAGGGTATAAAAAAATAATACAATAATATTTTTTTTTTATTGTGGGGTTTTAAAATATTGCTTATAATTCTAAGTTGGATTGCGTTTGTGTGTGTGTGTTTTTTTTTAGTGTAATTTTAAATATTTTATTACAAATTAAATCTTTGGTAAAATTTTCTTGAAAATAAATATTTTGGTGAAAATTTCTTTTTTTTTTTTTTTTTTGTGTAATTTTCGGTTTTTAATCAAATTCAAATTTTTTTTGCAATAAGAATTTCCACCAAAGTTCAATGTATCTGGTTGATATTAGTGAAAACGTAATGCTGAATTTAAAATAGTTTAGCGATTATTTATAGTTTTTTGTTTTTCAAAAGTTTTGGTTTTCAATAAAACAAAGCAAGAAAAATAATAAACAACAAACAAACGCACTTTTAAAGCGAAAATACAGGAGATCGCCTTTTTCTGGAACTCATGTCCACTACTTAAAGGCCGATGTGGCTAAGTTTCAATAGTACCCTCCTTTCTTTCGCTAAGAAAATGGTGGTCATAAATTGTTTGTAGCTTATCTAGGAGGGACAGACGGACATTGCTAAATCGCCTTCTGTACGCATACAAACGGAATGACAAACTGACATATACGACGTTTACCTTTGGTGAAAAGTATAAAAACGCAACGAACTAGATATAGTCGTTAAGCATTATGGTAAGTTTGTATTGTCGAAAAATAGCATCTGTTATTTCCACTATCGTTTTTGACTTATTGCTGTCAGGGCGTTAAGCATAGACGATGCGTAAATTCCAGGTAAGTTAGTATCCAAAAGAAAGAGAAGCCCGTAACTCGCAAAATATGGGCAGGCGGTAGAAATTACAAACGGAATGACAAACTTAGTTACACCCTTTTTCACTTATTTGTGGGGAAGGGTGATGACATGCATACTGTAAATAATTCAAATTTTATATATACTATAAAACTTTTGTTAGATTGTTTTTTTTTTTTTTTGGTTTGTGAATGCATCAATTACGGCTCAACGGCTTAACTGATCATAATAAAATTGGAAAGACGGGTAGATATTTATCTGGACGGTGCAAAAAGGAAAGCTGGTTTTTTATGCGTTTGAAGCGATTATACCTAAATTCTGAAATATATAACGCCTAATCTATTACACTTATTTGTTTCCTGAGCTGACACTATACAGATTTTTAAGGTTTTAGGCATATTTTTAATTCATATCTATTTAGAAGCTACAATATTTATATTTTGAATATTATTTAGGCTAATTTAACGGCCTAAAATTCCTTAAAAATTAGCAATTAAAATACCGATGTGAAAAAACTTTTATAGAAAAAAAAAAATGCAAATTAAATAACATAGCTTAAATATAAATCAAAAAAGCGCGATACTATTTTTGAACATGGGATTGTATTCCCAATCAAAACTTTTACTTTCGTGCCTTTGGCCAAAGACTTCATACATTTTACTTAATAGGTAAGGCTTTTTCTAAATTTTTTATTACGTCATCTTTGAAATAACTTTTTCGATTTTCAGTTTTTTATATGCTTGGATGGTACACAAGGCTATGATATATTAAATAGTGTCTAGAAAGACCCTAATATAGTGCTGTTCAAAAAAATAGATTCACCTACTCTCCAAAAAGTTTACTAGTCTTAAATCTCTTATACAAAGAAGTATATGTATACAAGTAACTGCACTTTGTACTTATCTCTTAAAAATATAATCCCGTTACATTTCAAAAATTTAAAGCGTCACTCTTTTTTAATTTATTGTAAGTATAGATTTGGTTGCGAAAACACGTGTTCAATAAAATAGATTCATTTAGAAAAATAATAGAATTTTTTAATTTACAATCCGGTGTTTGAAAGTAATTGTTCCAAACGGTAAGTTTGATTGATTTTTAATAATTATAAAATCAAATCAAGTAAGCAATTGAACTTTAGAACTGAAAATGGGCAGGGGTAAACACTGCAGTCCTGAAGTCAGGAAAATAATAAAAAAAACTTCATAATGAAGGCAAAAGCTATAGAAAAATTGCTGAAATTATCGGCTGTTCATATAAAATGGTCCAAAACGCGATAAAATATAAGTTTAGGGCAGAAACTAGAGGAAAAAAAAACCAAAAATAACACTTCTTTTGGAAAGAAAAATTGTCCGACATGTGAAAAAAGACCCATTTGCAACCTCTGCTGCCATTAAAGAGGAATATAACCTTGATATTTCCACTCCAACGATTAGAAGGGTTTTACTCCGAAATAATTTAAAAGCCAAAAGTAGCAGAAAAGTCCTATTTTTATCTATAAAACACATAAAAAAAAGATTAGAGTTTGCAAAACAGCATATAAGTTGGCCTATGCATAAGTGGAGAAATATTATATGGTCAGACGAAACTAAAGTCAATTTGTTTAACTCTGACAGAAGTAGTTTGACTGTAAGAAGACCCCCGAACACTGAACTCCTTCCGCAATATACTACAAAAACTATTAAACACGGTGGAGGAAGTATATTGGCATGGGGATGTTTTTCCTATCACGGCACAGGGCCTCTATATCGAATAGAAGGAATAATGGATGCCATTTATTAAACCAATATACTAAACGACGTCATGATGCCTTACGCTAAATGGGAAATGCCGCTTCGGTGGGTGTTTCAACAAGATAACGATCCGAAACATACATCGAAGCAAGCAAAAGATTGGTTTCAAAATAATGACGTCGAGGTATTGAGCTGGCCGGCACAGTCGCCGGACTTAAATCCTATTGAAAATTTATGGAAAATTGTTAAAGCTGCTTTCCGAGGAAAAAACCCATCAAATAAAGAACAGTTGTGGGAGTTAGTAAAAGAAGCTTGGAAAAATATTCCAATAGAAACATGTCAGAGACTTGTTGACTCCATGCTAAAACGGTGCTCAGCAGTCATTAAAAATAAGAGTTATTCTACCAAGTACTAAGGTAAAAAACTGTAATTAAAACGAAATATTTAATTTATTTACTATAAATATTTTTTTTAGAACATTAAATTTAGTGAATCTATTTTTTTGAACAGGAAAAATTTGCTGATTTGAACAATATTGATGACATAGTTTTTTTAGTATCGATGTTTTGAAGTTATATCTTTTTTATGTCATTTATGTTATACTTTTACTACAATAAAAAAATCAAAATTATTCATCGCTTTTTTCCTATGTTTTATTGGCCTAAAAATGTAAGATAATGGTGAATCTATTTTATTGAACATCACTGTATATACCGAGTGCTACAAGGTAGTGAATAAAATAAATTTAAAAACAAAATGAGCTTAAAAATCTAATTTAAAAATATTATGATTGCATTTTTTATGAGCGTGTCTGGAGAGAGTGAGAATTGATACAGATGCAATTAACGATTTTACAATACAAATTTCTTAGAAGAGGAGTTAAATGCAAAAATTCTGATTAGTTGAAAGTACATTAGCATAAATTATTACATTTTATATTAGTAAAAACAAAGCAATAAATGAATTGTTAAGGAATATTATTTTATTGTTTTAAAGAATATCAATATTTATTTTAAATTTATACGTAAAAATAAATTAAAGCATTTAAACTAAACCTAAAAATTTCTTAAATTAGATAATCATTACAGTTTTTATTTATAATTTTTTTTTTTTTTTTTTTTTTTTGGGAATTTTTACATTAGACTAACATTCCATAACATTTTTCATTTAAAATGCAATTATTTCTTTGTGGGAAAAATTGGTATCTGTGCGTATTTCACCGGCTGCTTAAGCCTGCTTATCAGAAAACCTTTATAATAATACAAGTGCCAAAAATTTTTTTCTTTAAATACAAATGAGAGTTATTTTAAAAGCCCATACAAAAATGTAAAGGCCTTTTTAAAAATCACCAACAAACAAACCGCCTCTGCGTCAAAGTTTTTATTATTCTTGTTTTTAGTTCGTCATTTTTATCACAAAATTAAGTTAACATTTTTCAACAATTGAAGTGGTATCAATTTTAAATTAATATTTAAAAAGCAATTATTTATTGCATTCCTGTAATTATAGTTTGTGGGTGCTGAAATACAATTTCAATATCAATAACAAATGTTTTTTTTTTTTTGTAACAGGAGAAGCTTATAACTAAATACTAATATACAAATCACAACTAAGCAATCCATGGTACAGCTTAAGTTATCTTGTCCACTTGGTAAACTTTTATGTTTACTTGTGGCAACATTGCTGTATTTCTCAGCCGATTTCTTTTAAGTCTAATAGCTTAACTTAGACTTTCGAGCTCACCAAAGATTTACAGGATGTAAAATCTGTTGATAAAAAAAACCCAACAGCAATAAAAATCAAACAGAAGCCATAAAAAATATTGCAAAGTTTTGACTTCAATTAAGCTGACAATCTACATTGGGCATTCATAAGACATAATTTTTTAGTAAAACTTTTGTTGTCACTACAAGTCACTTAGCATTGCCCCACGAATTTTGTCATAGTTTATAAATCTAAATATAAACACTTTTAGAAATAATTGTACTAGAACAAATTTAAATGCAAATGCCTGCAGATATTATTACAGTGTGTTGATGGTAACTAGAACAGCTCTAAATTTGAAAATATTTTTGCAGTCATAGTGCGCATACACAACATAACAGTTTTTTTTTCATGAATATATGATAAGTTATAATTTCCCTTTTAAAGTTAACACTTCGTTCTCAACATATAAATATTTTTTCTAAAAAATTCACAAGTTTCTATGCTAAGTGTGTTTTTTTTTTTTTTTTTTTTGTAAACCAGAGAATGTACAAAGATTCAGTTGTTTATTTTTTTTTTTTTCAATTCTATAGTATATATGAAGATGGGATTTTCCATAAATTTTCTGTCTGGCTTACAAAGTAAAATTAGAAAAGATATAAACGCCCACACTTAGTTACTAATATTTAAACCGAAACAAACTTTTTAAACTTACTACGCAATGATTACAAGTTTTTCAAAGTATTTTAGTGTAAGTAATTATAATCACAAAAAAAAAATATAATTTCGTATTCAACTCTTAATTTCATAAACTCAAATAATTTAATATTTAAATTGAAACTGTCCCAGTATCAATAAAACAAAAAAGTCGAAATCCTAAATATTTTACTAAAGACATTTAATAATTTTTGAAAATACTTTAAAAATAACGAAATAATGACGAAAATAAGAGTTCGCAACTTTTAACATGTCTGCAGCAACAGAAGATCATTTTGTCCATTAAAACTAAAAACTAAAACTTTGTCATCTAACTTTTATGCAAGCAACATCTGATTTTATTAACACGGCATAAATTTATATTTTGGGGCAAAAACTCTGCAAGTCATATGTTAAAAACATATCATCTATTAGCGTCTTAAGCAATGTAACGAGTAATTTAAGTACCGCTAGTGTAACATAGTATTTTAAGTTTTTGAATACGTGTTTAGAAAAGAAATTAAGCCTAGATTTACACGTGGGTATTTTTTAAATTCTCTTTAAAATTTTTAACGAGTTTCTCGTGTTCTTTAGCGATAAAGTTTATGATTTCATTGAAAATTGTTCATTTTGATAATCGAATAGAATAAACGTATATAAAGCAATTGTAAAAATATCCTCTCAAATTTCTATTTTGTTTAATCCACTTGTAAAAAAACAAAACAAACAAAAATCGCATGCAACTAGTTTCGTGATGTAAATTCCAAAGTGTATGTGAGGTTAAAGAAATAAATGAGATTTATATTATATAAAATACCACAAATAAGTAAAATTAAAATTAGTTATTAAAAACATACAGAAAAGTACATAAAAAACGGAAAATTTTCTGGTGATTTAAAAAAAATTTCTTAAATCTAGCAGATATTTAAAAACAAAATTTTTTAAGTTTCTAATTCAATGTGGAATGACATACATTTAAGTTTACAAAGGTGTTCGCGAATATTTGTTCAAGTAATAAGTATGTATATAAAAGAGACGCAGAAATGGGTTTAAGTCCTCTCGCTAAAAACAGTAGAACAGTTTTTTAAAGTATATATATGCATTGCGCTTATGCTATATGCAATGAAAGTAAAGGTAAGTTTATATCAAACTCTCAATGCAGTGTTCTGTTATTTATAGTTTGGTTATAATGATTTTAGCTATTTATTTATTTTTTGCGGAGAACAAAGTTGGCAACACGATATGTGGCTTAAAAGACATTTTTCTCGTGAAGTGTTAGAACAATTTAACGATTTCAGTTTGTGTGCAATTTTAGTAAGTAATTGTTTTCAGACGAAAATTATGTAACCTGGCATTAAATGTATTCATTTCAATTTATTTCGTACCCTCACCTATAGGTTTATATTTTCATTCATGCCACAAACGATAACTACGTTCTCAATAGACACACAAATACCGTAATGCATACAAAGATGTGTGTGTGCACATGAATGTATAGATATAAAATTGCTTTTACGAGTCTGTTTTTTCTTTTTCCTCTTATAGCTTTTTACACACATTTGTACAAACAGCTTTATGGTTTAAAAAAAATTCCACCGTTCTAACGAAAACATAAATAAGGGCGAGAAAAGGAAAGCAAGCAATTTATTTCATATTTTCCTCGATCATTATAGAATATTATGGCGTAATTGAATAGCACATTCGTGTTATTTAAAGTAAGACAACGTTGTTGTATGGTATTAAATCAAATTGCTTTGGGGTGGTAAATTACTTTATTTTTTTTTTTCTTATCTTTCCTTTTTCATTTTTCAGCACATAATTTATATTTGAGTTTTTTTTAACTAAACTCTGAATTTTTCCCAAATAGATGGTATTTCTTCCTAACTGCGATACTACCAAATTTTAAAGAAAAGCTATAGCAAATAAAGGAAAACTAGGTCAAAAATTATAACTGCTCTCCATTTAAAATTTTTTTAATTATTATAAAATATCTCAGGGAGCAAGGGAAACGTACATGGATATTTAAATCCTCAATTATTTACTATATGCTTCAAAGATGGTTAGACAACCACGTTATTGTTAAAGGCAGGATAGCCACTTTTGTAAAAGAAAATCCTTTTTTGGGACATTCTTCCCGATTTGGAGATTTATATGTCAAAATAAAAAAAATAATATAATATTAATAAAATATGTATATGGGTCACATATTTAAGCTATAGGATCTTCATGCTCATGATTTTTTTCTCACTATATGTGTAAAAATTAGTGTTTCAATGCTCAGGAACGTCGAGTGCAAGTAGTACAAGTAAAGGCAGCAGATTCACTTGATGCGATAATTGCTGTATCATAGGCATATGTTGCGATCAAAACATTAAAGGCATATTCGATGTGTATATTGTGTATAAAATAGGGTCTGCAATAATGTCCTGTGGAATTCTAGCATTAATTAAATTCTAATCTACTTTTATTGATTTTAACATATTTTTTTATAAGTATTTAGTAGAACTTAGGTTTCCCGGAGTTTTTTATTTCCCGGGAAACGGGAAAATACATATTCGCACAACCGGGAATTCCCGGTATTACAGGAAAAATGCAATTATTGAAGGAAACAAGTTTATTCAACAAAACATCATTAAATTCACTTTGAAGAAATGTGATTTTGACACTCCAAGTCGTTTAACAATTCACTAAACATTCTATTTCTTGTTTTCGTTGCAAAATTTCTAGCAATAGAAAAAACCGTTTTATTATCAACAAGGCGTTATAAAAATTATCAATGTTAAAATTCCTTTTCAAACAAATTAATAACCTTTCATATGACCTTTGATAAACTTTTGCTAGATCTCAACGTGGCAGGAACATCATTCAGCAGAAATACAAAAGTTTATTATCTCAAAGACAGTTTCTGATTAACGCAGCCAGTCTTTGGAACTCCTTACCCAATGATATACAGAAAATAGGCAACGCAACTTTATTTAAAAAGGAGTTAGCTAAGTTACTAATGTCAATTTATTAAATTTGTTTGTCTTTGTTTTAACTAAACCTTTTCATATTATGGTTTTACACATTAATATGTTATTTAATTTTTTTCTTAAGTTTTAAAGGTATTTAATTTTATTTAATTTTTTACTGACAGCCAAAATTACATCTCTGGTTTTATATCTCCATATGTATATTTGCTTGATCACTATCACTGTCACTTATAAGATGTGTTAATCTTGTTGTGCTAGATAAGAATGAAATAATAGATAAATAATAAATAAATAAATATTATTTTATTTTATATGTTTTTGCGTTGACATTTCTTATCGATTTTTTAAGTTTTTCTTAAAAATTTGTCTCTATTTCTTCAACAGAAAAGTGCTAGTTGATGGTTCTATGGATTTGATTGGTTTGAATAATCTATTGAACAACTGTGCTCAATAAAGTTGTATTTCGTTTTTTGGCACATTATTCATTTCAGCACTTCTTAGATATGGAAACGGTTTGTCATCTCTTCGTTCATTTATTTTTGCTTTAATGTTTCAAACAGCATTTTTGAAAGAGCTGTTCATATAGTACTTGAATAATAGGATATGCTATTAACAAATTTGTATCACTTCAGCTCAAGGCCTCTACTGTAATTTTAATGGAATTCGAAACGGCCACTAAATTTTCTAAAATCCAAACATTTTCTTCAAACCACAATTTTGCGCAATCGAAATCAAATGTCAGAATTTTTTTAGTTGCGTTATTTGAATTAAGACACGATTGTATCATTTCAACCATTTTATTTCATTTTGTTTTTACATCATAAATAAAGCACGACTCTTTGCCATATTTTTCGTTCATATTTTTCTCTAAACATGCTGTTTTTGAGTACTTTTTTTTAAATAGTTTTACAATTTGTCTTACACCTTCTATAAGTTTCTAAAATAATAAAATTTTTTAAATTTTTATTTTTAAGTCAGCACAACCTTACCTAAAATTTCATATTCATTGTATTCAATTTCGCTTTCACTTCCATCCGTTTCACTTTCTGCAATATCTGCTGGTAATGTAGATTTCTTATATATAAAATTAAGGAGAGCCAAGTGAATAGCATGGTTCTAATAAAAATATCTGTCAATTGGGCTTTTTGAAACAAACCGCTTCTTTATATTTGGACCATCTAATAGAGTTGCAACAATATGATCTGCAGCGATATGCAAATTCTTAAATCTTGTATTCAGTTAAAGTTCTGATTGTATCTGCATTACACCTGCCTCTTATAAACACTTACCACAAATTATAAAAGGATTCATTACCATGTAAACAAATGTTTAAATATCTTTTTGGCGCGGCACTAATCCACTCATCAAAAGCAAGTGTAAATATTAATTCGTTTGAACTTTCTTTAAATATATTTGGCTATTGTTGACTTGACTTCATTATTGTATTTCATTTTAATATTTTTTCACATCGCTTTCATATTTTGGCAATTTTTCATATAAAAACTTTCACGTATAAAAAAACTTCTTGTAATTGTTCTTTTGGGCATTCCATTGACTGCAGCCAACTTTACAACAATTTCAGGTAAGATTTCTATTACCATAAAAATTTTAATATTGGGTTAACATATTTTTTCTCTGCTGTGATGTTTCAAACGTTTGCGCATTTCCCTTAATCAAACTTTATTTTGCGCACCATGGAAACTTGTCGCTTGAGGCCGCTGGTACTACCGCCTTTAAACACAACTTCTTGGTGCATAATTTGCATTGTGCTGCGTTTCCTTCCTTTCTAAAATATGCTAAAACTTTTGATACATTACTTTTTTTTTAAACAAAAGCTCAACAAGCTTTATAAAATTAATAAAAAAAAATATACATATTTGCAAAAACACTTCCTTTGAATATGCACCTGTATATTTTATGTTCTAAATAGACGGTTTCAACGCCAAATTTTGTGTTAACATTTATTTATTGCTATCTTCTCCGTTGTATATTTTAATACTTTAAACAAGGGTAGGCAAAATGTGAGTTTGCTGTGTACAATGAATTAGATAAATTTTTAAAGCAATAATTAAAGCAATTGAAGCATAAGGATGTAAATACATTAAAAATATTGTCTTATGTAGTAGAATTTACACGAAACGAAATATTTAAAAATTTTTAAATGTCACAACCAAAATATTTGAAAAATAATCAATGTATTTTTTTAAAATGCTTATGATTTCAAACTCCCCGTTTTCCGGCAATTTAGCCAATATTTTCCTGGATAGCTTTTCCCGGGAATTCCTGTTTCCAAAACCCTAGTAGCTACATAAGTAACACTTCAAGAATAGAGATTAAGGTGCGGGTAAAAGCTTGTTCATTTTGTTACAAAGTCAAGTATGAAGTTCTATCAAAATCTTGCTGAATATCGAAAAAACCAGCAGAACAATATCTTTTTTTATTTAGAGTTTCAATTACAATATTGACAATGCGATAAATCTCATGTCTCATGGGCTCATTTCTGAATCTTAATTGATGCTCTGAAATAACATATGTGTTAATACTTTATCGAATATTTTAGAGTAAATTACTAGGCCAGCCACAATCATGAGCTTGCTTTCGTTAACTTTGATTATTTTCTTTATTTTTTCTAATATTTTTCTAATTTATATAACTTAGTAAAAGAGATAAGCACGAAGTAGCAAAATGGCCATCGAGACAAACTTTCACCTACATTGTGGGTGTACTTAAATTAATTAATCGGGATTTCAGCACGCTCTATATATTTTACTATTGAAATTATTGCAAAAAATTATAAATTGTGTTACTAAAGTAGACAGTAAGCTTAAGTAGTTTACGTACATATATTTTGTGAACAAGTCATTGTAATGGATTTTAAATTTGGAGAGAATTTAAAATATTTACTCGTAAAAAAATAAATCTAAATCACTCGTTTCGTATTTCTTCTAAGTGTTTATTTAAATAGACAATTTTTGCATTTAGCAAATAAGTTGCAGAATCTTTTTTAAGCCACCGTTCCCTTTTGACTGCCAGTTTCACAATATCGCAATCGTTAGTTCGTTCGCATAAATGTAATTGTGCGACATCGTGAAACTGGCATTAATTAATCAGATAATGAATCATAATAACGATTTTCATTCTAAATGAAAATAGCTCTCCCTATATACAAAGTAGTTAAAATAAAATACATTTAAAAGACAAAAAATAAGTTTAATAAATGAATTATTGATTTTTCGAAACAATTCAAATTTTTTGACTTAAAAAGCATCGTAGTAAAATTTTTAATCTAAAATCGTTACAAGTTACAAGCTGTGAAATAATTTTTATATTAAGTTAATCGGACTTGCTCCACCAGTAACTATCATACCTTTCGTTGAAGACCGTCGTCACTGTCTTTGCATGTCGAACAAGGATTTTCGTGCAAGTCCACTTCAGCATCGCCACGGACATAACAAAGTTAATTAGTACATATTTAGGGCAATGTTACCGATCAATTACTTAAGTGGCAGCTTGAACCTTTTTTGGCGATCTATGACTTTTTAGGAGAGTTTTTTTAAACTCAGCTAATTTTGCAAATTCTTTTGTGAGTTAAACCGCAACGTGTTGCAAATTCGCTGGTTCATATCTTTTTACATAAAACAATTGTTCTTTTTTAAATAAATAAAATATTTTACGGTGTTATTCTATAAAATGGGAATTTAAGTCCAAATATTTTATTTTTTAAGATAAAGAGACAAAGTTGAATATTTTATTACTACTTTTATCTTCTACATCTTCTTCTTTTGTGGGAATTTATTTTGATAACACGAACTTTTGTGCCACTTTTTAAGAATTCCTAGCAGTAACTCTGATGTAGGAAGTCATAATATAATAATTTAAATATATTTACAAAATTATACCTTTGCTCCTTGCTCGTGGTGCAAAGCTTTAGTAACTGCTATTTATTTTGTGTCCCTTTAAATCGATTTTCGTCTTTGCACATACTTTGTTTTATATATATTAGATGTAATTAATTTTATTTAATCTAACAAAACTTATATATTGTAATGATAACAAACGCACGTATAAACTTATGAAAATTATATTCTATACTGTTCACTACAGTTTCCTTTTTATTATGGTGAGAGTTTAATAATAAGGTACATAATATTTTATTTTATAGCAAAATGAATTGGTTTTTGCCTTCAAGTAAAATTGTTGTTCTGTAGTGTATAAAAATGATAATGTTTAAGCTGCCAAGAGTAATTATATACACTTTAGTATTACAGTATTTCTTAGAATTATATTTCTGAATTTAAATGGCTGTGAATTATGATAGATAATATAGTATAATTATGAAAGTTATGCACGTGCGAGCAGTTTTAGTTTATTTAACCGTTTGTTTTTCTATAAGTTTTATTTTTATTAAAGGATACGCTTAATTTGATTTGACTTCGGCATTAAATAGCCGACAGCTAAACACACCATGATCTATGGTTTGCATCATTTAAGAATTCTCTGTAAATTAAAAGTCAAAATATTTCTTTATTCTTAAATTTTATATTCAAGTATGTTTGCAATTACTAAGACGGACGATTAATTGCTTATATTAGATATGAGTAGATGAGTGATTGTGCATAACTACTCGTGATTGTGAGTGACTGCTCATGAGTTTAACTTTTTTCCGTTTGTTTTTTATAAAATTCTTTTAAATTTGCTTTTTTCTGCATTAAGAAACTGGAACGAGAGGCATTATATTTTCAGTATATATTTATTTTATAGCGAAAGATTAAAAATACTCACCACTGCGGACTTATACAAACATGTTGGAGCTTTGTAATCTTAGAAACAAGAATAAATATACTAAAGAATAAAATATCATACTTTAAAAATCTACACAATTTCTAATTGCACTTTAAGCTACGAAATTTTTTTTTCTTTTTTTCTTAATTAACAAAATTTTTATTATATTTTAGATTACAACTTTTTTTCTATCAGGGTGTGAACCGTGGATATATAAATGAATCAAAATTTACTTTTTCGACTTAAGTTTTTTTTTTTAATTTAAGGATTTAGCGATTCAGAAAGTGCTGTATTTCATTCTGCTGGTGTCTAATTTTTCTTGTTGTCTTTGTCTAAAAATTTTTAGAATTCAAATTAAAAAAATGAACCTTAAGTCGAAGAAGTAAATTTTAATTCATTGTAGATTATATTTAGTATTTCAGAACTTTTAAAAGAGTTTTTGCGATTTTCAACTTGCATCACATACTTGACAAAACACGAAACATAAAATTGTGCTTAGGAAGTACAAAAGAAAAAATAAGCAATTTACAATACTTGAGTATTTCCCAATTTTTAATATAAAAGATTTTAAAAAATATATATATAAAAAAATTATATTAGAATAAAAGATCAATTTCAATGTTTCTTTAAACCATTTAAATTATCAGCCCAATAATGAGTATATATTTCTCCAATTATGAATTCTGTGGGAACAAAATAACAAAAAAATGGCATCATCGCAATTTGAAAAGAGCTGATTTTATTATTTAATATTATATTGGGTTTTGTCGAATCTTTTTTTTGTAATTATTACAAATTTTTCCTCACTCCCGTGAGCGAACATAAGCGTAAGCCCAAAAAAAAATAATAAGGTAGTGCGTAAACATAGATAATTAAAAATGTGTTTCCGTGAGTGTGCATGATCGTTAGTGAAAATCAACTCCTGGTTTAAACACTACTGCTTATACATTTAAACACTACTGCTTACTTATAACGAAATAAAATCCCTTCAAAAATTGTGTTATTATTTTTTTTTTTTTAATTTTCGAATTTATTCCAGCGTCAAAATTCTTTAAAACCAACAGCATAATTTTTATTGCTAAATAATTACAAAACCAAGAAAACACAAAATTTTAGATTTCCTATCAATGAATACAACATACACTTATACAAACATATAGGAATACCACACGATATTATCAGTTATTAGAGATGAACAAACAAATGGGAAAACATGTTACGATTTTATTTTGCAGGTTTTGGTATCCAATGCATGTATATGCAAATTAATTTAAATAATGCTAAATAGAATTACGAATACAAGGGAGTTTTGAATGAAATAAAGTTAAAATTAAATGCAAGGAAAAAAATTGATTACTGTTAAAAGTTAATAACATATCTTTTCGGAAATGCATTACAACTTTTCACGATCCATTTAATTCATTGGCATAGGTGCCACACTGACACTCACTAAGACGCAACTCTGATCATGCAAAAAAACTCTTATTTTATGATTTTTTTAGTATAAGCAAGTCAAATACAATACGCAATTTTAATTAATTGATTTTTTAATTGGATATAATTTTTTATAGTTCCAATGACAAAATTGACGTGTGAGTCATTACCCTAAGCAATTCTTGCTTTAGCCATTTATTTACTGGGTATTTATTTATTTCAGTGATGCATTTAAAATAAGAGTTTTGGTTTAAAGAAAGTTACTTTTTAACATGGATCGATATCTCATCTAAAATCCACTAATTTAAAAGAAGTCAGTTTTACAAAAATAAACGAAAGTTTACTAAAAATTACAAGATGAATCGAAACTTGATCTAACTATCATAAAAAAAAACAAATTATCAGGCGTGTCACACATTCCGCTCAGAATGGTTTTAATTTCATATTAACAATTCCGATCGATTTTGTTTTACCTTCTTCAGATTTCGATCGATTTTGTTTATTCTTGAAAAGAATTGAATACGCGCTTTTTTATTTAAATGTGGCAATATTTTGCACACCAAAGTAAACAACAAAGCTAATCTAAGTAAGATACATCACAAAAGTAAATTTAAAAAACCAAAAAACAAAAACTTGAAATTTGAAAGTGGTTTCATTCCGAAAAAATTTTTCGTTTTTAGAGTTCTGAAGAAGAAATTTACGGAACTGAAACCACTTTCGATCTGAATTGAGTTCTGTGACATGCCTGTATAATCAAAGTTAAAATTATTCAAATTAAACGAAATAACTGAAATCACCTAAATTTTACTAAAATTGGTAAGTTACATAAAACTGGAATATCCAAAAAATAGCATAAAAAAACATCTAAAAATATTTAACAAACCCCAATCTTTTGTTAAATGCATAAATATTAATATTAGCTTAAGCCGATCAATTCTGGAATATGAAAAAGCAAAAAAAAAAAACTAATAAAAAATAATTCATCACTTACAAAAAGAAATCCGAAATATTAACAAAAATCTTAAATTTGGCAAAATAAAACAGAAATAATATAATTTACTTAAATTTTAACTTTAAGTTGGATAATTTAAAAGAGAAAATGTGAAAAATTAAGATTGAACAATAAATTCTAAGTTTCATTTCATTTTATGTGGCCGTGGCCACATAAGGATTGACAAAGTGACGAACGGTAGAGCAGCATGTTACGCGGCAGATGACTCATAACTGGGCCTTATTTCCGAGCAGGTAGTTTTAAAATGCATGGGAAGCTCAAAAACCAACTTAAAATTACAACACGTGTTACATCTGAATAAAACTAATCAAATATGCTTATCAGCAGCTTAAAAATTACGGCAATTGGCAACTTCAATAGTATTTCGTAAGTTTTATTTTTCTGGCGTACACTACTCACCGCTTTACTTGAAATGGAAAATAATTATTGAAGCAGGGTATACGAAAGTAAATGGAAATTGAAATATTAGGCAAAGTATGTAAATTGGAAGTTAGGAAATAAATGTACAAATAAACACGGCAAAGTATGTATCCAGTTTCACGCAATTTTGTAGGCACCACAAGGTACAATTCCTTAAATAATATTTCAAAATTTTAATTCTTCTTGATTTGATTTGATTCTTATATCCTGTTATTATTTAAGTGTTCAATAATTTTTTAATTTATTTTATTCGACGTTTATAGTCCACTTAAATATTTTCAGTTGCATTTACCACAAAATTTGAGTAACATTCAGAATAAAACCAGCAAATTATATTTTGTATGTGACCTCTTGGATATCATGTACTCCAGTTGCCTGGAAACATAAAAATATAAAACACATGTTTCCTTTGCATGAATGTGTTAGAGTCACAATAAGTATTTTATAGTAACATCACGTAACATTTATTCGGTTTTACAAACTACATGGTCTGCAGATATAAAAATGTTATAAAATGAACACAGACATAAAACTGAACACTGGCTTTAAATCACTTCTGATTTAATTTGAAAAAAATTGCTATAAAATTATTGTTTTTGGTTTGTTATTATATGTAATTAGTTTTAAAGAGAGCGCTTACAATTTAAATTTTCAAGATATATATATTCTTTCTAAGCATAGTTCAATATAACTACGCGGTAAATATTTATGGCAAATTAAACTAATGAAACAACTTATTATGAAAAATTAAATAAAAGGAATTGAAAAGTTTATGCTTCAAGTATAAAAATTGTTCTTGAAAATATTACTAGTTGATTTTTGAAAGAAACACATTTCTAACTGATGTGTGGTGTGCTATTTCTTAAGAAGGCAGGAAAATAACTTTTTCTAATATTTTTCTTAGTGACAAAAAATTGTTCGATTTTGTCTATAAAATACATATTTCAAGATTTTTTAAAATATAAATCTATCTTTTTTTAAAAAAAGTAATTTATTCTAAAACTATAAATATTTAAATAATGTTCATTCATACGGCTTATCTGCTGAATATAAATAAATAAATAATTAATAGAATAAAATATATATTTTATAATTTCTATTAAATAATTAACAAACTTATTGAATTTTTATATCAAAACCTAGAAAAGACATGCAAAAAAGTAGGTAATATAAGGGTTCTATGTAAAACCAGTAAAAATTCGATGATTATGGTACGTTTTTCATTAATTTTTGGTTTGTCTAATTTCTTTTTTCATGAATTTTCATGAGTTTTTTATGAATTCAAAAGTTACAAGTTAATTAGTATAATTGAGCTTATTAAAAACGCATTATAGAAAACAAGAGGAGCAACAAAAATACCCATGATCATGGCGAAATAATAAAGGGCGAAATATATAATCAGTTAGTTGCTTACATTGTAGATGTCAAGACGGATTTAGCTTGTTTGGGAAATTTGTCAAAAAAAATTATTTATGAAGCAGTTCTCGCAGTTCCTGATGTGTATAATTAAGACTTTTTTAAGAAATAGTGGATAGTGATCTAATCAAGTTAGTCATTTCGGCTTAAATCTATTTTAATGGTGCAGTTAAAGATTAAAAAAGGCTGCCAACATGGTATAACATGCAATTTAAAGAAAAAAATGTAACGTGGAAAATTTAGGGCCAACCCTTAGATTCTCTTCGCAGTATGCTATATATCGACCATATATGAATGAATGGGGTATATACACCGATGCCATATGAATGGTGATTAAAAATATTAACTTAAAATTAATGGAAAAGTTTGAAAAATAATAACTGAACACCAAAAATATATGTGGTGTTTTTTATACTTAAAAGGAAAATTTACTTATGTCCCATCGAAGGCCGGCTATTCGAAAGCTTAAAAATGAAAACAAATATCAGATAACTCTACATGTTCTACTAGTTTTTTTTTATTGTAAGCTAATTGGTCGTGAAAATAAATGCAAAAAGCTATATATTATTTATTACCTATCATATTAATTAACGATACATTTTATCTGTAATTTTTTTTTCTTAACAAAAATCAAAAAGCTTTTACATTTAATTTTTAAAGAAGCCGAGCTAATTTTTGAAATATTAGAAGATTAGTATGTGAAAAACTTACTGAGTGGTAGTTAAAAGAAAATAAGTGGTTTTATTAAGGAAACCTGTAAAATAAATAGAGTTTGAGTTTACTAGGAGTGTGATAAAAATCGATCCATTTAAAAACATGCAAGAAATATTTTTACATCATTTTCATCCAATCGGCGAGAAGTAAGATCCATATAAAAGATCAACTTCTTTTGTAACAAATCATTCGAAACAGATAACAAAATATTTTAATGGCTCTGCGGGTCCTTATGCTACTATTTGTAGATGGTTGTATATAACCATACAAATAATCAATCTAAAAGAAAAATTAAACTACACATAAGATTGTTTAGTTAGGAAGAACTTTGAATTAGTTAACTTACAGGAGTATTACTATGCATTTCCACTAAAAATCTTAAGACTGAAGGCAGGAATTTTTTTTAGAAATGGAGTGGCAACAAACTTTTTGCGAGCGTAGATATTATTATTATGCTGGAGAAGTGCTTTACAGATAACATTTCTAATAAGATTTAAGTTAAAAAGACACGCCTCATATCTTCTAGCAGTTTCCAGTTCACATATGGTATTAAACGTATATTGCAAATCCTGTTGAATTAACACATTCTCCATAAGTTCTAAGTCCATGTTGAATTCATCTTTGATACATATATACTCATCGGTTTGCTGCTTCGAAATACTACACTACACCCAAATATTATAAAGATAGTATTTCGTTAGTAGCACAAAATTGTTTTTGGTCACTCTTTATTTTTGTATAAATATGTATGCAAAATCTGTTTTTATATTTCGTTTAGTTTTGAAAATAAGTAAGTGAAGTCGATTGAGCGATGTCCGTCTAACCGTCCGTGTTAGTGTAGAAATCAACTTTGCCAAGGCACTAAATGCGCTAGAGAAAGTTCAAAGAAAGATCAGATATAGTTTCGAAAAAACTGCTGTTGAAAATCAGTATTTTTCTTTTATATTAATTATTTATCTATAAAAAACAATAATCGTAATTCCTAAATGTTATTAGTGCTAAGAAAGAAATATAAAAAATTTTGGAGTAACTCGTTAAGTCCCTTAAAACCTAAATTTCCAAAAAATAAAATTTCATCAAACAATCAACACCAATTTATATTTAACTTATTTTATAATAAATTTTACTACCATTGAAAACACATAACAAAAGGCAAATATTTTTTAAATTATGGTGAAGGGTTTATAAGGTTTTGTATGGCCAGATTTAACTCTTCTATTATTTTTTGCTATTAATTTAAATTAAATATATATCTGTGGCCTAGAAT
The DNA here is from genome assembly GCA_937654795.1 of Cistogaster globosa. Classification (NCBI taxonomy): domain Eukaryota; kingdom Metazoa; phylum Arthropoda; class Insecta; order Diptera; family Tachinidae; genus Cistogaster; species Cistogaster globosa. The sequence continues at coordinate 27,108,301 of OW569405.1, read as the reverse complement.
TAAGTAATTTTCTGCAGCTGGCTTTAAAATATCAGTTAATCAGCACTTTTCAGAACTTTTGCTCAGCGTCATCAGCTACAACATATTTTAAAATTTTTCTTTCTAAAAGGAATTTAGTTAAAAAAATCGCAATAGAAAATGGTGTTTTGTTCAAAACAAAATGGAAAAATCAGTTTTCTGCTATAATGATTAATGAAGTTTGCAAATGTTACTAAGTAAGCAAAAAGATATAAAGTATTCTGATGATGTGATTCTTAAGTTCATCTGATTTTGCTTGTGTCTTATGCGCAAGAAAAAATATATTTATTTCCAGATAAAAAGCTAATACGTGTTAAGCTTTAAAATTAAATTTTATGTCAAAATTCCATAAAAAATAATTCTTATCACTGATTTAATTAAACTATGATAAGTTTGATACCCGCCACCAAATTTAGAAATAGAAACAAACATTAAGATTTTCCTTAAGATGATCTAAAAGAAATGATCGAAATCAATCTTAATAAGAATTGCTTAAATTTTTTACATTCCTTTAAAATATTCAGTTTCTAACAAAAGTTTTTAATCGTTTCACGAAGTATTCTACATCAAAAAATAAACAGCACAATTAATTAATTTGGGAAAAGTATATTCATACATACACTAGCTTACATAGCCTAATGTAGAAGCGTTAAAGCCAAAGAAAAATTAAAATAATTCTCAATGGCTTCCTACTTGTTTTTCAAGTCAACAATTCTATTTTTGTAATACTCATTTAAGCAATTTTGTTTTAATCTTACGTATCTACAATCTCTTAACTCTTCAAACAAAACTTGTTCAATATAAGACACAGCACATAAAACAACGACAATGATCAATAGAAATTCATTTTTCCAACAAAAGGAGAAAGAATTTTACATTCGTTCAAATGGAATGTTTTAATTATAAAAGATTCATAACAAAGTTCGCAGCGCTGCTGACGCATAAAGTTGAGAAACTTTTAAATTTTTATGCGCTACTTATAGTACAATAATAAGCAGACGTTTTTTTTTCTAATAATAACTAAATTTAAAGTTAAAATCTTCTGCAAGCTTATTTTGTTGTTCATTTTGAAAATCTTTTTAAACTTTAATAAAACAGGCGAGTTCTTAATACAAAGTTTTCAAAGCGTTTTACGCGTATTATTGACTTTTACCTTAACTCGTAGTTATTTTGCTGCACCGTTTGTATCGTCGCAATTTTTATGTGTCCCTTATTTCTTACATAAACTGCCTGTGTGCTGGTTTCCATCCCAGTATTTAACTTTACTGATTAGTTATAAAGAGCCTGACAATTTTTTTGAAATAAAACATTTTTTTTAAATAAGAATTATGTACAAAGTTTTACAGCAACACAAAAAATTTTACAAGAATTCATAGACATACAAAACCACATTTTATTAACAGCTAGCTATTTCCCATGCACTTCGCTACCCCAGTGGAAATAATTGCACCACGACCACTCCGCTAATCCACCAGTTTTTTATTTGATTATGCACAATAATATGAAAGTTACTTGTTCGAAATTTTATGACCTTTTTAAATCTCTAGCTAAACGAAAATTTTTATTTTGTATTGGAGGTACCACGACCACTTTCACAATCCATCTAATATTTCGTGTGACAAAGCATATTTATAAGGAAGTCTCTTCGTCTTGGTGAAGTTATTTTTCTGGGAGGTACCATATCTATTGTTTCAATTCAAACTATTATTTTTAGCTATGCGCATTAACAGCAGAGTCACTTGTGCAAATATTGAAAGACTCTAACCATTGCAGATATTTAGCTTTACAGCAATAATTTTTCACTTTGTATAGAGGGTACCACGCCCATAATTCTAACCCAATTAGTTTTTGGCAGCATTATGCATTCTAGTAAGAAAGTTATTTGAAAAAAATTCAAGGTGCTACTTAGTACAGTACAAAGTAACACGATGATAAATATATACGTTTAATTTTTACGAAATAGGAAGCTGAACTGTGAATACAAATACATTAAACTTTATTAAAACAAATCACGGGAATATAAAATTAATTAATTAAAAAAATATCGTGCTATTTTTTTATTCCGATAAAATTAATAAATAACCGATATTGATTATTGAGAGTGAAAGCACGTCTCGTTGGCCATTCCGCTACTGCTTATTAGCTCTTCGGGAAAAATCTCCCAAGTATTTTTAGTAAACTTAAGATTTTTGTCTCTACTATAATGTTTGGACAAAAAACAATAATAATAACAATAATTTTATTTTTATTTGACCACTTTATACAGTTAAAAGATAATGAAAAATAAAATATCACAACACTACGATAGTTAATTTTTGTTTTGTGCGTGAACAGACGCAAATTATTAAATTATTTATATTAAATTAAATTAAAACACGGGAATATTAAATTTAATTAATTAATTTAAATGTCCATGAAGATGTGCTCTCAGCCTCAATAATCAATATCGGTGATTTATTAATTTAATCGGGATGGAAAAAATAAAACTATATTTTTCTTAAGAATTACAATTTATTTTTGGCGTAAGTTCCGTTTTTAATTTCTAAAAACGGAATTTTTTCCAAAAACTAAAAAATAAAAATAAAAAAACACGAAAAATTTGACGCCAGCAGAATGTAATGCTGCATTTCTGTACTACTTCATCCTTCAGGAGCATTCCTTGCATATATCTACCTTAGGTTGTTTACATTGTAAATATCATCTATTTAGCGAAGTAATTTTTGTAAATAATAATACGAGAAGTATTCATATTAATAATAACTTGGTTAGACGAAGTCAACACACAAACCAAAGAATTAAAAAAATAAACTAAGCCAAAAATAAATTTAAAATCATTGATAAATATTTACTTTACATTGAAGGGGCCACGCCCATATTTACTAACCACATATTAGATAACAAACTATGAAATTTGCAGGTGGATCGATCTACTGATAGAGGAAGGTATAGCTTTTTGACATATAAACACATTTTGTGCTTTATATGTAAAGGTGCAACAGAGTTTCCTTATCTCTTGTTGCACCATGTTTTGGTTATCTCTTACCCACACGAATATAAACACATATATGTTTATAAGAAGCAGCCAGAATCTAGCCGTTTTTATTTGCCTATATACATAAACCACAGTCTCGAACAGAGAATTCGTGTGTAATAGTGATGTCTGACTTCCTAATAGAGCAGCTTAGAACAATTCAAGAGAAATTATATTAAGTTAATTGGATTATATGTTTGCAAAATTTTATTTAATAATTGTTCCTTAAAAAAAGAATCTGCTCTTTAACGGAACTAATTGATTTTTGCATGACCTTAAGTTCCTTTAGATTTAAGGCTACCTTTGATATGATGTGAACCTCTGATTGGTTTATTGAAGTTGTAACATTTTGCCTTGAATTAACAACTAAAAATGGATATAAAAAATTTTCTGTACCTATCTTTAAAAACAAAGTATTATTTTTAATTTCTTTTTACTGATTGTGAATAAAATAAATAAAATTAGTTATTTCTTTATTTTTAATATGATTGAATTTGGGTCATATTTTTAATTTCTACTCATATTTAGTGTAAGAACATTGAATTACAAATAAAAAACTACCTTTTGCTTTGCTTTAACTAAACAGAGTAAGCAAGCTTAAAACCCAAAAGGTATTAACGCAAATTTTTCTGCAAAGAAACGATTATTTATTTATTATTATTTTAACTTTATGAACACAAAAATAATATAAAGTTTCTTCATCACAATTATTTATTTAAACTTTTTAATTAAATACTTAATACACAGTTTTACAATTAAGAATTTGGTTTTAATTATATTTAAAAGAATGCACATTTATATAGATGAGATAAATTTAGTAAAATATTTTTTCCATTTTTTTATGTCCAAACTTTTTGTTTAAAACTTTTAAATTCTGCTGTCTCTTAGAGAGTGTTTAAAAACTTTTACTTTAAATTAATGAATTTTTCTTTTCAGCTCTTCCTTAAGTAAAAAATAAAATTATAAGCTATTATTTTTTTAATTAAGGAAAATTAACGCTAAAGTTTGTAATTAACAACTACACAGGTGCAGATAAAAATAAATCCTAAGTTGTAGAAATCACAAAAAAAAATTGTTTGGTGGTATGAAAAAATTTAAATAAATTTGTTACAGATAAGCTAGATTTACTTACAAGGTGAAGGGTATATAAAATTCGGGATAGCCAAATATAGCACTCCTACTTATTTCATATTAATTAGTTTTGAACTTTTTCTACGTTTTTGTACAAACTACAAAAATAATGTTTAGTAGCATATAAATACAAAAACAATTTAGTTTCGTAAAACTTTTTCAATTTTTATAATTGCATTTTGTTCTTCTACTCTTTGCTAACACTTTTAATTGTTATTTTGTTTCTTCTTTTCTCCTATGATTCTTTAAACTTTTACTGCTGCTAACACTCTCGCTGCTATTTACTATTGTTGTTGTCAGTCAGCTAACGAGGTAACAATTTCCTTAATGTTTTCATAACTAAAAAAAACATTAAAATTGCATGTTACGTGTTTACAATTGCAACTATTATTACAACAGTTAAACAGATTGGTAGTAAAAAATAAACTCAAGTAAAAACTGTGGGGAGATAACATTTTGTTACTCTAGCTAACATGAAGTCGAAGGAAAATCCAAGAGTTGAGTTGGAAAGAGACAATTCTGACTTTAATGTGAAAAGCAGCACTGAGATTGATTTTTATTCCTTAAACAATCCAGACACTCTTTTATATACTTGTCGCCGTCTCTGCTGTTATGGCTTATTTAAAAACACCTTTTTTTTTTCGAAAAATGCTAATGTATTTTAAAAGTAAAATTACAGACATTTAGTTCGCAAATATAAATTATGCAAAACTGTGTTATTTAAGTGCAAAAACACAACAGTTAAACTAAAAAAATTGTTTCACAATTTCCATTATTTCCATTTGAGATTTGTCAGAGAAAACATTCTGAATAATGTAAGAAATCATAAATTTAAATTATATTTTCGTTAATCTACTTTACTTGCGCTTAATGACATAAAATTCAAATATTTAATGATATTCTCTCACTATTTAAATATTTAAGTTTTTAAATATTTTTTGTTTTTTCTGACAACACAACCTTTACAAGAAATTAAGAATAATTCTAGTAATAAAATATAGTGTTGAAAATATTAAAAAAAACAGAATAAGACATTTATCTTAACTATTTATCTGTTGTCTATATATCCATGCATCCAACAGATAATAAAACAGTAACGAGGTAATTTCTGTAAAGGATTTTTTTTTTTTAATTTTGATGTTGGTGTAAATCAACGGTTCTCAAATGGGGGTCCGCATGAAGAAACAAAAAAAAAAAAAAAACAGTGTTTTTAAAAATAATAAAAGTTTTATTTTGAACTTGGGCTTCAGAGGGGTCCGCAAAAAAAATAAATTCTTTACTAGGGGTCCGTGAGCAGGAATTTGATGAGAACCCCTGGTGTAAATAGTAATCGATATGGAATACAAAACACATATTTTTGGAATTCTTGTGTGACTCTCTGTCTGTGTTCGCATCACGTAAAAACTGTTGAATGGATTTGAATAAAATTTTCTGAGGAGGTCCCTTAGAACATTGGTTAAAATATAGAACACATTTTTTATACAAATACGTCATTATGTAGAGAAACTAGAGATAGAAATGTAAAAGCACCCAATTTTACCGGTATATACTAAAACAGTTGTCAGTCAGCACATTTTATTTTAATAGATATCTACAATAAATAATTAAAAACACATTAATCTAAATTTTAATTTTACGAAAATTTAAAGTTATTTTATTATTTTGTACTATTATCCTATAACGTTTTAAAATAAAAATGCCTGTACCTAAGGCAAATATAAAATATCATAATGTTTTATTTGTTGTTTTTATTTTTCAACATCTTTAAAACTATAAAAAGAGCTGAAAATAGACAGTGGATAAAGAAAAGTAAAATCAAAGTTGATTATTGTTGTTTTTGCTTGAACTTTGATTTTTGCCTTTACTTTATTGTTTAAAAAAAATTCTTTACTTCATTTAAACTAATTGTGAGAAGTTTCCTGAAGAGCTAAGTAAGCGGTAGCGAAATGGCCATCGATATAATAGCACAATAATTTAATTAGTTTAATTTAATATTCCCGTGTTTAAAAGTTTTTAATTATTAAAAAATGCAATTTATTTATTATTTGGAAAAGAAGGTATCTATTCGTATTTTGCAGGTTGTTTAAGCCAGCTATCGTGAAACCTTCATAAAAGTTTTCGGAAAAGCTAAAAACATTTTCCTTTGAGGATAATGCTTCATAAAAAGAGTTGCAACTACGACATTCTCTTCATTTTAATCAGATTTTCTTTAAGTTCTAGATCTTAGCTTAGAAAGAAACCTTAATTCGTCTTAAAGACTTACGATTTTAAGAACATTGCCTCTCTCTTAAGTTTGTTGACCGAACGTGTGCGGTAAGCCCAAATTTAACACACTTGTGTTACCTTTGTGAGAATTTTCAGACATTTCGTTTCTTGGAGTTTGAAGAAAGGCGCTAACTCACAAATTTTAAAATTTACAGGAGAAGTACATAATCTGAAACGTGGTTTTTGATACTATTTGATTAAATTGGAATCAGTGCAAACTTAATTTAAAATAACTTACTTTAGAATAAATTGTAAACATAGAAAGTCCCCAAATCGCATTATTCTAAATTAATTTTCTACATTTACAATTTTGTTGTATTTCTTGCTGTCCCCATAATAAAAACTGGGCTTATATTTCTCCGCTAATTTAAATACAATTTGTCTGCTAGGCCATAAATAAACTAAGTGTAATGCTCTCTTTATTTACCATTTGTTATCATCAGAGTAATTTAATAAAAATAATTGAGGTATGGGAATTACTCATTAATACTCATAGGTAGCTAAAGTTGCGAGCAAAGCGTTTTACGTTTTTAGACTCTGAGCGCGAAGTGAAAATTTAAAATAGATATTTTTTTGTGGTTATTTTTTTTTTACTTCATTTTCTATCTTCCTGATGATTTCTTTTTTCCGATTGATTTTTGAGCACATTTGGAAATCGACTTTTCATCGAGCTCGCTGATTAAATAACTGTGGTCAAATAAGGGTACATTTTTAAGGTAAACTGATTTGTTTAAGCTAAAACTAAACCTTTAATTAAAAATTTTCTAGGATCCTGTTTATTATTTAAAAAATTAAAATAATTTAGTAGACCTTGTACGGACGTTTTCGTTTTGTGTTGTCTTTTCTAAGAGTTTGAACACTGCTCAACAATCTACAGTAATTAACACTCATAATTCGAATGTAGAAGAGGATAGGTTTTTCAGGACTAAAGCAAATAATGTTACGGAAGCTGTCAAAAGTAGTACAAAAATAGCTCCGCCGACAAAAAAGACAAAACAAAGATACGAAAATTAAAAATTTGTTCATTTTTTTATTTTGTTTGGAAGATTATATGGATAAGATGACAAAAAATATTTTAACACACAGCAGCAAGGAAGGGAGTAGCTTTTACTCGACCATGAACAATATGAAACTAATTTGTTACTCCAAAAAGACTCGAATTTTTTGATGTCTCATTTATCAATCCTGAAGCAGGACATCCATTAAGACAACAGTACGCTCTGCCGTTAGCAAGACATGAAAGTCTCGTTAAGGTTTCGACCACGATTACTTCGTTTTGCTGTACAGGCCTTTAGCAATCGATCTGTTGTCCTAATGTTCCGAAGCATCCACTAACCCATCATCCGCTGCGGCTACACAACAGTTTTTTTTTTTCTAAACTAAATTTTAGGAAGATTCAACTGTCTTAATCATTTTATTTAAAGGAATATTTATCTATAATTCTCAAAATCAATTATTAATTTTTCTTTATGTTTGTAGTTCTATTTATCAATCCACACTCGTAATCTTTTACAAAAGAAATCAAAAAAACAAAATCTTTTTTTCTAAACTTTTTTCAATTATTTTTATATAATTCCGATTATAATTCTCATAAAATGCACAAAAACAAATAAAAGAAATATTGTCTTACATATCATTCCAATATTCTAACCCTACTCTGAATTTCCTAACACAACATTTAACATTATTTTAAGTAATTGGTTATGTTAACAAATGTTAGTTATAGATTAATGACTTACATCTGTGCATGGTAAGAAAATATTACATTTATAAACTTAATTTTTAGCCATGAAATTTTCATATAATTAATTATTTGACAATAGCTACTTTTCAAAGAAAATTTTATACTTTTATAGACTTTGCAGAATGAAAGTTTGTAAATTAATATGTCAGCGTGAAGTCATATGAATTCTTAAAATTATACATACGTTTCTTAGAAATAGATTTTCCCGTAATTTAACCAATTCATATTGGTTTACAACATACCCACCTTTTTAGAAATGCAGGATCCTAAATAAGCGGTTTTTGGAATCTCAATATATTGTGCCCTGAAACACATTCTAACGAAAATCAATAATTTCTTTGTAGTTCTGGAATGCAAATACTTTATAAAGTCACATAATAACAGAAACATTAATACTAACATTTAAATAATTACAAATAAAAAAATAATGTCGAAATACATGCCAGATCTGAGAATATTCCAACAATCTAAACGGTTTTATTTGCCTGTAAGTAGAAGTATAAGTTGCAAAAGGTGTAGCCGTAAGAATTGAACAAAAAATTTAAGAAGAGAAATTGTTCAAGAGTATTAAAAAAATATAAAGTGCTGGACACATAAAATGACATCAAACATAAATAGTTTTGGGTAAAATTTGAAAGAAATTTTAGCGGTGTTGTTTTTAATCGTAATATGCAAGAGAAATAAGATTTTTATGTATTCGCTATCACATAAAATATAAAAGAAATTTTCAGATAGCTATAGGCAATTTTAATGCGCTCAAGTGACAAATTTATAAAACTATTGCTTTTTTAGAATTGTTGCGCGAATAATATTTATTTATATATTTTAAATCAACATAATCGTTCATTACAGTAACTAATTTAAATATCTTTGGCACGTTTTAACACCACTTTTGCTCTAAATGACTATGCGCATCTGTAGCGGCTACTGTACAAAAAAAAACCAAAAATGAAAACATTTTTAGACTGCTGGCCGCGCTGGTATGCTGGCGTTCAACACCGGCTAGGGCTCGCCTTCTTGCGGTGTTTCTTGCTAACAGCTCTGGTCATTTCAGCAGTCACAAAAAATCATACCACCTGTTTTTAAAAAAGTTGAAAAGTTTAAGTTATAAGAAAAAATTGGAGCCCGAAGCAAGTTTAGCCAGTTCCCCGCTACACACACACAATAACTCCTCTGGCTGATGCTCTGCCAGGAAACCTAAGCCCGACCACTTCGAGGCTATGAAACCTCACCATGGCATCGTATTTATATTAGTTTTTAATGCCCCAAACACACTTTACCTTTTATTTTACTCTCCTATTCCCCTACTTACCGCTTTATTTATTAATATAAGCCTTCATTTTTAATAAAAATCTGAAATTTTCATTTTAAATATGAATACATAGAATTTTTTTTTTTTTGATTTATTAAATAAAAAAATTTAAAACTTTTTGAAAAGAAATTGCATAGCAAAATGTAATACAAAATTATATTTTTCATTTGAAAAGAATAGTGCAAACAATTATAAAGATTGAAATTTCAAATTAAAAGTAATTAATTAATAGTATTCAAAAATTTATTTGTAAATAATTATAACAAAAAGAAAAATTTAACAAAAAAAAAAAAATGAAAAAACAATTTACATGCTTTTATTTATTGAAATATTTAAAACATTAATTCAGTTATTAATTAGGTTTCTTGCCGATTTTTTTCTTTTTTTATTCCGAGGTTTCTCTCTGACTCTTAAGCGGATGAGATTTGTTCACTATTCGTTGCAGGAACTGCCGTCAGTACGTGACGTGTCCTACTTCCTACGTATTTGTACGTAAATATTTAATGAATAAATTATATACATATTTCACCTTGCTTTATTTTGATTTTTCTATGTTATTGGAAATACTACAGGAAAAAATGCATGGGACGCGAGACGAACTATAAGTTTGAGCTCAACCCTAACCGAGCACTCTTGAAACAAACCTAACAAGAGGAATGTTAATACTTTCGGTAAGTATTTTCCCTAATTTAAAAAAAAAGTCTAAGGCTAAACATATAAATTTATTTATTTATTTCTTTAATTACGTTTTATTTTAATGTTTTTTTTTTTTTTTTTTTTTTTTGTTTAAACCATAGATTTAAATTTTTGGTTTTAGCATTATTTTCTTTTATTTATTTATTTATTTATTTTTTTTTTGTTTTTCCTTTTCTTTAAATTTTAAGTAAAACAATATGCATGTTTTTATGAGTTTAGATGAATCAAGGCTTACGATTTTTTTGTATTTTTATTTATCACATTACAGTTTATTTTACAAATCAATTTATTATTATTTTTTACTGATGTGATTTAAAATTTTATTTTTCATACAAAATAAATTTTATTGAGAACTATTAAGTTTCACTTTCGGTTCCATTTTTTTGTTTTTTTTTATCGGAATCAAATTAGGGTAAGTAAATCTTTCCGATAATTACCAAATTACCATATAAAAATTTTGTTTAAGTTTTTCCGGCACACCTAGTCGCTTCAATCTCAGTCATCCAAAACAAAAAGGGCTGATTAATGGTCACTTCCACTGAAGAAACTTCGTAGACGCCACAATTTGTCTTCTAAACGCCGTTTTAATTAATTTTTTTGGCTTTTCAGCTATTGAAAGCCTTATTTCCATTTTGTTTTTGCATTTTTCCTACCTTCCTCTTCTTTTCAACATAATCATTCCCTATTAATAGCATAACTTCCTTAAACACTTTTATCATATCTCCCTGCCTTACATGACACATCTACAAAGGCAATGAGTACATAAGAAGTCATTTCTGCCATAGAGCGTTGCGTAGAGGAAGACTCGCATCAGTCTATCCGCCATCGTGCACAGGAGATGGGTTCGTGTCCATTCATTTTATGGAATATTTTGGAAAAAAAAACCTTGCTATGCGTGTTTATAAAATTCAACCCGCGCAACAAATGAAGCCACACGTTTTCCTAGCAAGGCGTAGATTCGATGAAGACAAGATTACCGCTGATCCTGATTTTAAAAATAATCAATAAGCAAATTTTGTTTAGCCACGAACATAATTTTTGGTCGAATGGCTACGGTATTAAGACACCGTTGAATCAAAAAAAGCTTACTGTTTGGAGTGGTTTATAAGCTGGCCGTGCAATTTTAAGCTAATAGATTATTTTCTGTGTGGATAGGTAATGTTGCTAGTCCACGCCGATTGGCCACTTATAGGATAACATTCACCTCGTTAGTGTTGATATATGGCCACAAATATTGGAAAAAGTAATTAAATATCGGATCTTCAGATTAGAGCACTTTCAAGACAGCAGCCACTCTGGTTTGCTTTTTATAAATATCCGATTTACGTCCGAATTATTTGATTTTCTGCAAATATGTTGAGTCATCAAACAAATTATTTTAGGTCTTAGACTAATGCTAACATAGTAAATTTTAAAATTCTCAAACTTTATTAACTCAAAATCTTACAAAAATCTTGAAAAATTAATCTAGTCTATGGGCTTAAACAACTACACTGATTGTTCTATGTCTCAATATTAATTCTATGCTTGACTAAGGTCTACCTTAATGTATTCTCATATTTTGAATAAATTTAGATTATAAATTATTTTAAAAGTTTATTTAATTAAATTAGATTAGTTTTTGAATATATAACCCCATTAATTTATAATGGAACAGCATGCATGTAATTAACACGATAATAACTTTAATTAAGTAAAAGCCAGCCGAGATCATTAAAGCACTTGTAATTTAAACTATAATTGATGTGTTTGTACAACAGCAATTTGTTTAACATATTTAAACATTACTAGCTACAATTATTTTTTATTCTAAATAAAACACAGACAGTTTTTGTAGTAATCATTATTATTTTTATATTTATATTATTGGAAATTATGTAAAAAAATTGAAATTATTTTAATAACTTTAATGATATAAAATTCTTATTTAAATTCTAACAATTTATTGCGAAAAAAAATATAGAAAATACGCTATTTCCATTTGAAATTTTGTTAATGCAGTTTTTTTTTAATGAAACAACTTTTCATCGAAGGTTCTAAATAAAGTATAAAAGCCGCTTTCCTGGTTACTAGAAATATATGCGAAAATTCCAACAACGTGATTTAAAGTTAAATACAAGGAAAAAATTCATTGCATGACCACATGTTAGATATTTCAGATTTAAAATTACCCATATTATTTTGTATTTATTTAATTATTTTGTCAAAAAAGTCTTCACACAAAAAATTTTGAAACCACAAAAAATAATTTTAGTTTTAAACATATAAACAAATATTTAATGAAGACTTTGTTATAATAAAATTCTTGCAGAAAGAAACCGACTTCAAAACAGATTTCATCTGTCTATAACGCTTCAAAGGTATGGCCATATACATCAAACTATATTAACTATTGGGAAACCCTTTAATTTTTAAATCCATATTTTATACTTTTTGTTATAGCGGAGTTAGCAATACAAGTTGTAATTTTCGAGCGTCTTTTTATGACTGTTCAAAAATATGGCAATATACATCAAACTATATAAACTATTGGGGCACCCTTCAATTTATAACTTTGAATATTACTACTCGTTAATATAACCATCATAGCAAGCGGCATTTTGTCCAATTTGCAGGCGCTCATCTATAACGGTTTAAAATATGGGTCCTATAAGTCATTTTACGTAACCCACGACTTTGTCCGCGTGTCACTTATAATTTTCTTAAAATTCAAGTTAAAAAAAATGTGTTTTTGAATATTTTGTAGAGAACCGTAAACTGTGTTAAAATTTTCAATCTATAGAAATAAAATCTTCTGACAGATGTTGAAGTACCATTTTACCGAGACGGTTGACTTCACATTTGTATCCCTAGCTTCTCTAGGAAATGATATATTTGTATAAAAAAAAGTATTTATAAGATTCTAAGGTTCTGAGGGACCTCCGCACAATATTTTATTCAAATCCATCCAGCAGTTTTTACGTGATGTGAACACAAATAGACAGACAGACAAAATTCCAAACATAGGTGTTTTTTCTTCCTTTTTAATAAACATGAATTATGTACAGAAACGACCCGTTACTGTTTTTTTACATGGAGGTATACATGTATTTTTGTCGTTCGAAGCTATAGTAAAGCGTTGTTGTTTTTTTTTCTAATCTTAAAGTGATGCCCTTTGCGGTTCATAATAAACGTAAAAAATATGTTATAAGTTTACAACCTTTAATTTTAAGATTATGAACTGTTTTCAAACGGGACTAATCTGTAAACATCACCTTAAAAAAAAGAGACCACTATTATTAGAAGTTTTGTTTTTCATTTCTCAGATAATTTAAGTGACCAAATCAAAATTTACGACAAACTTTACATTTTGTCCTCATCATTTATAATCCTCCATTAATGAATAAAAATCGCAGTTGCTTTAGAATTTAACCACTGTACCTCTTCAAAGAAATTCGTGTCTGTTTTATCTGAAATCTCATGGTCCTTTTTTGATTTTATCAAAATTAGAATTCGTTAAGTCGGATGTGGCAGGTAAATAAAAATTACAGCTGAGCATCGAAAGTCACCTAGAAACTGCCTTCTATTACAGCCGCCGCCATGAAATAAAAGCTGTTTTTTTCTACAGTATACTCAGTTACTAAAAGCCCTGCTCCTTTGCAAATCAGCCAATGGTCCTGATAAAGTTTAAAAGAATGCAAGCTTCTAAAATCAATCATGTATAAAATCTATTTATGGAAAGATATTTGTCATTTTATAGTTTAATACAAAATAAATATTTTTAGCTGCTCTTCCGTTTTCAAAAATATTTAAACTTTCCTTTAAAATGCTGTTACAAACGAATGCTTAATGCACAAAAGAGGATTTAATATCGTATTACTGAACTCTATAAACGTTTTTCTGGTTGAACAATTTAAATTCCCTGTGTCAATTTAACATGCGAAATATTTAATCGCAGTCTATCATTGCATTAAGTTGAAAATGCATTACGAGACATTAAGTTCTCTTAACGAGCAATAATCACCATTTAAATTAATTTAACTTAAGTTTATTTTAATTATTTATCCATTAATGTTTTAATAAATTAAACAAATAAACGAAAAAAGATATTTTCATTAAATAACAAAAATCATTTTGTTTCTTAAATTTTAGCATTATTTGGATTTAACGCAAACATATTTTTTTTTTTGTTGTCATAAGTTCGGAAACTTACATTAAAAATAATATTTGATTCTACTGGGATTCTATTTGCTGTCATTGTTCGTAATATTGTTAGCTTCAAACACGCACACACGGGTTTTAAATGTGATAAAAATATTTTATGAGCCAAAAAATAAATGTTGCTTTTAACTCAATTGTGTCTGTCAACAAAAGAGACACTGTGTAGATAAATAATACATTTGTTTGCCAAAAAGAATATTTTCTACAATTTTGCCATAAATATTAACAATTTCTAAGGAAAACATTTTGGTATTTTTGTTTTTGCTTTTTTGCCCGACCAAAGGGAAATGAAAAATATTTGAGCAAAACTATGAAAAATAAATACTTCCGAAATATTTTATCACTTAAATGGCCAGTGTTTCACAAACTTTTTTATTTGTGTCAATTTGAGAAAGGTTCAGGTCGTTTAGCAAAGAAACAAAAATACAACAGAAAAAAAGAAAAGAGAAGTGATCTTTTAAAACTATATATGATTATTTTTAAATTATGAGTAAATTTTCGGATAATTTTTGATTATTGTTGTTTTTGATTTTTGCCTTTACTTCATTATTTCGACAAAAATCTTTAGTTTATTTAAAACATTTGTAAGAAATTTCCTAAAGACCTAAGTAGGCGGTAGTGAAATGACCATCGAGACGTGCTTTCACCCTTAATAATTAATATAGGTGATTTATTTATTTTATCAAGACAAAAAGTACGACATTTTTAAAAAATTTATTAAAGTATAAAGTATAAATATTTTCTTCAACTCAAAGGAATTTTTAACAAAATACGAAAACCAAAGTTTCAAAAATTGTTTTGCGGCTAGAAAATTGGCTTGGCAAATTTTATTTTTTATTTTTATTTTATTGCATTCAATGTTAGATTGTAAGGAGAAGAAGAGCTATTAATGAACTGATTGATGTAAAAAATTGCACACATACTTGCTTGTAAGTGATGATAAGCAATTTTTACTCACTTTAGTCTCATGTAACGTTTCTGTACATATGTATTCAACAATTGGAATTTTTTAGGGAGTTCCTAGTATAGCACCTAAAAGCACTTCTTAACAATTTGTGTTTCACTGTTCATCTTTTTGAGATGTGCCCTTCTTTTTTAATATATAAATAATTGAGCACACCCTATGAATTTTTATTTTTATATTTAAAATAAAAGTGTTAAATCATGGCTTTTAAAATATTGCCCAAATTCATATTGTGTTTTATTTGTATACTTTTTGCGGACATAAAGACTTAATATTAAGAAGAAATACTTAAATTTTAAAGCATTCTACACATCTGGTTTTTGGCTCAATTTTGAAACGTTGTAAAGAAATTTTAATGGTTATTTATACATAAATATAAGGACCATACAACTTACATACGTACATTTGCAGCTGTCGGCCATTTACAAAAATTTGTTAGAAAAATAGTTTTTTCGGTTGCGTTTTAGTTTCCTACTTCTATTTAAGACATTTTGTAGATGCCATAATATTTCGCTTTTTATTATTTTGGATGTAAGTAAAGTTAAGCATGCATACATAATTACATGCATACATACATACATAAATGCGTTCATACATACAAACTTAGAAATAAAGCTCAATTTAGTGAAATTTTTATGTGTACAAAATATTTTTGCAAATACTCGATCAATTTGCAAATTTTAATTTACAGTTTACTTAGGAAAGTTTTTAACATCTAAAATTTACCATTAGAGTTTGTATTTAAATCAAAATAAATAATGTTTCGTAGGCAAAAAAATTGCATTTTCAAACATAATGCAAAGTTCCGAACCAATTTAACTTTATTTAAAGAAAATTTAAAACATATTATTTCGGCCACTTAATATGAAATTAAATTTTGGCAAGCAATTTATTTTTTGGCTTCCTTTTGGTTACGTAACGAAAATTAAATCTTTGGTAGTAAACAATTGCCTTAGGAAATAACTGACTTAAAATAAAATATATGGCCAGCAAGAAACTTTAAAATGATGGCAGCTAAACTATTTAAATTTAAAAATAACAAAAAACTGATTTAAAAAAATCTATTGTTGAAATACTTAAAAAGTGAAAAGTTAAAAAGTTTTAATTTCCATTACCTTTTCAAAAGAATGGAATCATGTGGAAATGATTTTAACGGCTACAAATAGTAAATTAATTAATTTTAAATTTTGATTAAGGATAAAACTTTACATATATTTTTGTTTTATACTATTACAATGTCATATTATCTGTATTTTGGAACAGAAAATTTTTATTATTAAGTTGAAAGTCAAGGCAATAGAACCAACGTCTTCTTTTGGTGAAAAAAGTACTGTGCGTTAAATGTTGTATCTTTTAGATGCTAGAAAGATTGCGGAGTGTATTTTTTTTTAATTTAACTTTTTGTATTAAATTAGAATATAAAAATCTTTCTACCGTGTCGTCATAATATAGATGATAAGATGATAGATGATGATAATAAGCTTTCATCTATAATAAGCTGAAACACAAATTTATTATCATTGACTTATTTAAATAGTTTCGAATCTTAACCATAATAAACGTCACTCCTCTTGTCTGTACACTCAAAAATCACCATAAAGTATTATAAAGCATAATTTCAAAATGACATTAGTATCACATAAATGTGGTAAAATATGTGGGTAGATAGATTGAGAGACAAGAAGAACCTATTTTTTTCAAGTAACAATATCTGCTACCTGGGATGTAGGTGACCCTAGAACTCAGATATCAAAATTTACGCCTTTATTACTTAAATTATTAAAATTAAAAAAAAAGATCCATCTACAAAAGGGTGGATATTTATTTCTTAGATACATGACTCTTTTTACAGGTTCTGCAATCACAAATTTAGTTTTTATGAAAATATTTACCATTAAACTTAAATTAAAATAAATCATTAGCATTACATAGTAGTTAAAGTTTTTTCCATTGTCATTGCTTAAGACAATGCCGATGCAATTGCAATGGTAACAAAAAATTACAAGGATGATATAGACCGCAAAGTAACGAACAATTTACAAATAGTAGTAGTTACATACCCTAGTCTCCACAAGTTAATAACACCGTTATAATTGTCCATTTTCGTGAACCCTAATAAAGGTGTTATTTTTATTGCTAGTTTCCCCGACTTATTTGACAATTGATTACATAAACATAGTTTAAATGACTTAAACAATATTTGATTTCTTTCAACCATTAATACACTTCTTTAAGATGTTTTGAAAAACCCTAAACCAGATAAAAAAGCAGGTGCTTATGGTCCATCGAAACAGAGAATTTAAGTCTATGACTTCTTTACCATTACGCCTGTATAAATTGACAGATATTAGTTAAATCTTGATGATTAATGTACGTTTGATTTCTAAATTTATTAAGAATGTAACATTATTAAAAACTCTGGTGTTAATTTTTAAGGAAAATCGAAAAATTAGATACCAGCAGAATGTAATGCAGCATTTTCTGGATCGTCATATTTTTACCCACATTAATTTGATATAAAATATAGACGAAGTCCACATAACCTGGATTTTTTTTCATTGTTTCCTTTATTAGTCGTCACGTACACAAATTTTCTCTTCAGCCACGTGCATAATTTTCTTATTTATTTATTTATTTATTTATTTTTTTGTTGCTTGTCCAGCATCATACCGATGTTAAGATGTATTTACATAATTTTACAATGAGAATTTACAAAAATCAGACAGCTTTTAACATTATTTCAAAACAAATAACCGGATAGCCATTCCTTCGAGCAAATTGGCAAAAACTGTAAGAAACTGAAAGATATGTCGAGACTACGAGATTGAATATGTTATTTGCTTAAGCGTTCTTAATTTTTCCCACAATTGCGATGATTTTAACCACGCCTTTATTTTGACTACTGAAGTTGGAGTTTTTAGCAATATCTTATGAAAATTTCCAAAGAACAATAAAGATTTAGAAATTTCATTCTGCGATATAAAGCCTTTCGATAACGTTTTTGAAGATGACGTATCTTTAGTATTTCATACATTCACAAAAAGTATACGTCTCAGTTCGATTTTGAAGCTAGTTCAGAAGAAATTTGTAGCACCTTATATTTATTTTATATTTTTAAGATAGAAAATTAAATAAATTTTAAACTGAATCAATTATTTAATTAATTGAAAAATATAATTAAAATTAAATAAGTTTACAATCTAAAAACGAATAAAACTTTTTAAAGGTAATTTTTTTTTTTATTATAAACAACGTTGAATAAGTTGATATATATTCTACCACTTAAGAGTTTATACTGTATAGTATTAGTAAGACACAGGGTAATCATATCATACCTCACTGGAGACTCAAATGGACAGTCCGGTGGTTGAGTTGCTTATAAAGGAAAACAATAGATCGTAGTAAGGTGAAAATATTGTTGTGCTCTAGATGGTTCGCAGGTTAAGGTCTTGCTGCACAAGAACCACTGTTAGTTTCTGCTAGAGCCATACAGAAATTCGGTCAAATAGCTGCGTATGGTTGAAAAATGTACAAAGAATAACTCGTGAGTATAAATCTACCAGGAGCTACAAATAAAAAGAATTAGAAATTAAAAATTTATATTTGTTTCTAAAAATATGCTACGTTTAGCAAGTAAAAAGTAAGTCACTTAATAATTTCTTTCATAAATTTGACTGTATAGCGGAAGCTTGAATCCGGTTAATCAATGAGCGTACAATTAGTGAAGAAATATTTTGTAAATTTATTCTACCAGCTAATTGCCTCTGAAGTTACTTAGATGAAATCTTTTCTACTTATACCCTAAACATTTAAGGTAGATGACATTCTTATTGTGTCCGATTTAAGTTCCATTATCTGTGTAATATATTTGCTGGAAAACCTCGTATTAAATTGCATTCATTTGATTATCGTTTTTAGAGTGCATATGACTGATTGCAATAAGAAGGATTAGTTGCTTTTATTTTATTTCAGGTTCATTGATTTAATAGCTACTGTGGCAATGACCGTGTGGTGACTTACTGTACAAATAGCTATTTCTGGTACGTTTCGCTGCTTCAAAGGAAATAGGCATACTACAACTTCACTCTCAATCTAACCAGCCATTTTTTCATTGTTCTAACTAATATTAAAGTTACTTAAAGGTAATCTAAGACGCTCCCCTTACTGTTTCCTATGTAAATAAACAAAACTTTTTCCATTATATGGCAAGTACCACACTCACTATCCTAATCAATTCAGTATTTTGTCAAACTATTTATATTAATAAGAAAGTTTCTAATACAAAAACTCAGGGCTCTATATGTTATGCTTCTGTAGATGCACAATGATAACTTTTCACTTCTTATTGATGGTACCACGACCACTGTTTTAATTTTTTAATTTAATGTACTCTAACAGTAGACTTAAATGTTCAAAATTTCAAGACTCTATCTTCTGCTGTTCTCTAGAATCACAGTAATAATAATTTACTCTGTGTGGGAGAAAACGCGCCCACTATTCCAACCCAGTCTGTGTTTCGTTAAACAATTTATATTGGCACAAAGGTTTCGGTGAAAAATTTCAAGAGTGTACCTATTGTAATTATCTGACTACACGGTAATAATTTTCACTGTGTATGAGAGTTACCACGCCCATAACTTTCATCCAGCCAATGTTTGGCTTCATTATACACATAGATAAGAGAGTTCTTTGAAATAATTTTCTAGGTTCTACTTATTATTTATTATAACTGTTAAGTAACACGATGATAAAAACTTACTTTGTATGGAAAGTGCCACGCCAATGTAAAGTATCAAAAAACTAAGTACCCTATTGTGCAAACCGCATATAAGATAACAAGCTGTAAAATTTCCAGGTCTATTAGTGCTGGCAGCTATAGCCCTTTGACAAATAAGCACATTTTGAGCTTTATATATAAAGATTTGTATCAACACGGTAACAAATAGAAGTAATCAGAATTATTTACACTTTATAAAGTGTTCGCTTAACAAAGCAAATTTATACTATTCAAATCTTACCTCGAGGGGTATAGAAACGACACTAAATAATATTCATGAGATAAACATGTTATTACTGTCGTATTCTATTTTTGCTATGCGTTTCTAACTATATTTCATTTTTATTTTTTATAGATTTTTTTCCGAACATGTAAACATGCATACATTCAGCTTAGTTGCATAGTTTAGCATAATATGTTCCGTTTACCTTCATTTCTTTCTTTCCTCCTTTTTTTAAGCCGTTGTAGTGCCAACATAAAAAAGCAAATCCACATAAAGTATGTAAAAGATTAAAGCGAAAAAGAAATTGAAAAAATTGCATTGAAAATTTATGGTGCAACTATTTATACTTAAGCTTAAATAAATATGTAAATATGTATATGATTCACTTTTCAAGATGAAAAATACATGTCTGAAATATTTAAAATCTGTGTATTTATTGAGGTACATCGTAAATGCTAAAAAAAATCATATGTTCTAGTTTACAGTTTTATTTTTCTTAAGGTTTTTGAACATTTTACTAAAGTACGGTAGTTTATAGCCAAATAAGAATTCTTACGAAAGAAACATTTATTTATTTGTAAAGTTTTTTATGTTTCAAACATAGACGCGTATACTAAAGTTTACAAAAAATGTTTATCTGTAATAATGTTTTATACATATAAATGCCTTATGTTTTCCTTTTACACTTAAAACACAAAATTCATGTTTATTCAAAATATGTAAATAACAAAAATTGTAGATTATATTCAAAAAAAGTTAAATAGAATTTAGACTTTTTCAATTCGTTTTTATTTTAAAAAATATTGAAAACGATTATTTGATATTGTATTGTATTGTATGTATGGATAAGAAAATTATTTGAAAAGTGCTCATCACATATACAAAAAAATAATTCAGTCATTCTCTTAATGAGAATGTATTGAAAATTTACACATTAAAAAAGTATTATCGACCTTATAGTATTCCGACTTTATAGTACTTAGAGATATACGATGTTTAAATTCTCATTTTTCTCCTGTTTTTAAAAAATGATAACAATAATTCCTTTAGTGCTGAATTTTTTTTCTAGATAGTTAGTTAGTTAAATAGCTTTTCAAATAAATTTAATTCACACAAAAACTCAATTGGCGACATTTATTTCCGTTTACGAAATAATGCTTTTACAAACTTTGAAAATATATAAAAATCGGATGTCTTTTAAACGAAGTTAAAATATCTAAAACATTGATGAATTTGATGTCTGCTGAATTTCAGTTTTTAATGAAATTTTCATTTTGTTATTGCCAAAACAATTGTTGACAAAGTTTTATATATTTGGTGAAATATTGTTGAAATATACTAATATTCCAATTACCTGGTTATTAATGTTGTTTTATTTCGGTTTTCAACAAAGCAAAAAAACAAATTTTAATCTAAAAAAATTTAGGCACTTAGCATTTTTAGAACTTATAACCACTAATAATGGCACCTTTTTCAAAACTGTGTCTGAGAGAAATAGCTCATCTAGAGACGTTGCAAAACTAATTTCAACCCGACAGACAAACGTACACACGGACGAACATCGCTATATTGACCCCGCATCCCCCTTGCACAAAAATCAAAAATTGAAACGTATTGAAAAGAAACTAAATGAATAATGTAGAACTCACAAGCGGAATGACAAAGTTTTTACCTGTGATGAAGAACTATAAGAAGATAGGTTGGACCTGACTTAAAACTATTTTTTTTGATCTTATTCACCCTTAAGCTCTAACTTAAATCAATTTAAATTTTATTTTAATGTAAAACTATGCAATGGAGCGCAGCATTACCAGATTTTCCATACGAAAAGAAATTTAGTGTTTAGTAATCTTAATTTTGGCCAAATCTACTTAAAATCTTAATATTATCATTATTATTATTATTTTTATTATTATTATTATTATTATTATTATTATTATTATTATTATTTTTATTATTATTATTATATATTATTATTATTATTATTATTATTATTATTATTATTATTATTATTATTATTATTTTTATTATTATTATTATTATTATTATTATTATTATTATTATTATTATTATTATTATTATTATTTTTATTATTATTATTATTATTATTATTATTATTATTATTATTATTATTATTTTTATTATTATTATTATTATTATTATTATTATTATTATTATTATTATTATTATTTTTATTATTATTATTATTATTATTATTATTATTATTATTATTATTATTATTATTATTATTATTATTATTATTTTATTATTATTATTATTATTATTATTATTATTATTATTATTATTATTATTATTATTATTATTATTATTATTATTATTATTATTATTATTATTATTATTATTATTATTATTATTATTATTATTATTATTATTATTATTATTATTATTATTATTATTATTATTATTATTATTATTATTATTATTATTATTATTATTATTATTATTATTATTATTATTATTATTATTATTATTATTATTATTATTATTATTATTATTATTATTATTATTATTATTATTATTATTATTATTATATTATTATTATTATTATTATTATTATTATTATTATTATTATTTTATTATTATTATTATTATTATTAT